>OV884060.1:12402052-13603079 GCA_930367215.1 Pollenia angustigena | reverse complement strand
TTATTTATAAAACATTATTTTTAATTAAAAAAAATCTACAATTACAATTAATTCTAAAAACTATAAACTCACCTTTTAAATTATTAATTTATGTATTCGAAAATTTTTATCTCTTTAATTGAATTTAATTTAATTGTTATTATTTTTAATTTAATTTTTATTTTTAAATTTTTTTTATAATTTTACACCTTTTTATAATTTTATTTTTTTACACAATTTTTTTCTAAAAATCGGCTTTATTTTGCTTTAAATTGACATTTTTAACGAAAATTTATTATATTTATTTAAATGCAGCTTTTTATTTCCTCTTTTATAAACATAATTGATTTTGATTACACAAATAAAAACATTTCCATTTCCCCTTTATAAGCACTATTTACTTTGATTTTGCACTTTGCTTTTACACAAAAACTTTAATTTCCTTCTTTGTAAACAACACTCACTTTTAAACGCACCACTTTTTGCATAAGCTCTCTGCCCATCTTCGAACAGCGCGACTCTCTTAAATAACACTAGCAGCATTGCAACAGAGACTGCGCTGCATAATAACTCTGCTTTATATGAAAAATTTTCAACACATTTTTTTACACGAAACACGCAACTTTTTTGATTTATTTTTTCATGTAATAATGAAATAACATTTAATTATATTTTTTTATAAAAATTATACTTTTCTAACACTATTTTTCTATTAATTTAATTTATTTATTAGAGAGTTTGCACTTAAACGTTCACGCACCAATAAAATTTCTAGAAAACTAAAAGGAAGTGGAAAGGAAAATCAGACAAAAAGCGAGCAAGAAAACTTTAAATGAGAATGAAAGAGTATAGCAGAGTGAGAGTAGTTTAGCAGCGTTGTCAACTCGGTGTTTTTGCAACGTTTTTCGTGCTTTTTTAATTTTTCGATGCATTTTATTTTTATTTTGACTGGCAATTTCACGACGTCGAAAGAACGCTTTCTGTCGCACAAATACAATTGAACCAAAAACAAAGTTTTTAGAATTTGTTTAAACTGTTGTTGTGCCATAGGAAGAAAGAACATTTCGGGAAATGGGGCAGTTAATGTTTGTTTTATTTTTGGTGGTACTAAATCTAGTTTATTACAAAATTTATTAAAGTGTAACAAAAATGTTTAAGTACACAATAATAAAATAAGATTGCAGAAATTCTTTGGCATTTTCAATAGAAAGCTCCGTTACAGCAATTTTAAAAATGCCTCTTGAATTAAAAAACGTTATTTAATACATTAGTTGATATATATATATATATTATTAATTGGTTTGCCAGACGGTCTTGAGTTTTCTTGATTTAGAGTTACTTCGGGTATTGTGGAATATGTGGGCCATGTGGAATCCCCCTTTATTTCCCAAACTAAATGTTATTTAGAAACGCTCCCTGTATGTTTACATAGCTTACATAAAATATTAACATTACGGCTATGGGTATGCAAATGGTCGTACCGTTAGTATTTTGTCGGTCTGCAAGTGAAAACAGGTGTTGTCGACTGTTTTTTGTGCATATTCAAACCGTTATTTTGCTCCAAATACTGATATTTTATTTGTGTTTTTTTACAATGTTTACAAATTGTAAACTTAACAATACTTTTAATTGATTAGCATGGAAATTTAATAAGTTTTGTAAAATTTATAAGATTTGTTTTAAAAAATTAGACAATCGGCTAATGTGAAATAACTGGAGGCGGGTATTGTGAAACCTATTCCACCAATACCATGAAGGCTGAGAAATAATTTTAAATGGAATATTTTTTAAACATCAAGTTATGCTAAATTGAATTTGTTTTGTTATTACTATTTTGTTTCTGGTAATAAGTAATTGTATTCCATATTACCCACCAGGGGGGCTCAACATTACCCTCCAATTTTCCAAATCACTGTTTTTCAGGTACCACAGACTTTTAATTTATAACTTTTTCAGTATTAGGAAAATATATATAATTTTTGTGAAGAACAGAGTAAGACAATCCACTTAAGCGGCCCATACACTTGCAATATTATTGTATATGATATCCGCCATATTATTATTTTCATTTTGTCCTATATTATGCAATAAGTCGCACAATATTTTCATTCATTCAATAAAAAATGAACATAAACTATAGGAATAACATAAACAGCATTGTACAATGTTGAAAACAGATTTCACTTTCTTTTCGTTGTGCAATAAAAATCAAAAGTCTTTTGATTTTTGCCAATATATTGTGTCACCTTCGAATATCACATACACATTGGCGATATAATTGTACAATGCGTGAAATTGAACAATTGTATTGCAAGTGTATGAGCCGCTTTAGACACATATTCCAAATAGTCCGATGAAGAGTTTGCTTATACTTTTTTAAAAATTGCCAACACAAAAATAGGGGATCCACAATACCGGAAGTTACTCTTCAAAATTGTTCAGTGCACGTCCAGAATCAAGAAAAAATACATTTTGTCAAGATTTTTTTAAGCCCTTAATTAAACAAAGCAGTGTAAAAAGAAGAAATAAATATTTCATCGTTTTGTTTTAGTTTATTTGTTTTAAAATGTATTGTAAAATAAAAAGAAGTAATGTTCTTTTTATAGTCTCTTATTGTTAAGCTTATATTATTTAAAAGGAACAAATCAAGGAATCTAAATGTCCTTTTTTTGTAAGCAGTTATACGTATCTGACATATTGATGTTAAGGATTTGACACATAGAAGCTTTAAAAACTACATACACAAAAGGGTCAGCCAGCATAGGCTTGCCTAGTGCAACTACCTTGTGAAAATGTATCTTGGAACAGATTTCTTTTACCGAATGAAAAGCATAAATGGACAAAAAAGTCGAATGAAAAATTAAATGAAACCCTGTATTATTTTTTTCTCAAAAGCTTTCAAGCCTTAATTACAAAAAAAAACACAACTTAATTAATCAAAGTTAATATAGACAAGTTTTGACCTTAGCAGTTTTAATGTACTGCTTTTAAAGTATATTAAAAAATAATAGTGAAAAGCGCGTATTAAGTTTAAAAAAGGCTTTTTAATTCATTCTCATTATGCAATAATTTTTTTTTTAAGTTTAAGAAAATATAATCTGTATTATTTAATTTAGAAAACTTTAATATTTTAATTACTTTTTTTTGTTTTAAAATTTTTTAAGCTTCTAAGGATACTTATTAAGACTATTAATTAAAAGTGTTTAAAGAACTAAACTTGATTACTTAAGACTTAGCAAAAAAAAGCTTTTTTAAAAATAAAATTTGATTTAAAATATTCTAGTAGAGCTTATGTACATCTGAATTTATTTTTAAGTTCATAAAAAACATTTCACTCTAACCCTACTTTATCTGTTTTTCTAAACCCTACAGGCACCGAGATCACTGGTTTAGCTCACCAATTGGGCTACGAGCGAGAAGTTATACGTATTTGGTTTTGCAATAAACGTCAGGCTTTAAAGAATACAGTACGTATGATGTCGAAAGGAATGGTTTAAGATCTAATGAATTACAGCTGGTAACAGTAAATAGAGGATAAAATCATAAAAAGAAGCTTTAAGCTAAACAACTTAAGACAAATTAGGAAAAATAAAACATAGAAGATGTCAAAAATTAAAAGCTAATTGAACAGAGCTATATTAAGTTGGCAAAAAAAAAAGATTTAAATTATTGGAGAGCACCACATTTACTACGATATAACACCGAAGCAACAGCAAAGCGAAAACATATTGAGGTTTTTGGCATTTTATTTAGAAAGATAATTTTATAATACAGATACGTTGTTCATCAACGCGCCCAAGTAGAGTTGTGTTAATTCCTGCCTGTTTTATGAAAAAGAAGATGTGGTATCACTGTTTTTAAGTTAAAAGCCAACTTACAGGTTTTGTTTAATGAGCTTTTTTTTTTAAATCTAAAAGCTTTTTTAAAAATCTAAAAGCTTTTCTTAAAGCAAAAAGCTTTTTTTAAAAAACTAAAAGCTTTTTTTATTGTATATAAACACAACATACAAACAAAAAAATTTAAAAATTAAATTTTAAGAAATATTGAAATTAAAACAAAAATAAAATTTTAAGATTATTTTAAGATAAATAAAACTTTTATAGATTTAAATAGTTATTCCAAATACAAAACTACAATTTCTAAATTAACTCCAACAATAATTTCAAAACTTAAAAAAAAACATTTTCAATAACTTTTAAATAAAAAACAAAACAAAAAAAATTAAATATGTGATTAAGTGTAAAACATAAAAAGAGATTAACTTATAAACAGCACACTTTAACCACCTGGTACCCCAATACTCCCTCTCCTCTTTCTCTTTAATCGAAACAAATTTAGTTTGTAATAACACCCCTCCTACTCTTCCTTAATATCGAAATATCTGAATAATATTTGTATAATTATAGGCCATATGTAAAGGTGTGTCATAGCATTTATCATTTTATATAGTCAAATAAGTCTTTCGCTATAAACGATTATAAAAAAAATTAATTAAAACCTAAAAACTTTTAAAAACTAGTTTTTATTTTGTTTTTCTAAAGACAAAAAAAAAACAAGCACAAATAATTATTATTAGAAATTAAAATTAAAAAACAACCTATAAATTAAAAATTTGTTAAGAAAAGGAAATTAAACGTGCCATTCCAAAATGCAAAACAGTAGAAAAAAGAAATTCTTTCAAAATCTTGTAAAATAATCATCTGTTTGAGTACCATAAAATAAAATTTAAAACAGGTCTTTTTTGAAAAAAATAAAAGGAAAATTACTCTCACCTTTACCTATAAATATATTTAATTAAATTTAACAATAAATTAATTAGTATTGTACGTAACTTTTATAGCCTAAAAATATGTATGAAAGTACTAAAAATAAATATGTAATGTAAAATTTTATTTAAAATAATTAAGAAAAAAAAAAAAGGAAAATTAAAAACTAGATTCATATTAAATATGTAAACAATAAAAAAAAATTAAAATTACTAAATTAATATTATGAGAAAAAAAGGAAAATCTAGCATTTAAAACAAAAAACGTAACAACGTTCATATTATTTAAAATGATTGTAATAATTTAAAAAAAGAATTAAAAAAAAAAATAAAAAACATGAAATAAAGGAATATGTAAAAAAAAAATATTTAAAAAGAAAGTGTTTTCATAAAAGAAGTAATAGGCAGGGAAACCGAAAATATGCACTAAAATAAGTGTTTTTGCATTAAGTATGCAGTAAAAACCGGGACTGTGGAGTCGTCGACTAGTCCTTATTTGACCTTAAACCATTTTTTTAATGGGGTACTATTTATATGGTTAAACACAGCAAGAAAATGATTCTGTAAAAATTTAAAATCTGTATTTTAATTCTTACACGTGCAGCATTGAGCTCGAACAAAATATTGTAATTAAAAATTGAATTTTATTTACATTGAAGATATTTAGGCCCTATTAGCTTGACAAAAATAACATTCAGCTTTAATATAGCTATTTACTTATGAGTAATTTTAGGTAAATGCTATACACATTAGTGCCCGATTGAATGGAGCAAATTAGTTTAACTTTTTGATTCTGAAATGTTATGCCATTCAACATTTAATAACTGAAACAAACTGAAGTATACAGGTATGTTCTAGGTTTCGACTCGAATTGAAAACGAATTTAAATCCGCATAATTCATAAATTGGTGTTCTCAAATGCGCATGTTTTTGTGTATTCGAAGTTTTTGTTCGAAAAAACTTTTTTTGGACTAAAGATCGCTAATTTGCTAACCGCAGCATGATAGCAATCTTTAATATTTTTTTTAATATCGTGAAAGCTGTAAAGAATCACAGGAAAAAATAGCTTCAATAGCAAACATGGCTAAAATTCGCGAAAAATTACAAACTTTTAAACAAACACTAACATTTATTTGAAATCGCTAAATCGGTATTTATTTATTTATTAGGTAAAACTTGCTAAATTCACGGAAATTCGCAAAAATTTGCTAACATCGACATGATAGCAAAGGGTAATCTTCTATAAATATAAAAATAAGTCCGTATATGGACGTCGCCGAACTACTCATAAACGCGTCGTGCGATTTCAACCAACTTATACACTACGTAGGCAGTGGCCCATATATGGTTTATATGAAGTTTGGTTGAAATCCGATAATGCATGTGTGTGCAGTGCGTATGTGAAGTGAGTGTGTTTTTGCCGCAGGAAAACCAACTGTATTAAAAACAAGTGTGTTTCTTTTCTTATTTTGTTTTGCCGTGCGAAGCAGGCAACGGGCCCGCTAGTATTTATTATAAATCGTTAAAGCTGTAAACAATCAGAAAACTTATTGAAACAAATCGCTTCTATCGCGAACATGGCTAAAATTCGCGAAAAATCGCAAAATATGAAACAAACAAACAAACTATGTAATTTGAGTCCACTAATCGATTTAAAAAACAAATTTTCTGAAAATAACATAAAAATCGTTAAAAAAAATATAAGCTGTAATTACATCAAAATAATGAAAAAGTCGATTTTAAATTTAGGGTAAGTTAGGGACTTTTGCATTTTAGATAACGATATTTTTTTCATTAAATTGGATAAAGAAGGTTTTAAGCTAAAAACAAAATTTATTTTTTTTTGTTCAAAATGTTATCAAATATTAGAATAAAAGTCGATTCGTTTTACCTTTACCAACCCATTACTACTCTTATTGAAAACGAATAAAAACTTGTGGATGTGAAATGCAGAACACTAAAAATGCTGAAGTAATCCACTTTCGAGTGGATTCGGATTCTAGAACACACCCGATAGAAACTTAATGAAATATAGAAACATAACTAGTTTTGCTACAGTCCATATAGAATCGACATAGTTTTGCAAAACACTATAGCCCACCAGGAAAATTAACCACTAAACCATAGCATATTTTGAAAATAATATTAGTTTATTAAAATAATGCAAAAAAAATTTAAATATAGCTCTATAGAGGAGAGATAAGCTACACCAATTCACATTTAAAATAAGTTTTTTATACTGCTGGAATCAGAATTTTTCCTCTATCGATGTGTGAATTTCCATAAGTATTATGTTATGTAGTTTCCGAGCAGTGGTGCCAAAACTTGGTGACCAAAAGTGGCTAGATTTACGAAAAATGGCTAAAAAATGGCTACAAGCTTTTTTAAAAAAAAACACATTAAAATTCAATAACAAAACAGAAGTAATTAATTAAAAGTTGTTTGCGATGCAATTATAAGTTAATAACAATAAACGTAAATTAAATCATCGATAAATTCCATGTCGATATTGTTCTTCTCATAGGAATCACTCGTGCCTCTTAGTTTTAAATAATTTGAAGTTTAATCATAATCACGACAACATTTAGCCAACACGTTTTGAGTCCAGATCTACAATAAAAACCAGGTAAGAAAGTATCGTCGGTCAACCCCGACTATATGATACCCTACACCACATTAGAACCTATGTGCCAAATTTTATGAAATATTTAAACTCTAAAATTGATACCTGTACTTTGCGCACAAGCTTTACATGGCAGTCAGCCAGCCGGACAAACGTTGTTAATTCGACTCAGAAAGTGATTCTGAGTCATTCAGTAGATATACGTAATGGTGGGCTTAGGACCAATATTTTAAGGTGTTACAAACATCAGCACAAACGCATAGTACCCTCTCCACTATTGTGGTGTTGGTATAAATATTTTTTTTTATGGTAAAAATATTTACCTTATTGATAAAATCGAATTAACGATGTTAACTTGGCTAAATACCCTCTTTATTTCAGCAATAAACCATGGAAGTGAAAGCAACTTTATAGTCAATTCTGAAATTTCTAAAAAAATTTTGTTGCCGCCTGCATCTCTTTATAGAAATACGTGCAACCAAAAAGAAACACCGATGTGTGTGTTGATCCATTTTATAAGTATCATATTGGAATACTGTTTCTTTATTTTGAAAAATGTTTCATTATCATCGTTTATAGCGATTTCAACAGTTGTAAGAGTTGTGATTTAAATTAAAGGCGGTTTAAAGCTTCGTTCATTATCAAAAAAACATTTTCACTTCGTGTTCATAATAGAGCAACAATTTCTTTTGCAATCACAGACATTTTGCATTAAGAAACCGTTTGCAATTTTTAGCCACAACAATATTATGCATTTATTATTACTTTGTTCAACAATTTGTTAAAATTTTCATTCAAAACTAAAGAAAATTATTTTAAACGTCAGAAACAATTTCATACAAATTGTTGCTGAAGTTAAAGTAGACTCAACTTAAGTTACATTTTTAAAAAAATGTTGTTACATTTTTGTTCTAAAAATGTAAGGAAAATATATGAAATACTTTGGGAAGAAAAAAGATAGAAGAAAAACCGAATTTGAGGCTCAGATTGTGAACAAAGAAATGTTTATTTTACTTTTATATATTGTTATAATAAAATAAAATTGTTCTTTTAAAAGAAAAATGGAAAGAAATTTTATGGCTAAACAAGTTGAAAAATGGTTAAAAAAATGGCTAATTGCTAAACTAATTTTTTAATGGCTAAACAGGGTGGAAAATGGCTAAATCTAGCCACTAAATGGCTAAATTGGCAACATTGTTTCCGAGATAGAAAAGTTGAAAACAACACAGAGTCCAACTTGCTTAGACGTTAAAGGCGTCAAGTGCACTTAGTGTTGTTAACCACTGAATTTGTAGAGGCAAAGAACATCAGGAGTCCTTTTTTGGAAATGGTGAAATGAGGTCTTTTGTTTTTAATATAGATAAATACAAAACACTGCCCTCTTGGCTTTTTTTTAATTTGTTTAGTCACATATTTCGATTAACTTTGTTAATTACATATTCTCAGGAAAGTTAAATATATTTTTATTTCAACATGCATATGCGCCTTCTGTTGTTACTTGTATAATTTGTACAACATATTTTTAAGGAAAAACAATTTTTGTAAGCCCTTTTTGGGAAAAAGCATACCTTTTGTTGTTGGACTTGGTGCAGATTGTCTCAAGGGATTGAGCAGTACCAATTAGTGCTGGGAAACTATCGATATTATCGATAGTCTGAAAATATCGATAGGAAAAATATAAATATCTATATTTTTATTTTTAAAAATACAGCTATGAAGACATCTAACAGCAGCTATACACATACACAGTTTTTTGCCGCAAATTTTTACTTGCTATTATTAATTCGCGCTGCATTACAGCAATGAAAACAAACAACAAGAATGGCAAGTGGTATGGATTGCTTAGCAGTGCTTTTTACTGTTAATTAAAGACCTTAGGTCGAAATTTTTGCATGTTTATAAAGGGACTGAAATGTCAAATATTTTTGTAATGTTGTAAAAAAAAATGCAAATCCAAATGCAATTGAAGGCAAAGGACAAAACAATGAACGACCATTAGAAGATAAGTCCGCTAGATTGATTACCTTTTTGGGTTTAGAATTTAAAAAATTTTTTTAAGTTGTAATGGAATATATTAAAGTCCCTGTTACTTCGGTTCCTTCAGAAAGGCACTTATCAATTTTTAAAAAACTGTCATCTAAAATAACGTGCGTATAAACATACGTCTCATACATTCAATAAAGTGATGAAAACAACGGACTGTAGCCTTATAAAAAATAATTAAAGTTTTCCTGCACAAGTACAAACATTCAGTCGATAAATATCGATAGTGGAAACTATCGATAGTATCCCAGCACTAGTACCAATACCATCATAAAAGGTAAAGAACACCATGTCCAATTTAATAAGTAAAGGTTTCTCCGTTCCATAATCAATATTATTATTGTCCAAAATAATATAAAATTGTAAGCTTTATTTTCGCTTTAATTTTCACCAAAGTGAGTAGATAACAGTATTCTCAAATCATTTTCGGGTTAACCCCCATATTGATAGAAATTATATCTGGAACAATGTCATGTATTATTCCAAGTTCCTTCTCCTTTTTTCTATTATCATTTACTTTGAAGGTTGGAATCTAAAATGACGTTCACTAAGTGCTTCCACCACAGGATATACAGCAGATATCCTGTCATATATATGAACATCGCTACAAAAATATTTTTCAATATACGATTTATAAAAATCCTATATGTCAAAGCGAACTTGATTACAAATTGGCATTTTGAAATTCCCTAATTCGACTCCATTTCATCAATGATATCTTCAAACAATAGTGAACCAGCGAGCTTTGTTATGGAAAATGCTTACTAAGTGATAGTTTTGAAAATGTATGGTGAGTGGAACGAACCAGTTTTGTTACCAACTGCAATTTGAGGTCACATAAAAACATAGAAGGGATATGGTTCGAGACAATCTATATGGTTATTTGTTATGAAGTGCTAAAAGATCTTGCGAAATCAATTGCTATCACAGTTTCCTGTGTATAATTTTTCATAATTGACAATTTTGTTGTTGCATAAAATTTTGTTTTAAAATTTTTTTTTAAAATTAAAAAAAAAACCAAAAATCCCTGAAGGTGTTATCCATTGAGATAAAGAAATATTGAATTAAACATAAATATTTTTTATATAAAAGACTTTGAGCTTGCAGATTTATTGTGAAAAAATAATATTAAAAGGTCGAAGAAATTAAACTAAATAATTTTTTTATTTTGAAAAATATTAGAAAAATTTTTATGCTGAAAAATTGTGGAGTGGGAGTCGCGAGTTTTTGTGGGTACTTCGACGCCGACTCCGGTACAAAAACCCCAACTCCGACTCCACAGCCCTGTTAAAAACTTTGAAAATATGCCCTTTAAATTCTCTAAGCAATTTAATAAAAAACTGCCTTTAAAAAAAATCTGGATTTCAAGACTATAATTTTTATTAAGTTTTTTCCTTCTCCTGTATATTAAGAACAACTTTAGTTAGGGCTTTTCTATATTAAGGTAACGATAAACACTATTTATATAAAATAAACACCTAAGAAAAATTGTCGGTCAAGTCCGTTCATATGATACCCTATGCCAAACTATTTACCCACAAATTTTTTACTGTTTCCGATCAGGGACTCATGGGCAGTAATGGACGTATCAGATCAATATAATGTTAGTAATAATTAGTATTGTGGCAAATTTATTGAACTGTTTATGGTTTTAATCCAAATTTTGATATTTTAATCAGGCTAAAGTTCATTGAATTTTATTCTCTTTAAATTATTTTAATGAAGAAAGGTACTACATGAAATGAATCAAAATTTATTGGCAATGTTTCATTCTTGACTGAGCTGGAAATCGAGCCTAGGTTTTCACGGGCAGATTGCCCTTATGTTTCGATTGTAACCACACAATCTCTACACAGGGGTTTGCCAACAAAAAAAAAAAATTCTTGGTAACAAATTTCTTTGGTTTGAAATAAAATCAAAGAATTCAATCAGATATTTTACTTGACATATCCTGTGCAAAATTTTACCATACATACATGATGCTTGTTTTCGACATTGGAAAACAGCACATTTATAAAGTAATAACCGTTACTTTTTTAATGGTCAAAAAAGTAATAAAATTAAATTTTTATGAATTCTTTCGGTTGCTACCGTTACTTGAACTTTCGTAAGTCCATATCCATAAGGCATATTTGGTAGAGTTGTCAATTATTCGCCTTTTAAATTTGTTCGAATAATTTAAATAATTGTTTTTGTCGTTCGATCAAACGATTAAATATAAAAAATTATTCGATTAATCGATGAGAATAACGAATAAAAAATATTATTATTACAAAAAATTTACGTTTTTTAAATTGATACCATTCCATTCCATTTATCTACAACAATCTTCTTTATTTTTATAATTGCTTGTCAAATATTTGTTTAATAAGACATTAAATACATTTTTTAAATTCTATGCGTACTTAACACGCTTTTTGCTTACTAAGCATTGAGATTAATTACAATCAGGGCTATGGCAATATTTTTTTAACTTTTCTACATTTTTTTTTAACGGGTGGTCCAACCATAATGCACGATGTTAATTATGAGTCGCACTTTATTGTCAATTTTTTGACAAACTTAATTTGACATTTCTCTGTTTTAATGTTTGACAAATTCAAATGGGCGTTCAAATCCAAATGCATTTCTGGTCCTTCATGGTTTTATTGGTCAGCATAATCGACTAAATGTGTCCACAATCGGCCGAATTGTGCGGTAATTTCAGCAAACCGGGTCTGTAGGAAATGTGCTGTTGGCGTCATCAGGCCGCATTTCTTCGACAATGGTGTTCGATATCACGATATGATAACGGACTTTTTGTAGCCAGAAATTGAGGATATGAACATGGAAGATATGTGGTTCCAACTCTTTTGCGCTCTTTTGCGCGAAAAATTCAATGGTCGTGTTTAAAGAAAAATTGTACGTCAATAAGCCAAGAACAATTCAAGAGCTAAAGAATAAGATAACTCAGCACATTAATGATATAGAACCTTCATTTTGTCTCAGAATCATTGAAAATATGGGCCATCGGAAAGAGGCATGCCACTGTAGCCGTGGCGAGCATTTGACTGATATTTTGTTTCAAACATAGTTGTCATAGATCTTTCTATAACAATAAAAAATATTCTCTGAAAACTTTATGCTTTATTTACAATTAACATCGTGCGTTTTGGTTGGACCGCCCTTTATAAAAGCATCATTAATGTGCTGAATTATCATTAAAAACGTATCAGAATAAATCAAATTCTAAGCTTTTATTTATTTTTAAATAAAAACAAAATTATTCGATTAATCGACATTAATTAATCGATTTATTCGTTATTCGAAAATCGCCGTTTTAAAATTAATCGAACAAGAGTTTGGTTTTGTTTGATCGATTAATCAAGTTATTCTTAATCGGCTGACAACTCTTTTTTCTACAAAAAAGTGTGACATTTTATTTAAAAAAATGCAATTTGGTGTCATAAAAATTTTGCTTCCAAAAAAGGGTGAGTTTTTTGGAATAACACAAGCCACCCTTTTCGGGAGAAAAATGTTTAAGAAACAGACTTCAAATTTAATTTTTTTAAATAAAATGTCACATTTTTTGTAGAAAAGAAAACACAATAATATTTGGGTCGGTTGGAATTTTATTTAAAAAATCTCCGAAAATCGGTAACGACCGTTACTTTGGAAACACCCATATGAAATTTACTAATAATCTTTATTTGTCTTTTTTATTTATTATTTATTTATAAAACATTATTTTTAATTAAAAAAAATCTACAATTACAATTAATTCTAAAAACTATAAACTCACCTTTTAAATTATTAATTTATGTATTCGAAAATTTTTATCTCTTTAATTGAATTTAATTTAATTGTTATTATTTTTAATTTAATTTTTATTTTTAAATTTTTTTTATAATTTTACACCTTTTTATAATTTTATTTTTTTACACAATTTTTTTCTAAAAATCGGCTTTATTTTGCTTTAAATTGACATTTTTAACGAAAATTTATTATATTTATTTAAATGCAGCTTTTTATTTCCTCTTTTATAAACATAATTGATTTTGATTACACAAATAAAAACATTTCCATTTCCCCTTTATAAGCACTATTTACTTTGATTTTGCACTTTGCTTTTACACAAAAACTTTAATTTCCTTCTTTGTAAACAACACTCACTTTTAAACGCACCACTTTTTGCATAAGCTCTCTGCCCATCTTCGAACAGCGCGACTCTCTTAAATAACACTAGCAGCATTGCAACAGAGACTGCGCTGCATAATAACTCTGCTTTATATGAAAAAATTTTCAACACATTTTTTTACACGAAACACGCAACTTTTTTGATTTATTTTTTCATGTAATAATGAAATAACATTTAAATTATATTTTTTTATAAAAATTATACTTTTCTAACACTATTTTTCTATTAATTTAATTTATTTATTAGAGAGTTTGCACTTAAACGTTCACGCACCAATAAAATTTCTAGAAACTAAAAGGAAGTGGAAAGGAAAATCAGACAAAAAGCGAGCAAGAAAAACTTTAAATGAGAATGAAAGAGTATAGCAGAGTGAGAGTAGTTTAGCAGCGTTGTCAACACGGTGTTTTTGCAACGTTTTTCGTGCTTTTTTAATTTTTCGATGCATTTTATTTTTATTTTGACTGGCAATTTCACGACGTCGAAAGAACGCTTTCTGTCGCACAAATACAATTGAACCAAAAACAAAGTTTTTAGAATTTGTTTAAACTGTTGTTGTGCCATAGGAAGAAAGAACATTTCGGGAAATGGGCAGTTAATGTTTGTTTTATTTTTGGTGGTACTAAATCTAGTTTTATTACAAAATTTATTAAAGTGTAACAAAAATGTTTAAGTACACAATAATAAAATAAGATTGCAGAAATTCTTTGGCATTTTCAATAGAAAGCTCCGTTACAGCAATTTTAAAAATGCCTCTTGAATTAAAAAACGTTATTTAATACATTAGTTGATATATACATATATATATATTATTAATTGGTTTGCCAGACGGTCTTGAGTTTTCTTGATTTAGAGTTACTTCGGGTATTGTGGAATATGTGGGCCATGTGGAATCCCCCTTTATTTCCCAAACTAAATGTTATTTAGAAACGCTCCCTGTATGTTTACATAGCTTACATAAAATATTAACATTACGGCTATGGGTATGCAAATGGTCGTACCGTTAGTATTTTGTCGGTCTGCAAGTGAAAACAGGTGTTGTCGACTGTTTTTTGTGCATATTCAAACCGTTATTTTGCTCCAAATACTGATATTTTATTTGTGTTTTTTTACAATGTTTACAAATTGTAAACTTAACAATACTTTTAATTGATTAGCATGGAAATTTAATAAGTTTTGTAAAATTTATAAGATTTGTTTTAAAAAATTAGACAATCGGCTAATGTGAAATAACTGGAGGCGGGTATTGAGGCCTATTCCACCAATACCATGAAGGCTGAGAAATAATTTTAAATGGAATATTTTTTAAACATCAAGTTATGCTAAATTGAATTTGTTTTGTTATTACTATTTTGTTTCTGGTAATAAGTAATTGTATTCCATATTACCCACCAGGGGGGCTCAACATTACCCTCCAATTTTCCAAATCACTGTTTTTCAGGTACCACAGACTTTTAATTTATAACTTTTTCAGTATTAGGAAAATATATATAATTTTTGTGAAGAACAGAGTAAGACAATCCACTTAAGCGGCCCATACACTTGCAATATTATTGTATATGATATCCGCCATATTATTATTTTCATTTTGTCCTATATTATGCAATAAGTCGCACAATATTTTCATTCATTCAATAAAAAATGAACATAAACTATAGGAATAACATAAACAGCATTGTACAATGTTGAAAACAGATTTCACTTTCTTTTCGTTGTGCAATAAAAATCAAAAGTCTTTTGATTTTTGCCAATATATTGTGTCACCTTCGAATATCACATACACATTGGCGATATAATTGTACAATGCGTGAAATTGAACAATTGTATTGCAAGTGTATGAGCCGCTTTAGACACATATTCCAAATAGTCCGATGAAGAGTTTGCTTATACTTTTTTAAAAATTGCCAACACAAAAATAGGGGATCCACAATACCGGAAGTTACTCTTCAAAATTGTTCAGTGCACGTCCAGAATCAAGAAAAAATACATTTTGTCAAGATTTTTTTAAGCCCTTAATTAAACAAAGCAGTGTAAAAAGAAGAAATAAATATTTCATCGTTTTGTTTTAGTTTATTTGTTTTAAAATGTATTGTAAAATAAAAAGAAGTAATGTTCTTTTTATAGTCTCTTATTGTTAAGCTTATATTATTTAAAAGGAACAAATCAAGGAATCTAAATGTCCTTTTTTTGTAAGCAGTTATACGTATCTGACATATTGATGTTAAGGATTTGACACATAGAAGCTTTAAAAACTACATACACAAAAGGGTCAGCCAGCATAGGCTTGCCTAGTGCAACTACCTTGTGAAAATGTATCTTGGAACAGATTTCTTTTACCGAATGAAAAGCATAAATGGACAAAAAAGTCGAATGAAAAATTAAATGAAACCCTGTATTATTTTTTTCTCAAAAGCTTTCAAGCCTTAATTACAAAAAAAAAACACAACTTAATTAATCAAAGTTAATATAGACAAGTTTTGACCTTAGCAGTTTTAATGTACTGCTTTTAAAGTATATTAAAAAATAATAGTGAAAAGCGCGTATTAAGTTTAAAAAAGGCTTTTTAATTCATTCTCATTATGCAATAATTTTTTTTTTGAGTTTAAGAAAATATAATCTGTATTATTTAATTTAGAAAACTTTAATATTTTAATTACTTTTTTTTGTTTTAAAATTTTTTAAGCTTCTAAGGATACTTATTAAGACTATTAATTAAAAGTGTTTAAAGAACTAAACTTGATTACTTAAGACTTAGCAAAAAAAAGCTTTTTTAAAAATAAAATTTGATTTAAAATATTCTAGTAGAGCTTATGTACATCTGAATTTATTTTTAAGTTCATAAAAAACATTTCACTCTAACCCTACTTTATCTGTTTTTCTAAACCCTACAGGCACCGAGATCACTGGTTTAGCTCACCAATTGGGCTACGAGCGAGAAGTTATACGTATTTGGTTTTGCAATAAACGTCAGGCTTTAAAGAATACAGTACGTATGATGTCGAAAGGAATGGTTTAAGATCTAATGAATTACAGCTGGTAACAGTAAATAGAGGATAAAATCATAAAAAGAAGCTTTAAGCTAAACAACTTAAGACAAATTAGGAAAAATAAAACATAGAAGATGTCAAAAATTAAAAGCTAATTGAACAGAGCTATATTAAGTTGGCAAAAAAAAAAGATTTAAATTATTGGAGAGCACCACATTTACTACGATATAACACCGAAGCAACAGCAAAGCGAAAACATATTGAGGTTTTTGGCATTTTATTTAGAAAGATAATTTTATAATACAGATACGTTGTTCATCAACGCGCCCAAGTAGAGTTGTGTTAATTCCTGCCTGTTTTATGAAAAAGAAGATGTGGTATCACTGTTTTTAAGTTAAAAGCCAACTAACAGGTTTTGTTTAATGAGCTTTTTTTAAAAATCTAAAAGCTTTTTTTAAAAATCTAAAAGCTTTTCTTAAAGCAAAAAGCTTTTTTTAAAAAACAAAAAGCTTTTTCTATTGTATATAAACACAACATACAAACAAAAAAAATTAAAAATTAAATTTTAAGAAATATTGAAATTAAAACAAAAATAAAATTTTAAGATTATTTTAAGATAAATAAAACTTTTATAGATTTAAATAGTTATTCCAAATACAAAACTACAATTTCTAAATTAACTCCAACAATAATTTCAAAACTTAAAAAAAAACATTTTCAATAACTTTTAAATAAAAAACAAAACAAAAAAAATTAAATATGTGATTAAGTGTAAAACATAAAAAGAGATTAACTTATAAACAGCACACTTTAACCACCTGGTACCCCAATACTCCCTCTCCTCTTTCTCTTTAATCGAAACAAATTTAGTTTGTAATAACACCCCTCCTACTCTTCCTTAATATCGAAATATCTGAATAATATTTGTATAATTATAGGCCATATGTAAAGGTGTGTCATAGCATTTATCATTTTATATAGTCAAATAAGTCTTTCGCTATAAACGATTATAAAAAAAATTAATTAAAACCTAAAAACTTTTAAAAACTAGTTTTTATTTTGTTTTTCTAAAGACAAAAAAAAAACAAGCACAAATAATTATTATTAGAAATTAAAATTAAAAAACAACCTATAAATTAAAAATTTGTTAAGAAAAGGAAATTAAACGTGCCATTCCAAAATGCAAAACAGTAGAAAAAAGAAATTCTTTCAAAATCTTGTAAAATAATCATCTGTTTGAGTACCATAAAATAAAATTTAAAACAGGTCTTTTTTGAAAAAAATAAAAGGAAAATTACTCTCACCTTTACCTATAAATATATTTAATTAAATTTAACAATAAATTAATTAGTATTGTACGTAACTTTTATAGCCTAAAAATATGTATGAAAGTACTAAAAATAAATATGTAATGTAAAATTTTATTTAAAATAATTAAGAAAAAAAAAAAAGGAAAATTAAAAACTAGATTCATATTAAATATGTAAACAATAAAAAAAAATTAAAATTACTAAATTAATATTATGAGAAAAAAAGGAAAATCTAGCATTTAAAACAAAAAACGTAACAACGTTCATATTATTTAAAATGATTGTAATAATTTAAAAAAAGAATTAAAAAAAAAAATAAAAAACATGAAATAAAGGAATATGTAAAAAAAAAATATTTAAAAAGAAAGTGTTTTCATAAAAGAAGTAATAGGCAGGGAAACCGAAAATATGCACTAAAATAAGTGTTTTTGCATTAAGTATGCAGTAAAAACCGGGACTGTGGAGTCGTCGACTAGTCCTTATTTGACCTTAAACCATTTTTTTAATGGGGTACTATTTATATGGTTAAACACAGCAAGAAAATGATTCTGTAAAAATTTAAAATCTGTATTTTAATTCTTACACGTGCAGCATTGAGCTCGAACAAAATATTGTAATTAAAAATTGAATTTTATTTACATTGAAGATATTTAGGCCCTATTAGCTTGACAAAAATAACATTCAGCTTTAATATAGCTATTTACTTATGAGTAATTTTAGGTAAATGCTATACACATTAGTGCCCGATTGAATGGAGCAAATTAGTTTAACTTTTTGATTCTGAAATGTTATGCCATTCAACATTTAATAACTGAAACAAACTGAAGTATACAGGTATGTTCTAGGTTTCGACTCGAATTGAAAACGAATTTAAATCCGCATAATTCATAAATTGGTGTTCTCAAATGCGCATGTTTTTGTGTATTCGAAGTTTTTGTTCGAAAAAACTTTTTTTGGACTAAAGATCGCTAATTTGCTAACCGCAGCATGATAGCAATCTTTAATATTTTTTTTAATATCGTGAAAGCTGTAAAGAATCACAGGAAAAAATAGCTTCAATAGCAAACATGGCTAAAATTCGCGAAAAATTACAAACTTTTAAACAAACACTAACATTTATTTGAAATCGCTAAATCGGTATTTATTTATTTATTAGGTAAAACTTGCTAAATTCACGGAAATTCGCAAAAATTTGCTAACATCGACATGATAGCAAAGGGTAATCTTCTATAAATATAAAAATAAGTCCGTATATGGACGTCGCCGAACTACTCATAAACGCGTCGTGCGATTTCAACCAACTTATACACTACGTAGGCAGTGGCCCATATATGGTTTATATGAAGTTTGGTTGAAATCCGATAATGCATGTGTGTGCAGTGCGTATGTGAAGTGAGTGTGTTTTTGCCGCAGGAAAACCAACTGTATTAAAAACAAGTGTGTTTCTTTTCTTATTTTGTTTTGCCGTGCGAAGCAGGCAACGGGCCCGCTAGTATTTATTATAAATCGTTAAAGCTGTAAACAATCAGAAAACTTATTGAAACAAATCGCTTCTATCGCGAACATGGCTAAAATTCGCGAAAAATCGCAAAATATGAAACAAACAAACAAACTATGTAATTTGAGTCCACTAATCGATTTAAAAAACAAATTTTCTGAAAATAACATAAAAATCGTTAAAAAAAATATAAGCTGTAATTACATCAAAATAATGAAAAAGTCGATTTTAAATTTAGGGTAAGTTAGGGACTTTTGCATTTTAGATAACGATATTTTTTTCATTAAATTGGATAAAGAAGGTTTTAAGCTAAAAACAAAATTTATTTTTTTTTGTTCAAAATGTTATCAAATATTAGAATAAAAGTCGATTCGTTTTACCTTTACCAACCCATTACTACTCTTATTGAAAACGAATAAAAACTTGTGGATGTGAAATGCAGAACACTAAAAATGCTGAAGTAATCCACTTTCGAGTGGATTCGGATTCTAGAACACACCCGATAGAAACTTAATGAAATATAGAAACATAACTAGTTTTGCTACAGTCCATATAGAATCGACATAGTTTTGCAAAACACTATAGCCCACCAGGAAAATTAACCACTAAACCATAGCATATTTTGAAAATAATATTAGTTTATTAAAATAATGCAAAAAAAATTTAAATATAGCTCTATAGAGGAGAGATAAGCTACACCAATTCACATTTAAAATAAGTTTTTTATACTGCTGGAATCAGAATTTTTCCTCTATCGATGTGTGAATTTCCATAAGTATTATGTTATGTAGTTTCCGAGCAGTGGTGCCAAAACTTGGTGACCAAAAGTGGCTAGATTTACGAAAAATGGCTAAAAAATGGCTACAAGCTTTTTTAAAAAAAAACACATTAAAATTCAATAACAAAACAGAAGTAATTAATTAAAAGTTGTTTGCGATGCAATTATAAGTTAATAACAATAAACGTAAATTAAATCATCGATAAATTCCATGTCGATATTGTTCTTCTCATAGGAATCACTCGTGCCTCTTAGTTTTAAATAATTTGAAGTTTAATCATAATCACGACAACATTTAGCCAACACGTTTTGAGTCCAGATCTACAATAAAAACCAGGTAAGAAAGTATCGTCGGTCAACCCCGACTATATGATACCCTACACCACATTAGAACCTATGTGCCAAATTTTATGAAATATTTAAACTCTAAAATTGATACCTGTACTTTGCGCACAAGGTTTACATGGCAGTCAGCCAGCCGGACAAACGTTGTTAATTCGACTCAGAAAGTGATTCTGAGTCATTCAGTAGATATACGTAATGGTGGGCTTAGGACCAATATTTTAAGGTGTTACAAACATCAGCACAAACGCATAGTACCCTCTCCACTATTGTGGTGTTGGTATAAATATTTTTTTTTATGGTAAAAATATTTACCTTATTGATAAAATCGAATTAACGATGTTAACTTGGCTAAATACCCTCTTTATTTCAGCAATAAACCATGGAAGTGAAAGCAACTTTATAGTCAATTCTGAAATTTCTAAAAAAATTTTGTTGCCGCCTGCATCTCTTTATTGAAATACGTGCAACCAAAAAGAAACACCGATGTGTGTGTTGATCCATTTTATAAGTATCATATTGGAATACTGTTTCTTTATTTTGAAAAATGTTTCATTATCATCGTTTATAGCGATTTCAACAGTTGTAAGAGTTGTGATTTAAATTAAAGGCGGTTTAAAGCTTCGTTCACAATCAAAAAAACATTTTCACTTCGTGTGCATAATAGAGCAACAATTTCTTTTGCAATCACAGACATTTTGCATTAAGAAACCGTTTGCAATTTTTAGCCACAACAATATTATGCATTTATTATTACTTTGTTCAACAATTTGTTAAAATTTTCATTCAAAACTAAAGAAAATTATTTTAAACGTCAGAAACAATTTCATACAAATTGTTGCTGAAGTTAAAGTAGACTCAACTTAAGTTACATTTTTAAAAAAATGTTGTTACATTTTTGTTCTAAAAATGTAAGGAAAATATATGAAATACTTTGGGAAGAAAAAAGATAGAAGAAAAACCGAATTTGAGGCTCAGATTGTGAACAAAGAAATGTTTATTTTACTTTTATATATTGTTATAATAAAATAAAATTGTTCTTTTAAAAGAAAAATGGAAAGAAATTTTATGGCTAAACAAGTTGAAAAATGGTTAAAAAAATGGCTAATTGCTAAACTCATTTTTTAATGGCTAAACAGGGTGGAAAATGGCTAAATCTAGCCACTAAATGGCTAAATTGGCAACATTGTTTCCGAGATAGAAAAGTTGAAAACAACACAGAGTCCAACTTGCTTAGACGTTAAAGGCGTCAAGTGCACTTAGTGTTGTTAACCACTGAATTTGTAGAGGCAAAGAACATCAGGAGTCCTTTTTTGGAAATGGTGAAATGAGGTCTTTTGTTTTTAATATAGATAAATACAAAACACTGCCCTCTTGGCTTTTTTTTAATTTGTTTAGTCACATATTTCGATTAACTTTGTTAATTACATATTCTCAGGAAAGTTAAATATATTTTTATTTCAACATGCATATGCGCCTTCTGTTGTTACTTGTATAATTTGTACAACATATTTTTAAGGAAAAACAATTTTTGTAAGCCCTTTTTGGGAAAAAGCATACCTTTTGTTGTTGGACTTGGTGCAGATTGTCTCAAGGGATTGAGCAGTACCAATTAGTGCTGGGAAACTATCGATATTATCGATAGTCTGAAAATATCGATAGGAAAAATATAAATATCTATATTTTTATTTTTAAAAATACAGCTATGAAGACATCTAACAGCAGCTATACACATACACAGTTTTTTGCCGCAAATTTTTACTTGCTATTATTAATTCGCGCTGCATTACAGCAATGAAAACAAACAACAAGAATGGCAAGTGGTATGGATTGCTTAGCAGTGCTTTTTACTGTTAATTAAAGACCTTAGGTCGAAATTTTTGCATGTTTATAAAGGGACTGAAATGTCAAATATTTTTGTAATGTTGTAAAAAAAAATGCAAATCCAAATGCAATTGAAGGCAAAGGACAAAACAATGAACGACCATTAGAAGATAAGTCCGCTAGATTGATTACCTTTTTGGGTTTAGAATTTAAAAAAATTTTTTAAGTTGTAATGGAATATATTAATGTCCCTGTGACTTCGGTTCCTTCAGAAAGGCACTTATCAATTTTTAAAAAACCATCATAAAAGGTAAAGAACACCATGTCCAATTTAATAAGTAAAGGTTTTTCCGTTCCATAATCAATATTATTATTGTCCAAAATAATAAAAAATTGTAAGCCTTTATTTTCGCTTTAATTTTCACCAAAGTGAGTAGATAACAGTATTCTCAAATCATTTTCGGGTTAACCCCCATATTGATAGAAATTATATCTGGAACAATGTCATGTATAATTCCGAGTTCCTTCTACTTTTTTCTATTATCATTTACTTTGAAGGTTGGAATCTAAAATGACGTTCACTAAGTGCTTCCACCACAGGAGATACAGCAGATATCCTGTCATATATATGAACATCGCTACAAAAATATTTTTCAATATACGATTTATAAAAATCCAATATGTCAAAGCGAACTTGATTACAAATTGGCATTTTTAAATTCCCTAATTCGACTCCATTTCATCAATGATATCTTCAAACAATAGTGAACCAGCGAGCTTTGTTATGGAAAATGCTTACTAAGTGATAGTTTTGAAAATGTATGGTGAGTGGAACGAACCAGTTTTGTTACCAACTGCAATTTGAGGTCACATAAAAACATAGAAGGGATATGGTTCGAGACAATCTATATGGTTATTTGTTATGAAGTGCTAAAAGATCTTGCGAAATCAATTGCTATCACAGTTTCCTGTGTATAATTTTTCATAATTGACAATTTTGTTGTTGCATAAAATTTTGTTTTAAAATTTTTTTTTAAAATTAAAAAAAAACCAAAAATCCCTGAAGGTGTTATCCATTGAGATAAAGAAATATTGAATTAAACATAAATATTTTTTATATAAAAGACTTTGAGCTTGCAGATTTATTGTGAAAAAATAATATTAAAAGGTCGAAGAAATTAAACTAAATAATTTTTTTATTTTGAAAAATATTAGAAAAATTTTTATGCTGAAAAATTGTGGAGTGGGAGTCGCGAGTTTTTGTGGGTACTTCGACGCCGACTCCGGTACAAAAACCCCAACTCCGACTCCACAGCCCTGTTAAAAACTTTGAAAATATGCCCTTTAAATTCTCTAAGCAATTTAATAAAAAACTGCCTTTAAAAAAAATCTGGACTTCAAGACTATAATTTTTATTAAGTTTTTTCCTTCTCCTGTATATTGAGAACAGCTTTAGTTAGGGCTTTTCTATATTAAGGTAACGATATACACTATTTATATAAAATAAACATTGTCGGTCAAGCCCGTTCATATGATACCCTATGCCAAACTATTTACCCACAAATTTTTTACTGTTTCCGATCAGGGACTCATGGGCAGTTATGGACGTATCAGATCAATATAATGTTAGTAATAATTAGTATTGTGGCAAATTTATGGAACTGTTTATGGTTTTAATTCAAATTTTGATATTTTAATCAGGCTAAAGTTCATTGAATTAAATTCTCATTAAATTATTTTTATGAAGAAAGGAACTTTCCAACATGAAATGAATCAAAATTTATTGGCAATTTTTCATTCTTGACTGAGCTGGAAATCGAACCCACGTTTTCACGGGCAAATTGCCCTTATGTTTCAATTGTAACCACACAATCTCTACACAGGGTTTTGCCGACAAAACAAAAAAATTTAAAAATGTACTTTGGACTTCAAAAATAATTCTTGACAAAAAGTAGGAAAAAGCAGAAGTAAGGAAGAATATGTAAATCAATTTAAATAGATAATCATACAAAACTAATTTCGTTCTAACAAAGGGTTAAATACCATTTGGTTTGAAGATTGATGTTTGACTATTGACTGCCAGCAGTCGTCATCGGCGTTGAGTGTTCAACGGCCAATCCCTCTAAAGATATTGTGTGGTAACAATCGAAACGTAAGGGCAACCTGTCCGTGAAAACCTCTGCCTTTTGCGTGTTAGATAACGATATACATAAATGTTCAACGTTATTTTCGGGAATAAAACAATTTTTATTCATTTATTATGATGTGCTAAATTCCCAATATTTATTGATAAGTGTTATTTGTCCTTAATATTATTTATAGTTATCTACATCAAATATGAGATTTTCTTGACAATTTTAGGGACGGGTCCATTCTGGACGTGCCAGTCAAATGTTTGCAATGACCATATAGGTCGATTCTAATAAAATTTGGGGTGGTAATTAAGATTAAAATAAATCTTTTTTCTTCTTAATTAATTCTAAATACTTACATTATAAGATGAATATTGGCCTTTTTATAGGCCAATTCTCACCATTTTCTTCCTTATGACAACTGAAACGTGTGTTCAAATTCCATCAAATTATTTCCGAAATTGTGACATGTATTTTGCCTGCAAGGTTACATGGACGGACATGGCAAGAGCGATTCAGAAATTGATTTTGAGGCTATCGGTATACTAAAAGGTGGGTCTGGAATTAATATTTCTATGTCTTACGTACATCAGCAAAAACGAAAAGACAGAACAGCATGAATCCCAAAATTCCAAAAAATAAGCTTTCCAAAATCCCCAAAAATTTGTTTTTTTTTTATAATATTTGACCTACCAACAATTTCTATAAACGTATTGAGATAAAAACAGTGCTTAGAACTTAAAAAATTAAATAAAATCGGGCTTAAAGTAAGAACCCTGGTCGTCATAGCGAACAATTATGCATCACTTTCAAAAAATTATTTTTTTGAGTTGTGATGACGTTGCAGCAAATGAGCGATATCTAGAGAAGTTTTAAAAAATGCATGCTAATAAAAATCCCATATTTTGATTTTAACCTGATTACAAGCTTCGTATGAACATATAAACAGACGGATGCTTTTGTTTCAATAGCTTAGAAAGTAATTCTGAGTCATGGCATCACTTTTACTATCGACAAGAACTTTATTTCCAGAAAAAATATATGGGTGTTTCCACAAAAAATTACCCCATATAGCTCAAAAATTAAATTATTATTTTGAATTTATTTTTCCGCTAATATTGTACAAAATAAATGTATGTGTCATTTTCCGAAAGATTAACTTTAATTTTCATTATACATACTAACAAAAATATTTTTGTTACCCATAATAAATGAATTCAGACACAAAAAACTTTTAACTTTTTATAATGTAGCGACCGTTACTTAAAAAAAAAATTTTTTCTTGGAACCAATTTCTTTGGTTTGAAATAAAATCAAAGAATTCAATCAGATATTTTACTTGACATATCCTGTGCAAAATTTTACAATACATGATGTTTGTTTTCGACATTTGAAAACAGCACATTTATAAAGTCCCGACCGTAACTTTTTTAATGGTCAAAAAAGTAATAAAATGAAATTTTTATGAATTCTTTCGGATGCTACCGTTGCTTGAACTTTCGTAAGTCCGAAATGGAACAATCCTCGTGGCATATTTTGTAGATTTGTCAATTATTCGCCTTTTAACTTTGTTCGATTAATTCAAATAATTGTTTTTGTTCGTTCGATGAATCGATTAAAGCTAAAAATTTATTCGATTAATCGATGAGAATAACGAATAAAAAATATTATTATTACAAAAAATTTACGTTTTTTAAATTGATACCATTCCATTCCATTTATCTACAACAATCTTCTTTATTTTTATAATTGCTTGTCAAATATTTGTTTAATAAGACATTAAATACATTTTTTAAATTCTATGCGTACTTAACACGCTTTTTGCTTACTAAGCATTGAGATTAATTACAATCAGGGCTATGGCTACAATATTTTTTTAACTTTTCTACATTTTTTTTAACGGGTGGTCCAACCATAATGCACGATGTTAATTATGAGTCGCACTTTATTGTCAATTTTTTGACAAACTTAATTTGACATTTCTCTGTTTTAATGTTTGACAAATTCAACCATGGAAAGGTACACAATTGAGCAGCGCGTTATGTTTGTTGAAGCCTTTTACGAAAATGGGCGTTCAAATCCAAATGCATTTCTGGTCCTTCATGGTTTTATTGGTCAGCATAATCGACTAAATGTGTCCACAATCGGCCGAATTGTGCGGTAATTTCAGCAAACCGGGTCTGTAGGAAATGTGCTGGTGGCGTCATCAGGCCGCATTTCTTCGACAATGGTGTTCGATATCACGATATGATAACGGACTTCTTGTAGCCAGAAATTGACGATATGAACATGGAAGATATGTGGTTCCAACTCTTTTGCGCTCTTTTGCGCGAAAAATTCAATGGTCGTGTTAAAAGAAAAATTGTACGTCAATAAGCCAAGAACAATTCAAGAGCTAAAGGATAAGATTATTCAGCACATTAATGATATAGAACCTTCATTTTGTCTCAGAATAAATTGAAAATATGGGCCATCGGAAAGAGGTATGCCACTGTAGCCGTGGCGAGCATTTGGCTGATATTTTGTTTCAAACATAGTTGTTATAGATCTTTCTATAACAATAAAAAATATTCTCTGAAAACTTTATGCTTTATTTACAATTAACATCGTGCGTTTTGGTTGGACCGCCCTTTATAAAATCATCATTAATGTGCTGAATTATCAGTAAAAACGTATCAGAATAAATCAAATTCTAAGCTTTTATTTATTTTTAAATAAAAAAAATATTCGATTAATCGACATTAATTAATCGATTTATTCGTTATTCGAAAATCGCCGTTTTAAAATTAATCGAACAAGAGTTTGGTTTTGTTTGATCGATTAATCGAATTATTCTTAATCGGCTGACAACTCTAATATTTGGGTCGGTTGGAATTTTATTTAAAAAATCTCCGAAAATCAGTAACGACCGTCACTTTGGAAACACAAGGGTATTCATTTAATCGACCCTTTGCTTTAATCGGTTAATCGCTCGAATAATTAACCGAGGTTTTGGTTTAATCGGTTAATAATCGATTAATTTTGTTTCTGATCGGTTAACCGATTAATCAAGTTTTTTTTATAAGTTAAGTAACTTTAATATATAAAAATGCATTAATTATTTATTATTTGGAGTTTATTAGTAAAAAAAAAACAATAACATATCAAACATAAAAATTCTTGAACTAAAACGAGCGAACAAAATAACAATTCATAAATATGTAATATAAATTTTTTCAATTAATACACAAGGTGTGCTATCAAGTCATATCGTCATAATATCCTTAATAATACTTTACAATTGCTTAAAATAAAGAAAAATAAAACTTTTAATGCTGTGTTCATTGATTCGTCATAACTGTACAGAAGAAATCTAAATTATAAGCGGTAGCCCACAACAGTCATATC
The DNA here is from genome assembly GCA_930367215.1 of Pollenia angustigena. Taxonomy (NCBI): domain Eukaryota; kingdom Metazoa; phylum Arthropoda; class Insecta; order Diptera; family Polleniidae; genus Pollenia; species Pollenia angustigena. The sequence goes on along the minus strand of OV884060.1, from coordinate 13,575,237 downwards.
GCCGGCTTATTATGCAAAGCTGCTAACTCACTTTCAGCACATTTTACAGGAGAGAAAAAAACGTTTTATTTTCCCTATTAGCAGACCAGCTTGATAGGAAATTAAAAATACTGTTAGTTTTACACACTTCAGTCTTAAATACACTCAGGTCTCGTTTTATGCGATAGATGCGTTCCAAAATAAATCGCATAAATTGAATTCGCATAAAACGATACTCTAGCTTCATATAAAAACTAATGATTCCTTCCAAAATTCTGAAAAACCGCATAAATTCAAATTTTAATTAAAAAATCAAAACAAAATCGCATAAAAGAAATCAACATATATAAAAACTAATCAAACACAAAAAATTTTAGTTCTATTTTTTTTTTTTTTATCTAAATTTGCCTTTAATGTCCTTATCAAATTGTAAAAGTTTTATTATGGGACTTCTTATAGTTTAAAAGTTATGCAAATTTCTTTACACTCGTGTATGTGGTTATTACAATGTTGTACCGTAAAAGCCAGGAAAGAACGAATTTAAATTGAAATTGTTCTAACTTCCACCTCATTTTTTTATTCTATTTTTATCGAAATTAGCCTTCGTTGTAAAACTAATATTATGTGTTTTTCATTAGTTTTAAAACACTCATAATTACATACGTATCGGCTATGCATATAAAAAACACAAAATAAAATAAACTATAACGAGTATATCGTGATGCAAGCTTGGTTTTATTTAAAAACGGTAAAAAAGCTTAAAAACATCTAAAATTGCAAAAACGGTAAAAATTTAAAAAAAAAATCATTATTTTAAAAATCGCATAAATTTTAATCCGCATAAAACGAGACCTGAGTGTAGAAGAAAAATTACATGCTGGTCGACGAGGCGTATCTTTCTCTACCACACGGCATCAGCATATCAATAACATAAAAAATGGATTTAGCCGGACTGCATATTTAGCCGACGATATATATTTCTTGTAATTATTTTAAGCCATAAGGCTTTGTGACTACCTGGAGAATCACCCAAATAAGTATTTATAAAAAAATAAACTGAGATAATTTCAGAAGTTATTTCAAAACTTAAAGGAGATCTTATAAAATAATCTTTTAGAAAAGTAATTTGGTTTAAATGTTTAGGATTAAAGCGATTCTTTTCTTTAGTTTTGACAAAACTTGACTTGGAAAAATTTCTTTTCCTTATCGTAGATCTAATTTCTCAGTCCTTTTCCAGGATTTTTCTAAACATATAAGATACTAAATTATGCCATTGGAGTTTTTTGGAGGTGTTGACAATCAAACATGTAATCCATTTTTCGGAACATTCCTGCTGATCGATGATGAAGATAAAAAAAATGGAAAAACATTGTAATTGGCACTGAACACCTGTCTTGTTTGAATAAAAAAAATATTTTCTTTACACATAGGTATATTTACATAATCAAAAACACAAAAAAAAAAATGTTATAATACTACAAAATATTGAAATTTAAGTTGCATCGGTTAATCGGTTAATCGACTGAAATTAACCGGTTTAATCGTTAATCGAAATAAGCCAATTTGATATTAACCGATCAGTTAATCGGGTAGTAATTAATCGATTAACCGATTGACGGTTAACCGAATGAATACCCTAGGAAACACCCATATGAAATTTACTAATAGTCTTTATTTGTCTTTTTTATTTATTATTTATTTATAAAACATTATTTTTAATTAAAAATAAAATTTAAAATTAGAATTAATTCTAAAAAGTATAAACTCACCTTTTAAATTATTAAATTTATGTATTCGAAAATTGAATTTAATTTAATTATTATTATTTTTAATTTAATTTTTATTTCTTTATTTTTAAATTTTTTTTTTATAATTTTACCCCTTTTTATAATTTTATTTTTTTACACAATTTTTTTCTAAAAATCGGCTTTATTTTGCTTTAAATTGACATTTTTAATAACTGAAATTTATTTTATTTATACAAAATAAACTCAGCTTTTTATTTCCTCTTTTATAAACATAATTGATTTTGATTACACAAATAAAAACATTTCCATTTCCCCTTTATAAGCACTATTTACTTTGATTTTGCACTTTGCTTTTACACAAAAACTTTAATTTCCTTCTTTGTAAACAACACTCACTTTTAAACGCACCACTTTTTGCATAAGCTCTCTGCCCATCTTCGAACTACGCGACTCTCTTAAACAACACAAGCAGCATTGCAACAGAGACTGCGCTGCATAATAACTCTGCTTTATATGAAAAAATTTTCAACTCATTTTTTACACGAAATACGCAACTTTTTTGATTTATTTTTTCATGTAATAATGAAATAACATTTAAACTATATTTTTTTATAAAAATTATACTTTTCTAACACTTTTTTTCTATTAATTTAATTAATTTATTAGAGAGTTTGCACTTAAACGTTCACGCACCAATAAAATTTCTAGAAACTAAAAGGAAGTGGAAAGGAAAATCAGACAAAACGTGAGCAAGAAAAACTTTAAATGAGAATGATAGAGTGAAGAAGAGTGAGAGTAGTTTAGCAGCGTTGTCAACTGGGTGTTTTTGCAACGTTTTTAGTGCTTTTTAAATTTTTCGATGGATTGTTTTAATTTTGACTACCAATTTCACGATGTCGAAAGAACGCTTGGTTTTGTTTCAACTTTTGTTGTGCGATAGAAAGAGTTCCTTCGCATTTAGTGAAATAGGCAGTATATGTCTTTTTTTTCAATTTTTGTTGGCACTAAATCTAGTTTTATTACAAAATTTCCTAAAGTGTAAAAAAAAATATTTAAGTTATTTAATATTTAACCGGTATCTCAATAATGCTTTTTAAAAAAATTTAGGAAAACTATAAACACAAATTATGTTTGTTTAAATCTAATTGTGGCAGCCAAACTAAAGTATTTGAAACATTTTAGAAATTTGAATGTAGCTAAAACTGACAATGAATTCAATTTTTTAACAGTTTCTTACTTGGGTTTAAGGTTGGCAGAGCAACAAAATACAGGTATCTTAAAACTAATAGCGTTTTACAATTCGTTGAAGGTATACGGGGCAGATTGCCTTTGAAATTTAGGGCAAAATAAAGGTTCTTTAATGTACACTAGTTAAGACAGCAGTTTTAATGTTCTGCTCATATTCAAAAGTTTATTAAAAAAATGGTTAAAAGCGCATATTAGGTTTTAAAGAGGCTTTTTAATTAGGAACGTAACGAATACCGACGCCGATATGTCGGTATCGGCGATATTTTATTGGCGATAAGACGATAATTGTTTTTATAGTTTTTTGAACAAATAATTCAATTTTCAATGCTTATTTTTTGCATTAGAATTAAGAGCAATATCATATTCAAAAGCAAAGCGTAGAATCAAACTAAATAATAAATAATTTCTTTTAATTCTTAGGCTGGAGGTCCACACAACGTGTTCTATGTAACTTTTTTGAGCTTTTTTAAGAAGCATGCTAAACTACAAAATAATCCTACTTTATGCTTTCGATGCCTATAGGCATTCTACGCGTTTGCTGTGTAACTTGTCAATACAATTTTACACTACTATGTTTTGGACGGATGCATACACGCATTGAACGCTTGGTGTGGACCTGCAGCTTAAGCCGTTTTACTTTTGCACCATAGTAGTAAAATATTGCACCATAGTAGTAAAACGATCTCTCACTGAATAATCTTGTTTGTTTTAAGATTTTTCTGCTTATTTTTAATAATTTTTGTGAGAATAAAAATAAAATTTTGAGCTACTTTTTGATATTCTTTAATTAGGCTTGAGCTCATCAAATTTAATTTTCATTAAATTATTTTCACTGAGGGAAGGAATTTTTACAACTTGGAATTTTTTATTAAAATTTAATGATAATTTTTCTTGGCGGAGCTGGGATTTGAACCCGGGTTGATCTTTACATGTTTCAAGAATCACCACATTCTATCGTCGGAAGATCTTTGAGTTCTACCCACTGCACCACTGCGGTGCCCGTTGGCCAACAGTCAAACATCAATATTTAACCGGTAGTACTGGTGGTTCGAAATTTGCTGTTATTATCACTTCAATTTCAAATTACATGTTGCCTCCTTTACTCTGTTTTTTTTTCGTATTCTTTCTGTCAAGACTTTGTCTTGAAACCGTGAATATATGTGTTTACTATGTTTTTTTGTCCACTTTCGTCGACAGTTGATTTGTACAAATTAAAGTTAAAATGTAAATGTGAGTTAATTTTAAAATACCAAAAAATCCAGTCCAAAAATTAGCGATTTACTAAGTCACCAATTTCAATAAATGAAAGCATTGAAACACAAAGTTTGAAAATTTTTAAGACAATAGATCGAAAACACTATTTATTGAGCTACCTAGCATGACTCTGCATTCCGAAAGTGCTAAATACACGGTCGCCCCTATACCTAGTAAAAGTTCTGAAAAGTCTACAAGAACTAACCGTTGGAGAGTCTGTGAAAATCTTATAAGAAAATTTCGGGATGGATTATCCTTCGTCCATTCTACGCTGTGGTTCAGCTTAAGAAGAAGTCTTGAGATACCTTAGATCTTCTTATTTATCTAGAGAGGCATATCCGCTTGTTAACTGGAGTAATGAAATATTATACCCAAAATTTAAAAGAAATATCAAAGTTTTCAAATTAATTTCGTCCCAACTGAGAGAAAATATTTCAAATGGATTTGCGAAAAAGTGAAAAATACAAAAATCTTATAAATACATATTTTTTAAATTTACTATGAATTCAAATTCAATTCGTTGTTTTTAAAATCTAATTAATGCCAATTTAAAATATCAATAATCTCTTAAACTATAATTTTGTATAATAAAAAAATTACTCCTCTTGAGTTTGTTAATATTCCCTTAAATATAAATCAGTATCGGTATCGCTGATATTTCTTTCAGAGTATCGGCTCGTATCGGCAAAAAGACGTATCGTTTCCTCCCTATTTTTATTTAACTCTTTTGTTAAAACGTTTAAAAAATTATGATATCTTTATATTTGGAAGGCTAGAACTATTTAAGTTAAAGCTTAACTTAGATTACAATAATGAATTTGTTCAAAAACTTTGATATTTTAATTACTTATTTTTGGAAAAGCTTTTTTAAATTTTTGAAGCTACTTTTAAGTGTTTTACGAACAACCCTGGATTACTTTAGAGTCTAAAGTTTAGACTTAACAAAAAAAAAAAAAAAATTGCACATTTTCATTTAAAACTTTCTAGTAGAGCTTTTGTATATCTAATTTTGTATCATAATAAACATTTGACACTAACCCTACTTTATCTGTTTTTCAAATCCCTACAGGCACCGAGATCACTGGTTTAGCTCACCAATTGGGCTACGAGCGAGAAGTTATACGTATTTGGTTTTGTAATAAACGTCAGGCTTTAAAGAATACAGTACATATGATGTCGAAAGGAATGGTTTAAGATCTAATGAATTACAGCTGGTAACAGTAAATAGAGGATAAAATCATAAAAAGAAGCTTTAAGCTAAACAACTTAAGACAAATAAGGAAAAATAAAACATATAAGAAGTCAAAAATTAAAAGCTAATTGAACAGAGGTATATTAAGTTGGCAAAAAAAAAAAGATTTAAATTATTGGAGAACACCACATCTACTACGATATAACACCGAAGCAACAGCAAAGCGAAAACATATTGAGGTTTTTCGAATTTTATTGAGAAAGATAATGTTATAGTGCAGATACGTTGTTCATCAACGCGCGGAAATAGAATTGTGTTAATTCCTGCCTGTTTTATGAAAAAGAAGGTGTGGTATCACAGTTTTTAAGTTTAACTAACAGCTTTTGTATAATAAGCTTTTTTTAAATTCTAAAAGCTTTTTTTAAAAAGCTAAAAGCTTTTTTAAAATCTAAAAGCTTTTTTTAAAGCAAAAAGCTTTTTTAATTTAATATAAACACAACATTCCATGGCGAATTCATCCCAGGTAATCTCGGTACTACACCAAGTACAACTCGTACAAAAACCACAAGCTATTTGTTTTTGTAAAATCATTGTACAATGTCAAAAACAGAAACAAAGATAACAAAAGAGAATAAACAAAATGTTGACATCCAACAGTGATTTTAGCTAATATCAGCAGGGCTTTTAAGACCACCTGTAATAAATTCGCCTTGCAACATTCAAACAAAAAAAATTTAAAAATTAAATTTTAAGAAATATGTATTGAAATTAAAACAAAAATAAAATGTTAAGATTATTTTAAGATAAATAAATTTATAGATTTGAATAGTTATTCCAAATACAAAAATACAATTCCTTAATTAACTCCAACATGTCTGTCCACAAATAAAACGAAAGTTCGAAAATAAAAATCGGCAAAACATGCAAATCATGGTCCAATCACAGAATCTATGCAAAATGCCTGCTAATTTTTTTTGGTGTTGTGTTTTTTTCGTGTGAATTTTAATAATTTAGTTGACTTTTAATAATTATTTTAATGTGCATAAGAAATTCCAATGATAAATACACAATAAAATAAAAATTTTAAGTCATCTAAATTATTAAATCACGTACATTTCTTTAGAGAATAACTTTTATTTTTGCTCGAAAAAATAAAAATCAAAAAATAACTGTTATTTTTGTTCAAAAAATAAAAATCAAAAAATAACTGTTATTTTTGTTCAAAAAAATAAAAGTCAAATGAAAACAGTTATTTTTTAATTTTTGTTTTTTTGAACAAAAATAACTGTTATTTTTTGATTTTTATTTTGTTGAACAAAAATAACCGTTATTTTTTGATTTTTATTTTTTTGAGCAAAAATAAAAGTTATTTTTTGATTTTTATTTTTTGAACAAAAATAACAGTTATTTTTTGATTTTTATTTAAATTTTTGTTCAAAAAAATAAAAATCAAAAAATAACTGTTAAGTTTGATCGAAAATATAAAAATCAATACATTTTATCATTGACAAGTGCATAAGGAACAATATGGTATATGTACTTGAATCAGTTTTTCGACATTTAATTCTATATGCTTTTTTGTTTTAAAATTCCAATATAACTGTTATTTTCGGTCCCTGATCTGTCTATCTATCTTTTTCATAAAACAGGATGTGTGTATGTATGTAACCTATGGACTCCAAAACGGCTGGGCCGATTTTTATGAAATTGTTAGGGAATCTTCAGGGGTCTTATCACCGCATTCGATACTATCGTATCGAATAAACTATCGAATTTGTTTGCATACGATAGACACTGACGCATCGAATGAAAACTTGATATATGTAATGTCGAGTTACTCGATATCGAACGCTTTTATTTAAAATTCAATACATTTCATGATACCAAAATAAATAATTTCGATCAATTTTGCTCGATATCGTATGCGGTGATTAGACCCCAGAATATTCAGGCGGGTGACACTGTGAAGTCGGATTTTTTATTTTCGGTCTGCGGGCGGAGGGGCGTGGCAAAATCCAATTTTCATATTGCATATGGGCACTTCCAAGATTGTAAACGGGACATTCGCACACGTTTATATTCACAAAACTGTAAAAAACAACCTGATTTTCATTTTTTAAATTAATGATTCTTTTAACTCTCAATTAGCTCTTTAATTTCCGCAAATGAAATTTTTCGCTTACTGTCGTGGTTTCCGAGATAATTGCAAAAAAACAGTGATTGTAAACGGGACAAAAATCGGAAGTGGGTTTTAAGGGGTAACCGTTTAAACAGTGATTTCTGCGAAACCTGACACAATAATTTATTGGGATTAATTTAATAATTTTGCGGCCCTATGCTCCTTGCAGGAGTAAAAGGAACGAATATATATATATATATATATATAATTTTAAAATGTTGCGTACTAATGTGCCCTAAAAATGGTTTCGATTTCAAAATAAAATATGAATTACATTTTTTTAAATAAATTGTAAACGGGACATTGTAAACGGGACAATTTTTCCACCATGATTTAAAATTTTTTTATGTTGCTATTTATAATCCTTTACATAAGAAACTTAATAAAAAATTATTTAAAATTGATTAAGCTTGAGGTCTTTTTATAAAAAATGATATTTAATTATATCTCAATATTTCGCTAACCTTTGGTTAGCTTACAGGGGTGTGCTGGAAATCGCAAACGCAAAACGCTAGAATTTTAAAAGTCGTTTTTTAGTAAGATTTCTGTAATAAAAGAATTTTATGACAAATATTATACAAACATTTCTCTATTAAACAGAATTTTATAACAAAAATTATAAAAATTTGATTAAAAGTGTATTATAAAAAGCCTCCAAATTCTTGCGTTTTGCGTTTGCGATTTCCAGCACACCCCCCTTAATCAATTTTAAATAATTATAATAAAAAGGTCAAGTAATACTAAATAACACTTAATAAAAAATGTTTTTCAGATCATAAATATGCCTTAGATTAGAGTATTGTTGTTCCAAATGCATATTTTCTAATATACACAAGTATGTGCTAAAAGTTGTATTACTTCGTTTTCCATTTATCTTTTTTTTCGAATCAATAAATTTATACGCATATATTAAAAAAATATAAGCAATTCTCTAAATAAATCTAGAAAAGAACAAATTTTTTTTTCCATTTTTTGTGGTTGACGTTTTTTTGGAAATAGCCATATTTTTATTTTATTATACCCTCCACCACAATTAGTTGTGAAGAGGGTATATTAAGTTTGCCATTCCGTGTGAAACTTTTTTATTATTCATCTCAGACCCCATAACGTATATATATTCTGAGTCCTTGAGTAATTCTAAGTCGATTTAGCCATGTCGGTCTGTCCGTCTGTTGAAAACACGCTCACTTTCGAACAACTCAAAAGAAATGAGCCAAATTGCTTGTAGTTATCCTAAGCAGTTTGGGATTGAAATCCAGGAAAATCGGTTCAGTAGGACCAGAGCTATGAATCAAAATATGGAACCACCACCTAAAAAAACTGATAATTTTGTTACAAAAAGTAACATAAATGCTGAAACAAGGCACCGAATGAGATCAGATTTTGCAAACATTTCTTTTATTGGACTGGAAATCACGCTGTTGAATTTCGTGAAGATCCATGCATAATTTACCCTAAGCCCCATATAAACAGTACTCCCGGAAAACAGTTTAGTACGCCTTATATCGTAAAAAATAACGCTACCGTAACAAAATTTGGTACATCACAGTTTTTTAGGACTAGAAATAACACTGTGAAATTTCGTGACGATCGGTCCATATTTTACCTTAGGCCCCATATAAACCCGACTACCGGAAAACAGTTTAGTACGCCTAAAACCGTAAAAAATAATGCAATCATAACAAATTTTGGCTCGTCACAGTTTTATAGGACTAGAAATGATACTGTGAAGTTTCGTGAAGATCGGTGCATAATTTACCCTAGGCCCCATATAAACCCTACTCCCGGAAAACAGTTTAGTACACCTAAAACCATATTTAATAACAAACGTCACAGTTTAAGATAATAATAACATCATACAGATATTACTCCTTAAACATTCGAACTGTCGGTGGAGGGTATCAAAGATTCGGCACAGCCGAATATAGCACTCTAACTTGTTTTTTCTAAAGCCGTTAAGTTTTTCAAAACGAGATATCAAACTCTTAAATCGGTTATGTAGTTCCGAAGATATTTAAAAAAAACCTATGTTAATAATAATCCAATACCAATATTTTAAAACTTTCGAAATCCACGAATTCCGATGATTTCCAACGATTTACCATTCCAACTCAAGCGGCTCCAATTCCCTTTGCGTCTTGCCTTTGCTATTACCATCAGCAAAGCCCAAGGCATATTATTGACTATTGCTGGCTTAAACGGCCAGTTGTATGTGGCTTGCTCCCGAGTTGGCACGCCAAAAAATTTATACGTTTTTACCCCAAATAAAAAACCAAAAAAAATTGTCTATCGGCTGGCCTTAAGATGAAGAAATAAATATATATAATTTCCAATTTGCCTTAAATACATGCGTTTCTTTTTTGATTGAGCCCATATCTTCAACATATGAAAGACCATATTTACATTATGCAATTCGGCAGTTGATTATTTAATTGTCGTATGTAGTATGCAATTTATATCCACATACGACATTTAAATAATCAACCGACGAATTAACGCCGCAACTTTCGCATGCAACTTTTTGTTTGTTAGCAAGAGGTCTAGGGAAGAAAACGGGGTTGAAAAAATGCTTGAAAAAATGTAAATGTAAATGTAAAAAAAGTTTCGTAGCAACTACTTCAAATGAAAATAGAAAAAAAACTCGGCATTATTATTTGCATAGATTTAAATGCGGTCTAAATTATTCTGTAAAAAAAAACTTGATGATAGGTATTCCATGAACTTTTATTTAAAGGCCGTAAATTTTGTTAAAAGCTCAATTTAAATCGTTACAACACTAATGTTTCCTTAGGGCCAGCAACGCGGACCGGATCAGCTAGTTTATTTATAGAATATTATTTTTTAATTAAATAAAATTTACAATTACAATTAATTCTAAAAACTATAATTATGTAATCAATTATTATCATAAATGAACACATTTTCTACACTACAAATCACTTTTTTCGCTTAAGACAACAGCTGTGTATTTTTGTTTCTTCCAAACGCGATACTCAATAATGCCATAACTAATAAAAAGAAAAATAGAAATTGATTAAATATTTATTAATATAACAAAGAAGTTACATTGAAAATACTTACCCCAGACAGCCCACCAATAAAACAGCCATTAATATTAACAACTTTATGGAGGTGCACAATTGAGAACTGATAATGTAACCAACAACAGAGCCAGTAGATTCCCACAGTCTGAAATTACTGTAGCCAGCTATGAGATTTTTTGGGAATAGGATGCCATAGAAAGCTGGAAGAAGAAAAAAAAATATTATTCAAAATAACATTGAAATTTCAGAAAAATAAGAAAAACACACTCCTTAATCGAGTTGGAAACAAAAATTTACATAATTAACAAAATTTTGTAATTTAAATTAAGCTGAATTAAAAGCTTTTACAAACTAATCTTTAAGCTGGAGGTCCACACCACGCGTTACTCGCTTTTTCGCAGCATACGCAGCTGTCAAAAAAGTAAAATCTGTGTAGTTATAAAGGTGCTATCAGATGGGATGTATTTTACTTATGTACTGTCACTTTTCTTACCCATATGTAATTCCGTATGTATGTCAAAATTTCCATTTTACATACGATTCATAATTTTTGGCTATCACACCTGCTTATGTTTTTCCTTATGACAAAACCTAGAAATGTAAACAAAAGCTGACTTTTGTTTACGTTTCAAAACAAACCATCTGTTTTGTTTATGTTTGCCACAGGAAAATAGAGCGTGTTCTAATCGAAAGAGTTACATATGTATTTCCACATGTATTTTACACATGCAAAGTTTCATATGTATCACACGATATGTACAACTTTTACAGATGGAAAATTTGACAGTACATATGTAAAATACATCCCGTCTGATAGCACCTTAAGTAGTAATTTACATGCACAAACGCGTAGATGCCTTGAGGCGAAAAGTAGGTTTACTTTCTACTTTTGTAAGCGTCACAAGCAGCGTTCGAACAAATCAGCTGATTTTGACAAATAAAATTTTATTTTTACTTGTGAGGCTGCTGCATAAAAAGCGTTGCATGTAACTTGAAACGTAGGACGCAAGTAAGGTTAGAAAAGCATGCGCTGCGTGGTGGCGAAAACGCGTGGTATGGACCTCCAGCTTAATAACAGTGTTTATAAAACTTTAATAAACATTTTTGAAATTCATTTTACTGTTAAATATCTGTTAGTTTAACTTTATTTAACAGCTCTCAAAAACATTTGATTGCTTTAATAACTACAAAAGCTTCTATCAAAGCTTTTCTTATAACACCACCTTTAACAGCTTGAAATTTAACATTTCCCAAAAGCTTTTATTTATGTTCAATTTTTGTATACAGGGGTGTGCTGGAAATCGAAAACGTAAAACGCAAGAATTTGGAAGTTGTTTTTAATACACTTTTAATCTAATTTTTATAATTTTTGTTTTAAAATTCTGTTTAATAGAGAAATATTTGTATAATATTTGTCATAAAATTCTTTTATTTCAGAAATCTTAATACAAAACGACAATTCATGCGTTTTACGTTTTCGATTTACAGCACACCCCTGATAGAATAAAGATTTTCTGTTATAAAAAAGCTTTACTAAGGACATGTAAACTTACCATTGATTATAACCAACCAAACTCCATCGCATATACCCCAGATGGCAGCAAAAGCACAATATTTGATAAAATCACCCTGCTTTGCTTCATAGAAATACATGTAACCAAACAAGGCCAGATTTAGTACAGCACACAGCACAGCCAACTTAACACGACCCAATTTCTGTGCAGCGCCACCAGCAAAACCAGCAGCAATCGCATTGGCAACACCAAAACATATCATGGCAAAGCCAATATTTGAAATACCCCAGCCACAAGCCACAAAAGACTAGAAAAAACTCCATAATAAATAAATTATTTTAACGTGAAATTCCTTTTCAAAATACCTTTGTGAAATCTACAGCCAAGAAAGCTTCCTCCAAACCAATAAACATTGTTATGGGTAGCATTAAAAGTTGGCGCTTTTTCTTAAGCATATTAACAGTAGCAGTTAAAAGTCTTAAGCCCGACATGCCATCACCACCAGTATCACCCTTTTTCACTCCATATCTATAAATTTTAAACAATATAAACAAAATGTTTCCCTAAATCTCAACAAAAAAAAACCCACCTTTTCAAAGAATCCACCCCAAAAATAATCAATATTACCGCCACTGCCATGCACACCAAAAATATGGAATTCAACAGCTGTATCTTACTCGGCTCAGGAGGAATAAGATTGGGGTTAACCTCAGCCTGCACATTAGGGCAGAAACGCGCACCGCATAGTTGACCAACCAAATCCGCAGCTTTTGAAGCATTGCTGGACAGTTCTTCTCTATCATCTGCGGATGCTATTGAGAGTACGGAAGATGATATTAAATTTCCCCAAACCTGAGCCATTTGATAGAATATAAAGAAGAGACCAAAAAATTTTACAGTATTAACATCTTTCTGGGATTTGTTTCCTCGAACACAAGTTAAAGCTTCAGCCACAGTGGAGAGATAAGTACATTTGGCACACCACAGGGGGCCACCGCCAAAACCCACCATAAGACCGGCGGGTATTAAGGTATTAAAGCGGGGATAGAATTGAGCCACTATGTACGGCATATAGGCAAAGAAGGCCAAGGCCATTGTAATTTTGACACCGAACCATCTGAAAGACAAAATAAAAAGAAAATTTAAAGATAAAAAATAAACAGAGAGAACATATTTACTTCTTTAGTCTGGGATCACACTATGAAAGTTTTCTTTCAGAAAGACTGAGTTTATGGGTGAGAAGGGAAAAAGGAACAGCATGTCCTCTTCCCCTCTCACCAATAAACTTAGACTTTCTGAAAGAAAACTTTCATAGTGTGAACCCAGACTTATGGATGTTAGTATGAATAGACTTTGAATAGATAATGATTCGACTGTGGCTAAACTACGACGTTTTCTTTATTAAACAGATTTTAATTAGTACTGACTTCTAGTTTCTTTATAAACCTTTAATATGTATTTAAACCAGAATACGTAATTCTAATTTTGCTTAAACGTTTTGAACTCCTCTTATAAACTGTTCAAAGTTTAATAATCTTTTTTTTTTGGCTGATGTCAGAGCGGCCGCTACAAGAGTTGTGATAGGATATGCTTTACTTTTTGTGCTACAAGATGTTAGAGCGAGAGCTGCAATGATATTTAAATAATAAACAAAAAAGGCGACGATGGATTTGTAGCAAGAACTTGTTTATAGCCTCTCTATTAGAACATATTACATATACTGTGCGATTAGTCAGGGTTTACACGCTTCAATTTTTGCTGCTCAATATCTTTCCTATTCCCTTTTAAAGTTCCTGAAATGGCTAAACGTAACATGAGCACAGCAATTTATTTCAACCTCAAAACAACAACAATTTAATTCACAGCAAAACACTGAGAAAAATAAGAGATACAAGTAACAGCCGTAACTAAACAAAAGCGGCACTCGTTTTCTAGTTGTCAAGGCAATACAATTTTTATAAAGCAACGCTTTGCAAAATCCGATTTGGCAGTGCGTTGAAGTGAAGTTGGCCGCTATTATATATAATGGCAATTTAGCTATTTTTTTAATCAATCTAGCGGTTTTATCTTCATTGTTTAGGTATGGCATAGAATCGTAAAAGTTAAGCGGAAGAAAACGCCTAGCCTTCCGCTCTTGTTTAGCTACGGCTGTAAGAGTCCTATATTTGGCTATGCCGAATCTTTGATACCATCCACTGAGAGTTAGACAGTACAATAGCGTTATTCATCTCAGATCTGGGCGTACTTAAGTGTTTTCCTCAAGTGTACTTCATATGGGGACTATTGTTAATTATTGATCGATCATAAGTTGAATGATTTATAGTCATATAAAACGGTGTTGTGCAAAATCCTGGGGCCAAATTATGGCATTCGATATCGATCGAAATTTCAATACAATTTAAATGGGAATTTCGATCGAAATCGAAGGCCGTAATTTGACCCCTGCTTCAGTTTTTGCATTTTGCCAACATTTATTTTAGTTTTTGTTACAATATCATAAATTTTTTAAGGGAGAATGTTCCGCATTTGGATTCATAACTCTCGTCGTACTGAACCAATAGTGATAAATTTCTATCCCAAACTGCTAAGGAGAACTAGAAAGAACTTGACACCAATGCTGTTCTTTTGTTTTGAGTCGTTCGAAAGTGATCGTTATTTTAACGGACAGGCGGACATGGCTAAGGCGAATTGAGGCCTGTTCGTCGATTTCAAACGAAGCCTTCTTTCGCTTAACTAACATGTAAACCTAAAACAATTATTAATAACTTGTTTTAAATGTAAGTTAAGCGAATGAAGTCTTCGTTCGGAATCGACGAACAGCCCATTAGAGTTACTCAAGAAACCAGAATATCTTATTAGAAAAGTTTCACACGGAAGAAAAAAAAATCAAAAAAATTTGCTTGCAGCCGTCTTTGTGCATATACCTACGAATAAAATCACAAAACGTGCTGACAACTAAAAGCATTTTCGTACCAACCCTCTTTCTTCACTCTCATCAAAAATTTAAGCACCAAAAGTTGAAGCGTGTAAACCTTTGCTAGCATGAGAACAAACAAGCAGTGGTTTGTGGCGAATTGTAGAGCATCACTTGTAGCGGCCACTCTGACATCATCCCTTCAATGTAAAACTTCTTAATTTGCGCTTAATATTCCTCCTTAATGTATCAATACACATACAAATCGTCACCTAAAATGCAAAAGGGCGTAACAACACTTTTCATTTTTTTTTACAGGAGAAGGAAAAATCTTTCAAAAGCAATAACAACAAGGTGTAAAAAAGCTTAAACGACCAAAACAAAATTTTAGATGAGAACGTTTTTTATTTTTATTTCATATACATTTTTTACGAAGGTTGTCGCTTACGATAGAATTATGTTTGCTATAAAATCGTAACGGTACCTTACACGCAGTCTACAACTAACATAAACACTAATGATGTTAGTGTTAAGTATAGACTCATCATGTTAGAAGTTTTCTGATGTTTTAAAACGGTTGTTAATGCAAATGTTTTAACAACGCTTTTATAACATCATGTTATAACAGCAAATCAAGTCATTTTGAAATATAATGCAAGTGTTGCCAAAAAAGTCATTTATTAAAAATACGAAAATTTAAGATTATGTCGCTTAAGCTATTTTCGCGATAAGGGCTAGATGTAGTTTAATAAAACGAACAAAAATCAATAAAAAACTCTATTTCGAATTTTTTTTCTGTTCACAGAAAAAAGTAAAAAACTGTTTTGATCACCAAAATAATTGAAACAAGTTATAAATTGTTTAATTTTGCACCTATCACCGAAATGATTATACCAATTACTCAAATTTGCAAAACAAGGATTTTTTTCCAATTAAAAAGTTTTTACATTTTAATTACAAAAATAATTGAAAAAATTATTAATATTAAACAATATTTTAATTGAATGAATTAACAAATTAATTAAAAAAAAATCAATATTTTAATTGAATGAATTACTAACGTAATTGATTACAATACAGAAAATTAATTATTTTAATAATTGTATTGATTAAAACAGTGATTGAATTTTTGCATTAAATCGATTAAATTTTTAATTGAATAAATTAAACAGTGTATTTGAAATACACTCTAAATTCAAATACGAAAATTATTCAATCAAACAAATTGTTAATTCAATAAGTTTGTTAAATCAATTCAGTTGATGGTTAAATGAAGCAAAATAATAATATTTAAAATATATGTTTTATTTAAATATGGTTTAAAAATAACTTGTTTTATTTGTTTAATTGTAATAGCTCATGCCTAATTGTACAAATTTTGGAAGATTTTTTTGACAGGGGAATTTCATACATACAACTTTGTATAAAATTGTAGAATAACTCTGATTCTTCAGGGTATTCAAGATTGAAAACAAAAAACAGTTTTTGTTGTGTAATTTGGCTGTACTTTTTCACATATTTACTTTAAACGCACAACATGAAATGACGCCAAAAACAATTCAAGAATTAACAAACAAAGAGTTGATTGATTCAATTAAACTTATAATTAAAATTAAGCTTAAAATCAAGTAAAATTTTAATTGAAAAAAAATGTTTTTTTTTAATTCAATCAATTAAGAACGTAATCAAATTTATTTTAAAATTCAAAAATCACTATTAATTTAAAAAAAACTGCCAATTATTTTTTCTGTGTTGTTACGTCCTATTGCATTTAAGGTGAGGAAATATATTTACATATATACATATGTATTTGTATTGCCTAATAATACCTAAGAAAACTCAGTGATAAGTTAATTATTTACAAAATATTTTATCGCAGCCCAATTTAAGGCGTCTGTAAACATTACCCAAAAACCAAACGACAAAATTTTCAAAGCAAATCATTAAGCTTTTTGAGGTTTCAATTAGTATGTATCAGGGTTGATAAAGTTGGTACAATTGTACTTTTTTTGTACAATTCGAAACTAAGAAGTACGCTGGCTCCCCCTTTGCTCATTTGGTACTATTTCCAAATTTTTCAAAGCTACATATTTATGTATAATTTATATTAAATAGCAACTCGTATTTACTGTCCAATGAATTTATTGTTGGATTTATCAAAACAGCTATGATATTTCGCATTTTTGCACTTGTTGATTGAACGATTGCTTATGCCACATTCTTAATTTAAATCAGCGGTGGCATATACATAGGAAACCACTTCTGCAAAAGTTATACATTGTAGAAGAGACGCATTCACCTCAATAATATTTTCAAATATTCTTCAACAAGATGGTTGTCGCACAAAGAAGAAATCAACAGAATTTTGGAGCAGTGCGAGTCCACTCCATTATTATTTTACTCCGAATTATTTTGAAGGAGATTTTACAAGCGCTTAATAAAATTTTATATATTCGGACTTTCTACTACTTTCCTCTTTCTGCAGAACATATTGAAAATTGTAAAAACAATAAATTTGGAAATGCAATCCGAAGATGTTCGTATGCACATATTTTTAGAACGCGTTTTAAAATTGCAGATTGCATTTTGAGAAATATTCGCCAATTTTCCAAAAAAAAAGACGATAAAATAAACTCTTAAAAAATTTATGAAAACGCTCTCTGGTGGCTATCAAAAATAAAAATTGATGGATTTCTCGACTCTAAAAACCGCATGAAACAGGTCTGGCTAGATCAAATACAATTTGTTTGCTTCTATTCTTGAATATTTTGGAAATCTTACTATTTTGAAAAATCCGGGGCTCGAAATTATTTTTTGACGTATGGTTTCTCTGGCAAAGTTTCTTGGTATGACTTATAGAACAAGAATCGCGATGTGCTTTTGACTCGAAAAAAATTTTACCCACCCTATTATTATGTATAATTAATGTACAAATGAATTTTGAGTACCTTTTGTTTTTGTTGTATTAAATTTTTGTTTTTAAAAATAAAATTAAAAAAATTTATAAAAAAAAGATTTAGTACTATTTTGACCGAAAAAGTACGATTTTAAAATTTCGTTGGAACGATATTGGTTTTCTCATTTATCATCCCTGGTATGTATTAATAAATTTTCTTGAGTAATGAAACTTTATAATGTATCAGCAGTTCGAAAGTGCTTAAATAATAAAATATTTTAAAAGCCCAAGGGTAAAGATTTGGTTGATAATAAAATAACTGTTAATACTTTACTCAATTCATTACTGTGGCAACATTACATTTTATACGCCTTTGTTGAGGTTAATATAAAATAAATTATTACCCCTTTTTTGGCTTGTAAAGTGTGGCAAAGACCTGAGTTTATTGATTTAAATATTAACTTTAAGGTTAAAAAATGGAATTTTTATTGCCGACTTTTTTGAAAAATTTAAAGACCTAATCAAAATGCTTTTATTTCTTATTTTATTTCTTACACAAATGCGGTTATTTTTGTTAAGTGATTTTTTATGTAGTATATTTAAAGGCATCAGTTAATAAGTTTAAATAAAGCATAAGTTAAGGGTTATATTTTATTACATAAAATAAAGAATATAAAAAAAATCTTATTTAGATTATTTTGTTAAAAAAAAACTCGCTTAGCTTACATGTAAAACAAAAACAATATTTTATAATTTGTTTTAAATGTAAGTTAAGTGAACGAAGTCTTCGTTCGAAAATGGATGAACAGGCAGGTTTTTTTATTTAAACAGTTTTTGATTTATATCCTTTTCATTAAATTAAAGTTTATTTAACAATATCTTTTATAGCCTTATCCTTTTGCCAATTGAAATGAATTAGGTTATAATCTAATCATTTATTGATTGCCATAAACATTTTTTAAGATAAATAAATTATAAACATTTAATAGTTAGTTTTATAGTTCTCAAATGACGATAATTAAAAAGAAAATCGTATAAATAAAAATGAAAACGTAACCCAAATTGCCACGATAAATTGTCTAGTCATAAAGCAAAAAATAGACACACGCTTTTTGGCACCCACAATCATTCAAACTAGAATTCCAATTTTGCCTGAAATTAAATTGCTAAATTTATAAAAAGAAAGAAAAAAAAAACGCAAAATTTTAAGATAAGGCTTTAGAATAAAAAAAGGATACGTATTGCAAGCGAATTAAACAATCTGTTCGGACGTTTTTATGTTTTTTAGGGAAAAGTGGGCGTACAACAGTCACTGGACTTGAGAAATATTCGAAAGTCACTCCAGAAAAATATCCCATGAAAAGATAATGGAGTTTCTTTTTCACTTTAGATCCTACTATTTATATCTTCTTCTTCCACGCCAAAGTCCCCTTTCGATCCATAAGTAAATCAGTGCCCATGTCGAGAGACTTTTCGATTGAAATGTGTGAAATGAAACAAAAATTCCATATATTGAAACAAACAGCTGTTTTTCTCAATAAACTGCGTCTGTAACTTTTTTTTTGGCGAGTACTAGCTGTCACGTAAGGAAATTACTCGCCAATTCACAGAAAAAGTGTGTCTGTAAAATTTCTGTGAGAAAGTTCCCGCTCTGAACTGTCAATTAAACTCGAAAAATAAAAATGGGGCGAGAAAAATATTTTAACACTAAAAACAATTTAAAATGCAAAATGAGAATGCAAATAATAATAATAATATTTTGTTCTTGACACATTGTTTAATTACTTTAAGGCTCAACCATAATATGCATAGTCTGGCTTAACCTACTGTCAAAAATTAACAAAAAGTCTCTCAAACGTATTTAAGAAAACAAAAAAAAAAAAAAAAAAAAAAATAAAAAAACATTTGATTCCGTTCGGAATGTGCGATTAGATTCGCAGCTTGCTTAAGCAAATGACAGTGTCATTAAACTTAGCAAATAGCTTCATTAAGTTTAATATGGTTTGCCTCATATAATATACATGTATTCGCTCATTCGCTTAAGCCAACTTAAGCACATTGTGGTTGGGCCTTTACTTTTAACATTCTTATAAAATAATACGAATTTTTTCAAAGCTCGTTTGCAAACAACAAACATTTAAGTCGCACTTTACATTATTTGGTGTTGCCGACGGTTGTATTTTCGCCGCCGGCGTTGAAAATTAGTAAATTTTATTAGTAAATTGTGATCGCCGTCAAAGAATGTGTGACTGGCCTTCTCAACAATTGCAATGTCACATCGGCTTCGAGTGCAATGTTATGACATTTATAACGTAACGACGTAATCCCTTTTGATAGTTTTCGACATGAGTAAAGGCTCAGTTAGGCGAACGTTGCTGTACCCTTAATGTAACGCACCGTACTGTAAGCACGTTGGTGCACTTATAGAACGTTTAAAAACGTGTCATATGTTTTCCCATACATAAACAAAAAGCAATAGTATACATAAAACAAAACAAACAGTGATGAGAATCAAAAATGTTCAAATGGTGACCGTAGTGCAGAAAAGGTACCACGTGATTTAAATGGTATTAAAACAGTATTTTGTGTATGTAAAAAATGTTAATAATTTAATATTTATATTTTATTTTAAATAAATAAATTTGTATTTTAGCATATATACATTTTTAGCATACATATGTATATTGTAAATGTGCATACACCAAACAAGGTTTTGATACCATTTAAAGGTGCTATCAGACGGGATGTATTTTACATATGTACTGTCAAATTTTCCATCTGTAAAAGTTGTACACATCGTGTGATACATATGAAACTTTGCATGTGTAAAATACATGTGGAAATACATATGTAAATTTTTCGATTAGAACACGCTCTATTTTCCTGTGGCAAACATAAACAAAACAGCTGGTTTGTTTTGAAACGTAAGCAAAAGTCAGCTTTTGTTTACATTTATAGGTTATGTCATAAGGAAAAACATAAGCAGGTGTGATAGCAAAAATTATGAATCGTATGTAAAATGGGAATTTTGACATACATACGGAATTACGTATGGGAAAGAAAAGTGACAGTACATATGTAAAATACATCCCGTCTGATAGCACCTTAAAGTCTTTTATATGTTTCCCTTTTTCATTGTAGTATGTGTATATGCATTTGTTTATTTTAAACATCTAAACATATGTATATTTGGAAATATGTTGTATTGTAAGTTGTTTTGTCGCAATTCCATAGATATACTAAAAAAGTACCAAAAAAAAAGAGCAAAATTACCCGCATTCAATGTAACATACAAGCCGCCCATCACTATCTTACAAATGTCACGTAACAACGGCATGAAATTCTATTTTATACAGATTTGTACGTTGCAACTACGGTACATTGCATTTCGGTAAGCTTTTGTATTGGTTTTCATATAACAAAAAGCGAATAGCTGATTGATACAGTACAGATACGGTACAGCAACGTTCGCCTAACTGAGCATTAACAGACACACTTTTCTCTCTTTTTTCTTCTTCTTTAATAAAATTTGCCATTCACTAAAGTTAATAACATGAAATTAAACCAGGTATGGGAGTAATAATATGGGATAAAATAGCAATGAACATAAATTGATAAGCAATTTTTATTAAATTAATTTAAAACTTAAATTGAAATGAATCAAACATATATTTATCATTCGGAAGAATTAAATTTGTGGTGGAAGTTATTGCATTCTGAAAAGATTTTTTACAAATTCACCAAACAAATCGAAAATTTTCAGGCATTAAAATCAATCGTATAATGAGCAGGTATGGGCACCACTACATTGAAAGCTTTGTATTTGTGGCATTGTATTGGTTTGTTTACTCCCTGCAAATAATAGGACCAGTTTACCAGCACGCGGAAAGAGTAGTCCACAAGGGACCAGGACTAGTCCAAAAGTAACCCAAACGTATGGAAAAAACATGGTCTATTTACCATTACGATGTCCTAGGAGAGGACCATATAACCCACCTTTGGACCACTTAGGAGTAGTTTTAAAACTACTCCATGGTACACTCAAGAGGATTAGTTTTGAAGTCGTTTAAAAACGAAAGCATGTCGTTAAAAAACGAAGACATGTCGTTTCACTACAAACATTGAGTAGTCCATTTTATCAAAATGGATCAGGTGGTCCAATTTTATTTGCAGGGCTTTTGCATTTGTTGGCTTTATGCTCTTTACATTGAAAAAAATGTTGTGTATGTACATATCGTTCGCTCGTTCGTTCGCTCTTTTTGCATTTGCATTTGCCCATAAATGATAATGAGACAATAGTTTTGTATGAAAATTACCAACAACAAATATACAATTAGGGATGCCAATCGGGATTGATTTAAGAAAATCCCGGGATTCGGGATTTTTTTAAATAAACAAAACTTTTTATTTATTTATGCAAAATAAAAAATACAACTGAAATATAATTTTTAATAATTTTTTTTTGTAAAGAGTATACAAATTTAATAAAAACGAACATTTTTGTACACAAAAGTTGATATATTATGTTGGCAATCCTGGGATTTCGGGATTTCCCGTTTGTCATCCCTATATACAATACAGTGTATTTAGACGATTATACAGCGAATACGACTATACTACGAGCTTGTGAATTGGAAAATTCCATATATACAAAATTTTATGATTATGGTTTAAGGCGTATGAAAGTGTTTTTTTAATGTGGGTTTTATACGGATACAATGGCAAATTATTCCATAAAATCTGAAAGTGTAATTTCAAATCATAAAATCGTGATAATAATTTTTCCCTGGTTTGTCGCGTAAATGCATGAAATCAACATCAATTGTTGGTCTGACTTTGAGAAATTTCTTGAAAAACTAGAAAGACTTTTTTTTATATAAAACTGGTTCTTTTTTAATAACTTGTCAGAAACTGAACGAGTTTTAAACAAACGTACATTCTAAATAAATTTTGAATTAATCAAAGACCCAAATTATTATTTTTTAGATAAAAATTTCTTCGTATTACACAGAGAATAACATGATTTTTGGCCTTACAGTTGTTGTTAACAGTGACAGTTTGTTTTGACTTTTTCTACAAAAAATTTCTTCCAACACTTATAAGTTTAACTTGCTTCCTTCACATGAAAATTTGAGCAAGATTTAAAGAAAAGGGTTTATCATATAAATTTACAACAATTTTATTTACTTAGTTTTCAACATCTTTACATACTTCATCATTAAAAGATATCTACAAATATCATTAAAGGATTTATTATTCTCTGCCAACAAAAACATGTAAGTTTTGAGTACTCGATACTTTTTAGCATACGGGAAGTAGAATGTCAAGGGATGTCCTAATATATAAATATATATAACGGACACTGGACCATAGAGCAAAAGTATCACATTTTCGTTTTTATCTTATAAAAGGTATACTTTATCTTAATCCGGGCCACACACAATCTCTATACCAAGGATTCAAATAGTACGAACTTTTCCTCTTGTTAGGCCCCAGAAAGTACACTGTATGTTAATGTAGGCTATAATATATATTAATACCATATTTATTTTAAAAGTACCAATTATTTCAAGTTTTTACCCCATGCAAAGTATCCTATATTTTAATCAGGGCCATATGCTATCAATATACCAATGTTAAAAGAGTTCCAATAGTATGAACTTTTCCTCTTTTTAGGTGCCAGAAAGTACACTGTATGTTAATGTAGGCTTTCATGTATATGAATACTATATTTATCGAAAAATGAAAAAGTACCAATTTGCCCCTTAAAAAGTACCCTATATTTTAATATGGACCATATGCAATCTGTATACTAAATTTACCAAAAAGAGAGGATATATACATTTTTTCCCCAAGCTTAAAAGTACCTTATGTTTGAATCTATTCGTCAACTGCATTTCATCCAAATCTTTTAAGCGGTTTTCGTGTGATTGATCTACAAACTTTAACATTTGTCAATTAAAAAGGATTAAGGGCACTTAAGAGTGCCTAGAGAATCATTTACATTAAAAGCAACCTTGCGATGTGCAACATTTATTTACGCAAAAGTCATTCAAAACGAAAAGTTTGTGTTCTTTTAAATAAAGCTTAAAGTTTACAAAAGTTCAAATTTCAAGTCTGCCAGCATTTAATAGACTTTAAATCAAAACTAGAAATCTCATTTTAAGTTAATGCTTTAATACCTCTCTCTGCCAACACAACCTTAATAGAGCCAACAACACTCAATATATTTTTCTTTTAGGTGTTGAATTTATACACAATCTGCAAATATTGGCAACGTACTCCTTAAAATATGCACATATATTTATATTAATATTTATTCCCCTATTTCTTGTCTTAACTTTTTTTCTGATAAACTTTTATAATATCCTTTGTTGTTTGACTCTTTGATTAAACACTTATAAAATTGTATGCCTACTTAAAATACACAACGATAGAAGAATAAATAACAAGAAGATTTAAAAACGAAAATCCTTTAATAGGACTTTTTATAGATATTAAGAGACCTTAAACAAACATAGAACAACAAAAGCAGAGAAAATTCATAATGTTATTAACCCCATAAAACTACAAACCAACTACGGTTATTATGTAATTATATTTCCACGTTGTGTTTTAAACTGTTAAATAACAATTATAAAAGTAAACGTTAAGGCTTGTCTATAAAATAATTGTTGTTAGAAATTTATATTTCTTTCCCGCCACTAGCGCTGGAGAGTAACTAAAGCGTCGGAAATACGCAAATATTTATGTAAAAACATTTCTAACTAAATCTGCATAAAAAACAGTTGTTAAGTTTAAAGCAAAGTTCAAGGTTAAAAATATATTTTATTTTATTAAAGGAGGTGTTAAAGTGCTATGCAAAATATCACTTTGATAATTTGTTTATTTAGAAAATTATAAACATTTTTACTTAAAGCTTATTTTGAGAGGAAGCAAAAATTATTTTTCCTTAAAAACTAAAGTCTACTTTTAGGTATTTTTATGTGCAAATACATAAATTTTATTATGTAGTTTGAATGTTTTTGCCTCTTTAAGTTTAAGTATTTTGTGTAGTTTTAAGTCTAATATAAATTCTGTTTTCACAGATTTTTTTATCGTAGCTCGCTACTTGTTAAGGTTTTTAAATTAAATATTTTTGTAGTATCTTTTTTCATACATATTTTAGTTTTTATTGCATATTTTAACTGTTGCTCTGTTCGCTTTTGTTTTTATTAATAAACACACCAGCAAGTTTTTCTTAATAAAAAGAAATATAACAATTTCCTGTAGCATACTTTTCGTTTCAGAGAAATAAAACAAAAATGGAATTTCAATTATGTAAAAATTATTTAGAAAAAAAACTAAAACTAAAAACTGCTTAAAATTGCAATACCAATAAGTTAAAATTGTTTTAGGAAATCTTATATTTTTAGAATTAAAGGAGAAGTGTTCTTAATAAAAAAAAATAATTCAAATTAATTGAGAACAATTGTGATTTTTTTGAACTGTTGGTTTTTAATGGAAATTTTTGATATTTTTTTTAAATACGGTTTAAGTTCTTTTAATTTAATTTTTATTTTATTATTTTAATGAAGAAAGGAATTTGTCAACATGAAATACATAAATTAAAATTTTTAATAATTTTTATCTTGACTGAACTCGGGCCGAACGTAAATGTTTCGAGAATTACCACATTCCCATCATCAGAAATCTTTGCAAGTCTACCGTTTGCGCCTCTACAGCGGCTGTCAGTCTATAGTCAAACATAAATCTTTTAAGCAATGGTATTGGAAGATCGAAATTTGCTGAAATGGATTATCTATGATGAAAACCTTGTTTTAGATTATTTCATTTTTCATATAAATACTTTTTTCTATCATATATTTTAATTGATCTTAATTAAATTTAACAGCCTAGATTAACCCCATAATTATACAGGTATGTAATGAAAATCGATCGATTTTAAAACGAACGTTTTTAAAAGGTGTGATGAATTTCGAAGGATTTTAAAATCCATTTCTGAATTATAGTCTAAAATTTTCGTTCAGAATACACTTCAGTTAACGTATATAATATAAAATTTTAAAGAATAAAGACTGAAAATAAAAGGAATATGCATTTAAAATGCATTTTAAAAGATACTGAAAACGATATTTTCGGTTTCAAATCGTATCGTTTTTAAAATCGATTTCCATCACACCAGAGTGGCTAGAAAAAAAACCGTTGAACCACTCATCCCCTAAACAGAAAAAATAGAAAATCGACTTTAATTAAAAAATTCGTTCAGACAATTAATTTGTTTTTTAATAATTTTGCCCCTTCAAAAAATTCATCATATCAATTAACGGATTTGTATTTTCAAGTCATTTCACACAAATTTAGTCAATTAAAAAATAAACAAAAAATACACAACATATACACAAACATTTAAATTTATGAGTTTTAATAAGTATTCGAAAATAAACACTAAATATCGTTTCTTAATGTTCGGTTCGGTAGATTTGTGGAAAACGATAATAGTGTTTGTGTAGAAAATCATTAAAAATTAACGTTTCCCTGTAAGTCATCTTTCGAACACAAAAATTTTACTGTTTTTATCAAACTCAACAAAAGATGTGAACATTTCATTCCGTTCGGTTTAATTTTTGAAAATCCACAAACTTCAATGTGTTCGGTTCGGCTCATTAATGGGCGTCCCTTTTGGCTGGTAAAAAAAAAACAAACATTTTTTACAAAAACAAAATACACACACGAAAAAAACATTATAGAACATTAAAATATAATGTTTGTCTACAGTATCACTACAATTGTTCTGTTTTTTAACGCTTCTTTCTTGAAAATAGTTACGAACGGTATTAAGGGTTGTGTATGTCTACACAATCGCTAAAAAAATAGATATCGTTCCTGGGTGTGTGAGCCGAACGTTAAATAATGTACTGTTTATTTTCGAACACTGGTTTTAATTAAAAACATTAATTGCAGCAAACAAAAACTTAATTTAAAAAATTAATATACACCAATTAATTATTAAGTGTAATCACGATGGTCATTAAGCAAATTTGCAATGTGTAAATTTGCAGTGCATATTAGTCTCTGTTCATACGGCTCATGTCTTATTGACAAGATTGCTACTTTATAGGCGAGAGGGACGAGGGGAAAAGAAACGAGTACACATGCATGTACTGTCTTTACGTTTTGCTTTTTCAATCGTTGTTTAATTTTGTTATTGTTTTCAATGTCAAATTAGCACACATGCATACGCACGACTATACAAAAAAAAAAAAAAAACATGACATGAATCATTTGAACATGTTCAAAGAAGCAAAAGGAAGAATCTTGTCAATAAGACATGAGCCGTATAAACTCAGACTTATGATTGATCATGAGCATACCACTTATATTTTTTTTTGCAAGCAACACTAAAAACTTCTGGCAGCACTGTAAAAAATCTGCATTTGTGTACAATTATACACCAGCAAATTAGAATAATTTTTTTCTTTTTAATTAATTAAAATTTTATTCTCTTTTTTATAATAAAACCCACGAAAATGTTCAATTTATAAGTTTTCTTTAAAACAATATGGAGCTTAATATATGTATGTGGTTTTCATGGGCAACCGCGTATGTCAATTTTTCCGATTTTGAGATGTCGATGCCATATTGCCTTATTTTAAAAGCTCTTTACATGTTTCTAAAAATTTTTGAAAAAGATGGATCAATTAACATTTTTTAACGTAATGACAAAGTTAAAAAGTGCAATACTTGGCCCATAGTTTGATCTAGAATGGATTTTCGGCTCTCCGGAATAATTTGTTTTTAGACATACGCGGTTGCCCATGAAAGCCACAGATAAATCAAATATTATTGTTTACATTTGTTTGCAACGGAACAAATATGCACTTCTAATTTTGCTCATGGTTTTTTTTTTAGTGCAAACGAAGTAAAATAGTGCAAATTGCAAATACATACATTTTGTGTTTGTTTTGTCTTTTTGTGTATTTTTGCACGCATTTGCACACTTTGCACTACCCATCGTGATTTCCCTTATTTAATTGAACCATTTTGGGCAAAAATTTTTCTGTGTAGGATTAGAGATAAGTGGAAAACAGAAATATTTTTTTTAAATTTTTTTGTTACGCCTCTGGATATACTTATAAGTGGAGACATGGTTGCTCCGTTATTAGTAAATTGTCTCAATTTAAAATTTCGGTGTATACATTGAATTTAAAATTTATTTCGCCTGAAAACTTTCTAATTCTTGCGGAAGGGTCGTCCCGTGCAGTTCTTAAATTTTCATAATATTCTAGAAGGCAAGCCATAAATCACTATATACGCAAACCATACACCAAGATAAGCGATAAAATCTGTTTATATATGTGTAAAGAAAAATGGGTTCAATAATGAGGCGTGGCATAAAAGTGAGTATATTAAAAGCTAACCGTACAAAGTTTAAGAAGCGCTTTTTTGCCGCTTGCAAAAAATTTAACGTAAAGGGGGAAGGATCCGAGATGACTTCAGTGGCGTCCAGAATTTGATGGCGGATTAAAAAGTCACTAGAGGAAAAAAATGAAGACATCAACAAGCCATGAATAACGATATGCATAATGTTAGGATCGGACTACAAATGGCGACGCAGTGCACGAAAAACTAAAATAAAGGTATCCAGAGGCGTGGCAAAAAATTAAAAATAATATTCCTAGGATTTTTTTTTAAATAGTCTTTAATCCTGAGGGATGACTGGCACTTTTTTTGTGTTCTACACAATGAAAAAAAAAAAACTAAAATAAAAAAAACTATTACCTAAAATTATGCTTTTAATTTAAGTGCAAAAATTATTTTTTTATATTAAGTTTTTTTTCAAGTTTTTGTTTTCACTCTTTATAACTTGACGTGGTATTTAATCTTTAGAAAATCTATGCCTATTTATTGTTTCATTGTCTTGCTCATTCCCGTGATAAATCTAGAAACAATTGCATACTTTGTGGCATAAAGTGACATAATAATATTAGCTTCTCTTGCTATAACACAAAAATAAAAAAATAATTTTTTTTTAAAGAGTTTTAAATCCTAGGGGTAACTGGATCTCTTTTTTGATTTTGTATGGGGCCGTATCACTTTGTAAGTCAATAACAAAAAAAAACTAATAAAAAAATTGCCTAAAATTATGCTTTTAGTTTTAGTGCATACTTTTTTTATATTAAATTTTATGTTTCTAGTTTCAACTTTTTTTTGACGTTGTATTTAATCTAAGAAAATCAATGCTTATTTATTTTTTCGTTTTCTTGCCCATTCCCTTGATAAATCTAGAAACAATTGCATACTTCGTGGCATAAAAGGACACAATAATTTTTGCTTCTCTTACTATAACACAAAGGGGCGGTATCCAGAGGAGTGGCAACAAATAAAAAAAAATATTTTTTATAATATTTTTTAAATAGACCTTAATCCTAGGGGTGACTGGATCCACTAATACGAAAATTGCCTTAAATTATGCTTTTAGTTTTAGTGCATACTTTTTTAAAGCTTCTGGTTTCAACTTTTCTTAGTCTAGGTTTACACTATGAAAGTTTTATTTCAGAAAGTCTGGCTTTTTAGGTAAGAGAGGAAGAGCACATGTTATTTTTTTCTCCCCTCTCACCAATAAACTCAGACTTTCTTAAAGAAAACTTTTAGTGTGAACCCAGACTAATTTGACGTTGTATTTAATCTTAAAATATCAATGCCTATTTATTTTTTCGTTTTCTTGCTCATTCCCTTGATAAATCTAAAAACAATTGCATACTTTATAGGTATAAATTGACAACATAATATTTGCTTTTCTTTTTATAACACAAATTCTATTTAATAATCAATAAAGACAAGGTCAATCATCAAGCTAAGGTCAATAAAATTTGTAAAACCAAACAATTTTAAATCGAATTTATAGCAAAGCAATAAACATAAATAGAGATAATTTCGTTATACAAACCCGGGTACATCAACACCCAAGCATTAGTATATACACGCACACACAACTGAACGAAATGTTTCGTTTAATGCATCAGATTTATGTCAATAATATTTTAACACTCTCACCTTATCACTGTCATGGGTAGAAAAATATTCGACAATATTAATGATCCATAAATGACCGCTAACGTTGTTGTGCCCAACGCCTTATCTGAATTAACAGAACTCTGCAAATTAGAGGTGCCGTGGAAGGCAGTGAAGTGTATCATAAATGCCAGACCAATGATGATGACATTTTTCGTAATGACAAAACGTTCTCTGGGTTCATATTGACAAACAGGCGTCATAGCAGCCACCCCACTACGTGATTTGGCGACAACATCATCTTCATCATCATCATGTTTATCTCCAATGTCAGATTGTTGCTGGCCATTTACACCATTTACTGGCATAAGGACACGGGTTGTGAGATCAATGGCAGCAGCATCCATCACTCTTCTTGTCTGACACCGCAACTAGACCAGCAGCCAAACGTTGAGAAAAAACAACCAGTAAAAGTTTAACTCGAGAAATTGAAGCAAAATTAATTGATCTGAAAGTAAAATACAATAAAAGTATTATAAATTTTTCCCTTAGGAGACATGTGGGTGGATTTTATTAAATATAAATCTTATTTTTATCGCGTTAAATTTTATTTATTGTCACTTTCAGCTTGAGCATGAATCTCTTTGCGCTTTATTAAATTGAGGAAAAGTTTGTTTTTTCATTTATTTATTGTACATAAAAAAAAATTCATAGTGCCACTAGATATAAAATTAATATTCACACAACTGCAGAGACTTGAAATATTTTGAAATTTTTTTAATTTAAGTTTTTATTAAAAAAAAAAGAATGTAAAAATTTGTTTTATATTTGAAATTAAGAACGACTCTAAAATTTGCTTAAAAAAAAGTATAAGTGCTATATTTAGCTGCGACGATTCTTTTTTACTCTTCACTATAGCATTAAAAATAAATGTTCCCCTAGCTCATTAGTATGGGTGCTATCGTGTCAAAATCCTTATTCCAGGAGGAGCATATTTGTATGGTTAGCGCCCATTAGTCGAATTCGCTGATTTTTAAAAACCAAGCAAATGTCATACATATATAAAATATATTTCAGCCGAATGCTATCAAGCGAGCTTGTTTAATATGGACCCTTCACTCTAAAATCTTCAATTCGGTAAGACGATGGTATAGGGCCAGGTGAAATAGTGGAGCGATTTGGCTCATTTTCAATATTTAAATATATGTAATTCTTTGATTCCCTGTGGAACATAGGGCCGCTAGGTATCAGTTATAACTTTAACTTCGGGGAGAATAAGTGATTGGCCTATAGCTCTCCGAGGCTGGCGCTGGGGTTGCCAGCTAAGCCACCAGCCTGGCTTGATAAAAGTCAATAGCAAATATGCCTGCTTCCTTATACATTTTTTTTAAATAACCATTCGGATATGTTAAAGACCGTCGCTCGAATTCGCTTCCACCCCACAGAGGTGGTCCGTAGGGAGTACCACGAGGAGGCCACTGCCGTAGCAATGGGATCAGTAAGCTGTCATACGAGTCGACTTCAATATTAAATAGTCGTAAATATCTACGCCAAATTTTGCTAATTAAGCTGAGCCATTGTGCCAAAACATTTTATTTTTTATTAATAAAAAAGTAGTTATATGTCTATAACAAGGTCACTTATAAAGGGTGGTTAAGGGCTGATGTTGAATGTGAACCACATCTAAACGTCAAGTTTTTTTCTGCATTTCATTTGACATTTCTCAATTTCAGACTAACTCAATTTGAACCATGGAAAAATACACAATCGAGCAACGCGTTAAAGTTATTCAGGCTTATTATGAAAATGGGCGTTCAAATCAAAATGCATATCGTGCAAATCAGCTTCAGTGATGGGGCACATTTACACCCCAGTGTATTCGTCAATAAGCAGAATTGCCGCATTTGGGCGAATGATAATCCAAGAGTGATTATCGAAAAACCAATGCAACCACAAAGAATGACTGTTTGGTGCGGTTTATGGTCTGGCGGCATCATCGAGCCGTATTTTTTCCAAGATGAGCCCGGCCATGCAGTTACTGTGATTGGTGTTCGCTATCGTGAGATGATAACGAACTATTAATGGTTCAAAGTGGAAGATATGGATGTGGACGATATGTGGTTTCAGCAGGACGGTGCCACTTGCTATACAACTAACGAAACAATGGCTTTTTTGCGCGACAAATTCAATGGCCGTGTTATCTCACGTGGTGGCGATGTCAATTGGCCGCCAAAAGCATGTAATTTGACACCGTTGGAGTTCTTTCTTTGGGGTGATTTGAAAGAAAGGGTGTACGTCGATAAGCCAGCAGCAATTCAAGAGCTTAAGGATGAGATAATTCCGCGGCGTCCATTTGGCTGATATTATGTTCCATACATAATTGAAACTTGCTAATATTATCATAAGAAAAAGAAATGACAATAATTTCCCAAATAATTTGTGTTTTATTCAACATCAACATCGGCCCTTAAATCTAGTTTTGAAAGTGAAACAATAAAGATCCAAAACATAAATAGGATTTCAAAAAGTATAGGTTTATGGTAAAAATAGTTATGGTTTTCTGTTCATATCTCAGCCATTTGTAGACTGATGTAACTTAATTTCAATAGCAATCTATCCCGGACTATACGCGATATAATTCTATAACAAGCTAGTGCCCATGATAACTGGGATCTTTGGAAACCCCATTTCAACATACACATAGACAGATAGACAGGCGGACATCGATAAATCAACTTCGGTACACATAAGGATTCTGAATATATATACTTTATCAAGGGTCTCAACTCAATACTGTAGAAATTACAATTGGAATAACAAACTTATATTTTTTCCACACGTGCTGAAGGTTGGTGTTAGACAAACTCCTAAAAATTACAGCAGAAGTATGGGAAATTTTAAGCATTGTTTTTTTAAACTTTGAAATTCGTTTTTGGGTAGTCGATTATTTCATTTTGTTGCCAAGTTTAAACGCCCAAAGTTGGTGGTTTAAACTTGCGACAGAACTTTGAAAAGTACGAACAGCTTATAAAAGGAAATATTTTTTATTTTTTTTTATTTAAAGTTTTATTAAATATTCCACCCTCAAGCTTAAATAATTAAAAGTAATTATTAAATAAAGCTCCAATAAGAATAAATATATATTTATAAACATATAATATTATATAACACAATACAAAATTCTCGCCTTTTCTTCTTCTTTTTCACGTTAAGAACAGTAATTTGATGACAATTTTTGGTATTTGTTGTAAACTGCCATACTTATACATAAAAGTATTGTCAATTCATATGGCAATGCTTAAAGCTTTAATCTTTCACTCAAAAACGCCACAGAGGATTAAGGCTAGATTAATTTTATTATAAGATTAACAAATCTTACTATTGATCCTGGTTTAAGCTCTATGTAAAAAACCCGCTCTAAATTTAAAAATATTTGAATTCTAACAACAAATTCAAACATGAAACAGTAGAAAGAATAATCTCTTTAAGTATGTCATAAATTAACTTTTTACGTACATGCCTAAACATTTTCATAACCTTAAAAACACAAAACATTTGTTTTACTATTAAATTTCTCGTTATTTTATTAGCACGTTAAATTATAGCTAACGCAAAAGTTATTCCTTAAAGCCATAATATAAAACTACGTTTTGTTTCACAAGCAGTATTCGAAATTCATTATTCTGCCTTCATGTCTGACAAAATATAAAATTTATAAACTTTGAGGTCATGTGTCAAACAACAACAAAGTAAATTATTTTATTTGTGCACGAAAAAAAAACCCATAAAACTCTGCTTCTAGATACAAATGCAAACAAAACAAGTGAGAGTGTTTTATTCGGCTGTACCGAATTTTTTATAACCTACACCATGGTGCGATAGAAAAAAAGAAAGGTATATAAATACCTTCTCTCTTATAAATAACTCAATGTTGTGCCACGCCCACTTTTACCGACCACATTTTAACGGAAGTTGTGTATTGATAAGGAAGATGCTTTTACCTTATCTCTTGCCACTCTACAGATATACATATGTTAATCTATAATTTCTTTTTACGAAAGGTGCCGCACCCACTTCACCAATCCCGCCCATATTTTTAGAGAGGTTGTGTATTGATAACCTCCAGCTATGTACATACATATGTGTACCAAGTTTGAACAATTTTTCTCTTACCGTTCTTTAAATATAAATAAATACATTTTTTGCCACGCCCATGTCTACACTCCCGCCCATATTTTGTCAGAAGCTGTCCATTGATAACCTCAGCCATTTGAGGATCGATTTGGCTCCATTTCAATAGCAAAATATTACGGAGCATATGTGACATAAATGTGTACCAACCAAGCTATAATCTTTGGTACTTTGCACCCACGATATGGCGTAAAAGCAACAAAAAATAAGCCCCAATCGGGTGTCTTTGGAAAACCCATTTAAGCAGACAGATGGTCAGACGACAGACAAAAATCCCTAAATGAACTTCCCTCCGGCCCTAAATGATATTTTATAGGGTTTTAGAGCAATATTGTAGAAATTACAAGCGGAATGACAAACCAATATAAATGCTTTTACCTTTTGTTGAAGGGTATAAAAAGAAAATAAACGTATATTTTTACCAGTGTTGCCAAAACTTGCTGACCAAACATGGCTAAATTTACGAACAAAATTGCTAAAAATTCGCTTAAAACTTTTTCAAATAAAAACATATTAAAACTCAATTGCCAAATAGAAATAATTCATTAAACATTTTTTTAAAATAAAATTGTAAGCTAAGATCAATTTGTAACATAAGAATTAACGTAAATTAATATTGTGCTCTAAGCCCCTCAAATAAAATCATCGATAAATTCGATGTCGTTATTGTTCATCTCATAGGAATCACTTGTGCCTAATATTTTTAAATATTTTGATGGTAAATCATAGTCATGACAACATCTAGCCAACCTTTTGAGTCCAAATCTACAATAAAAATCAAGTAAGAAAGTTAAGCCGGTCAACCCCATGATACAAAGAAGCCAAGATACGGCTTTAAGCTTTTAAAAAATGAAATGTTTCTGCGCATCTACGTCACATCAGCGTATAAGTACAGCTAAAATATAGAAACACAAGCAAACAAACATGTGTATAATCCCTGCAAATAATAGGACCAGTCCAAACACGCCCTAGTCCCACAAGGGACTAGTACTAGTCCAAAAGTAACCCAAGCGTGTGGAAAAAAGGGCAAGACCATATAACCCAGCTTTGGATTACAAAGGAGTAGTCTTAAAACTACTACATGTTATACTCAAGAGGATACGTTTTGAAGTCTTTAAAAACAAAAGCGTGTCGTTCAAAAACGAAGACATGTCGTCTCACTACAAACACTTTTTAACAATGACATGGTCCATGCTTGCATTACACTGAACCAGTCCATGGAGTAGTCCATTTTATCGAAATGGATCAGGTAGTCCAATATTATTTGCAGGGATATGCTGATGTGACGTCATATTAGGCAGTTGAATTTTGAAAACATGCGCAATGCGCAATCTTGTTTTTATCATTCTTATGGATTAGAACCTATGCACCAAATTTTATTAAATTATTTGCAAAATTGCGACCTGTACTTTGCGCACAAGGTTAACATGGACAGCCAGCCGGACGGGCATCATTAATTCGACTCAGACATTTTAAGGTTTTACAAACAACAAAACAAATGCATATGTAGTACCTTATCCACTTTTGTGGTTTGGGTATAAATGTATTACTGTTATGGTAAAAATATTTTCCCAATTGATAAAATCGAATTAAAGGTTGCTTTATAACCTTTTTCTCAAATTACTTTAAACTATGTTTACTTGGCTTTATAGCCTCTCTAGCCTCTCAGCATTTCACCAAAGAAGTGAAAGTAACTTTATAGGAAATTCCTTGTTAATTCATTTTATAAATTTAATATTGGAATACTGTTCTCTTATTTTGTAAGATCGTTTATAGCGAATGGCGGTGAGTGTTAAACGGCAAACCCCTCTGAAGAGATTGAGTAGTTACAATCGAAACATGTAAGGGCAACCTGTCCGTGAAAGACTGGGTTCGGTTCCCAGCTCAGTCAAGAATGAAAAATTATCAATAAATTTTAATTAATTTCATGTTGTTCGCCTAATGGTCAAAATTCGATCATAAATTTTCATGTTCATATGAAGAAAACATAGCATATCTAACTTAGTATACACTTATGAATTTACATGTTTCCGTCTTAGTGGATCGATTTAGCGAGGGCCCAACGTCCGGTTCATATTTTATCTTCTACGTGAGTTAATTTAACTTTTAAGTTCAATATAAAAAATATTAATTGGAAAACAAAAAAGTATCAAAAAGTCTCCTTTATAGATTGTCATCCACTCAGGACATTGCATGTTTAATTTTATGTTTCTAT
The DNA here is from genome assembly GCA_930367215.1 of Pollenia angustigena. NCBI lineage: Eukaryota > Metazoa > Arthropoda > Insecta > Diptera > Polleniidae > Pollenia > Pollenia angustigena. Next base: position 13,538,848 of record OV884060.1, on the reverse strand, counting down.
GTATGTCTAATATTTACGAAAATGAATCAAAGTACCAGATGTTGAACGAAAAAGTACTAGAAAGCTCCCCTTACTTGTTCTTTTTTATAGGATGATGAAAAATAATAAGTACCAACATTTTTCATCTTATAGGGTTTCGCTCACGCAGGACCCTGCACCTATAATATTATGTTTCTAATTTCAATATTATAGAAAATTTTAAATTATCACATGCAGCACGGAAAAGTAAAAGAAATAACTTTAATTTCCCGTATTTCCCCTTTTTAATACTTTTTTCTCCCCAACGAGGTTCGGTTGACAAACAAAGGAAAAAAACGTTCTTAACTGTTTTGCCTGTACTGATTTATACATAAGAGTTATATAGTCGAAATATTCGAAAACCGGTTTTTGAAAAATGTCGAATAATCGACCACCCTATTTTTTATTATTTGAAAATTGTAAAAAACCAATTTTTTATTTGTGTTAGTAGCAAATTTAAACGCTTATAACTCTGAAATAGTTGAACAGATTTAAATAAAATATATATTGTGCACTTCTGTGAGTAAATTTCTTTCATATCGTGTATATTTTGTTCAAATCGGTTGACATACAGAGGAGGAAAGTGTTCTTAACTCTCTTGCCTTTGCCGATTTATATTTGTATATATATGAGCCGTTTATTTTGAAAGTGGCATAAGTCATTTTGTTTTTAAGTCGAGATATTTAAGGGTTTGCGTTTTGATATATCATGATAATGATATTTTTCTCAGTATTTATTATTATTATTATTTGTTATTATTATTTATTATTAACTCTATTTTTTTTTTTTTGAAAAAGTGACTTATGCCATTTTCAAAATAAACGGCTCATATATAGAATTTTTATAAGAAAATAAAAATTATTATTTTAAAAGAAAAACGGCAAAGAAATTGTATGGCTTAGCAAGTTAAAAAAATGGCTAAATCAGCCACTAAATGGCTAAATTGGCAACACTGATTTTTACACACACACATCGAAATATTTCAATAGCCGATATACAAACGTACTTACATCAGGTGAAGAGAACTTGTATTTCTTTTTTCCCCCACACTACCTGCATTTGCGTGAGTGTGTGTGTGTGTGCTTTGTTTCCGTTTTGGGCGAAATATCGTTAAAGAGTGTAAATGTGTTTGTGATGTTGTTGTTTTTCCAACACTTTCCATCGGGATTTTTTTGTCTCGTTGCTTTTAGTGACTTCCCTGCAAATAAAACTGAACCACCTGATCCATTTTGATAAAATGGACTACTCCATGGGCTGGTCCAATGTAATGCAAGCATGGACCATGCCATTGTTAAAAAGTGTTTGTAGTGAGACGACATGTCTTCGTTTTTTAACGACATGCAATTCGTTTTTAAACGACTTCAAAACTAATCCTCTTGAGTATACCATGGCGTAGTTTTAAAACTACTCCTTAGTGGTCCAAAAGTGGGTTATATGGTCCTCTCCTAGAACATCGTAATGTTAAATAGACCAGGTTTTTTCCTTGTAGACTACTCTTTACACGCGTGTTTGGACTGGTCCTATTATTTGCAGGGTTTTTCAGGGAATTTTGTTCTTTTTTTATATTCAACTGAATGTGTGAATGTATGTGTATGTGTTGTTACTGTCATATCAATAAACACTGAACAATTTACGATCTCAAGTGTTTTATTTGAAGTGAAGCTGTAGCAGTTAAACGAACAAAAAATATTCATAAAAATAATTCCTGTTGGTTGTTGTTTTTCACCTTAAAGCTGTTGTCCTCTGTATATTTGTTTGGCAGCTATTTGGATGATGGGTTTTCCTACAAACTACACTGGTATTAATATAGTGTGGTCATGAAATGCTATTGATATATTTAAAAGGAACATCTTACTACAACAACCTAAGACCACAAACCGTTAATAACTGAGATCAGCTTTAAAGTATTTAAGACTAAAGTTCTACGTTATTTTTATATAAAAGTTTTTGTGATTTGCATCGAGCTTTGACGCATGATTTCATGACAAAAAATGTGATGTTCATGTTGAATTTACGTCTAATAAAGCTACGGTCACATTTAGCAAATATTAAACGGAAAAGACGTAACCAACAGGCAAACTTGCATATAATTTCCTTTTTGCTGAGTCTGGCATCATAATTAGTTTTATTTTTTGACATTAAGACCATGTTCAATCTCAATAACTATTAACAAAAGTAGTGGATATACTTATTTGGCCAAATATTTGTTAAGCGTGACCGTAGCGTAACTCTTTTATCGCATTGCCTGCTGGGAAAAATCTCAGTTCTTAGAATCCTTGAGGTCACATTAAATACGTTCAAGAAAGAGTTAAGAAACAAATGTTTTTTCCACTAAAATGATGACGCGGAATAAACTCTCAGGCATATACTAAAAGACATTTAGACACCAGGTACCATACAACTGTCACACAAAAATCATGTTGAATGTTAATGGAGTTAGATAACATAAGAGGGGTGGTATGTGTTAAAAGGAACCTAGATTATATTTTGTAAAAGGGGGCAAATTAACACTTTGAGCAAATTTAATAAAATTAAAGAATCTTTTGCTCAGAATATTTGAGCTACCTAAATAAGAGCGGCAAGCGTTTTTTTTTTGTATGTAAAAACTTCTCATTTCCATACAATTTATACGAAACAAACCTTTAGAATGCGAATTAGACACCACCTGGATGGAACATTTTAATTGACAGATCGATATGTTGGTTTGTTTTATTGATATTGTATTTGAAATAGAATTTTTATGTTTAAAAAAAAAACGCTTGCCGCTCTTGTTTAGGTAGCTCAGTATCTTATGCGTTAACTTGAAGATTTATTTTACTCGATTTCGTGCTCAGAATAAGTACTCAAAATACAGTTTTATACTCAGACTTCTGGCCTACTCTCCGACTATTGATTTATACTTAGAGCATTGTTTTATACCCAGCTCTAGTATTTTATAGCCAGACTGTCATCTTATTTCATACAAATTATTGTCAAACAATTTGAGTACATAGAAAAAAATTTCACAAAAATGTTTGCAATTAAATCAAGTCAGGCTGTTTCAAACTCACTTAACTTTTATGCTCAGAAGACAAACGGCAGAAAGCCATGTTAAATACCTGGGAATTCATATAGATAGACGCCTGACCTGGTCTCGTCATATTGAAGTGAAAATAACGGCTATGAAACTTAAAGCCGCTCCACTATATTGGCTAATCGGTTGAAACTCAAACTTATCCTTAGACAACAAAGTTCTCTAATACAAGTCTATCATAAAACCAATATGGACATATGGCATCCAATTACGGAGTACTGCATGCGAATCAAACATCCAGAAGCTACAAAGCAGACAGTCTAGGATATTACGCACATCCCAGCAAAAACTTTGCTTACAAAATAAGCAGAAAAATAACTTTTCTACTAGAAAAAGTACTTATTTTTGTTCGAGATGTCCCTAAAGTAATCCTTTATAATTTACCCTATTATAATCTAAAAAGTAATATGTTTTTTTATACTTGAAATTTTTATAAAAATATATAGTTACACAAAGGCAATAAAGAGTTAAAACACGTCAAACCATCACGAAAAAATGGCATTTTCGGCATCAGCACCTCCGATTTGAATGAAATTCAACACAAATGTTATATGTAATTGGACTTAAACAAAACATAAATTTTGTTCAAAAATCCCTTGTTGTTGTTGTATTTTAATTATTTTTTTCAGTATATCTGGAGAACGGCAAGAGCCAAAGTTTCCAAATTTAGTACACAAATTTTAGTTATCAATACACACCATCCCACAAAATGTGGGCGGGACTGGAGAAGTGGGCGTGGTACCTCCCGTACAAAAAATATCAAAAATTTTTTGTATCTGAACCGATTTTTCCGAGTTTTTCAGAGAATATTTCCTACTAAAGATTTCCGATCTTTTGATATATACGGCGTAACCATAGATCATATGACAGTCCAAAGATTCAGGTTTTTATACAATTTTTGATATTTCTTGTACGGGAGGTACCACGCCCACTTCTCCAATCCCGACCACATTTCGTGGGATGGTGTGTATTGATAACTTAAATTTGTGTACAAAATTTGGAAACTTTGGCTTTTGCCGTTCTCCAGATATACTGAAAAAAATAATTAAAATACAAAAACAACAAGGGATTTTTGAACACAAAACATACTTAGAATCACGTTCTGGTATATAACTCTAACACTAATCGAGTCTCCACCTTTAAATTTTCTGCAAATGTTGAAGAGGGTATAATACTTAACATATATTTTTTTAAGAATTTTAAAAAATATACTTTTCTAGATATGGAGCTTTGAACTCAAGACCCCAATAATTGAGCTTTGACCTTTTCTTAGAAAAACACAATATGCATATCATTTAAAAGGGTGCACTTTCACCTTTAAAACGATACCAATAAAACTAAATTATCTTGCGTAGTTCAAGAGTTCTATCCCCTTTTGTAAGGAGACTTTTGAGGTTTTTTCACATTTTTCTCATCTTTTATGACGTCATATTTCGGAAGCCGAAAGAATCTGGGGTCTGAAAATTTATGTTTTGTTAAAGTCCAATAACATTCAACATTTGTGTTGAATTTCATTCAAATCGGAGGTGATGATGCCGAACGACTTAACGGTTTGACATGGATTCACTCTAAAGTAAAATTTTTTTTAATTTTTTTTTTAATTGTTTTTTTTTATTTTTTTTAATTATTTTTTTTTTTCATTTTTTCTTATTTTATTTTACTTTATTTTATTTTTTTTTCTGTCTCTGGCGGGATTCGGGATTAAAAAACTATGTTTTTTGACTATAATGACTATAATGGCATTTTTATTGTCATAATGAAAATTTAAATTTTTCTGTATATTTAAGATATAATAAAGTTATTATTTAATATATAACTAATAATCCAAAAAGTGGCGAATAAAGCTACAAAGTAATGAATTCTTGAAGTCATTAAAAGTAGGATTGTAAGTAAAGTTTTTGCTGGAATTGTCTTCGCCCCATGGTATATACGTAATGACATTATCCACAGAGATCTTTACATCGCTACCATCCAGGAAGAAATTAAAAAGGATTCAGTCAAATACATAGATAAACTAATGGCCCATCCCAACTACCTCGCTCGGGATCGAATAAAGTTCGAAGGTCACCGGAGGCTGAAAATATCCGACACTTTGAGCCTAGCAGGCTTTTTTGACAGTAGAATGCAATTAATTAGCGGTTACATTGGTAACGGCTAAGAAATACAAATAAGAATTAGGATTAAGCTTTGAATACATATTGTAATTTTCGACAAGAAAGATTCAATAAAAAAAGGCTTTTTTAAAACAATTTTTTTAATTGTTCCAATTAATTTGTCTTAATTGAAAATAAAAATTATAATGTTTGTGTGTATATTTGCAAATATGAAAACATAAACAAAAACTTTAAATTATTTTAAAGTTTCAAACAATTTTTTAATTGTTTCAATTAACTGTGTTGCTTGAAAAAAATATTTTGCGTTAACGTTTTGCTGGTGGTCACATTTCAATTGAACCTATTGATTGAACCTCAACAGCAAAAAAAGCTTAAACTTACAAATATGTTAATTGATGTGATCAATTTGTTTGTGGGCAAAAAATCAGTACGGTATTTAATAAATGTTACAAATTTCTAACAAATATGTTAATTGAAGTCGGTTTTAAATTTTTTCTGTGTACTAAAAGAAAACAGAATACCATCTGTATATTTAGATTACTGTTTATCATCATCATCTTTAAGTGCTACACAGCGTGGGCCTTTATCTCGTTCATTATTTTCCTACATTCGGCTCTATCCAATCATAAATCATTAATTTCGATTTTCTTGCAGTCTTTTTCTACACCGTCGCGCTTTTTCCTTCTGGGCTTTCCTCTCGCTCTTGTTCTCTAAGGCATTGCATTCATAATGCTTTGTTAAACCCTGTTCGCAATTATTCTTGCTACGTGGCATACCCAGCTTAACCTTTAAGATTTTATACATTTTCGATTATGCCATCAATCTCTCGATTACTTTTCATTATATAGTTCCAGTTATAATCTCTTATTCGATCCTATATTTTTCCGATATTGTTTCTTTGAAACACTCTTAGTCTTCATCTGCCATCATCACAGCGCATGTTTCACAACTGTACGTTAGTACACAGAAAAAAAATAAAATTTGATTTTAATTATAAAATTTGTGATATTAATTTAAAAAAAAAAATTAAATTTGCACAATTAAACAAATTTTGTATCAACTGAACGTTTAATTTACTTGATTAAACATTTAATTGACTTGATTAAACATTTAATTCACTTGATTTCGTTTTTTATTAAAACTGATATTATTTTTGATTAATGCTTTAATTGCTTAACAATTTTGGAGAATTTGTTCTATGTACCGATTGCTCAACAACAAGGCGAGTTCATTTTTCAGGTGGCGTTGAAAGCACAGGTGTACTACTTTTTTTTTTCTTAATTAGAGAGAGAAATATCAAAAGTTGCTTGTGTTTTTGACATATCGATCAACGAAAGCAACAAAAAAATACATTGCTGTGTTGTTACTTGTTATAGTATCGACCCCACCGTTAACATGAATTCGCCTTGACCTTATCTTTAGAGATCGAGCGATTAGCTTCGATTTAAATAGTCTAAGGTGCGCGCAAAACCAGCTTTGGCCGGATTGTATCATTTTTACCAATTTGCATGTCGTTGATGATGCTAATTAATGTCTTATTGACAAGATTCTTCCTTTTTCTTCTTTGAACATGAATTGGCGTTCAAATGATTCATATCATGTTGACGACATGTTTTTTATTTTGTATAGTCGTGCGTATGCATGTGTGCTTTCTTGATATTGAAAACAATAACAAAATTAAACAACGAATGAAAAAGCAAAACGTAAAGACAGTACATGCATCTGTGTACTCGTTTCTTTTGCCCTCCTCTCTCTCGCCTATAAAGTAGCAATCATGTCAATGAGACATGAGTCGTATGAGCACAGACTTTGTATCGAACAAAACGGGAGTCTGGATTATACTTGTGATAAAACCAGAAGTAGTGAGATGCTTGGGAAATTCGATGCAGATAAATTGCCTCTTGCCAACCCAAGCGGGTGCCTGACAAAAAGCTTTCCGCACAAGTGCACCTCTGTAAAGGTCCCACCTACCTTTTGTATAATGTAATGTGCCCTTCACTTCAAAAAATGTCTTGTATTCACTATTTGTCTTTTATTTAGGCATCTGTTTTATAATTTTGCTTTTTTATATTTTTATTTTATACTTCTTCTATTTTCTAGTATACGTCTAATGAATTTATAATACATACAACCAATATCTTATATTCTGAGCAAATAATGTCTTATACAAATTATTATGAATTATACCTCAACAAATGTCCCATATTCATATTTCTGTATTTTTTTAGATATCCGGCTTATACTATATGAAACCTAGACTGCAGCCTTAATCTTTAGACTACTTTTTTTTTCTTTTTTATAACCTTAAGCTGTACTAAAATAGAGAATATCATAATCACTTAATCCACAGAATTCGTTTACATATGCGACATAAAATATACAACAAAAAGTTAAGATACAGGTGTGTTATAAATTGTATTACTTTGTGCAAAAGTGCTCTGTAGATATTTAAGTGTGTATGCTACAAAATCTTAAAGTTTAGCTATAAAATTGTTATGTATTTTACGATTCCAAATGCTTGTTGCTTTAAAAAAAAAGATAAATAAAAAAGGTAAAAGTAAACCACTAAAACGGCTGCCGTAAAAATATTAAGTCCTTTTTGTTTTACTGCCTTTTAGCCATTTAATTTTTCTATGTGAGTTTTTCTTTTATAGTCATTCTTTTACATTTAACTCATCCACTACATATTTTTATACGAATTTAGTTTATTTATTTGTATGCGTTAGAAAAGAAAATTCAACAGTTTACACTAGTATTAAGAGAAAAAAGACACACGCTCATTTGCTGCAACATCGTCATAACTTTAAAATATAAGTTTAAGAGAAAACGGGTTTAAGGCCCAAATACACTTATCAAAATACTCATCAAGCGTTTAGGTCGTATTAATAAAAATGACACCGACGATGCTGGATGGAATATCCAAAAATTTCGGTATGATGGTGATTATTACGTACAGCACACGTATACGAGTGAATTCGTCTGCATGACAAGCATTTGACAAGTGTATTTCGCCCTTTAAAGTTTTAAATTTACACACAACATAATGGAAAAAGGAAATTTTGTTTGCCTGTACAATACATCATATGAAATACCTACCATTTTATAAAACACCTGATTAACTACACAGAAAAAATTATTGCCGAATTATTTTCAAACTTGTTTGAAAATTTTTTTAATTTCTATAAATTTTTTTACTGATTCAAACAATATTTTTGTTTGATTTTTATTTAACCAACAAAAATGTGGACAACTCTTCAAAAATATAATAAACGCGTTATTGGTGTCAAGCAGTGTTCAAAAATAAACACTAAATATCCTTGTTTAATGTTCGGTTCGGTAGATTGGTGGAAAACACAAACGCTAATAGTGTTTGTGTAGAAAATCATTAAAAAAAATAACGTTTCCCTGTTAGTCATCTTTCGAACACAAAAATATTACTGTTTTTATCGAACTCAACAAAAGATGTGAACATTTAATTCCGTTCGGTTCTTTTTGAAAATCCACAAACTTTAATGTATTCGGTTCCGCTCGTTAATGTTCGTCCCTTTTGGCTGGTAAAAAAACCAAAATTTTTTTTACAAAAACAAAATACACACACGAAAAAAACATTATAGAAAATTAAAATATAATGTTTTTCTACAGTATCACTACAATTGTTCTGTTTTTTAACGAAGAACCGAACATTATATAATGTTCAGTTCTTTCTTGAAAATAGTTACGATTACGGTATTAAAGGTTGTGTATGTTTACACAATCACTAAAAAAATAGATATCGTTCCTGGGTGTGTGAGCCGAACGTTAAATAATGTACTGTTTATTTTCGAAAACTGGTGTCAAGTTTTCATAATTTTGTATGAAATATTTAACGCTCTTTAATGTTGTCGTCTTTTTGCATTTTTTTATTTGATCGTAAGCAACACTTCTTTATGTGAAATATAAGAACAACAACAAAAAACACACACAGTCTATTTTTGGACGCTTTAAAAAAGTGCAACTATAAGAAAACAAATACATCAAATACAAAAATAGAATGATGACAAAAACATATCGAGTATGTCTGCTGCCGTTTTTGGTTACATTTCTTCTTTAGCAAAGGAAAGGATACAGCAACAGAGAGTGATAAAGAAAAGCATTGTGTTGTGTGTATAACAGTGATAACCAAGCCCCGAACTAACCAAGCCCTGAACGTACTTGTGTGCGGTCGCAGAGACTCATGATAGGCTAATGTTTTGAAACGAACAAAGTTGTTGTATACATGTGAATTGCCGACCGTGTCTGTGTGAAAAATACGATTATTGACTGACTCGCGAGCCTATGGAGTGGTTATCACTGGTGTATAAATAAGACTTCGTTCAAAAATTATTCCAACAAAAAAAATGTGTCTCAAAGCCAGCTGGCGGCTCTGCTCTGCCCTCATCTTCTCATACAGTGCTTACTTGTGTGCGCGTCATTGCTTGTGCAAAAACTTTTTTTTTTTTTATTTTGAAATTTAGTATATGAATTTCACTAAACTTTTTGTTTAATTCAGTTAAATTATTTGTTTGAAAAAAATCAGTGTTTTTTTCAATAAACAAAATGCAAATAAATTGTTTGAATATGCAATATTATTTATAGGATCGATTTCAGACAAAAAATTGTTTGATTCTACTAATTTTTTGTTTGAATTGGAAAAATAATTTTTTCTGTGTATGCATAAGTGATATTTAGTCAGAATTTTTGATTTTTTTCTTATGCCGTTGTTGCAGAAAATTAGCGTTAGGTACTTGCAATTGGTCTATTTTACTCTTTTGTTCTGTAAAATATTTTGCGCTGGAAGTTTAAAATTGGATTTGGTTATAAAATGCTTAAAGCAAAATTCTTAATTTTGTATACAAACAGGCAGTTGTGCGTATTTTGGTGTATTCTTTTATTATTAATTATTTATTTTTACTGCTGAGAGGAGCAAGTGGCCACAACAAAGAATGGAATAACTCAGATCTTAGAGCTATTAAATCTTTATTTGAATTCGCCTTGGCTAATGACTCTAATTAGGCTTATAGCTAGTGCCAGGGTCACCGTAACGTATTTTCGAAATGTCGCACAAAAGATGTTTTTATGAAAATAAAGTCACAGAAAAAAAGTCGTTTGAGAAATTTTTTTTTTTCTTTACCCACAACCCATTGTGGTCGGGATTGTAAGAAAAGATAAACTCACTGTTTATTGCTGCTGTTTTTGTTTAAGCTTTGATATTGTTACAAGTAAAACGGGCTTATAATTCTTATTCGCTTAACAGTTTTATTTGTATAATATCTTTAGTTTTTCTAAAATCTTTGGATGAAGTTTCCTGACGATCTGGCCTAAGCAACCAGTGAAATGCGCATAGGAATAGCTTATCCCATCAACAATAAATTTCAGTTTTTCAATAGTATGAAATGGGAATTTAGCACATTTAAACGAAACCTTGATAATTAATTTTTGAATCCCAAGAAAAACTTTAATAAAAGTATCTTTTTTTTTTGAGAAAACAAAAATATCTTTTTTTAACGTTTTTTATTAATAAAAAGCATAGAAAAGCAAAACACAACTGGAACAAAACAGTCAGTTGCATTTATTCATTTTCAAAAGCCTTTTTTATATTTTTAATGTGTTTCTCTATGACGCTGAAGATGATTGTTTAGATGTTGTTTACAAACACTGCATAAGACCGCTTTGACTCCATTTCTTGGTTAAGCCATTAATACTTCAGTTCCCAGTCTTTCGAATGTGTGATGGCTGATAGATTTTTTTTTTGGAGTACAACTGGTACTTTATTTCATATGACTATGAAATCAATTCTGCCCAATTGACGAAGCAATCTAGGCGGAAACATATCCTGCTACTCAAGTTTCAGTTTTTACCACCTTCGATGAAACAAAGAACAAAACATAAGAACTATTTGTTCATTGGTTATACTATTTTAAGACATATACTTAATACTATTTTTTTTGTTTTTTTATGAGTGTATAACTATCGCCTTTTAGGTCCAATTAATCTAAATATTTGAGCAAACGATTATAAAATTTCTAAAATTTTCATCATGTGCAACGGCACAATACACTACGATATTGTGTTTGGAAACATAAAACAGTAACTTGATTATCCATCAGAAACATTGCCACCCAACGAAACATTGATTGTCACATGCCCACGTTTCTTCTAATGTTGCTTTATTTCAATGTGGTAATGCCCTAAAATTACTTGAGTATTTGAAGGTAGCGTAAAGCAAAATAAGAAAAAAAAAAAGGAAAAAAAACAAGTGGCGTGATCTTTTTTTTTGTTATACATGCTTGATTAAGAGATTTTTTCTATTGCATCAGCCATTCTTGTACAAACCATTGAAGAGAAAAGTTCCGAAAACGTAATAAAACAGTGAAAATATTGTTTTAAAATATCAGGTAGTGATCACAATATTTTATTAAAAGAAAAGTGCAGATTGAAAATTTAAAAGAACTAGAGACCTTTAGTGGAATCACCCAAGTTATACGTGGTGGAAGGGAAAGTCTGAGTTTCGGTGGAATTTGATTAACAACCCTTCCAAACCTCACCTCCACGTGGTGGTTTCATATCTTCACCCAGTTTTATACGTGGGGATTGCGTAACTGGCTTCATACAAACAAAACGTAGCACAACGTGTGCCCTCACCCGTAAGTAATTTTATAAAAACGGACTTGCCTAATAGTTTAACTCCCTAATATTCATAATCGTTTGTAGGAGTATTGTTCCGAGTGGAAACACCTTGTTCCCGGTCTCCCGGCTGAACAAGAATCATCATATACCCTGTTTGCATACTCCAGGATTTGATCTGCAAACCTAGAAGCCCCACTTATTTAAGATCCACCTTGCCTTGGATAGAATTCGTACTCCAGCATTGACCGTGGCTGAAATAAAATACACCACATACATAATTAGCCTTTCGATACCCGAACTAACCTAACTAATTCCTATCTAATATATAAAGCCCCGGATTTACGCCTTATTCCTTTAATTAGATATTAATATCTATCATACCTAAATTATACCTTAGCTGATTTCAAACTTGATTGACACAATACCCGATTCAAACTTACTTACAATACCTAATTCATTCTAAATTTTAACAAAATCTGATTCCTAATTAATTAAACAATACCTATTTCTATTCTATTTTCTATTTTACACCATACCTGATTTATACCTTATTTATACAATACCTAATCAAAACTTTCCTATAGTACCTATATATTTCTCATTTATATATTCAACACCTAAACAAACCTAATTTATCTAACACTAACTTATAAAAACAGGTAAATAGTTAACTCCTATAAATCTAACCACCAACCATTCGGAAAGATGTAAAAACATTAATTATTTTTAGTATCACCCTGATGTATGTACATATGTAAATATAAATATGTAGGTGTGCATAACCATGTCTATTTGTACATATTTGTGTTTATATAGGTATAGACATAAGGACATAGTAACTACTTCTATTTATTTGATCATATAAACTAAATAATAGAAATTCTAATATTGCATTTTACTAAATTCATTAATTTAACCCTAAATAATAACAAAACCATATGCAAAAATTAATCCTAATCTGAAAACCCTAAAAGTATTACTACGCATAAAACAAATCTACAACAAGTACATATATCCACGAAATCAACAGGCCTGCTGACTGGATGGACAATAGCAACAACTTAAATAAGTAAGTTTACAAATTTGTTTTTTTTATTATTACTACTTAAAAATAATTAATGAAATTTAATGAATGAATAAGAAAAAAAAAAAAAAACAAAAACAAACATAAAAACTAAAATACTTCTTGGTATCAAGTAGTAATTTGCTTCCAATAGTTTTCAAACTGTATCGAATTTTTGCATTTTGTTTTGATTCTTAAAATATAGAATTTTTTTTTTCTTCAACGAAATCAATTTTCTCTTTTATTAACATACTTAAAATTAAATCAATGTTAGGGTATCCCCTTTACTAACTTCCTAAAAATTATTATCGACCATGTCATGTACATATAACTTTAAGTGAATATTTCAATAAATGAATTCATAATAGAAAATGTTGTGGTAAAGTAATTTTTTTCGGGTGATGAAATGTAGAGTGGTAGAGTAAGAGAAAATTTTAATGGGCTGAAGAATTATGGAAGTCATCAGCAAGGTTGGGTGGGGATAAATGACTTAGGGAAAACTTACACCATTTCCCTCTGTCGCTAGCGAACATTTTCAAGAAGCCTACAATAGTTTAGTTTCCGGTTACAGCTTATCTTATTACTAGTATATAACTATTTTTCTTTGTTTTTGCACACAATTTCAACTTAAATTGTGTAACGTGAATTCATCCCTTCAATGGTATCACAGCCTACGCCCATTTCCCTGAGCTAAGACCGAAGCATAGCTAGGTGTGCAAACCCGTGATAACAGGGGATGAGTTGTTTGTCCGTTACAAATGGTATTACCTAATATTACGTTTCTTGGAAGGACCTGCATTCATTGACTCGGCGGCATAAAAAAAAAGTTTGTAAAATTAGCACTGCAAACATCAAAATTTTTTTATTTTAAAAAGCTTTTTTGCTTAAACTATTCTTTGAAACTTTCCGCAACATTTCTTGAATACATTGTATAGATGACAAGGTTGCAAAAAAGTAATATAATTGTTGGCAAGGAAACGATAATTGTGAATTGCTTTTTAATTTTGACGATTTTTTTTTCTTTTGATAAAAATAATATGAAAATTTATAATTAACTGCAAATTAAATGTTTTTTGTGAGAAACTTTACAAAAAAATGGTAAAAATTAAAAAAAGTCATAAAAGTCGGTGATAAAAAAAGTCTCACAAAAAGTCGCAGGCCGCTAAAAAGGGTAAAATTGCGACTCCTGGCCAGTGCATTAAACTCTTACTATTGCGCTAGAAAGGCAAAAATTTATTTTTCCTCACCAGCATGAAAAAAACCATGTTGCTTGTACACTGATCAGTATTTTATCGTTGTAATCTGCCTTTTTGCAGAGCTAATAGCTCTGCTCAGACTGCTTTTAGCACACACTTCAGCTGCTTTTCATTTGATTGAATCGGATTTTTGTTACTACCAGCCAGAGAAGAATTTTTGTTCTTTGAATTTTAGATTTTTTTTGGTTTGCCTTTTTAACTAGCTCTTCTTTGAGGAAAAAGTAAAAAAGGAAAAGGCGAAATAATTTTTTTTAGCTTTTGCTTTTTTGTTAATCCATTATTGTCGCTGGCTGGTAAATAAGCAATTGTCAAAAAATAGAAATAAACAAAATAGGAGATTTGCTATTTTGCACAAACGAAAAACAAAACATTGGCTATTGGAAAAAAAATTTAAAAATTTCAATAGCAGTGGCAAAAGCAAAAATAAAAAGCATCCAGCTGATGGGTGCTTTTAAACCCTGGTGTTCGGTTCGGTAGATTTGTGGAAAACACAAACGCTAATAGTGTTTGTGTAGAAAATCACTAAAAAAATAACGTTTCCCGGTTTGTCATCTTTCTAACACAAAAATAAAACTCTTCTTATCCAGCTCAACAAAAAGATGAGAACATTAATTCGGTTTAAAAAAAAAAAAAAAAAAAAAAAAGATATCATTCAAAGCAAATTTCGATCTACCAAAGGTTGAATACAATTTGGTTTAAGGATTGATGTTTGACTAATGACGTCAGCAGTCGTCAATTGCTGCGAGTGTTAAACGGCAAGCCCTCTGAGGAGATTGAGTGGTTGCAATCGAAACATGTCAGGGTAACCTGTCCGTAAACACCTGGGTTCGAGCCCAGATTGAGTCAAGAATGAAAAATTATCAATAAATTTTAATTAATTTTCATGTTGTAAAATTCCTTTCTTCATAAAAATAATTTAATGAAAATTAAATTTAATGAACTTAAGCCTTATTAAAAATATTAAAAAATTTGGATTAAAAACCATAAATAGTTCAATAAAATAACCACAATACTAATAAAAACCACACACTTCATTGTGTTCGATTCAGCTCATTAATATGCGTTCGTTTTTTACAAAAACAAAATACACAAACGAAAAAAAAACAAAAAGCCAGCAAAATATTTTTACAAAAACAAAATATACACACACAAGCTGTTCGTGCTGCGGTCGTTGCTCAAATGTTTTGTTTGTTCATTTCTGTATCAATGTAAAAAAAGAAACATTATAGAACATTAAAATATAACGTTTGTCTACAGTATCACTACAATTGTTCTGTTTTTTAACGAAGAAGATAACACTTTAAAATTTTCGAACGGTATTAAATGTGATGCTGGGTACACACAGTGCAACCTACATGGAAACTGTTTCAATGCAACCTCAAAATATCAAAGCGTTTTGATGTGTATGCAATCTGAAATGAATGAAAATGAATTTAATTCACTGGATTGCGTAAACGTGTTGCATAGTGTGTACCCAGCATTATGTTCGTCTACACAATCACTTAAAAAAATAGATATCGTTCTTGAGTGTGTGAGCCAAGCGCTAAAAATATCGTCTTGTGTTCGGAATATCAGTTTAATATATCTTATCTTATGTTCAAAGTACTTATGCTAAAGTGGCTCATACACTTGCAATAAAATTATTAAATTTTACGTATTGTATTATTATATCGCCAATGTGTATGTGATTTTCATAGGTGGCACAATATATTTGCAACAATCAAAAGACTTTTGATTTTTATTGCACAACAAAGAAAGTGAAATCTGTTGGCAACATTGTACAATGCTGTTTATGTTATTTCTATAGGTTATGTTCATCTTTTTATTGAATTAATGAAACGATTGTGCGACTTATTGCATAATATAGGACTTAATGGAAATAATATGGCGAATATCATTTACAATAATATTGCGAGTATATGGGCCGCTTAAGAGTATTGTCTTATAATTAAAAGTCAAATAAATTTTTATATATTTAGAAAATAATTAATTATATTTTTGTTCGAAAAATACAAATCATAAAATTACTCTTGCTTAAAAAAATAAAAATCAAAAATAATTGCTGTTATATCGGGTGATTTTTTAACTATTATCTTTTTGGCAACACTGATTCAAACAGCTGACGCAGGTTTCGTGTTTTGTTTCACTGTCAAACATCTTCAGTTTGGTCTATAATTTAACCATGAATCGTCTTACAAACGAACAACGCTTGCAAATTATTGTTTTTTATTATCAAAATGCGTACTCTGTTAAGAAAGTTCATCGCACACTTCTTCATTTTTGCCTCAATGGGTACGTTAATAAGCAGAATTGTCGATTTTGGAGTGAAGATCAGCCAGAAGCATTGCAAGAGCTACCAATGCATGTTTATGGGCTGGTGGCATCATTGTACCGTACTTCTTCAAAGATGATGCGAATCGTAACGTAACTGTGAATGGTGAGCGCTACCGTGAGATGATATCCAACTTTTTTTTGCCCAAAATGCAAGAGCTTGACTTGCATGACATGTGATTTCAACAAGACGGTGCCACATGCCACACAGCACGCTTAACAATGGACTTATTGAGAGGAGAGTTCGGTGAACATTTTATTTCACGTTCGGGACCGTTCAATTGGCCGCCTAGATCGTGCGATTTAACGCCTCTAGACTATTTTTTGTGGGGCTATGTTAAAGCTCATGTCTATACACACATGCCCGCTTCAATTGACGCATTGGAAGAAAACATTGAATGAAGCATTTATTCATGAGATACCGGCCGAAATGTTGGAAAGAGTATGCCAAAATTGGACTAAGCGGATGGACCATTTGAGGCACAGTCATGGTCAACATTTGCATGAAATAATCTTTAAACATTAAATTATATGGACCGTACTATCGATTCAAATAAAGATTTCATGCATTTTTCTGAATTTTATGTGTTTTTTTTAAACTCTCCTATAGCTCTTAAAAAGTCACCCATAGTAAACTAAAATGACAACTATTGCTTAACTAAAGTGGCATTTTAACCATAATTGGTTAAGTAAACCTTTTGATCAGATTAAAAAATGGTAACTCTATTAAAATAATAAATCATAAAAAAATAAAAGTACACTCACAATATTATTACAGTAACGGACTGTAGTTTATTTAGGAAATATTCCGTTCAGTCATTTTTAAATAAATAAACATTTAAAATTCCAAGCAAATTTATTTTTAACTGATTCTAACAGTTATTCAAAAAACTAAGTGCATATTAATACGGATTTTCAGTTGCAGTTAATATTGTCCGTTGATTGAGTTAAATTCTTCTTTATGTTAAATTAAATAAAAATGTAATTTAAAGCAACGAAAAGTTCATTTAATTTTTACTGTCAAAAATGCAACCGCGAATTCCGTAAAAACAGATGAATATTCAGTTATCTTATACAAATTAAAATTAACTACATATTCCGTAAAAACAAATAAATTTGCAGTTATTTTATAAAATTTTACTGTCAAAAATTCAACGCCATATTCAGTAAAAATAATTAAATATTCAGTTATTTTATATAATTTAACTACCAAAAATTAATTTTTACTTATCTAAAAAAAATGAATTGCTTGTTTTGTGTAAGCAATTCCCATTTTCCATTTGTAAATATAATTTATTTAAATACATCAAATTTTAAAAGTAAAATAATTGCGAAGTCATATCGGTCCTGCTGCTGGTGTCTTATAATTGAGAGTTCTTCTGTAAACAACGTGGTCAGTACAACAAAAGTAAAACAAACGTGTGTAACAGGGTAAGTAAATAATAATATTCTCCCTCTATCGCTTATAAGAAAAACAAGCGGACAGGTGTCTGTCTGGTATTTTTTAGAAATTCGGCTCTTTTGTGTAGTAAACGAAAATTACTGAATATTAATCAAATAACTGAATATTTAATTGTTTTTACTGAATGTGGTGTTGAATTTTTGACAGTCAAATTTTACAAAATAACTGAATATTTATTTGATTTTACGGAATATGGTGTTGAATTTTTGACAGTAAAAATTAAATGAACTTTTTGTAAAAAATAAATGAAAAATAAGTAGACCGGGTTTTAATTGAATTTTCATTTATTTTATATTACAATTTCAGTTAATTTTACGTACAGAATATTGTGAGTGTAGTTAACCAATAACATTTGTGGGTTTAACTAATGGTTAAGAAAAAGCTGGAAATAATATTTTATTTGTTGAGCTGTTGTTATTAGCTAACTAATGACTGTAGATTTGGGCCTTAGAATATTTTTTACTGAGACTATTTTTTAAGCTCATCGTATTCTCTTTAAATAAAATCGTACAGACAACTTTAATATTAGTTATACTCTGAGGACAGTACCCAGCGGCGAACTTTGCATACCACATCACATCTCTTCAATGAAGTGTGTATCACTTCGTGTTCAATAAATTTTAGCTTACAAAGTGTATGACGGAAGTGTATAGAATTAACAAAAATGAATTTCGTTCATCTTTTACTTCTACTTGCCCACGAAGTAATCGAGATTGTGTATAGACTGTCTACTGCCTGCTTAAAATGTGTGCGAAGTTGTGTGCAAGAAGCCTACCACTTGCTCACGAAGTAAGCGAGATTGTGTATAGACTGTCTACTGCCTGCTTACAATGTGTGTGAAACAGTACTGAGTCTATATTTATTGAATGAACACTTCACTATCCCTCTTACTTTGTGTGCAAGTGGTAGGCGTTCAACCCACAAACGCGGCAATGCATTCGAAAAATTGTACTAGGTTGCAATTCAGATGGTGTGCATTACTATCTTACTCGTGTCTATCACATCATCGCTTCTGTAATCGACAAATTCGCCCCTGGGTTTTATCGTCAAGCTGTTGCCAGACTGCAGTATAATAGCAAAATACTAAAGAAAATCGACTAATACTCAGAAGCAGAGTTCCCAGTTTTATTTTAGGCCTTATCCCCTAAATAGCCATTTTCTTATCCCCAAAAATCCCCACATTTTCTTAAAACAAAAAATTTTCTGTCAATGCAAAAATATGCATGCATCGATTTATTTAAATAAATCCATTTGTGTAATATTATTAAAACTAATGTTATTTATTCTTTGAGTTCTACGTATCTATGTATACATGTACAGTATGTAACAAGGGTTACGTAAAAACGCAAAAGAAAAATAATTATGCGTCAATACATATTTATCATTTCTAAAACTAGGGAATCATAATCTTCTAATTCATAAGCCAATGCAATTTTGTTTTAAATTTTGTTTGTTTAAAAAGTGCATTTGAGATTATTGAACAAATTTGTCACACCAAGCTTCAATATTTTAAAGTGTGTATTTATTCTAAGAAGAGCTCCTAATAACTCATATTGCATTCTGTTGCAAATATTGATTTTGGTTGTATTCACTACAGAAAAAAAGCTAGTTCAACAGAAGTAACGCTAGTTGGTACAAAAAGCATACATATTTAAAACTTTTTCAACAAGTTCTTGAAAAAGTTTTAAACCACAAAAAAGACTAAAATTTGTACCCACATCTTGACCAAATCGGTCTTGCCATTGCAAAAATGAAATTAATAATAATAAATTATCCCCAAACATCCCCAGTGAAAAAAATGCTTCGCCCCAAACAATCCCCTGGGGATTTTCACAAAATTTGTATCCCCAATTTAAAAAAAAAAATCCCCAATTTGGGGATAAAAACTGGGAACACTGCTCAGAAGAAATAGTTTTGATTTTTAAAACAAAATTATTTGAAAATTTTACTGCATACAAATGTATTTTATTTGTAAATTTTATAAGTTTTACGTTATAAAAAAAAATGGAATTTAGACGGCATTTACATTATGCAATTAACGCCGCAACTTGCCGCAACTTTCACATGCAACTTTTTGTTTGTTAGCAAGAGGTCTAGGGAAGAAAACGGGGTTAAAAAAGTTGAAAAAATGCTTGAATAAAATGTAAATGTAAATGTGAAAAAAGTTTCGTAGCAACTACTTTAAAAGAAAATAGAAAAAAAACTCGGCGTTAATTGCATAGATGTAAATGCCGTCTTAGACAAAAAAAAAAAAAAAAAGCATTTAATATTTCCTTAACATTAAGCTTTACAAGAAAACACAAACATCATACTATTATTATTTTATACAAATATTTTGGAATGTGAAATGCAAAATGTCAAAATAAATCATCCATATTGTTATAAAAAAATACAAATGTAAGTATGTACTTATGTACATATGAACTTTCATTTATAAAATAAAAATGAGCATAAGCATTTAAAAACAAGTAAAAGTGCTTTATCCGGCTATGCCGAATCTTAGATACCTGTCACAATGGTGCGATCAGGACAGAAAGGATATTAATAAACAAATATATATATATAAATTTAAATGCGAATTGAGGACCAGTAAAAAGCGTGTCTTAGGTAGCACCTTAGACCACCCAGCCACTAAAGCATATTATCAAAAATGAATACATATGTGACGCGAAAAATAGAAAGGGACCTAAGGGTTTTGCCATTTTAAAGGTTTAAATACGTGTATCTTTGGTGTATCATCACTGAGCGTGTTGGTATTGGTCTCATTTGAAAGCGACACATCTCAACATTGTTGGTCAACCTTGCAAACGCGAGTAGGTCGTCCCTACCTCTTGTTTTGTGTAGTTGGTTTTTACTGTTCCCTTTACCTTACTGGTCCCTTTCTCTATGCGCTGTCACATATATTGGGTACACGGTTGTTCGTTTAATACAAAGTTCTCTATTTAAGCGGCATATCATGTATGTGTATTTATGTGTAAAAATGCTTACAATAACAGCAACGAGGGATTTTATGGGTAAAAGTTAGAGCTTGTCGTGGTTTTTTGCTCATACACGGAAGGAACTATTTACACAGAAAAAATTATTGCCGAATTATTTTCAAACAAACGCTTGTTTGAAAATTTTTTTAATTTCTATAAATTTTTTTTACTGATTCAATCAATATTTTTGTTTGATTTTTATTTTACCAACAAAAGTGTGGACAACTCTTCAAAAATATAATAAACGCGTTATTTGGTGTCAAGTTTTCATAATTTTGTATTTAACTCTCTTTAATGTTGTCGTCTTTTTGCATTATTTTATTTGATCGTAAGCAACACTTTCTTATGTGAAATATAAGAACAACAAAAAAAAACAACACAGTCTATTTTTGGACGCTTTAAAAAAGTGCAACTATAAGAAAACAAATACATCAAATACAAAAATAGAATGATGACGAAAAACATATCGAGTCGGTCTGCTGCCGTTTTTGGTTACATTTCTTCTTAAGCAAAGGAAAGGATACAGCAGCAAGAGAGTGATAAAGAAAAACATTGTGTTGTGTGTATAAATAAGACTTCGTTAAAAAATTATTCAAACAAAAAAAATGTGTCTCAAAGCCAGCCGGGCGGCTCTGCTCTGCCGTCATCTTCCCATATAGTGCTTACTTGTGTGCGCGTCATTGCTTGTGCAAAAACTCTTTTTTTATTTTGAAATTTAGTAAATGAATTTCAGTAAACTTTTTGTTCGATTCAGTTAAATTATTTTTTTGAAAAAAATTTGTGTTTTTTTTTCAATAAACAAAATGCAAATAAATTGTTTGAATATGCAAATTTGTTTATAGGACCGATTTCAGACAAAAAATTGTTTGATTCTACAAATTTTTTGTTTGAATTGAAAAAAATAAATTTTCTGTGTACTGAATGTTGCATGATTTTCGTCCATTAGTAAAATTTTACTTAAACCAAGCCACATATATATTTAGAATAGGTAATTTTCGGCTTGGACGAGAATCACGCAACATTTTCTTGGTATGGCTTGAATCATACCGATTTATGGACCGATATGGCTGAATTTCAATAGCAAACTTTAATGAAGTATGTATGACATAAACATTTCTCAACCTTGTCGCCATCATTTCTGGGGTCTTCGGAAATCTCATTTCAACACGCACAAGGAAAGACGGCCAGATGGCCAGACAGACATCGTTCAATAAACTTCGCTACTAATTTTTATTGAAGCAATATAGAAATTTCAAACGCAATGGCAAACTTATATATACATTAAAATAAAATCAACAACGGGAACCAACGAATTGCCTCTTTGGAGTCGGTAGAATGATTTCTACTGCTGGCAAACATGCAACCTAAATTGATGCTCAGCTAAACCAACAAATAAAAAGTCATACATAAACAACAGCTACAGAGGCCAACATCAGACTAAATTACATGAATACATATGTATACACACATTCCCTCACACAAAAAAAAAATACATACTAAAATACACATGCACAATTAGGATTCAAATTGTGCTCACACCAGTTAACTTAAATATATGCACATCACTTATACGCATGCATGAATGAAACTGTTTACACACAACTGAAATACAGAGAATTATACAAAATAAAAAAAATCATTTACAATTGCTGCACACATTCTCATACTCACACACATTCTCATAAAAGTCTTACATACAGCAATGAAAAAATAGACATGACAATAATTTTTGAAATATTTAGTTTGTCAAAATACTGAACTACTCTTTCTACACTAGAGTGCTCGATGCGAATAGAAGCTGTAAAAATGTTCGAATTAATAACAAATTCCCTTCTACACTGGAGTACTCGATGCGAATACAAGCTGTAAAAATTTTCGAATTAATAATAAATTGCTTCAAGTCACAATAAAACTCAACAATGCAGACAGCATCACAAAAAGCCAAATTTCACCTTTAAAAAGTCCTTTACAATTACTGAGTGATAATGATCTTTGATGGAAACCAAAAATGAATACAAATGAATAAGTGTCCGAATGTTATCGCTGACTATTCGCAATGCCAGTTATAACCAGAATTGAATTTAAACAATTTGAAGGGAATTGAAGCTGAATGAACTGTTTTGTTTTAATGATAAGTGTCAATTTAAAGCAGCAAATTATGTGACGCGTGACATTCATCAATAAAATTTTATCTGAATTTTCTTTAGAAAACCAAGGGATTGTAAAAATAGGGTGTCATTTATAAGGGAAGATAAATCAATATAAAATAGATGGAAAATGTTATATATCGCACATGATCAACAAGAGGGTATTTACTTCAAATTTCTATATTTTCACTTTTATGTTTAATTTTTGCTAATGAAACGATTGGTTTAAAAGTTCTTTTTCATATGCCTTAAATATTAAATTAAAAATTATTTGTTTCTACTGAAAATTTTTAAATTTCGAGTTAAGCCCTCTAGTTGATCATGTGCGAAATGAAAGTTAGTTTTATTTTTGAATTAAATATTGAAATCGGGGAATAAAGACATTTTACTTTGGAAAAATTGAGCGCAAGCTTCTTTTTGTGGTTGTAAACAACGTTACAAAAATCCCCGAAGATCCATGCGTCGCTAAAAATGTTACGCAGGGTCACAGGTCAAGAAAATTGGTTTTTCGTAAAACTCTCGATATCGGTATTATTTATCAAAAAAATACTAATAATCAAATGTGTAGCAAAAAAAATTGCCTGCAAAAAACATTATCGTAAATTTTTTCTCGTAGGAGAAAATCTGTTTCAAAAATTGTAACATACAGAAAGCGAACTAACGTCACACAGAGGGAGATTTTGAAAAATAAAATGGAAATAATTCCGGATTTTCTAAACGGTTAGTCCGATTGGAATTTCAGATGGCTGTTAAGGATTTGTGTACGAGCTTAAGTTTTCTATGTGGGAGACATATCGGAAAGGCCATCATAGGTTCTCAAAGTAGAGCACTTTGGGGATTTGAAAGATTTTTTCATCAGTGCATAATATATCTCTTATAATAAGCACGACAAATAAAATCTAATTAACTTAAAATTATGTATTCCCAAAAATTACTTTGATAATAAACTTGCAAGTGCCCGTACATAAAACAAAACTGAACTGGCAAGTTGTTTTTTTTTTTATTTTCTTGCGAAAACAACAGAGCAATTGTTTTTTTTTTTTTTTTTGTTAATTTGTTTTTTTTTTTCTTAATCCGCTTACAATTACAATAAATGTAGAATTCCAGCCAATTGTATTGGCGAATGTAAGAAAAGATAAAGGGCTACAAGGAAGTCTCATGAAGAGCGTCGTTGATCGTCGATGACCTCATTTTTTTAACGTAGAAGATTCCTTACACGGGAAAAACTGTAACTCGAGTGAGATTCTTCCATAGCACAGCGAAAGAGGCTTCTTCAATCGTTGTGGGAATCATTTAAGACGTCGGTAAAGATAATCTAACGAGGCTTTCAAGTCAAGAATCGAATGACACTCATGTTGATATTCTCTAACAACTCGTGAAATGCTCGCTGTATAATTGTTATAAATATGATTCATACAAAGAATCATAAAAGGTTCTTTCGATGATGGTTTGACGAAAGATAAACAGAGTGTTATATTGAAAATAATTAAAGATTTTCTTAAGACTTGCATACTACAGCCGTACTTTAAAAAAAAGCTGCACGCGTTTTCTAGTTTTGAATAGAGCGGCCTGAACGCTTTGCAATTGGAATACCCGATTTTGACAGCTCTTTTAAAAGTGAAGTTTGCCGCTATTGTAAATTAATAATGGCAATTTAGCTATTTTTTGGTCAATCTAGCGTTTTTATCTCTATTTTTCTAAGATTTTTTTGTGGGTTTTATTAAACAAGAAAGCTATCACTACTGTTCGTGACACAACTTTGACGCTCTTGCTTTGGTATGGCATATCAGTGTTTCGCCTCCCGCTCTTGTTACGGTACGGCTGTTAAACATTACAAGATGAAAAAACGAAATTTAATGTTTACGTCTGATTTTGGAGACTGCAAGCAATCGTCACTTGTTAGAAAAAAAATCAGCAAATCGGCAGTTTGCTAATTCTGCAACAAATAATCGTCAATATTAAAATATAATATAATTA
The DNA here is from genome assembly GCA_930367215.1 of Pollenia angustigena. Lineage (NCBI taxonomy): Eukaryota > Metazoa > Arthropoda > Insecta > Diptera > Polleniidae > Pollenia > Pollenia angustigena. The sequence continues at coordinate 13,513,784 of OV884060.1, read as the reverse complement.
AAAAATAATTTGTAAGGACACGGAAAAATTCCCGATTTCTATTTGCTCAAATTATTTATTTAAATGCATCAAATTTTCAAAGTAGAATTTTGTTGAAAACTATTATCCTTTTATCAAAGTAGAATTCAACAAAAACGAAACATCTGCAACGGGTAAAATAAATAATTGTATTCTTACTGTCTCTCTCTCTCTCTCTGGTTAACTGGGGTAAAGCTGAAGGTCCATATCACGCAGCGCATGCTTTTATAACCTTACTTGCGTTCTACGTTTCAAGTTACATATATATATATTTAAGGGGTTGAAAAGAGACAAAAAAGACAAAAGATAAAGACAAAATACCTTGTTTACTTGTTTACTATGCAACATTTGACAGTTTGTATCGCAAAACAAGCAAATAAAAAATAACCAGCTGGCTTTCCGAGACTACCTGCTATAAATATACCTTGACTTGTATGTAAACTACGAAAAGTAAGAAAGAGAAATGAAAAAATGTCCAGTACAGATAGTCGTGTACTACACACTCTTCCTTTTCGACCCCTCGCCCTCAAACTTCGTCTGTCCAGCAAGAAATGTCCCTAGTGTAAATTGGGACTAAGTGGCCGCCGATTTAAAACTACTTGCTTATTTTTCCCCAATATTTTAAACCAAAGAAAACCTTTCGTAGTTTTGAAAACACCTTAAATCACAATTGTTATTTTAAAATCACGACTGATTTGAAATATTGCGATTCTCAGAACATGCCTGCACAGAAACAAATTTTTGCCCCAGTTAAAGAATTAATCAAAAATAAAATCAGTTTTAATTAAATATTTTATCAGGTTAATTAATTATTTAATCAAGTGCATCAAACTTTTAATTGAAATATTATCAATTAAACATTTAATACAATTGATTTAAAGTTCAATTCACCTGAATAAATATTTAATAAAACTGATGATAGTTTTGATTAATTCTTTTACTGGCGCAAAAATTTTTTTCTGTGTGATTGTATGTAAAAGGATATTGCCTGAATATTAGAATTATAGACTGAATACAAAAAATTAAGGTTTAAAGAGTAAAATCCATCTATCTGTGAACAGGTTTAGAATTAAAATACAAATCGTTTTTATAAGTATGAGATTTTACTTTGCATGTGCATAAAAGTATTATTAATGTGTTCAATTAATACCACAAATATTAAACTTTTATTAAATTAAGAGAAGATTAAATTTAACCTCAAATTAACTGCTTGGGTTGTCAATATAATTCCGTGACTATTGAAATATAATACAGACAAGTCATAAGTCATTATACTCAGTATAAGAGCATATGAGCAAATATTTTAATACTATCTCTGCATTGTCTATCATAAATACTGACAACTAACAACAACACAAATTCTAGGCAATCAAGTGAATGTAAGTCAGCTCTCCAAAGTACAAAACTAAAACACTTATACAGCTTCTAATCATGGTTCTGCATTGTTGCATTGCAACAAGTAGAAGACAAAAGACCGACTACATTAACATTAAGCATAAACTTGTCTTAAATGCATTTTTATGCTAATTTGCTTTTTTGCAATTTTCATTTTACTTTTGTTTTTTATTTCCAAGTACCAATTCATCTTTTCATACAGAATTACACAGTGTTAAATTGTGCTTAACCAAAGAGACAAAACGAGAACTTAAGTTTTAAGATGCTTTAAATACAAGTACTGCAATGTTAAGCTTAAAAAGCTAAAAGAGCTTATGAAAACAAGGATGCAAAAATAATTTTTTTATATTAATTTTTTTTTTTTTTTTGTTTTCGAAAAAGTGCCAGTTCTTTTTAAGGATGCCTTTAACAGCGTAAGGGAAAGAAATGCATTTGAAAAAAATTTTAAATATAAAATAAATTTATTGAGTCAAGAGCAAATTCGTGGTACATGAAAAAATATGTTGTCTAAATAAAAAGTTTGTTTTAAACTTTTTACAAGTTCTGTTTTTTGCTTCTTATCCTTTAAAGTTTCCGAAAAAGACATTGTTTAAATCTAAACATTTGCTGTTTATACTAAACCATCCTCGTTGGGGAAAACTGGGAAATGAAAATTGTTATAAAGTTAAACATTTTATAGCTTAAACAAATTAGTATCACAAAAAATATTCATGTAACTGGAGAAGCCACAAATTCCCAGGAATATAAAATAAACAAATTTTTTTAATTTTATATTTAAGCATTTTTTTTCTTTCAACAGGCAACAGCACAAGCCCGTAAAAATGATTTGTTTGACCCATTTAAAGGCAGACATAAAAATTCTTTTAATGTTATGTGTCTGTTCCATGTCCTCTTTGATATTTTGCTTAGTAAAAGAACAACCACAGCAATAATTTTGTGTTGACTTTATGGTTAAAAGTAACTCTGCCATAATTGTTAATATTTATTTAAATTTTACTTCGGTGTACACTTCTCCTTTATGTAATTCAAATAATTTTTAACTTTGTTTATTGCGCTTGGTTTTCCTTACTGACCTAATTTAATGGTTTATTAAGTCTGTAAAATACACACATGAAAAGTGGTAATAATTTTATATTTTTTTACTTGTACGACAAAAAAAAAAAAAACAGTAGTGTAAATGGAAAAAATTTAAAAAGTAATGAAAAGTTAATAAAACTTTTTTTTTTTTTTTTGATATCTTTAAAAACATTTGTGCAATTAACTGAATTTTAAGAATTTACATAGAAAAAATTATCTAAAGAAATTTTAGGTCAACAAATTATTTATTTGATTCAATGAAAAAATTTTTCCAAATTACACTTTGCAAAATAGCGCTCAATAAAACCTATTTAATAGCAAAATTATTAAATATTTCTTAATATTCAAAAAAAGAAAAATTTGAATCAAAGTAAGGACAGTATTTTTTACAACTTTTGTCCATTTTTTAGCTAATAATTCTCATTCGCTTTAAAGTTTTAGTTGAATTACATCTTTAGTGTTTCCAAAGTCCTTGAAACAAGGTTTCCTGATAATCTGGCCAAGCAAGCAGCGAAATGCGAATTGAAACTAGCTTCTTTCTTCACAATAAATTTTAGTGTATTTATCAAAGAATAAAAATTAGGAATTTATCACATCATAATCAATAAAGATTCGATAACCATTTTATTTGATTTATTCAAAATTTCCAACAATTTATTTTAACAAATCACGTAAACATTTTGTTGAAAAAAATTATTTTGGGCAACAACTTTTTTTATTAACTCAATAAACTTGGTTGTTGACTAGAAATGCAACAATTATACCAAAAATTTTTTTTTTAATATGTATAGCAAAAATCGGCATCGCAGAAAATTCAAAAAATTTTGTTATCAAATATGCGTGCGATTTTCGTATTCAAATATGAAAATTATTTTTTTCTGTGTAGGACGAAATTGTTTTGATTTAAACGTTTGCGGCTTTAAACAAGTAAGAGTGCTTTATTCGGCTATACCGAATCTTATATACCCTTCACCATTTTGCAAGCAGAATACAGAGCAACTAGACAAAAACAAAAAAATGTTTACATATACATACATATTTACAATACTAAAAACTTAATTAATAAATTAAATTTAAAAAGCGAAAACTGGTAAATATTTTTTTTAAATCGTTTTTGAACATAAAAATTAAAAAAAAAAATTTTGTTTTTGAAAAACCAAGATTCGAATCAGCGGACTGACAGTTTCTAACCTCAACAAAGCCACTAGACAACTGAACCATGAAGGAATGTTGTTTGAATATCATTAAAATGAAATATGGCCCGTTTTATTGTTCACAACTCAACTCATTTGAGTTGTAATTATTTTTGATGTTTTTGTTCACCACAATTTAGCAAAGTTGTGAACCATAATACAAAAATTACAAATCAACTTATTTGAGTTGTGAACCGTAATAGGGGCCTATATTCACCAAAATGGTTTGTACCATGTATGTGTGTTTGTTTGTTTTCTTTTAGTATAGGCAGTGTTGTCATACCGTAGATTTATCTTTGTTGGCGAGTTTTTAAGTAGCAAATAATTCGCAGTTTCTATTTGTTAAAATTATTTCGTTAAATAGATTAAATAATAAAGAAGAGTGATAACGAAAATGATATTGGGCATTATGATGGTACATGTAAACAATTCAAAGAGGGGGACATCACATGGTTAAATCAACTTCTCTCCTCATAAGGACCAAGAATATATATACTTTATAGGGTCTTAGATCAATATTGTAGAAATTTCAAACGGAATGACAAACTTATATATACCCTTTTCCACCTGAGGTGAAGGGTATAAGAAGAGTAATTTTTGGGATTTCAGTATATTGATTATAACTCAGCCATTTTTTAACCGATTTGACCGATTTATATACCGACGTGTTTAAGAAGAAATTTGCCAGTTAGTTGGGTTATAAATCTTGGACTCGGGAAGATCTATGGTTCCCAAAAGTGGGTATTTAAAAAAAAAATTATTATTTTCGTCATAACTTTTTCGTATCTGACCCGATTTTTCCGAGTTTTACATAAAATATTTTTTACTAAAGATTTCCGATCTTTTGATATACAAGGGATTACCATAGATAATATAACAGTCCAAAAACTCAGGTTTTTATACAATTATTGATATTTTTTGTACGGGAGGTACCACGCCCACTTCTCCGATCCCGCCCACATTTTGTGGAATGCTGTGTATTGATAACCTTAATGTATGTACCTAATTTGAAATCTTTGGCTCTTGCCGTTCTCAGAAAAAAGTAATAAAAATACAACAACAAGGGATTTTTGGAACAAATTAGAGGAAGTCCTAGTTTTTTGCTCATATCTCAGCCATTTTTGGACCGATCTAGCTGAATATCAAGAGCAAGAAATGGTGGACTATATTTGACATAAATATAAAACAACCTTGCCGCTATCTTGTCTGGAGTATCCGGAAAACACATATCAAACGTAAGATGGGCAGACGGACGGACGGACAGACGGACATGGTTAAATCAACTTCTCTCCCCATAAAGACCCAGAATATAAATACTTTATAGGGTCTAAGATCAATATTGTAGAAATTACAAACGGAATGACAAACTTATAAATACCCTTTTCCACCTGAGGTGAAGGGTATAAAAAAGACTTTTTTACATTCTCTACTAACGCATTGAACACCGTAACGTATAATCAATATTGATTTTATTAGCAAAGCCAAAATATTACTTATACGCTTGCCAGTTCTATTTGTCTTTGGTATTTAAAAAATTTCTAGATATAAAAAAAAATTGTAAATCTTCTATTCACATATAATTCCAACAAGAGGTTTTTAACCAGTGTTCGAAAATAAACAGAGCGGAACGATATCTATTATTTTTGGTGTTTGTGTAGACGAGAAAAACCCTTAAGGCCTTATGACACTACTTTTTTAATGCATTGTTCAAGTTTTGGTGAACATTGCAAATATAATGTAATAGAACAATTAACCAAGTACAAAGCGTTCAGCTGTATTAAGATAAATAGCAAACTGTCAAAAATTTTAAAAAAGTTATAGATAAAAAATAAAGTTATGACAAAAAAAAAATAAAATGCAAAATTGTTCAAATTAAAATTGACATTTAAAGCTTGAAATATTAAAAGTGTTGCTGAATCAGCGGTTTTTTATGGGAAAATTCAGTGGTTTACCGCTTTTTGTTTGTTATGTTTTTAAGTTTCTCATAAACAAAAAGTTGACAACACTTCATAAAATAAACAAAACCATAATAAAACAAAAAAAACTTTGTTTACATTTTTTATATGCACATAGTTTGCTTTTTCCAACATTTTCTGTTTCTTTCTATCAATTCTATATCAAAAGTGAAACAAACATGTGTACGGCGTAAGTAAATCATAATATTCTCTCACTTTGCCTTAGGTCAATCCCAACGATTCAATTTAATGACAATTGAACCTTATGAGTCCTGTTCTCGATGTTACTGAGTCATCGCACTGATGATATTTTTTTATTAAACCGGTTGATGACATAATTTCACCTGATGACAATTTGGCCAAGTGATGTTATGGCTGACATCACAATGATGATAAGTGTCATGGGGTCACAAAACGAAGACACTTGTCATAGAACTGAAGTCAAAATACATCAGCGTTATACATCAGTGTACAGTCCCCTCTTTTAACGTATGTTGAAATCACTTTTTAAGAGACACCAGGCAACAAATGTTTTTAGATATTGAACCAATCTGCCATATACACTTCAAATAGGTTGAATATTTAAATTATCGGTCGATGAGCAAATTAAAAATTAAAACAAAAAATTAGCAAAAGTGCTATATTCGGCTGTGCCTGATCTTTGGTTCTGTCTACTGAGGGTCAGTATTGGGCCTTTACATCTACAGAATATAAACCATTATTAATAAAAAGTGACATCACAGTATTCTAATTCGTACGTATTTTCCGAGAGTTGCCTTAATATGGGGTCTATAGTAAATTATTTCGGGAAACCGATTTTGAATTCAGAAAGAGCACAATTTTTATAAAAATGGTCAGTTGGCCAAACCAATAACGAGCTGACGATATGTTCAATAAATTAATTACTTTAAAGAATGTTGACAACAAAAAATTTTTCCCCTTAGTAACACAATATTCGGAGGCCTCATGGAGTTTGTTTTCCAAAAACCCTACTAATAGTTTTTTATAAACTCCCTTCTGTTTTGCAAGGGAATTTTTTTTCGGCAAAAAGTGAGAAATTTCATGCGAAATTTTTATTTATAAAAGCAGAATTGGGGAAAGAGAAAAAAATTTCCGCGGAATTTTTATTTGTGATTCCGCTGTTAAATTTAATAGAGTTTTATTTTTTTAATTCCCTAAGCTAATCCCGCGAAGCTCTACGCTTGTCTGCAGGAAAGAAACCAGATGCTCTGGCGGGAATCGAACCCGCAAAACTGGCTCACTACCAGCTAGCCTACCGGAGCACTCTTGTAATAAAATAAGTCTAATTTAACAAGGACTAAGAAAACCACTTGACAGCTAAAGGAATTCTGTTAGAAAATATTATCTTCATAACAACTACTGGTCAGTATAATTTGTGAAATAAAGCACTGTTCTTCGCTTTTAAATATGATACGAGCTATCATAAAGGTCACTTTAAGCCTTAAATAATAATTAAAACACTCCTGTCACGCAGATGAACAATATAAAACACTTCCCACTGCATTCAGAACGTTATAACCAACCAAAAACAACTAAAAAATTCTCCTTTCTTAAATAAAAAAATGCAGCATGCAATTGGCACAAGCAGTTATATAATTTCACTAATTCATTCAGCACAAAATTAGTAAGACCAACTTTTTGGTTCCCTACACTACCTGAAAGTATTTGGAGGTCTAAACATTATTATACTTGGCATTTAATTTATACCTTATTAAATAACCAGCGCTTCATATTGAAAATTCGAGGGCGGGCTAGTAAGTTCGTGATTTTTTTTTAATTTTCCGCTTCTTAACTGAAAATGCAAAGCTAGTTCTGTCAACAGGCATCGAAGCCCGGGGCCTTTTGGCGTTATGTACTTCGGGGGAATCTGTTGACGTTAAAGCCCCAAAATTCATAGATTTCAAGATATTTTCACGATCTCTTGCGATCGCGGCTGATTGGAGAGTGATCTGCTACCACGGGAGTCAGGAGTTGACATCTGTTGCACTTAGTTTGTGTTTTACAGCAATTGAAATCAGACTACCGCTTGATTTTAAGAGAAAAGTAACAAACAAATAGGGAATAGTTATTGTAAACTCATTAAGCATTCTATGGCCAAAGTCCATTAATTAAACTACAATCCCTCATCCGCCCTATTCTCCGGGCTAAGCACTAAGTTATGATTTCTTGTCTTCAAACCGCAAAAAAAAAACTCGATGGAAAAAAATTCAAGTCCAACAAAGAAATCTGTGGCATTTTGAAAAAATTATGTTAATTTTTATTCACAAAACATTTTTGTTTGAGTTTTTAAAAATTTTTAATACAAATGAAATTTTTCTTTAATTTTTGTTTATTTTGTTATTTGATAAAAACTTTTATGCTATCTTATCTCGACTTAAGGTATTTTGTCAAAATGCCACAGAAATGATCTCAAAAACAAATACACTTTTCGAAGACGATGATCTGAAAAATCTTTTCTTTTTTTTTTGGAAAGGGAGAAAACAATCGAAGCATTGGCATAGAAGGGCCTGTTTGGGAAGCATCCCTGCAGTGAATTCGACATTATTAAGTAGTGTTCGAAAATAAACAGAACATTATTTAGCGTTTGGCTCACACATCCAGTAACGATATCTATTTTTTTAGTGTTTGTGTAGACAAACACAACACTTAATACCGTTCCTAACTATTTTTAAGAAAGAGCCGAACATTATATAGTGTTCTGTTCTTCGTTAAAAAAAAACAGAACAATTTGTAGAGATACTTTAAACAAATATTATATTTTAATGTTCTATAATGTTTATTTCTTTAACATTGATAAATGAAATGAGCAAACAAAAAATGTTAGCAACGACCGTAGCATGAACAGCTTGTGTGTGTATTGTGTATATGTTTTGTTTGTGTAAAATTATTTTGCTGGCTTCTTTATCGTATGTGTATTTTGTATTTGTAAAAAATGTTTGGTTTTTTTTACCAGCCAAAAGCGATGATCATTAATGAACTGAACCGAGCACAATAAAGTTTGTGGTTAAAAAAAAAAAAAAACCGAACGGAATTAAATGTTCTCATCTTTTGTTGAGTTGGATAAGAAAAGTAATATTTGTGTGTTCGAAAGATGACATACAGGAAAAACGTTATTTTTTAATGATTTTCTACACAAACACTATTATCGTTTGTGTTTGCCACAAATCTACCGAACCAAACACTAAAGGTCCAATTAGACGTGATATAACCATAAGAAAACTGTATTACCAACACCTCTGTATTAACAAAACGACATAAACATACCATACAAACCAATTCAATTTTGGTTTCTAAATTCGCCGTTACGGCTGTGTCATTATGGCTATGTCGCGTCTAATTTGAGCCTTAGGAGCGATATTTAGTGTTTATTTTCAAACACTGGTTTATAGAGCTCAAATGAAACTACGTTTAACAATAAAAAGATTTTTGTTTTATCAAAAAACCTCCTCTTAATATAAAAACTCACGGACAGAATGACCCACCCTCGTCGTATTGTCAATTATGGACTGCTTTCGAAAGATTTGTTTGACATGCACAGGCAAAATTTTTTGCGCCAGTAAATGAATTAATCAAAAATAAAATCAGTTTTAATAAAATATTAAATCAGGCGAATTAAAATTTAAACCAAGTGTATTAAATGTTTAATTGACAATATTTCAATTAAACGTTTAATTCACTTGATTAAATATTTAATTAACCTGATTAAATATTTAATTCAAACTGATTTTATTTTTGATTAATTCTTTTTCTGTTTGGGTTTTCTCTATAACGATCGGACGAAATTTATAAATGTATTATGCTTAAGTGTTATACTAAGATAACATTGATATAAGTTGATTAAATAATCATGCGGTGAACCCTTCTCAATAAACTTCATTCTTCGACCGAAAAACTTCATTTAACTTCTAAACAGTCTTCAGTAAGAAATCAATTCATCAGATATTTTGTTACTTAGTTTAAAGAAAATAGTCTTTAAATTTTTGTGTGTTGCAAACATCAAGACAAACACATAATACTTTCTTAATCTTCGGTGTGGTGAAGGGAAGAAAAATGTTTGCAATTTATTTTATGTGTGCCTCAACTATCATGCAACTGATATGCACACAGTGCTTGAAACACAAAACATAGGGAAAAAACTTTAATATTGTGCAGTGATTTCTAGACACCTGCAACAGATGCGATGTATACATTTACTTTATTAAATAAGAAAAATGTGAACAGGTGTCAGACACCTATTGGGTGAAAATAGTTGTATTTTTGGGACGTGTTGTATTGTTTTTTTCTTCTTTTTTCTTCTTTTTATTGAATTGAGAAAATGATGTTATACAGAATATTAAAACAGTATTTAACCCCTGAGTTCAGCAAGAAAGGAAAACGAATCAGTTTTTTAAATTAATATTGCAAAATAATGAGCGAATAATAAAAATGGAAAAAATGAACTTGATAACAAAAGGAAGTAGTTTAACCTTTTCGATGAAAATTGTTTAGAAAATTGGGTTCAAATATTTGAAAAACTTATTTGAATTATGTCGAGGCAATAACGCAAAAAAGCTTAAGCGACATAATTTTCAATTTTATTTTTTAATAAAAGACTTTATTATCAACACTTGCAGCATCTCCAAAAATGTCACATAAGGTACCGTTACGATTTTATAGCAAAAACAATTTTATCATAAGCGACAACCATCATAAAAAATTTATATGAAATAAAATAAAAAAACGATTTCCGGTAAAATTTCGTTTTGGTCGCTTAAGCTTTTTTTGCGGTAATGACTCGATGTGTTTAACCAAGTGTTTAAGTGAGTTTAAGTTTGTTATTTTTAACTTAAGCTTTCTTTTTAATAACTTTTAAACGTTTATATCCACCATAAACACTTTTTATACTCCTTCAATATCAATAATTTTAATACTTTAAAATAAATATTTAAGTGTTCGAAAATAAACAGTACATTATTTAGCGTTCGGCTCACACATCCAAGAATGATATCTATTTTTTTAGTGATTGTGTAGACGAACACAACCCTGATTACCGTTCGAACTATATTAAAGAAAGAGCCGAACATTATATAGTGATCTGTTCTTCGTTAAAAAGCAGTACAATTGTAGTGATATTGTAGACAAACATTATATTTTAATGTTCTGTAATGTTTCTTTTTTTTAACATTGATAAAGAAATACAGTGTATTGTGTATTTTGTTTTTATAAAGAATTAGCTGAACCGAACACACCGAACGAAATTAAATGTTTTTATTGAGTTTGATAAAAACAGTAGTATTTTTGTGTTCGAAAGATGATTAACCGGAAAACGTATTTCCTTAATGATGTTCTACACAAACACTATTATCATTTGTGTTTTCCACAAAGCTGAACCGAACACAATGAAGTTTGTGGCTTTAAAAAAAAAACCGAACGAAATTAAATGTTCATATCTTTTGTTGAATTTGATAAAAACAGTATTATTTTTGTGTTCAAAAGGTGACTAACAGGGAAACGTTATTTTTTTTATTGATTTCCTACACAAACACTATTATCGTTTGTGTTTTCCACAAATCTTCCGAACTGAACACTAAAGAACTATATTTACTGTTTATTTTCGAACACTGATTTAAACCCCCACCACAATAGTGGAGAGCGTATTATGCGTTTGTGCTGATCTTTGACAGACCTTAAAATATTGCTGCTTCCTCCACATTTAAGTATACAGGTCGACTCAGAATCACTTCCTAAGTTGATCTAAGGATATCCGTCCATCTGTCCGGCTGGCTGGCTGTCCCTGTAAGCCTTGTGCGCAAAGTACAGAAAGCAATTTAAGAGATAAATTGATAAAATTTGGTACATAGGTTCTAATTGTCATAAGCACCCGTACAAGCTTCTTTCACGAATATAGTTTTTGTGCCCATAAATCATCTTATTACGGAAAAGAGTCTGTATGCCTATAGACCATCTTAAAATTATGTTGATATTTAGACTAAATTTGGTCCAAACTATGTAAATCATCTTGCCAATTCAATGGAATTGATCCGTTTTTGAAAATAGCTCCCATATAAATACTACTGCCGCAAAAACTTTTAATGCCATAACTTCCTTATAAATGTTGGTATTAACATACAAATTGGCGGCAATAACTTTTACGATAGCAACCATGTCAAGACAGAATGTTGTGCTGGTATGCCAACATTAATCTTAGGTCCTTAATAAATCCCCTCCCTAGAATCACCTAAAGACAAACAAATGTAAAAAGGATGTTATAGATATCCAAATAAAAGGTGAAACAAAGGACTTTAACATGAATCCTAGCCTGTTAATATAATTTTGTTCTGGCGTGTCCATGATTGCTCATTGGTTCCAAATACGGTACACTCTCGGGAAAATTAGTTTTTAAATACTGTGGTGTAGTGTATCATATGATCGGGCTTCACCTATGTTATCCTGCTCGTTTTATTATTATTTATTGATTTTTATCATTTCAATTAAAACACCAGCATTAGCAATTCAATTCGTAAAACAATTCCCCATAATGCAACAAAAGACCTTCATAAATTTAAAAAAAAAGAGAAGGAAAACCTGTTGATTTTTTTTTTCATTTAAAATTATTTTTATAACAACAATTGACCAACTAGCAGATTTTTACTGTAGCACAAACATACAGAAACAAACGCCACGAGTTTAAGTTTCGTTTTACTTTTAAGTGCCAGTTGGTTTTTTAAACTCATTCACTCCGGCCACCCCTTGCTTTCATTTCCGTTTCCTGTGCTGCAAGCTTTATAAGCACAATAAAAACGCCACGAGCTCTGGGTTATTATTATTTGTTTGCCCCACTCATACACATACATACATACAATAATACAAACATGCAAACACAATCATCATCATTTGAAATGTTTAACCAAAAAACGAAATTCATCCATCAACAACTACAATCTCGCAAGCAAACAAAAAAGAAATGTAATGAAACGAGAATGAATAAAAAGTTCAGTTTAAACAAACAAAAATATATCAGAAAAAAAGTACGAATTCTATATTTGGCTGCGCCGAATCTTTAAAACTCTTCACCTAACGTAATGCTGGGTCTTAGACCACTCACCAACTAAAAAACATTATCAGAAAGAATTAAAAAAAAATTTACTGGTACATTTTTTCGTTTAATACATATTTCTCTAGTTAAGCGGCAAATCCAGTATGTATTTGTTCTTTTTTTTTAATCAACAACATCGTGGTCTTTTGCTCATGATTCAGTCATTTATAACCCGATCTAGCTGAATTTCAATACCAAAATTAAATGGAGCATACGTGACAGAAATATATAACAACTTTGTTCCCACGATTACTAATGTCTTAGGAAAACTCATTTCAACAGACGAACCGACATCGTTAAATCAACTTGGCTGCTCATAAGGACTAAAGGCTCAACCCTAATAAACAAAGTCTTGCTTAACCTACTGTCAAAAATTAACAAAAAGTCTCTCAAATGTACTCAAGAAAACAAAAACAAAATAAAAAAAACATTTGATTCCGTACGGAATGTGCGATTAGATTCGCACCTTGCTTAAGCAAATGACAGTGTCATTAAACTTAGCAAAAAGTTTCCTTAAGTTCAATATGATTTGCTTAATATAATTTACATGTATTCCAACTTTTGCTTAAGTAAACTTAACCAAATTATGGTTGGGCCTTTAGAATAAACATACAACGCCTTATGCAAACAGAAGTTGAAGTTCACATAAGTAAACCAACACATTGAACGCCAATTTTACCAAGTGCAGTAAAAAATAACTATTACTTTAACTTTCAGTTAACAATACGTTTTAACAGCTATAACTGATAGTTAATTATAACTGTACTTGGTGAAATTTACCTTAAGCACAGCAAAAGTGAATGGGTTTTTATGTGTTCGTTAACTAATGAGAGCTTTAACTTTTTTTGCATAAGGGGGATATACTTTAAAGAATATAACGAGGGTTATTTTTCAAATAGTGCTATCTGAAATTTTTCAAAAATTTTTTTTTTACAGAAACGTGTTCACTTACGGAAGGGTCATCTGTCATTTAAATTTGAAAAAAAAAAAATTTTTCCCAAAACGTTTTTTTTCATAAATATTTTTTGTGCTATCTAACACACACGTTTTTTTTTTTGGTAAAAAAGTGCTATCTACATAAAAAATATTACTTCATATAATAAAATGATAAAAAGTGTTATTACAAAGTAGACATATTATACATCAAATGGTTAGGAATTGTGTCTAGATTTAATAAACTAATATAATTTTAAAATTCGTTGTAGAAATTTTGCAAAAAAAAAACTGCAAAAAATTTGTCGATGAGTTTTTGTCTATAGTAAATATTTTTTTATTTATGGAGTTTTTATAGCAACGTGTTCACTGACTGAATAAAAAATCGTGGAACTTAATTAATTAAAGTCTAAAAAGTATTCATTGCAGCTCATTTTATTTTTGTTCAAATAGTGCTATCTGCTTATTTCAATGTTCAAGTCGATAAAATTTTAATTTGTAAATAGTGCTATCAGACATATAAGCGCGAATATCATGAATTAAAAAAACATTAATATATGTATGATTTAGACGTTAATTTTTAATAACATTGTAAAATAAAGTTTAGTTATTACTCCTAGAGTTATCGAATAAATCAGTTTTTTCGCTCTCCTGTAAAGTTGTGATTTTTCAGATAGCACTATTTGAAAAATAACCCTCGATAACATCAATATTGTGGAAATTACAAACGGTATGACAAACTTATGTAAACCCTTGTGGTGAAGTGTAAAAAGAGAGAAATTTTTTCCGGCAACTACAAACAAATTATGACCCCTCATCAATTTCACTCAGTCATTCAATCTTGCAGCGGAATAAGTAGTGCTTACAAATAAGCTGATAAATCTGTAAAATGTATGAGATGTGATTGAATGAATTTTTCTTTGTGTGGGTGTATGAAAGATTTAGGCAACAGATTTTTTAATGCTACTTAGAATGGTTATACTTTTTTATGACGCTAATTGGGTTTACAAGAGGGAATTTGTAGTCATTGAAATTTAATCAAATTATATCTTGAACTAAGTCAATTGATAGTTTTAAGTAAATATGAAAATAAGTTTGTTTGCATGAAATAAAAAAAATTGTCTCTGTGCACGTAGAGAAAAAACATGTTTAAATATGGTCACCTCCAACCAAACTATTTTTAAACAAAATTTTTAACATAATATGTTTAATTTAACCATATTATTGTCACTCACAACCATATTATGGTTAAATTAGTCCTTCATCAAGAACCCATAACCATATTATGGTTGCCTCTAAAAATGTTATGATTAAATATTATAATAATTTGTTTTTAAATTTACAATAGTATTTTCCACTTTTTCAAGATCAACATACTATGGTTGAAAACCAACCATGCTATTGTAAGTGCTAAGCAAATTTTAGTTATTATTAGCCATAACATGTTTGGAAGCAACAATAATATGGTAGGGGATTCTTGATGGAGGCCTAAATTAACCATAACATGGTTACCGCTGACAATAATATGGTTATATTAAACATAATATTTTTAAAATTTTCTTTAAAAATAGTTTGGTTGGAGGTGACCATATTTAAACATGTTTTTTCTCTGGGTGTGGCAAAAAGTAAAAACTGCTCAAGTTGACTTAAGCGAAATTTGAGTTAATGGCATCTTAAGGATCTTCACGCTCAAAATTACACAAGGCGAATTCATTACAGATAATCTAGGTACTACAATAAGTTCAACCAGTACAAAAACCACAAGCAATTTGTTGATGTTAAATCATCGCACATTATCAAAAAGAGAAACAGAGATAATTAACAAAATTTTGATATCCAACAATTATAAAGCTTAAAAAAGTTTTCAGCAGGGATTCTACGATCATCTGTAATGATCTCAACGTCCCCACTATCCAGGAGGAAATTAAAAAATATTCAATTAGCTACATCGATAAACTAATGGCCCACCCTAACTACCTCGCTCGGGGTCTGCTTCAGTTCGAAGGTCACCAGAGGCTAAAAAGAACCGATACTTTGAGCCTAGCTAGAAGACATTTTTAAAATTTGAATACAACAGTTAGTGGTTACATTGGTAGCAACTAATAAACAACTAGTAGAATTAAGATTTGAATACATATTGTAAATTTCGATAAGAAAGATTCAATAATAAAAAACAAATTAAAAAAAAAAAAAAAAAACTGCAATGAATTCGCCTTGAAAGTACACATTGGTAAGTTTTCAACTATTTTGTACGATATTTTAGGTAGTTATAGCAAACATAAATTTTGCTTATTTTTTTCATTGTGCAATAACATTCCGAATAAAAACTTACGATCTGTTCCATTTAAAATATATGGGAATAAGATCTTAAAGGAAAATTTTGCCGCAGAGAAGTGGTAAATGTATTTTGCTAAGTTCACACTTGGGTTTTTAAACGCGTTTAAGCAAAATGTTGATTTAGCTAATCAAAGCCGTTCACATTACATTTGAGATGATTAAGATGACAGATGATTAAGAAAAAAAACACACAACAAACACACAACAAACACACAAAAAAAAAATCAAACAAATTTATATTTCTTTAAAGTATTAAAAATGGATAAAAAAACTTTTGTAAAGTTATCAGAAGATTATTTTAATCATTTTAATGATGAAATTGTGAAAATTTATGAATTATTTAAGGAAAAAAATAAAAACATTAAGCAGAAATCTTGGCCGGTTGTACACGACATGTTGGCGATTCTACATTATTAGGTATGTTCAGTGGATTCTATGTGGTTTATGAAGTGATTTAGTTGTAATCATGTCGATTTGAAGTGATTAACAAATCACTTCAATGTATGGGGGTAATCATCTCGATTTTGAAGTGATTAGAGCTTAATCACGTTCGAACTGCTTAAACGCGTTTAAGAACTCAAGTGTGAACATAGTATTAGACTATGAGCAAATTTTCAAAAATCACCTTTAAAGTTAACAGAACTCCCTTAAATAACAACTTCGATCCCCACTCAAAGAAGGGAGTAGCGAATGTGTACTGAATATTTTGGAAGGTCTTTCAAAAAGAAATATATACCTTATAGAAGGCATACTTCTGAAGGCATGAAAGCATACGAAGCGAATATTTTAGAAAGAAGTATAGAGGCCTTAAAAAAAGCCTGCAACTTGCGATCCTTTCAATATTTACCGCTGGGTATTATCACAGAATATTATTTTGAAATGATAAACATTTCAAATATAAAAAGTTATTGAAGTGTCCGCCATGAAGTTTTTACAGTGTTTAAAAAACTTGTTACTTCTGATTCATTAAATGAATTAATAACACTACGTGACAAAATTTCAACAAAGTCGTTACCAAATGAATTTTTTATTAACACAAATAGCGGTTATTTTGGAATATCTCAAAAACTGTTCTACTTTGGACAATTCTGATTTCATATTCGAATTCAGTGGAAAATTTTACACAAAAAGATTAGGTGTCAAATTCATTTGGTTAAAAAAATTGTCACGTAGTGTAATTTCCGTTTTTTGTTCGACAGTTTTTTGTTTCGACTGAAGTTTTTTACGTGGGATAGAAAATAATAGAAGCTTTTAACCTAAAGATAAAAAAATACTACCTTCCATAGATTGCATTGTTAAAAAACATACATATTTGTGAAAAGTCCTCAGTAAAAGCTTTAGTTAAATGGAAAATAGTTAATTAAATTTATTTTTCATACATTTTTTTAGCAATTAAAAAGCTTAATTAAAAGTATTTCTAAGAACTTGTTATATGAAGCTTTTTTCGAAAATAAATAATGTTAAATGATCATCTTTTTTAAGCTTTAGCAAAAGCTTTTGTAATAATATTAAAAATAATTAAAGCACAGCCGCGAATAACGTGTTAAGTTACAAAATAATTATTTTTCAGGAGAGCAACAAATCGATGATTTTATTAAAATCATGATAATAAAAACTTTTATGCAAAATATCAAGAAATTTAAAAATTTAAATAACATGAACATTTTCAGTTAATAACTTTGATTAGTGGAAAAACGTTTCATATCCACAATTGCGATGTCATTTAAAACGTTCTTCCACTACGCAAGCGGCTTTAAAAATGTTATTCGACATTTTAAAACCAATTACTTTGTATAATTTTGACAGTAACATACAATGTTCTTCCACTAGCTTCCTCTTTGTATGTCATTTTAAAGGCGTTAAGCTGCATAATTTTGGGTGATTTGAGTTTTAAAAAGTGTAAGAGAGTTATGTGGTTTTACAACATTATTCACGGGTGTGCTTCAATTGTTTGCTTAATATTTATATATTGTGGAAACCGTAGATAGAACCACATCAAGGTTTTAGTAAAAAGTATGTTTTTTAATGTTAAATAAGTTAAAAGCGTTTAGAGGAAATAATTTTTATGAAGTTTTCATTTTGGATTTTATTTAAGTTTCTTTTTATTACTTTTGTTGGCCCTCAAAATGGAACAATATCAAAGCTTTGGTGTAAAGTAATTTTGTGAAAGATTAAGTTAAAAGCTTTTTAGAGGAAAACAATTGTGTTGAGATTTAATTAATTTTTCTTTTGTTTCTATTTTGTGGGACCTTTAAATGAAATGTGTATATCAAAGCTTTAATGAAAAGTAATTTTTTGAAAGCTCATAATAAAGCTTTTAAGCCAAGATTAAGGCGAAACCAATTTTTATAAAGCTTTTGTTTCTTTTTTATTTATTTGCCTTTTTTAGAAAATAACAAACTAATGGCCATTTTCTCAATGTATCGACAAACTGCCTGTTACTTAATGTCAACATAAATTTATTAGAACGATAAACTGTCCGTTAACGATTTTGGGTTTCTCAATATACCAACAAAAAACATTGTTTTCAGCTGGCAATGCCACTCAAAATACATGTAAAAGTTGGGAGTCAGCTGATTGAATTTATCTGTACGGCAAATAAAAGGAAAATAAATAATTGGCAGATGGGTGCCGGTTAGCTTTGCGATAAAATCGAAGCAAATGAGACATTGAGAAAACCAAATTTCTTTAATGTGCAGTTTTTCGTTGAGAAAAAAGATAATTGCCTAATGAGAAAACGGCCATAAGCCTTTCAAAAACTTTAGTGAAAAAAGCTTTAATCAAAAAATTTTCTTAGCGAGAGCTTTTCAAAAAGCTTATAAGTAGAAGTTTTACTTCTACTTTTTTCTAGAATAAAAAAAAAAAATTCAATTAAAAAATTTATTTTAATTAAAAATGTGTTATAGTTATTAAAAAATTAATTATACTTGAACCAGTTAACAAATTAATAGATTCAATTAAATGTTTTTTTTTTTTTTATATTAACAACATTTTCTGCGATGATGTTGTTGATATACATAAACACTTTATTCAATTGCTTAAATTTTTCATTAAAACTGATTTTGTTTTTGATAAATAGTTTAATTGAAAAATAAAATTGACAAGAATTTTTTCTGTGTTCAGTTAAAATCTTTACAATGAATGCTTTTTAGGTGAAATATAAGTATAATTTGATGTCTTTAAAACATAATTTCCAAGGTGTGAATTTTTCTTTACAAGGAAAAATTTTAATTCAAGTTTTTGATATTTAAATTTGGCTTTAAAGCTCAGTAATTTTTTTTTTTTTTTTTTAATATAAATTTGATTCTTCTGGAGTTTTGTTCAAATAGTTCAACAAAATGACCACAATACTAATTATTGTTAAAGCTGAGGCACGAGCTCTTTGTGTACATTTGTCCTTCAAGTTGTGCTGAAAAAGGTCAACAGGAAAAAGAACAAAAATTAAAACAAAAAATGTACTTTGGACTTCAAGAAGAATTCTTGACAAAAAGTACGAGAAAACAGAAGTAAGGAAAAAACATGTAAAATCAATTGAAATGGATAATCATTCGGAAAAGCAAATTTCGATCTACCAAAGGTTAAATACAATTTGGTTTAAGGATTGATGTTTGACTATTGACGTCAGCAGTCGTCGATGGCTGCGGGTGTAAGACGGCAAATCCATCTGAAGGGATCGAGTGGTTGTGATCGAAACATGTCATGGTGACCTGCCGGCCAGGGTTCGAGCCCCGGCCCCGGCCACGGTCAAGAATGAAAGATTATCAATGACTATTTTAATTAATTTTCATGTTGTAAAATTCATTTCTTCATAACGGTAATTTAATGAAAATTAAATTTGATGAACTTAAGCCTAATTGAAAATATTAAAAAATTGGATTAAAAACCATAAATAGTTCAACAAAATGACCACAATACTAATTATTTTTGTCTCCATGTTAGGAATTGTTTTAAAAATAAATATTATGTTAGCGGATTTCCAAAGATGAAAATAGGAACAATAGAAAAAAATTCTCGACGATAACAATTTTAACAGCAGTCACAAGTCATTAGTATTAAGTAAAGTTGCAAAAGGATATATTGCTTAAAAGTTTGGAAATCTTCCCAGCACTTTGTCAAGTATTTAAAAAGGCAATGCTGTAAGTTATTCCAAAAAGTTTAATCCAGCTAAGCACTAAACGAAAAAAGCTTCGAACCAGCCATGTTGAAAATACGATGTTGAAAATGCAATGGCCGAATGGATAACTGTCGTGTATAAAAGCTTAATCCAAACTAAAACACTCGATTATTTAAAAAAAGTGGAAAAAATATAAATTCTTTATAATGAAGTTTCTATAAAATTTATTGATTTTATCGTCCCATGCAGATTCATTATACGGAAGTTCAACTGTATATGGAACCACCCTATTTATGTTTCATACAGAAAGTTTTTCTATAACAAACTGCAAAATCCTCCCAGCTTTTCTTCTATTATAATAGATTTGATGTTCATCAACATTAAAGTCACATCATTTATAAATGTAACAGCCTCATTGTGGTGAGGAATTATAAATAAATCTGCTTTTATGTATGTATGTGGTCAAATATTTGTTATGGTATATGCCTACAAATACATCCCTACCCTCACACACGTATTCACACTTACACCCGAATACACCTCGATAAACAAACAAATATGATAATGGATTATTATATCAACTCAAATGTTCTAGATAAATAGCCATAAAAAGGACTTTTGCACACAAATCTGATTATGAGTATGAGGTTTCTTGGAATAGTGTGTTATTTTATTTACATAATTCTGAATTTATCAGTTAATAGTGTTCGTGTATTTGTTTAAATAAGTATTTGTTTTGGCTTTTATCTGCATGATTAGCGCATTAGTTATTTCCTTTCATTCAGACCATTTGATCTGTGGCTTTATTATTGTTAATATTGAATTTTATTCTTGTAGTTTTTCATTATTAAAATAAATAGTATTTTAAGAAGATTAGTATTTTGTGGCGTTTTAATTGTCTTGGTAAAACAGTTCAGAAAGTTGTTGGCTCAAATGTGAATTGGTTTTTGATTAATCAAGTTTCCTTTATTAACAAACAAAAAGTTGTAGCTGGCACAAAAGGAATGAAATCGACTAGAAAATAATATTTGAGATGAAATTTGACAGATAGCTTTAGAAATTTTACCATAGTGAGTTGCCTTACTCGACGTTTTATTCATTAAGGAAGTGTAAGAAAACTAAAAGTAAAATTGTTATATTGGGCTATGCCGAATCCTTAATACCCTTCACTTAACGTGATGCAGCGTCTTAGACCATATTTACATTATGCAATTAACGCCGCAACTTTCGCATGCAACTTTTTGTTTGTTAGCAATAGGTGTAGGGAAGAAAACGGGGTTGAACAAGTTGAAAAAAATGTAAATGTTAATGTGAAAAAAGTTTCGTAGAAACTACTTTAAAAGAAAATAGAAAAAAAAAACTCGGCGTTAATTGCATAGATGTAAATGCGGTCTTAGACTAATCACCCACTAACGCAGATTATAAAACAGAGTTAAACACAAGTAAGAGTGCCTTATTTGGCTATGCCGATTTTTATATACCCTTCACCCTTCGCCATGGGACAATAAGAACAGAAGTTATATAAATACGATTCTATAGATATAAATAAATATATTTTGTACCCTGCCCACTTCTTCAATCGCTCCCACATTTTGTCGGATGTTGTGTATTGCTAACAAAAATGCTTTTACGTAATTTTAAAACTTTGGCGCTTGCCGTTCTCCAATTAAACAAAAATCTAGTACGGCTTTGTACGGGAGGTGCTACGACCATTTCTATAATACCGCCCATTTTTTAGAGAAGTTTTGTATTGAGAACCCAGCTATATTTAATAAATTTGGAAAATTTTTCTATTACAGTTCTTTAAATAAAAATAGAAAAAAAAATTTGGAGCCACGCCCATCTCTCCAATCCCGCCTTTTTTGTAGATATCTTGTAATTAGGTAAATTAGAACTATTTTACTTCTACCGTTCCTTATATATAAATAAGTATTTCGTGCCACGCCCACTTCTCCACTGCCGACCACATTTTGTCGGATGTTGTTTATTGTTAATCAAGCTACTTGTACCTAAATTGGAAACTTTGGTTCTTGCGTTCTCGAAAATAAACTGAAATCAACAATTTCTTACTATGAAAAGTTTCACACCGCCCATAGTTTTTTGGAAACTTTGGCTTTTGGCGTTGAATAAAATTTTAGATAAAATTAAAGGCGGTCTTCGTTTTTTGCTCATATCTCAGCAATTGTGGACCGACCAGGCTGACTTTAAATAGAAAATAGCCTATGTGACATAAATATATAGCAGCCTGGTCTCCGGGACTCTTTGGAAAACCCATATCTACAGACGGTAAGAAAGACGGACATCGTAAACTCCACTTCGCTTCTTATAAGGCCCTAAATATAGATATATACCTTTTAGGCTCTAATTGAAATTTTGTCAGATGACTTTGCATCTGACTTTTACAGAAGCAAAGTTTAAAAGGTAACACACGACGGCGACCGTACACGACATGTTTTTGTCATCTGACATGTCAAATTTCCCACTGCAAAATACATACATGTCGTGTGTTACCTTTTAAACTTTGCTTCTGTAAAATTCAGATGCAAAGTCATCTGACAAAATTTCAATTAGAGCATGCTTTATTTTCTTCTGACAAACCATCTGACATCAGAAACCTATGCCGAGAGGAAACCGGCAGCGGCGTGCACTATTGACGGAAATATTAGCCGGCTGAAGTTAATATTTTACAATACCGAGATATGTATGATCATCCTACTATTGAATACAATTTTTAAAAATATATCTATAAAAACCGTTTCATTATAATATCCTAAGCTGGTATCTTTGAATTAAAAGAAAAATATGTTAAGATGGCTAAATTATTTTACGGCGTAAATAAAAATTTTTGTGGCGGCATTTTTATTTTGGTTTTTGCAACAACTATGGGAAAAAACAGAGACAATGTCAGAAGCAAGCAGACGTTTGTGACCGAATATTATAAACCTTCTGTAAAACAGCCATTTTGACAGACATGCACAATTACATGTGACTTGAAAAGCTGACAAGTCAGATGTAAAAAACATGTCGTCTGCATGCACCTTAAGATAAATACTGTAGAAACTATAAACGAAATGACAAACTCAGTAAAACCCTTTCTATTTGTGGAAAATAATTAGTTAGGTTAGATTAGGTTTGTTTCTTTTGGGCCACCATGTATTAAAATTGTTTTGCTAAATTTTCTTTTTACCGGAAACTTTTCATTTTCTATGTTTAATACTAAAATGTTAATTAACCTTTTGAAAATTTTGTGTTTCTTTTGTTTGTATGCTATTGAACTTTCTCTTCTACACAGAGAGAAAAACACTCGGAATATATTATGTTTCTCATACTTATTTTAAGTACGGGTCGTACTCAAAAATTCAAGTACGAATAACGCTCAAACAATCCTAAATGGGATTACTTTCGCAAATCAATCCCGGATTTTTTTTAAACAAGTACAAAATTCTTAAACCAAGTAAAAAAAGAAACTGAGCGTTTAAATCTCATTCAACTTATCAAGTCTGTTGTAGAAACTACTACAACACCAAACAAGTAGTTAAAAAACGATTTGCTTGTTGTGTGTAGAAACAACAAAAACAATAGAACTAGAACAAAACACATTATTCTGGCATGTTCTAAAAATTGAGTGGAATCGAACGAGATTTTAAATTCAATTATTGTATATTTTCTTGTTTTTAAGAGCTGTTCTTGTAAATATAATTGGTACTCAAAATATCGACCCCTAACCGCGAAAATAAAGTAATACTACATTTACACCTACGCAAAATCTAGTACTTACGAGATTTCGAGCCAAATCTAGTTGTTTTTGACTAGATTTCCCATACAAATCAAAATCTACTTCGTGACTAGATTTCGACGAAATCTACTCAAAATCTAGTAGTACTTAATAATGCAACTATGATTTTTTCAATATAGCACTGAAAAATACTTCCCTGCACAACAAAAAATGACAAAACAAAAATTGTTAAAAAAAATATTAAAAATGTTTATAAAAATTGTAATAAATAAAATAGACGATTAATAGACGGTTTTTAAACGCACTAGATTTCGAAGAAGATTTTAAATCAAATCTACAAGATTTCGACCTAATGTAAATGTAGAATAAGCGCCAAAAATAAAATTTTGCAGGAGAGAGCTTTTTTATTTCACATAAATTTTTTATGAAATCTGTCGCTTACACTAAAATTGTTCTTGCTACAAAATCGTAACGGTACCTAATGTGACCATGACATTTTAAGAGATGATGCAAGTGTTGCCAATGAAGTCTTATTGAAAAAAACGAAAATTGAAAATGTTGTCGTTTATGTTATTTTCGCGGTTAGGGTTCGATATGTAATATAGAAAATTGAATATTTTTATGGGCTTTCTTTACAGGCTAGTTTTAAAAATTTATTCGGTTTTAAATCCACTCCATTTCAATTTACAGCACATACCCGATTTTCATGTTTAAAAAGCCAAATTGAGAACTCTTGCTTCTCATTTAGTTTATATTTTTAGAAAAAAAGAACATACAATTTTTAAGGTATAACAAAATCAATCATAATAAAATTCTCCTTCAAATTTGGTTTAATCTTAGTTTTACTTAAATCAATCTCATTTTCGGATTATTTTCAGTACGAAATCGGGATTAATTCAACTTTATAATTCTTAAATCGAGTGCATTTTGTGATTGATTCAATCTTAGCTATACTCAAATCAATCTCATTTTCTTATTATTTCAAGTACGAATTCGGGATTGAATATGGTTAAGTTCTGTTAGTATGGTTAAGTAAAGTATTTCTTGAATCAGTCTTAATACCGCTTCGGGTTGTTTTGAGTACTGATGGATTAATTTTTCTTTTTAATGTAGAAAAAAACTTAAGGGTTTTTCCATATTATAATATGTTTAGAAAATAACGATTCTTAAATCAAAATAAGCTGTATGTACCCTGCAAATAATAGGACCAGTCCAAACAGGCGTGTAAAGAGTAGTCCACAAGGGACCAGGACTAGTCCAAAAGTAACCGAAACGAATAGAAAAAACCTGGTCTATTCAACATTACGATGTCCTAGGAGAGGAACATATAACCCACCTTTGGACCACTAATGAGTAGTTTTAAAACTACTCCATGGTATACTCAAGAGGATTAGTTTTGAAGTCGTTTAAAAACGAATTGCATGTCGTTAAAAAACGAAGACATGTCTCACTACAAACACAATGACATTGTCCATGCTTGCATTACATCGGACCAGTCCATGGAGTAGTCCATTTTATCAAAATGGATCAGGTGGTCCAATTTTATTTGCAGGGTATCTTTCCTCCCAGAGCACACACATACCTAGATTAAAACGTGCATACACGTATGAGCGTGTTTGTCTTATAACTTAAATAATTTATGAAGATAAATTTGTTATTTTATCAATTAAACACTCAATTTTTCAATGTTGATGAAACAAATATAAACATTTGTCCATTTGTTATTCGAATACTACAGCAAATTTATAATTGTATTAGTTTAATTATTAAAGATTGTTTTATTATGCATTAGATTGTTGTTAGAAATAATACTGAATATTTGTTGAAATGCTTTAAATGAACTAAATTCAACAATTATTAATTAAATTTTATTTTTTTTTTAACAAGGAAAACTATTGTTTTAGTAATTGAGATATACAAACATATCGTTTCCTTCACTCGTAAAGGGGCTAAGTACAATTTAATAAATTTTACAGGAGAGTGAAAAAACTTGACAAAATCTTGAGTTCTTAATATTATTAAATATGTAAATTAAGTTTCGTTTTATTGCGACTATTTTTTGACATACAAGACATAGAAAACTAGAAATTATGGTTCGTTGCTTTTGAAAGGTTTTGTGAGCTTTTCTTTCACATCTATAGAATTTTTTATAGTATAAGTTATATGTATTTATCGAAGAAAAAAGTATTTCGAAGTGTTGTGAATGCTTACTACGTCTGCAGATCACCGCTTGGCATGAACTGGGGACTCAGGCCGCCAGTAGCGGAATTTCTATAAATATCGGTGGTGAGACTAATTCATACTTTTGGATGCTGTATTTTCTGGGGAGCTATAAGGTTGGCAAGTCGGAGGAAGCTAATGTTTAAGGCTTAGAGGTTTGCCTTGATCGGCATAAAAGCGGCCTTGGGTGTTATTTTACATTTTCTGCCTATTGTGCAGTATGTAATGGGAATGGCAGACAGATATCTTCTTAGACTGTGGGAACTTAGACTGTTAGTGCCCATTTAGACAGGGAAACATTTCAAAGGGAGACATTTCGTTTTCGAGCAAATTACGGGTGGGGAAGAGAGAATGGTTCGGTACTCGGCGGCACGCTTTTTCCTCATTTTCTTTGTTGACATTTACTTTGATCTTTGAGAAAAAAACAAACAATAGTAACTGAATGTTTCCGGCAACAGGTTCGTCTGCATGAACGCGAATGAAAAAAAGAGAATTCCAGTTGTTTTCATTCCAAATGTTCGCTGGTCTTAAATCGTATTAATGAAAATTCGGGTTAGTTCGTTTGCTGATCTTTGATGAGATTGGAATTGATAATTATTGGCGGATCCACATATGACGTGGGCACTAGGGTCGACTTTGGGCATTTTCCGAGGGTGGAATTATTGCCTAAGGACAGCTGGTCAGCTCAGGGCAGATTGTATGAGGTCCTTGCTCTTTTTACTGATGGCTTAGGGATAAGGAGCACGGATGAAGAGGCCTACCTTGAGGATATGGGTACTAGAAGTTTATACAGCCTTCCCGAAGACTGCAGTGTATTTTTGGCGGAGGCTATAGGGATTTTGATGGCCATATAATTGATTTGGGATAATATTGCCGGGGAACGAAGGTCACTGTTGAATTCTTAGCTAGTGGATGATTGTAGAATAACTCGATGGGATATCTTTGGGGATATGCTGGGTAACGGATCACTACAACATCTCCTGTAAAAAAAGGGTTGCTGAGTTGGCGAGACTGTGTTCGGAAACGGGGAATACTGACTGTATGAAGATGATTTTGCAGTTCTACAATGCTGCTTAAATGCATTTAAACAAGCAAAGTTTAAATCGAATACGTTACTGTCGATAAAAAGAGGATTTTTTACTTTAAGCAAAGACGCAAAATATTGTTTTTGAAACTGCTAGCTCAGCTAACCAACCAATTCAACGCCAAATATTAATAGTTATACGGTAATGGTCTGTATTTGGAGGTACCAGAATGGATTTGAGCCAGACAAACACATGGGACCTGTACCAAACACAATTGAGACTGATTATGCATACAACCCGACTTTAAATCGCTAAGCCGTTATGTTTGTTTCTTTTGCTTTTTAACACTTCACAAATACACGAATTGAAATCGCAAAACGCCATATTTATTTTACGGTTTTCTTAAACTCGTGCGTTTTGCATGTTAACTGTCATAGTTTCTTGAAAATACTCCAGCTCCTTTAAGCATACTTTTGCAATTTGAAGCATTCAAGCTTCTTGCGATTGCCATTTACAGAACACTTTTTTGCGATTTTAAGTGATAAGCGGTTATTAGAACATGCCCGAAACATGATTTGCCGCTTTATTAATTCTCTTTGATAATATGAGTGAGTGGTCTAAGACGCTGCATAGCTTGAGGTGAAGGGCATTTAAGATTCGTCTTTAAATTCTTTAAAAGTAGTTTATTTATTAGAACATCATCAATTAACATTAACATTTTCTATTATTCCATTGAAAAATATTAAGGTTTTCTATATTGTTTTTCTTAAATGTTATTTTGTTTGTCTTAAATGTTTTTATTACTGTAAATATTTTCTGTATTTTTTCTTTTTTTTTTTCTTCTCAATTCTTTTGAAAAATCTACAAGGTAAAATAATAAAATACAAAAATGTACATATTTGCTATATTTATTAGTAAATATTTTTACTTAAATTATAAAATAAATTTATAATCTTTTTCCATTCTTTAATTTTTAAAAGAATTTTTCAAACGATATTAAACTAAATACCAGGAACCGATTAAAAGCTCTTTATTTTGTTATATTGTTTTCTAGAGATTAAATAAACTTTATCAGAGAAAACAATTTGTTTTAATTGTTGTTTTTTTTTTATAAAAAAAAAAACTTTAAAACAGATTATATCTAAATTCTTAAGCAAAGTTTTTTAAACTTCAGTTAGAAGTTTAATTTAGAAACCAAATACGCACTCATTTATTTAAGTCAGTTTATCTTACAGTACTAAATCCTTTAGACAAACAGGCTGCCACCTAACAGGATTCTCTGCCTTATCGAAGAAAAACAGGGTAATTATCAGACAAATAAGAAAACTTTTGCCAACTCGTAAATTGAAAATTAAAATTATCATTAAAAAAAAAAAAAAAAAAAATACCAAAAGGCAAAAAAGCTTTAACCATTTGAAAAGGATATGCAGGTTAAGACAACTTAATGACACTTAAGGATTTTGTGACAAATATCTGTTAAATTCGTTTCAGTAAAAAACTTGAATAAAGGGAATTTAGTTTCGTAAAGAAATTAAAAAAATTTTGTGTGAAAAGCAAACATGAAAAGCATGAACAGAGAAAACTTTCTTAAATGTAGAACCAGAAAATAAAAAGAGCAAAAAAAAATCGTCTAAAAAAAATTGAATAATGAACAAAAAGTAATCCTTAAAAATTAAGTATATTGTTTAAATTAGGGATTGCTGTTCGGTTTTAACCGAAACCGGAACCGCGGTCTTAAATGCCTAAAAACCGAAACCGAAAACCGACAAAAAAACCTCGGTTTTAGCTTTAACTCTAACAATGTATTTATGCTTGAAGAAATTGCAAACTAAACATAATACTCGTACTTAATATACAAAAACTTTATACATAACAGCCTTCAACAAAGACAAGGTATTTCAAAATTCTTAAAATTCAAAATAAGTACTTAGAAGAACAAATGTTATCTTTATAATTCTTAAGTACACACCTTATTTGTGAGGCATAAACTGCCACCTGGGCCACTTGAATTTAGTATGGAGTTTCTTCTGGCTATAGAAAAAACTCACACTAACGAACCCCTGGGCAAGGCTGGGACTACTTTTATATGTATGGAGTTTTATGGCTATAGCAGGAACATTCTGTTGGGAAATAAAATAATTTTTCGAACAAACAGAAAAGGAAGAGTTCTTATGTGTTGTGTATGCTTTTTGAAACGTTTCATTTTGATTTTATTAACTGCAGTGCATATCGCTCATTTGCTGCAAGACCGACATAACTCAAAAAATGAAATTTTGGAGTTAGAGATGCAGAATTGTTCGCTTTGTTTTTCTTTATATTGTGTATTAAATTCATTTTTATATATTTTATACTTTCCCAGTTTGAAGAGAATGTGTCTTCTTTTTTTCTAAGTAGTCAGAGCAAATCAAAAACTTTAAATGCGTTTATCTCGAAATGGGTTTTTTGAGTTATGCCGGTCTTGCAGCAAATGAGCGATATATTATAGGGGTACAATATGCACAAAATTTGGCCAATTGAGGAATACATAAAGTTTCGTTCTAATATACTTAATAATTATATAAAAAAAAAAAACTAAAAAAAGTCAAAAAATGCCTGGCCAGGCCCAGGTATACACTTAAGGGCGAATAAAAGTACCTGTATTGAAACAAATAAAAAACTTGCAAAAAAACTATATTATGTTTATGTATGAATTTAACTTTGATATTTTCAAAACCGAAACCGAACCGAAACCGGCCGGTTTTAATCATTTTAAAACCGAAACCGCGGTTTCACATTTTTACGGTTTTTAGCAAACTCTAGTTTAAATAATGCAATTCCTAACTAATATATGAGCGTGTGCGAAATAAAAACGTGTAATTAAGCTTCTTATTTTGTTTACACTGGGAGCTCATAGAAAAAATTCTCGCCAATTTTTTTCAAGTAAACCATTAATCAAAAATAAAATCAGTTTTAATTAAAAATTATTCAAGTGAATCAAACGTTTACTTAAATCAACAACATTACCACATTATATCGTCCCCTTTATATAACAATAGCGTATGTGCTAGGGTATTCATTTAATCAACCTTTTGCTTTAATCGGTTAATCGCTCGATTAATTAACCGAGGTTTTGGTTTAATCGGTTAATAATCGGTTAGTTTTGTATTTGATCGGTTAACCGATTATTCAAGTTTTTTTATAAATTAAAAGTAATTTCAATGTATAAAAACGCATGAATTGTTTATTATTTGGAGTTTATTAGTAAAAAAAAAAACAATAACATACCAAACATAACAATTCTTGAACTAAAACGAGCAAACAAAAAAAAAAAAAAAAAAAAACAATTCATAAATATTTAATATGCATTTTTCAATTAATACACAAGGTGTGCTATCCTAAATAAGATTTTCAACTGTTTAAAATTAATTTTGTTGTGTTTCAAACAAAATAAAAATTTTAATGCTGTGTTCATTGATTCTTCACAACTGTACAGTATAAAACCAAATTATATGCAGTAGCCTACAACAGTCATATCGTCGGCTTAATATGCAAACCTGCTAACTCACTTTCAGCACATTTAACAGGAGAGACGAAAAACTTTTTATTTTTCCTATTTGCAGCTTTATAGAAAATTAAAAATACAGTTAGTTTAAAACCTTCAAGACTGAAATAGACAAAAAACCACATGCTGGTCGACGAGGCGTACCTTTCTCTACCACAAGGCATCAAAATTTAATTTACATAAAAGATGGATTTAGCCGGTTTGCATATTAAGCCGACGATATATATTTCTTGTAATTATTTTAAGACATAAGACTTTATGGCTTTTTTGTGAATCCCCCAAATATTTATTTATAAAAAAATAAAATGAGATAATTTCTTTAGTAATTTCAATAAAAATAATCAATAAAATAATCTTTTAGAAAAGTAATTTATTTTAAATGTTTAGGATTTAAGCTCGTCTTTTCTTTAGTTTTGCCAAAACTTGACTTGGAAAAAATTCTTTCACTTATCGTAGATTTAATTTCTCAGTCATTTTCCAGGATTTCTCTAAACATATAAAACACTCCATTATGCCAATAGAGTTTTTAAAAATTTTTA
This sequence comes from Pollenia angustigena, assembly GCA_930367215.1. Classification (NCBI taxonomy): domain Eukaryota; kingdom Metazoa; phylum Arthropoda; class Insecta; order Diptera; family Polleniidae; genus Pollenia; species Pollenia angustigena. The sequence continues at coordinate 13,482,605 of OV884060.1, read as the reverse complement.
TCACTTCTAACTGTTTTAGTTAATTCTGTTAAAAGACTGTTATGAGAAGATATAAGAAGAAACAAATAACTAAACACATACATGAAACAGAAAAAAGGTGCTGGTAATCAAAAATTTAACCCATTTTTCGCCACATTCCTGTTGATCGATGATGAAGATAAAAAATCATTGTAAGTTTAGTCAACGGTCGGCAGAAAATGGGTTAAAATTAAGATCACTAACACCTTCTTTGTTTGTATGAAAAAATATTTTCTAAACACATACATTTTGTATATGAGACGAAAAAAATAATTACAATCACAAAAAAATATGTTATAATACTACAAAATATTGAAAATTTTATTACATCGGTTAATCGGTTAATCGACTGAAATTAATCGGTTTAATCGTTAATCGAAAAAAGCCAATTTGAAATTAACCGATCAGTTAATCGGGTAGTAATTAATCGGTTAACCGATTGACGGTTAACCGAATGAATACCCTAGTATGTGCTCATACGCTATTTTTTTATTGCATATTTAGAACCTCCATCATTGATTTTATGTGTCGTCAAAATTTCGTCAAATTCTACTTCCAAAAAGTGGGTCAAAATGTCGTTGGAAAAAATAGTGTATAATTTCTTGAGCAAAATTTTCCTTCAATAAGTGTGCAAGCTCATATGCGCTATTTTACTCGAAATTGCAACTCCAAAGTGCCATTTTAGCCTGTAGAAAACAATACAATTTATGAAAACTTTAACACATAAAATACCTTATAATAATATACACTACTGTTTGAGAAATAGTTTCATTCCGACCATCGAAAGCTGCATGATCTCCAAAATTTGTGCAAGAAGAATGTAATTCCTCGTGGCTCGCAGTAATTTTTTTTTAAACTTACAAGGTGGAAAGAAGCGAAATTGTTTAGATGAGCCAGATGTAGCAGAGGAAGAGAAAGAAGACGAATGAACTTCTAGTTATTTTTGATTTACGCATTGTATACCTTAATTTGTCATAATTTTTTTATTAAATTGGAAAGTAATGAATATGTGCCACTGAATTAACCAAACTATGAATAAATCACTGTTTTATAATGTTACAAATTGATATTTTTGAGATCAAATATTTGAATAAAAATGCCGCAAAATTATACCATACAAAATAAAAAAGTGTATCAGATACATCATACGAATTACTTAAATAATAAAATAGCCTATATGGAGGACTTGCACTTTGAATGACATAATTCTGGTCTTAAAGGATGCGAAGAATAAAACAAATTAGTCAATTTAAAGACAAGAAACGGTATTATGTATTCGTCGAAAAATCCAATATGAAGAATTGTTATTTACCGCGATATTGAGGTTTTAATAGACATCCGATTTGACAAAAACTTTAAACACGATTTTCTCAAAACCCCAAAAAAATTATACGCTATTGTTATATTGAAGAAACGATATTAACAATTTTTTCGAATGTGCTTCTGAGTTGAATTAAAATAATCTATGAAAAATAAATAATTCCCACATTATGTTTTTCAAAAACAGTTCTGTAGAAAATGTTTTTAATATCAAGCAGGCGCGGATCCAGCTCGAGCCTTAGGGGTGGGGGGGGGGAAATTTTGTATGATACAAAAAAGTCAAGAATTTGTTTTTAAAAGTTTATTAAAAACAATATGTGTATTAGGGTAAGTACTTTTTGCAATTTTTGCGAATATCAAATTTTTCATCGCATAGCCGTATAGACCGTGAAAAAATATTAAGAAATTATGTATTACTTTTTCGCGATCGTGAAGAATGTTTCCGCACCAAACGCGATAAAGTTTTGAATTTCAATTTTTCTCCTTACTATACAAAATTAACATTTAATTACAGAATTTTAAGTATTTTCTAATAATTTCATGAATATAACAAGGAAGTACGGAAGAGTGCAAAAAAAAACGCGACTCTATTTCGCGGTTTTTTTAATAAACTAAATTTTAATGGCAATTGATAGATGTTGTGATAGATGAGTTGTTTGGCGGATATATGAAACAGTGATAATTTTCAGCAACGTGGAACGAGCTATTAAAGTTGCACAAGATATTTTTCCATTACGTAAATCAACTCGCACTTTAAACTTAAAATTTATTTCAATAAACCCAAAAAATAATAGCTTTACATTTCTGTTATACAGTTGCTTATTTTATGTATTTATGCCTGTATTCATAAAACCAAATTTACCTTAATAAACATTTATTAAATTTAATAACCATTTATGAATATGGGGGCTAAAATATATAGCATATATAAACAATAAATCAGTCATAACCACTCCATAGACTCGCGAGCAGTCAATAATTGTATTTTTCACACAGACACGGTCGGCAACTCTCATGTATACAACAACTTTGTTCGGGCCACTCCATAGTCTCGCGAGGCAGTCAATAATCGTATTTTTTACACATACACGGTCGGCAATTAATATGTATACAACAACTTTGTTTGTTGCTTGGTAATCACTGCAATAAATGTACCATATATTATGTTTATGGATATTAAAAAAAAAATAATTTTTTTGAGGAGCTTTAGAAATTGCATTTGGTGCGGAAGCTTTTTTGGCCGAAATGGCCTAAAAAACTATTTTCATTATCAATACTAAATTGCCCATCGCGTGGTGGGATGAAGAAATTTTGTCCAAAAAAAGTCATTACCCTAATTAAAACAAAAACTCAAAAAAAAAAGGTTAAATAAAATATAAGATCAGTTGAATATAAATTAATCTTTTCAAATAAGCAATTTATGATTTCCTTGTCAGGCACATTTAGACAGTACAGTCTATCTTCTGTCATTGTTGATCCGAGCCATGTTTTTGTTCGACGAAGGGTAGGAAATGACCTCCCGCTCGTAGCTTTACTGACGCATTGAAACGAAAATTTGTAATATGTTTCTTAGATTTGGGTAGATATCTTCATCACAGTTCACTAAAGCATCTACAACGTTATCTGATAGATCAGGCTCAAGTTTAGATCTTAGTAGGTGTTTATCTCTTTTATCAAATATAATCAGCTCATCAGCTAGTTGTGGTTTTAACAGTTTTGTATCTGTATATGACTTGATTACACTTTGAGGTAGAAGTTAAGGTATGTTCAATACATTTGGGATATCTATTGGGAAAGCTGTTATGAGATCTTCTTAAATAAATTCAATAAGAGGAATGTAACCTACAACTCGGTGGTAATCTTCAACAGTTTAGATGTGATTATTTTGTTCAAATCTTGTCTTTTCGATAGGAACCTCGATTTGAACGCAAATAATTTTAACTTTTTCAAAAATCGCTTTAAATTGTTCTTCGGCTTTATTTCTTTTTTCTTCAAGGCACATGATTAAAATTTTGATAAGACTTGATCATTTTTGAAGATCTATATCGTGCTTTTGTAAAATGATACTAAGGGCCATTATTACAACTTGAAGTTAGCTAAAGTTAAGATTAAATTGACAGATAATAATGTGCTATCTGTCAAAAAGCGTCTGTTAACTGTCGGATAACAGCTAACGCCAAGTTATAATAATGGCCCTTAGTGGATGTGTTACAATAGGTATCACACTTAATATGTATATTCCGCAAGTAAATTTAAAAGTACTAAGTGAGTTCCTTAATATAAAGGTACATTTACTACCTTTCCACTCAGATATTTTTTCCAAAGCTTTTACTATATGATGTACACTTGTTGCAAAGACGCATAATGAAGAGAGTTTAGGTCCCAAATTCTTTGCTAAAACTGTTTTTCCCTGGATCCGCGCCTGATATCAAGAAATACCCTACGGGAAATTTGTGTCAATTGTTCCAACAGAACTGGTCCTGGGACTTATGAAAATAGAATAAGTACCAAAAGAAAGAACTCATGACCGGTGAAAGGAGGACCAATCACTTAGCTGGTATATGAAGAACAAAAAGGTAGAGAAAGTATTGAATTTATTAAAACGCTTTTTGTATCTAAATATCGAAATTAAGCTTGAGGTTCCCTTTTTTAATAAATAGTATAATTTTTTTTAGTCCTAGGACTAGTTTTATTGAAATAATACCTAGGACAAGCATTGTATAAACTAGCACTAAACACGTTCATTGAGAATAGATGTGTGACTTGTCAAGTGGTGCCTGTTAGGTGTCAATTGACCCCCTCCAATGACAACCCCATGTAAAAGTGAAAGGTCCCATTCATATAAAGTGTTAGAACCAGAACCGGTCTCTACCGCCGAAGAACCTATCACGGGACTAGTTCGGTATCAGTTTGCTTCCCTCTAGGGTATTTAATTGATACCAAGACGAATTTAAAAAGGTAAGTGCAACTCTACAGCTACAAAAAGCCACATGTATTTTGTTTTAGCAATATAATTGCTTGTTGTCAAAAACACTGGAACACCAACGCATTTTTTTATATAAAATTAGAATTTTTACTTTTTTAAAAAAGATATTTCATTTTAATTATTCGCACCTTTTTATTTGTTTTATAATAATAATATTTTTCGCACTTTTCAATCAACTTCTTCTCAGAAATTTTTTCGGTTATTTTGGCGCAAAACCTAAACAAGTGTATTTCGACGTTTGGGAATTATATTTGCAATTCGCCGTGGAGGAAGCTGATGAACGACTGACGAGTTGCACTTACCTTTTTAAATTCGCCTTGATTGGTACTATTAATTTGTTTTCTGATGCAAATTTAATTAATTTCTTAATAAATATCCAAAGTTTTTTAATTAAAATCAATTTCTAAATTTTTTTCTGTGCTGTTGCAGTATTAAAATTGTTGTTAAATATTGTATTCTACTTTATATTTTACTTTGTATTCAACATAATGAATTTGATCAAGTTTTCATAGTTTTATATGTTTTTGAATATTGAAACTATTTTAATTACTTCAAGTATAATTTTCAACCTTATTGTATCTTTTGGATAAACGTAACGCTGTTTTAATTACAATAAAAATGTTGAAGGAATTTTTATTGTGTTGCAACAATTGCTCGTTCGGAAACAACAAAATTTAACGATTTTTACACGTTCTAGTGTTAAGTATAATGACAGTATAAAATTTTATGAAAGTGTTTATTATCTGCAAAAAAAACTCAACTTTCTTGCTTTCTGATGACAAAATACAATTTTATTAAATTGTTTATTACCTGCAAAATTTAACTAAAAACTGTCAAAAAAAAAAAAAAAAAAAAATTATAAGCATTTCAAATCAGTTAGTTGAAGTTGGCCTACCCTGTGTGTAACTGCTAAATAATTTACTGCCAGTTTGTTCGTTATTTTATCTGGCGTAGTTTTCTAAAATTTTTTTGCTAAATGAAGGAAGTTGTGTTTGTTTTTATGTTGTTTTTCTTAACCTACTTACAACTACAATAAATGTTGGAAGAATTCCAACCAATTGTTGTGGGGAAGGTAAGAAAAGATAAACTCACTGTTTATTGTTGATGTTTTTGTTTAAACTTTGATATTGTTACAAGTAGAACTGTTGCATATAATTCTTAAATGCTTAACAGTTTTATTTGGTTTAATATCTCTAATATCCTAAGCAACCAGTGAAATGCGCATAGGAATAGCAAACAAAATCTTGTTAATTTTGGAACTTTTTAATAAATATATATAAAAAAAAACAATCAAATATGGACATTTTTTAATTTAATCCGATAAATTTTAAAACTAATCAATAAAATAAATGGTTTGTAGTGCAATTAAACTCTGCATGTTTGCATTATTTTAGAGACTTGCACACAAACACTTGAAACTGGCACTTGTTGTCGTTGGTCAGTTCAGCACAATTAACTAATGTGCAGCGTCGGCACTTTTATAAATGTGCAGAGTTTATGCGGCCAACGGTAAATATTTATATTGCATGGGAACCACTTATTATGCATGGATCATATTGCATTAACGGTTCTCATGCATAAGTTAGTAAGTATTTAAATGTTAGGCTAATCATTATTTTCATAAGTAGTATAAGCATTAATAATTGTCAAAATAAGAGGAGAATAAAAATTGTACTTGCTCGAGCAACACCACGGGTTGCTCGCAAGAAGAAACAAAAAAACATGTTTCATTAAATACTACACGTTAGATTTGTCACCTAAGCTCCTTTTTTACTAAACCTCTTTTAGCTTTAGCTCATGGCTTACAAATTGTCTATACAATATTTGAAAGAAGAAAAAATCCACACCCATGTGCTTCTTTAAATACAAGTTTTTTTGAATTTTTAAAATATGTTTGTATAAAATTTACTACATTATAAAACCAACAGCATTAAATTTACTCATAGAAAAATCTTAAAGCATACCACAAGGAGATTTACTTAAACTACTTTTTAACTACTTACAAGATTTTAACAAAGGCCAACACAAAGAATATATCTGAGCGTCCGTAGTTATGTGATAAATATGTCCGTTTAAATTACAAAATGTATTTACAAAACTTATTTACTTTTTCGTTTTCCTTAATTTATGTAAAAACTTGTTTATCAACTTCCAAAAATTTACTCGAAGTAAACTTAAAAAATGAAATAGAATTTTTTATACATACATTTTTTCACCCATACAATAGCAGATGTAAAGGGTATTATGCGCTGATATGCGTAACACATATAAAAACTAGTTTTCGTCCCAACTTTTAGTACACCGAACAACTAAAGCACAGTATGTCCGTGCGTCCGGCTGTTTATCTATGCAAACCTTGTGCGCAAATCACAGGTCGCAAGTTTTAAAGATAATTTAATGAAATGTGGTAGAATCGTTTTAATTATTAATACACACAGAAAAAAAATTTTGCACCAGTAAACGCATTAATCAAAAATAAAATGAGTTTTAATTAAAAATTTAATATTAACTTGATTAAATTTTTAATTAAAACTCATTTTATTTTTGAATAATGCGAATGGACTCATGCCATAGTGGCCTTTTGTTTTTAAATGGAACCACAGGCCAGTATATATTCACTTAATAATATTTGGCACCAGTAAATGCATTAATCAAAAATAAAATCAGTTTTAATTAAAAATTTAATCAAGTGAATTAAATGTTTAATCAAGTGAATTAAACGTTTAATCAAGTGTATTAAAATTTTAATTGACAATATTAATTTGCACCAGAAATAAATTAATAATATCAATTAAACGTTTAATTCATTTGATTAAATTTTTAATTAAAACTGATTTTATTTTTTATTAATGCATTTACTGGTGGAAAATTTTTTCTGTGCATATATAATGGCCTGTGGTTCCATTTAAAAACAAAAGGCCACTATGGCATAAGTCCATTCGCATTAATCAAAAATTAAAACAGTTTCAATTAAAAATTTAATCAAGTGAATTAAACGTTTAATCAAGTGAATTAAACGTTTAGGGCGATTCTATTCTAGACAACTTTTAACATCAATTTTCAAATCACACTATTTGACACTTTTTGAAGCCAATTTAAAGTAAAATATCTATATTTTATAATAATATAATTTTTTTGGACGTAAGCTAAAATATAAATTTGTTGTGCACTTCGAATCATTAGGATTCATAGATTTGGCGCGAGCAGAAAATTCATTAAATGTTGCACCCGTCATGGCTTAAAGAGAAAATTTCTTATTATTGGATTATATTTCTCTACGATGTTTGATTTGATAATCATCGTCTGATATCTCATCTTTCACAATAAAAAAGAAAAATGCAATAAAAGTTTAAAAATTAACAGAGTTTTGTGTTTTTGTGGTATGATCTTATGAAAGTGGGCCGATTTGGTTGCATCCGTCATGCACTTTAAAGCTCTCTCGTGGCTATTTGATCGTTTCATATAAATTCTTGTAAATAGATAACAATAGTATATAAAAAAATTTTACCCCTTCTAGAAATAACTTAATTGCAAATGTGTTTCTTTCTATTAGTAAAAGACGTTTAAAGCGTCTAAATGTTGCACCCGTCAGAATAGAATCGCCCGCCCTTTAATCAAGTGTATTAAAATTTTAATTGACAATATTAATTTGCACCAGAAACAAATTAATAATATCAATTAAACGTTTAATTCATTTGAATAAATTCTTAATTAAAACTGATTTTATTTTTTATTAATGCATTTAATGGTGGAAAATTTTTTTCTGTGCATTAGTCCATTCGCATTAATCAAAAATTAAATCAGTTTTAATTAAAAATTTAATCAAGTGAGTTAAACGTTTAATTATGTGAATTAAACGTTTAATCAAATGAATTAAACGTTTAATTGCTATTATTAATTTGTTTACTGGCAAAAATAATATTGTTAATTAAAATTTTAATACACTTGATTAAACGTTTAATTCACTTGATTAAATTTTTAATTAAAACTGATTTTATTTTTGATTAATGCATTTACTGGTGCAAAATTTTTGTCTGTGCATATCTAATGGCCTGTGGTTCCATTTAAAAACAAAGGCCACTATGGAATGAGTCCATTCGGAATTATTTAATGACAAGTGTTTTAATTTTTTTCAGCTTAATCCGCTCTGCGTTATTACCCGTTTAAGTTGGCGTCACGATGTGTACGAAGGGCGCTCCCTTCCGCGAAGACAGAGAACAACATTCTTTACAATATGGTCACCTTCAACCAAACTATTTTTAATGAAATTTTTTAAGCATATTATGGTTAATTGAAACATAAATCTTAAGCCATGAGTCACAGTAAGGGTACACTTAAAAAAATAAACTGTCTATAAACACTACCGTGCAGGGTATCTTATGGTTCGACTTGATGGACTTTTATTTCTTACTTGTTTCTTCTATTTTAAAGGATAAAATAAAAATGTAAACAAAAACTAGAAACTACAAATTTTTTATGGTAATTTTTTTTTTGTTGTTTTTATGGCAAACAATAAAATTGTCAAAAAAAAAAAATTTAGCAAACTTTTTGTTTTTTTTTTATTGTAAATTTATAGTGTTTATTGCTCTATTTTGTTTTATACGGCCCGTTTAAAGGCCAATGATTTTTTTTAAAAGTTCACGCATGTTTTTGAACTGTGAATTGGAATTAATTGAGGCTAAAAGGAGTGAGTATGAGTATAATAAGCCATTGTGATTTTTTTATTTAATATTTTTTTTTTTTTTTTTTTTTTTTTGTAGAAATTAATGATTAAACTTTAAGACCAGACAGACTTTAAATATATTTTGGCTTACTGTAAAGCAAAAAATGGTAGAAAAATATCGCACACTAAGGACCGTTTTCACGACTTAACGATAGCTAAATGTAGGAAGTTATCGAACAGATAATAAGTTTTTAATTATCACAAGTTCCCTTTAATCTAAAAGTGAAGGATAAGGTAAAGAGAGGAACGTTCTACCTTTAACTTTTGTCGTAAGGTTTAGCTTTGAGATTGCCATATTATATTCACATATTTTGTATATGTGGCAACTCCAAGTATACGTATATTTTGTAAATTAAAAAAAAACTCGTATTTTGACAAATAAAATTTACAAAATGTTAAACTCGCGTGTACGCGGTATTTATTAATATTGGCCACTATTAAAAAATATTTGTGGACACAAAAATTTAAAATAAAAAAAATAAAAGAAAGTACGCAGTTGCCAGTTCGTATTTTTATTTTGGCAAAAATAATCGGTATTTACTTTAGTATTGCCACATTTTTTAAAATGTTAAGTTTATTTTATACAGAAGTTGTGAAAACGAAAAATAGTTGATGGTAACTTTATTCCTAACTAGTGCTAAAGGTACCATTAACTATTTCGATCTTTAAAGGTAAGTCGTGAAAACCGGCCTAAAGCTAAGAATTAAAGAGTATTTGTGTACCGATAGCTAAAGGTAGGAATTTATTGGCCGTATAAAGTGTTCCATTATTACAACTTTTCTTTAACCTACCAGGTAGGATTAATTAACTTTATTGTTCACTTTATGTAAAGGTAAAGTTTTAATAATGGAACACTTTTTATGAGGCCATTTAAAGTATACTTTTAGCTATCGGTAAGTTGTGAAAACGGGCCTAAATGTGTATTCTAACTAATGGTGTTTTCTTTTCTACAAAAAATGTGACATTTTATTTAAAAAAAAATGCAATTTGAAGTCTGTTTCTTAAAAATTTTGCTCCCGTAAAGGCTGGGTTGTTTTATTCTAAAAAACTCACCCTTTTTTGGAAGGAAAATTTTTATGAAACAGACACAAAATTGCATTTTTTTAAATAAAATGTCACACTTTTTTGTAGAAAAGAAAACACCATAAGTCAAATTACAATTTATGTAGCTTTCAAACTTGAATAGTGAAAGAAGAAAATAATAAATTGTTAGTTGATTTTTCAATTAAATTTTAATTAGACATTTTAATTTTTTTTATAAAAAAAAAAAAAAAAAATTAATAGAATTTAAAAATAGTTGGATTACTAGTTTGCTCAGTTCAATTATTTTAATAATTATTATTTCTAATTATTTTTAATAACCTGGAGGCTTATTCTGAATTGCGATGCGAAAATCAATGCGATGCGAAAATACATAAATGCGAACAATTGCTATTTTGTATTGCGATATTCGCAAGATTATTTTTTAATCGCATTTCAAATGCGAAAATATGGCAAGTCGGTATTCTACATTGCGAAAACAAATGTCAAACACATGTTTTTTTTTATTGAATCTTTCTTGTCGAAAATTACAATATGTATTCAAAGCTTGTTAGCCGTTACCAATGTAACCGCTAATTAATTGCATTCAAATGTCAAAAAAGCCTGCTAGGCACAAAGTGTCGGATCTTTTCAACCTCCGGTGACTTTCGAATTTTATTAGATCCCGAGCGAGGTAGTTGGGATGTCATGTCAAATTCGCAAAATTTATTCGAAAACAAAATAGCATTCGCCAAGTACAAACATGTAAGTGAAAGATAAATATTTATTTATTTAATTATCATATATTTATTATTTAGTACAGGGAAGCAAGCAATAAGACCACGAAACCGCGTCAATTTGATATAATGGTAGAGTTTATGAATAAGCACAGCCAATTGGCAAGAGGCCATTTGAAAACACCAAATGCACGTCAGTCGGCAAATACTTTGTGGCAAACGTTAACTGAAGAACTAAATATCAATGGACCACCTGTTAGTGAAAAAAATTTTTTATAAAGCTGAAAAAAGAAATATTCTGCATAAGTAAACGTTTATTTTTCGCAAGCATCAAAATAAATTACCTTTTTCCATTCAAGCTTAGGTTAGGTTCCATTGGCAGCCGTGATCACGCACAGCTCAAGTGGGTCCATTAATTAGTTCCCGTTGTGTTACCATATCACACCGTCTCCCATGGGTCCTATGTTGTCTGGCTGCTAGTGTTCCCACGCAGCCATCCGGTCGATTCAGTAAAGGAGTGGATCGTGTTTACATCAACATCAGAGAGACAAGTTTTGTCCCCAAGGGCTCTTCGACCAAACATTTTGAGTCTTAGATCTCCAAATGCCGGGCAATTACAGAGACAGAGACCGTTGACTCTTCCTCCTCCTCCTCGCGGCAACTTCTACATAAGTCATTGTAAGGGAGCCCCAGCCTCTGGGCGTGCCTCCCAATGGGCCTATGGCCGGTTATAACCGCAATCAGGTTTCTAAGATGATGTCTGGACAGCTGTAATGCCCGCCGTGTCCTTTTTTCATATATGATTTTCCTGGTTTCCCCACAGGTAGTTTCAACGAGCCATTCAAGCTTAGATTATCGGATATGCTTCTAAGCAATATTCTCTGTATCCTTTCATTTTGCTCATGCCCTTCTTCATCGTCGTCAGTGCCACAGAATCCATTTTTATTATTTGTTTTTTCGTACAGAATGTCCTAAATAAATTTTAAAAACAATTTTTACAGCCAAACACAAACAATTTACTATTAAGATTTTTGTATGTCGTGCTAAATTCCCAATTTTCCATATTTGATAAATACACCGAAATTTATTGTTGAGGGAAAGCTAGCCTCTATGCGCATTTCACTGGTTGCTTAGGCCAGATCATCAGGAAACCTTTTCCAAAGATTTTAGAAAAGCTAAAAATATTATACAAATAAAACCCTAAAGCGAATAAGAATTTTAAACACTCAAAGTCTTACTTGTAACAATATCAAAGCTTAAACAAAACACCAACAATAAACAGTGAGTTTATCTTTTCTTACTTTTATTTATATTTAATTCGATGCTTGCTGACTTGACGTTAATTTGAGCAGCGTTGCCACGATTTGAAATAAATTGCGACTGGGATTGCGAAAGTCTAACAGAATACCAATTTTCTTTCGCATCGCATTTCATTTGCCCATCGCATTGATTTTCGCATCGCAATTCAGAATAAGCCTCCTGAACAAAATAAAGTTTTTTCTTAATTATTTTTTTGTTAATGAATCAATTAACACTTTGCACAGAAAAAAATAAAAATGGATTGCATGGATTTGTGATATTAATTAAATTTGCACCAGCAAACAAATAAATAGCATCAGTTAAGCGTTTAATGCACTTGATTAAACGTTTCATTCACTTGATTAAACGTTTAATTTACTTGATTAAACATTTCATTCACTTTATTAAATTTTTAATCAAAACTGATTTTATTTTTGATTAATGCTTTAATTGGCGAACAATTTTTTCTGTTTGCTTGAAATCGCAGTTTTTTGAGAATTTTAATTTAATTTATTGAATTAAATAATCAAAATTAGAAATATCATTTATTGTAAAGAAATTCATAATTTTCAGTTTTTACAATTGTTATTAATGAATATAACCCCTGTTATGGCTCGCAACTCAACTCTGTTGAGTTGTAATTTTTGTATTATGGTTTACAACTTCGCTATATTGTGGTGTGAACCGTAATAGGGGCCATAATTATTTTGGTGATAGGTGCAAAATCAACAAATTGTTTGTTTGACTCTACGAATTTGTTGATTAAAATCAATTTTTTATTCTTTCTGTGTTATAAAATAGAATAATGATTACAACATGTTTTAAGTGGTCTCTAAAAAAAAATACCTTGAAAGATTCAAATCAATTCAAAATTGCTTCTCTTTTTTTGGCATTTGCTTTATACATTCATATCTGCTTTTTATTTACAAGTGCCGTAGGTGTCTTAAAAACATCCAAACTGTCATTAAATAAACACTTTTTTTTATCTAAACGAATATGTATCGTAAGCATTTTTTCAATGAAATTTAATGCTTGTAATTTACATGCGACAAAAAAAAAACAAATCTTTTTGCTTTCCATGAAAATGTTTAATTTTGTTAAAATGTTCAATTTGGTGGCTTTTTTAAGGAAGTACTCACACTCAAACACGGACATAAAAAAACACACAATTACACACATTTAGAAAACAAACAGTCTATAAATTCTAAGTAACTTTTAAAACAACACAAATACATTTAAATGCAAACACCAGAAACAAAGTAAAACTCACACACACTCGTTAACATTTAGGAAATCCTGTTAAAGGAAGACTTGATTATAAATACAAGTACAAGTACACTTAATTTAATTATGTTTATATTTTCATTAGAATTTTTGTTGCAAAAAGAAATGTTTTTACAAAATTGTTAGAACTGGTATTGTAAAACACAACAAAAAAAATATTGTGTTTAAATAAATTTTAACCAGAAAGTCTTTCGACAAAAAGATTGTAAAATGATAGATAAAATTTTACATAAAAAAAATATATAATTTTATTTACGACAGACATCAAAAATGCACTTGACTGATTATAACAACTTAAGACACAGTGATTTGGGGTCTGTGGGCTTTAACTTACACATTACGAAAATCAGTTCAAAGTTGTTTTGTTAACTGTTTTGAAGAACTCTTTGTTTATTCATAGCATATGTACACTGAAAGAAAAAACTCGTACTAAATTTAAGTTTAGTACCAAGCGTTCTTAAAAATTTAAGTACGAATAACCTTAAAGGGTACTTTATACTATCACACAAGTCTTTAGTATTTTGATGAAAAAGCTTCCATGATCTGTTCAACTTAAAGTCATTGGTCCAGAAAAGACAATATTTGCTGCGCGTTTTGCTTCAGATACAACATCAGACGAAAATTTTAATGCAATTGTCAATCCAAATTTTTGGCCTCCTAACGCTATTATACACGAGTATGAATACAGAAATACTTTTCGTTCTGATATAGCTTATTTACCCTCTCATGACAATATTCAAAAAAACTAAATAATTTGCTGACTGATAACGCAATAAATATTGGGTACAAAAATGTACGTGGCCTTAACACAAAATTATCCACCCTTTATGCCAATAGCTTTGGATTTCCCTTTCATATCATTGTCTGTACGGAAACCTGGTTAAATAATAAAAAAAAATATAAACAATTCTGAAATATTATGCCCGAGATACCAGATTTTTAGATTTGATAGGATACATAAATCTGGTGGCGGAGTTCTTATTGCAGTGCTTGATTATTTTCCTTGTGATTATATAAACCTTACATCCAGTGATGATACGGAATTTGTTGCAGTTAAAATTAAGCTGTGTTCTTCATATCTTTACATTACCTGTTCCTATATACCTCCAAGCTCGCCAGCTGAAATTTACAATAACCACATTTCTGCAATTAAACTTGTTCTTGGTCAGTCTAAACCTTCTGATTTGTTTATTGCCCTTAGTGACTTCAACCTTCCAAATATAGTTTGGAGTAATCCTGTGGAAATAAACCATCTAATTCCCTTAGGGCGATTCTATTCTGACGGGTGCAACATTTAGACGCTTTAAACGTCTTTTACTAATAGAAAGAAACACATTTGCAATTAAGTTATTTCTAGAAGGGGTAACATTTTTGTATATACTATTGTTATCTACTGACAAGAATTTATATGAAACGATCAAATAGCCACGAGAGAGCTTTAAAGTGCATGACGGGTGCAACCAAATCGGCCCACTTTCATAAGATCATACCACAAAAACACAAAACTCTGTTAATTTTTAAACTTTTATTGTATTATTCTTTTTTATTGTGAAAGATGAGATATCAGACGATGATTATCAAATCAAACATCGTAGAAAAATATAATCCAATAATAAGAAATTTTCTCTTTAAGCCATGACGGGTGCAACATTCAATGAATTTTCTGTTCAAGCCAAACCTATGAATCTTAATGATTCGAAGTGAACAACAAATTTATATTTAAGCTTACGTATAAAAAAGTTATATTATTATAAAATATAGATATTTTACTTTAAATTGGCATCAAAAAGTGTCAAATAGTGTGATTTGAAATTTGATATTAAAAGTTGTCTAGAATAGAATCGCCCCTTACAACTAAATGAATTTATTCAATCTATGCTGTCTTGTGGACTTTCTCAGATAAACTATGTCTCGAATGCATTTGGGAAACTCCTTGATCTTGCTTTTGTTAACCAGCCATCAGACATACATGTTAGAAGCTCGCTACCTATTTCTCAACCTGAAGATTGTTACCATCCTACGATACAGCTTGATATTTTCCTTGCTACAAAAGTCTCTTCCCAGGAACCAAAAGTTAATTTAAATAATAAGGCCTTCTGTTTTTCCCGTACGGACTACACAAAACTGAACTGTTTATTTTCGAACGTTGATTGGGATACTATTATTTCAGGAGATAATCTGGATAACGTCGTATCAAATTTTTATGCTGCGTTACATCACTGCATGTTGAAAACTGTTCCTAAACAAATTATTCGCAATAATAATGGCCCGTCATGAAATAATCGTTATTTGTCTAAATTGAAAAACAGAAAAAACAAACTTTTTAAAAAATATAAGATATCCGGCTCATCTATTGATTTTACGAATTATTGTATTATACGATCTAATTACAATATGGCTAGTAACCTAGCATATAAAAGTTATTTAAGTCATATGAGAATTAAATTGAAAACCAACCCTAGATCGTTCTACAATTTTTTCAACAGTAAGCGTCGTGCAAGTGCTTATCCTAATTATTTGAAATTGGGATCTCGGAGTGCTGCTGATGATGTTTCTATTAGCAACTTATTTGCTGATTTTTTTGCAACCACGTATTCAAAGAAGTCATTTGATAATCAAACTTCTTATCCCTATAATATATCTCATTCGTCAGGTATCAACTTTTCATTTATTGACACTGAAACGGTACTATCCAATTTAAAGTCTCTGCAGTGCTCTATTAATCCCGGACCGGATGGTATACCTAACTGTATTTTAAAAAATTGTGCAGAATACTTATGCATTCCTCTTACAACTATCATTAATAAATCTATTGAACTCGGCCACTTACCGCCTGAATGGAAAAAATCATATATTACTCCGTTGTTTAAAAGCGGAAGTAAACTGGAAATATCGAATTATAGAGGAATTGCAAAGCTGAATGCGATTCCCAAACTTTTAGAAAATATATTGACTGATAGTTTATATCATCAAATCTCTTCCCTTTTATCAACTTGTCAACATGGTTTCAGGAAATCACGTTCCACTGTTACTAATATTTTACAATTAACAACTATTGTAAATGAAGGTTTTATTAAAAATAAACAAACCGACGTTATTTACACGGATTTTAGTAAAGCTTTTGATAAAGTAAACCACAATATTTTACTTTACAAGTTATCACGTATGGGATTTAGCAACAACGCAATACGCAGGCTTAAATCTTATCGTTTAGATAGAACCCAACAAGTAAAATTTAAGAATGCTACCTCAAAATGTATCAATGTTCTCTCTGGTGTGCCACAAGGAAGCCATATTGGTCCCGTTTTATTCACATTATTTATTAATGATCTGCCATCCGTTGTTCAGCACTCCAACATACTCATGTATGCTGATGATGTTAACATTTTTAATTCGTTTAACAATATTATTGAGCAATCCTCTTTGAGGGATGACATTGAACTTTTCTCTCAATGGTGTAATTACAACTTATTGGATTTAAACTTGAAAAAATGTAAACACATGTAATTTTTCCGCTTATTAAAACGTGATACTAGTTATTATCTAAATGGAACATTTCTGGATAAAGTTTACAATATTAATGATCTCGGTATTCTATTAGATCATAAACTAAAATTCTGTGATCACATTTCATTGATGGTAAATAAAGCTAATGGAGTACTTGGCTTTATGAAACGTTGGTCGAAAGAATTTTCTGACCCATATATCACTAAACATCTATATACGTCTCTGGTTCGCCCTATTCTGGAATATGGATCAATTGTATGCGATCCTTACTTTAATACATATATCAACAGCATTGAATCTGTACAGAAACAGTTCCTTTTATTTTGTTTAAGAGGTCTTGGATGGAATTCGCTTGTATTACCTTCATATGAAAGCAGACTTGGTCGTATTAAGTTACCGACGTTAAAAAGTCGAAGGACAATGCTTAGTATTTTGTTTTTAATGGGTCTAATACGCGGTGATGTCAATTCCTATTTCTTGTTGAGTAAAATTAGCTTTAATGTTCAAGCTAGACCTACACGAAACTTTCAGCTGTTAAGTTTAAGGTACTATCGTTCTGTTTATGCTAACAACGACTCCTTTCGTCATATTTGCGTTAAATTTAATAGTCTACATCATCGAATTGACTTTTCTGATAGTAACGATGTTTTAAAAAATAAAAATTATTGTTTATTTAAATTAACTAGTGTTCGCCTAATGGTCAAAATTCGACCATAAATTTGTATGTAAATATGAAGAAAACATAATTCACCTAAGTAAATATGAATTTATTTGTTTCGAGCATTTTTTTTTCCTTCAAATTGGATCGATTTGGCGAGGGATCAACCTCCAATCCATATTTTATCTTCAATATAAAAAATACTAATTGAAAAACAAAAAAGTATCAAAAAGTCTTCTTTATATATTGTCATCCACTCAGGACGTTGCACGTTTAATTTTATGTTTATATGTCTAATATTAACGAAAAGTAATCAAAGTACCAGCTGTTGAACGAAAAAGTACCAAAAAGCTCCCCTTACATGTTCTTGTTCACCCAGTTTAATGTATAATTTTATCTTTATAGGTCGAATATTAACGAAAATTCAAAAAGCTCCAGATAAAAAACAAAAAGTACCAACATATTTTATCTTATAGGTTATCACTCACGTAGGACCCTACATCTATAATATTATGTTTCTAAGTTCAATATTATAGAAAATTTAAAAATGATCACATGAAGCACAGAAAAGTAAAAATAAAGAAATTTAGTTTCCCGTATTTCTCCTTTTTTCTCCCCATAGAGGGTCGGTTGACAAACCAAGAAAGAAATCGTTCTGAACTGTTTTGTCTGGTCTGATTTATACATAAGATTTATATAGTCGAAATATTCGAGAACCGGTTTTTGAAAAATGTCGAATAATCGGTCAACCTAATTTTTTTATTATTTGATAATTGGAAAAAAATTTTTATTTATTTATTTTGCATTTGTGTTAGTAGCAATTTTGGACGCTTATAACTCTGAAATTATTGAACAGATTTTAATAAAATATACATTGTGCACTTCTTTGAGTAAATACCTTTTAAATGGTGTATATTTTGTTCAAGTCGGTTGACATACAGAGGAGGAAAGTGTTCTTAACTGTTTTGCCTTAGCCGATTTTTATATAGAGATTAATAAAATAATTCTTTATTTATTGTACTGTCTGTAAGAATTTTTAATCTATAGACTGAAATAAATAAATAATTATTGTTTGAAAATTTTCAAAACAGAATAAATAACATCTCATAATGCACAGAAAAAAAAAATCTCAAGAAAATGTTTAACAACACAGTTTGTTAAAAATATACAAATATACAAACTTTTTATTTGATTCAAAGAAAAAATTAATAATATTTTTCCTTGCGTTACACTTTGCAAAAAATCACTCAATAAGACATATTTTATAATGGAATAATCAAATATTTCTTCATTTGAATCAAAGTAAAAACATTATTTTCACATCTCCTCTCCATTTTTAATTAACTCTGATAGTGTGTTAGTGTTTGTAGTTCTCATTCGCTTGTTTTGATTTTTCTTTTCAGTGTATGAGATAACGTTCCATTGCAAAACGCAATCAAGCATAGATCCCGTTATGTTATAATATGTCACTGTCTCTAGCGCGTCATATATCACGCGGCTGCTAGGCTAATGCCGCAGCCAGCCGGACAATAAAACAAGGGAAAGAATCCCAGCCAAATCAGTATCAAAGAAAAATTGGTTATATTTAAGGGTTCTCTGACAAAAGAGTTAAAATCTTAGGTCGACTAAAAGTTGATAAATTAATTTTAAAGTTCAAAACTTATGTGTTTCGGTTTAAAATTTAGGGTCAAAATTGGGGATTTAAATTTTGGGATGGGGATTTTTGGGGATACCAAACTCCAAATAGGGAACATAAGCTAAATCATTTCTGGCAACACTGCCCCTATTCAAAGCAAATTAAAAACTTATATTTGCCTTTTAAATCGGTTGGAAAAAAAACGGTAAAAACGTATGAAAATTTGTAGGAGTCAAATCTTTTTCTGACAGGCCATTTCAGGTTAAGCAACCAGAAATAGTCAATTGGGGCCATGCCATGGAATGTTTAATGTGCATACAAAATTCACTTTTTCCATTTTCTCCTCAAATCACAAGGGCGGGAGTCTGCTTTCAATGGCTGTCAGACACAAGCTAAATACGCACGCAGCTTATTAAAATTCTGACAGTGGTCTACTGACAGCTGCCCTTTAAATGAAGCAGTGTTGCTTTCTCATTTTAGAGGCGGGAAATTTAATAATTAAAGGACTTATTTATCCGCCCTCGTATGCTCATTAATATATTTAGCATACTTCAAGGCAAAAGTTATTACCTTCAATCAAAATCTTGAAAGTATGCCAAACCTTTGAGTAAGATATATAAGCGCTCAAAACAAAAACAGGAAAAAAATCTTATAGAAAAATTAAAAATAATTGCCGCTCTTCTCGCTTGTTCAGGTTTCCTTTGTAATAATTACAAAATTTGTTTTACTTTAAATGTCAGCTAATCATTTACAAAAAGGAAATTGTCTTGTTTACTTCTTTTTAATTGAAAATAAACACCAACGAAATCATTTATCATTAGAAAAATGTTATAAATAAATCTAAGTCAAAAAAAAAAAGAAAAAAAAACAATAAAAATCATGTTAAAATTTCCTTCCTCTTTTGCTAACACAATAAAATAACATTTACATTTACTCATACAGAGAAAGAGTATAACATAAAATAAAACCATTTACTTACTCACTTTATGTTGTTAACATTAGAGAGCGAATTGTCTAAAGAGATTGTTTATGTTTGGGATAAAGAGAAAAAGTCCTTTCTTATGATAATAATTATGTTTAAAACTGTTTTTAACAAGGTCAATGTCATTTTAACAGATTGAACTGTAGACAGTGAAAGTTGTTCGGAATGCTAAATTGAATTTCGTAGAATTAGTTGGAAATTTAATTTCAAGAATTAGTGTCAACTAAATATGTTAAGCATATAAACGCATATGAATTAGAAGGAACAGGCTCAAAAATTGGGTTTTCAGTGAAAAAATGTACTGGTTTTTATAGTTTTATCTTTAAATTAAGGGTTGTTAATAACCCTTTCACCTACAATCTTTTACTAAAAACATGGCTGTTTTCTCTTCCACAGCTATGTTTAAGGGTAAATTTTTGACTCTAGTATTTTCTTAAGGCTTGACTATAGTCTTGTATATGCTTCTGACTACGGTCTTGCCTATTCCATTCCATTCATATTCTGCAGTTTTCTTTATAAAGGGTGATTTTTAAGAGCTATAGGAAAGTTAAAAAAAAACACATAAAATTCAGAAAAATTCATGAAATCTTTATTTGAATCGATAGTACGGTCCATATAATTTAATGTTTGAAGATTTTTTCATGCAAAAGTTGACCGTGACTGCGCCTCAAATGGTCCATCCGCTTAGTCCAATTTTGGCATACTCTTTCCAACATTTCGGCCGGTATCTCATGAATAAATGCTTCAATGTTGTCTTCCAATGCGTCAATTGAAGCGGGCATGTGTGTATAGACATTAGCTTCAACATAGCCCCACAAAAAATAGTCTAAAGGCGTTAAATCGCACGATCTAGGCGGAAAATTTACCGGTCCCGAACGTGAAATAAAATGTTTACCGAACTCGCCTCTTAATAAGTCCACTGTTAAGCGTGCTGTGTGGCATGTGGCACCGTCTTGTTGAAACCACAAGTCATGCAAGTAAAGCTCTTGCATTTTGGGCAAAAAAAAGTTGGATATCATCTCACGGTAGCGCTCACCATTCACAGTTACGTTATGATTCGCATCATCTTTGAAGAAGTACGGTCCAATGATGCCACCAGCCCATAAACCGCGCCAAACTGTGATTTATTCTGGATGCATTGGTAGCTCTTGCAATGCTTCTGGCTGATCTTCACTCCAATATCGACAATCCTGCTTATTAACGTACTCATTGAGCCAAAAATGAGCTGACCATAAAATCGAAGAAGCGTGCGATGAACTTTCTTAACAGAGCACGCATTTTGATAATAAAATTTTATAATTTGCAAGCGTTGTTCGTTTGTAAGACGATTCATGGTTAAATTATAGACCAAACTGAAGATGTTTGACAGTGAAACAAAACATAAAGATAATTGCTAAAAAATCACCCGATTAACCCATATTAAATTTTCCTTTACTTATGTTTTCTTTACCCTGTTCAAATATTTTTTTCAATTTGTCGTCATTCCGACAAATTCTCTAAGATTATTAATATTTCACAATCCTTTAAATTTAATATGGCTTAACAAAAGAGTTTCAATGAATAAATAACTCCAGAAGAACAACAAATAAAAATCACTTCAATATAAAGCGTACATATGGAGCACCAGTTCAAAATATTTTCTAAAAATACCTTTATTTCTCTTGCACATTGCGGAGCAATGTTTCCTTTGGTTTATTTAAAACTCAATCCTTTTTATAACCATAAGCCCACTTAAACCCCGAGGAGTTGTAGCAAGAATATTAAACAATCATAAGACATAGAACACATAATAAAGTAAACAAAAGGAAGTTTATATAGAAATATTTTTCTGCATCAAGTAGAAAGAAAAAAGAATAAAACGTACAATCATTTACCCTGGAGTCTTAAAAACTAAAAGCAAAAAAGAAACAATTGCGCCTAAAAGAGAGTATGAGGAAATAAATTGAAATTATATATTTTTTCTCGGCTAAGTCCTGTGAAAAATGAAGGAACTAAAAGAATTTTTTTTTTAAACTAAAAGAACTATGTATGTACATAGAACATAGAACAGAGTCATAGGAATAATAAATGTAATGGAAGATAACAATAAACAATTACAGCAATTGAACCTGCAGTTCTGATAGTTGACCTAAAGAGTTGACTTAAAGAGAGCCATAGAGAGTCACTGAGGTTAACAGCGTCGGCGCATCGTAGGAAATATGAAAAGCTTTTAATAGTACACTGATAGAAAAGCGGTGATGTATTTTGACATTAGTACTATAGTGTTTTCATTCTTCACCCCATGACACTTTTCATCATTGTGATGTCAGCCTTAACATCAAAAATAGGATGAAACATCGGCATCACAGAAACGACAAATCGGATTCGGTTTAATAAAAAATGTCATCAGTGCGATGACTCAGTAGCATCGGTGAAAGGACTCATTATGTTCAATTAAATGACAGTTTGCAATTGGGATTGATTTAAGTCAAAGTGATTTCCTTGCCCATTACACATTCTTTCACTTTTGTTGTATTCCGCAACTTGTTTACACAAAAACTCTCAATTGTAAGACACCAACAGCATGCCCGATATGGTTTTCGTAATCATTCTACTTTGAAATTTTTTTGTATTTAACTAAAAAATTTAAACAAATAGAATGTGGGAGTTTCTGCTTTTTATTTAACTTTAGAAAGATAAAAAAAATGTTAGTAATTCACAAAATGTGGCATCGAATTCATGTCACTAAAGTCATAGCATATATGACGCATAAAATATGACAAAATTTTGTAATGACGTTCGTCATTGGATTTATGTCATTTTTTGGCTCATTGATGCCATTTGTAATAACATTGATGTTGAGTATATTGCTTGTTTGGTTTTATGCCTTCTAATATGACTAGAATTGTTGGAATAAACAAAAAACATGAGAACTGCTGGGTTATCGTCGACTGAAATTTCTATTTACAATTGTATATTCCTACTCTCACTTGCACAGCCACCTCCAGACAATAAGACAAAATATATAATGCAGCCGTATTAGCAATTGGACAAGAAGAAAAACTACAACAGTACTTTAAGGGAAATTTTATATTAACAAGATTTTTCTATTTTTTGTCTAAAAAATACAACTTAAAGTTTAATGGCCCTTTTTTCATAAGGGAATTATCTTTTTCCCCGACGGAAAACTGCAGATTAAAGAAATTCGATTTTCATTTGCTTCTTTTCCGTCGCAAGATTAACCCGCTCTAACCCGCCAATAATTTTTTTGCCATACAGATAAATTTAATCAGCTGACTCCCAACTTTTACATTTATTTTGAAAGGTATTGCCAACTTAAAATAATGTTTTTGTCGGTATATTAAGAAAACCAAAATCGTTAACGGAGAGTAAATAAGTCAAAAAATAAATTTATGTTGAGATTAAGTTATAGACAGTTTGTCGATAAATAAAGAAAATAGCCATAAGAATTTTTTAAAATTATATTATTTAATTTCAACATTTTTAATTTTTCGAATTTATTCTATGAGCTAAATTTCAGTTATGTATTTTATAAAGCTTTTTTGTAATAGTTCTATTCCCTCAATTTTTCAGAAATGCCTTTATACACTACCAGACTACAATATTGTATTTTCTCTGTACTCTTATCTGTAATATTGTCCAAAGTCTCATCTATTAACTTGAACATAGTCTAGGAAAGAGACAGGGCTGTCAGATATGGCGATTTCTCGCCAAACGTGGCGATTTTGAAACGTGTTTGGCGGTGGGATTTTCCATTTGGCGACCGGCGATTTTTGATACAACTGGCGATTTACTTGGGTATTTTTACCATTTATATTTTTTCAGCTATTTTTTTTACAGTTTGTCATTTCTTGTTATCATTCCTAATGTAAAAAAAAAATCTGGCAACTTTTTTCAAATTAATTTTGTTTTGTTTTCATTTTAAGTAAATTTTATATTCAGTCGCTATCAAGGCGAATTCGTTCATGGCATTGTTAGTGCTTGTAGCTGGAAATGTCAACCATTGTTAGCAAAACACTTACAAATCCAAACAAATAAGCTCGAACTGTCAAAATCAGATGCCGTTTCGACAACACCTGAAGTTAATACGCCTAGGTCACTATTTAATTCTAATAATGGGTGATTTTTTAAGAGCTTCAGAAAAATGCATAAAATCTTTACTTGAATCGATAGTACCCACCAAAAATAGTATAAAGGCGTTAAATCGCACGATCTAGGCGGCTAATTGACCGGTCCCGAATGTGAAATTAAATGTTAATTCGCCTCTCGATAAGTCCACTGTTAAGCGTGCTGTGTGGCATGTGGCACCGTCTGGTTATTACCACATGTCATGCAAGTCAAGCTCTTGCATTTTGGGCAAAAAAAAAGTTGGATGTCATCTCACGCTAGCGCTCAGCATTCATAGTTACGTTACGATTCGCATCATATTTAAAAAAGTACGGTCCAATGATGCCACCAGCCCATAAACCGCACCAAACTGTGACTTTTGCTGGATGCGTTGGTAGCTCTTGCAATGCTTCTGGCTGATCTTCACTTCAAAATCGACAATTCTGCTTATTAACGTAACCATTGAGCCAAAAATGAGCTTCGTCGCTGAACACAAGAAGCGCGCAATGAACTTTCTTAACAGAACACGCATTTTGGTAATAAAATTGAATAATTTGCTATCGTTGTTCGTTTGTAAGACGATTTATGGTTAAATTATAGACCAACTGAAGATGTTTGACAGTGAAACAAAACACGAAACGTGCGTCAGCTGTTTAAACAAGTGTTGCCAAAAAGATAATAGCTACAAAATCATCCGATAGTATGTATACAAGTCAGGGGGGTTACCGCGTATTTCGATTCGAAAGAAATCATTTACGGTTTCGAACAATTTGTACTGTGTATTACGATTTTCGTAATCGTGCGAAACGATGACAGAGGTTGTATTTTTTAAAAAATGGGAAATTTGATGATCAATTTTTGTTCGTTATAGAGAGTGGCTTTTAAGAAATTGATTTTTTGTTCGAATCCGTAAATGATTTCTTCCGAATCGAAATACGCGGTAACCCCCCTAAATACCAGTTATGAAAGCGATGAGGCTGATGTGTACGATCTTATAAACTTGTGTATTTAATTTTTGGTAAAAAAAAAAAAAAAACAAATAACAGAAACTAAGCAAAATTTACTTTCGGCGACTTTTTTGTATTTTTTCTCAGTTTTTGGCGATTTTTTGACCAGCAAAATTTAATAAAAAAAATGTTACGAAAACTGGACAAAATTTGACGTTTGGCGATTTCTGACATCCGGGTTGGCGATGGAGCTCAACAAAATCTGACGACCCTGACCAGAGATCAGTAAAACTACTACATCTTGCTTTTTCACTATTAATCTTACAGCGTTAGGTGCTCAAATATTAAATAACACTCAACAATGATGGAAATAAAGAAAACTCTATCCCGAAAACAAAATTTAAATGTAATGCTATGTTCACATTTGGGTTTTTAAACGCGTTTAAGGAAAATGCTGATTAAGCTAATCAAAGCCGTTCACATTACATTTGAGATGATTAAGATGACAGATGTTCTAGAAAAAAAAAACCACAACAAACACACAAAAAAACAACAAACAAATTTATATTTCTTTAAAGTATTAAAAATGGATAAAAACACTTTTATAAAGTTATCAGAAGATTATTTGAATCATTTTAATGATGAAATTGTGAAAATTTATGAATTATTTAAGGAAAAAAAATAAAAACATTAAGCAGAAATCTTGGCCGGTTGTACACGATCATGTTGGCGATTCTACATTTGAGGTATGTTCAGTGGATTCTACGTGATTTATGAAGTGATTTAGTTGTAATTATGTCAATTTGAAGTGATTAACAAATCACTTCAATGTATGGGTAATCATCTCGATTTTGAAGTGATTAGAACTTAATCACGTTCGAACTGCTTAAACGCGTTTAAGAAGCCAAATGTGAACATACTAGAAAACTGACAACTCTTAAATATTCGTGAATCTTAGGGACTTTTAGACTTGGCAAACCTTGTCACCGACAAACTTCGTCAGATAATGGCAAATCATGCGCTTGGCATGACTGAGTTTCGCTTGAGCTTTCACACATGGAGATTGTGTTATCGCTTTTTTCTTGCATTCAATGTTGCCATTTTGTAATATTTTTATACTTTTTTATAAAATATCTTTGGTTTTTCTAAAATCTTTGGATAAAGTTTTCTGACGATCTGGTCTAAGCAACCAGTGAAATGCGCATACGAATAGCTTATCCCATCAACAATAAATTTCACTTTACCAATAGTATGAAATAGGAACTTAGCACATTTAAACGAACCCTTGTTAATAAAGTTTTTGAATCCCAAGAAAAAACTTTGATGACAAAATCTTTCATTGCCCCAAAAAGATCTGCAAACCGCCATTTTTAAGATCTCAATCGATATCGAATCTTGTATTTGGGAGCCTGGTCTATCGTCTGATTTATACAACTCTTAAAAATATAAAAAATTTAGTTTGAATGCAAAAAAAAAAATATATTTTCCTATAAAAGCAAAAAAATTTTTTTTTACATTCCTTTCATATATAAAACTCCCCTTATAAAATTACCAAATTTTTTAATATACAAGTCATAATTTCTATAGAATGTTTACACAAACACTTATAAAGTGAACACATCCAAGCAAAGTTGCAAAAGTCATATGACTTGTGAAATTTGATGGTTAAACCAAACAAAAAAAAAAAAAAAAAGCACATCGAGTATCACATGAATTCGACTTATCTTCAACAAAAATTAGAATTTTTTTTTGGAGTATTATACTCCCGATTCAACTCACAAAGTGGCAGTAAGTGGCTGCTTGTGAAGTTAATCTTTGTTGATGGTGTTGGGTTGGTGCTTTGGCGGCCACAGATGCAGTTCCTTTACAAGGTTATAAAATTTATGCGTGTAGCTCACAATTCGCAACCAAGACTTGTGTTTTTTATACTTTTAATTTTATGTGCTTGTTCGCATAATGTGCTCATAAACCTTTAAGTATGCGAACTTTAAGAGCAACTGTTCTGAAGAAGTGAAAAAAAACTTAAATCATATCTTATCAGCCAGCAAATGTATATGAGAAGAAGTAAAACTACATAAAAACTCACACATGTGTAAACGTTGTTTTAAATTGTTAAGATTCTTTACAGGTTTTTTTTTTTAATAATTTTATAACAAGTTTAAGGCAAACAAGTATGAAAAAAAGCTAGAGGGTAAATTATATATTTACTGGTGAATCCCTAAAGAATGCATTTATTTTCAAACTAAAAATTATAACACAAAAGTATGCAGCTTAAGATTAGTAAACATTATCCGAAAAGTATGCAACGCAATTTGTAAATTTACCATAATTCCACAAACTGACAACAACTCTCTGTCTTTTCAGCCGTCTAAGAACAATCTTAAACCCTTGTCAATATTTTAAGCATTTTAATAAATTTTTGCAACCGCATGTCTGCCTTCCTAAGTATTTTTTGCTTTGAAATTTTAATTGATTAATGTATCTCAAATTAAATTAGACATAAATTTAAATTTAACACATGTCTTTCTAATGTATGCTCATTAAGGATTAATTGCTTTCAAATTGCTTTCAAAATAAATTTCCCATAAGACTAAAACTTTTCAGTTTAAACTCAATTAGAAATTTCGCAATAGCTATTTTCAAAAAAAAAAAGAAAAAACTTAAACAAAATATAAACTCAAACCATAGAAAATTAAGCTGTAGCGATGTTCTAAATGGTTTATAGTTTAATGCAAACTGGTAATTTAAATTTAAATTAATTTAAAGCTTTTACGTATGTAGGGCTATTAAAGCAATAAAGTTTTTATGAAATTAGCACTAAACTAAAAACAATAATAAAGTATTTAGCACAATAATTAAAGAGAAATTACACTATGCTAGTTTGCAAAATTAAACAAGCCGGCCACATGTCGATTAAGCATAATTCGGGTTCGCTGAATCCAATGGTGCCCACCGTTTTTTTTTTATACCCTTCACCGAAGGTAAAAGGGTATATATAACTTTGTCATTCCGTTTGTAATTTCTACAATATTGATCCTACACCCTATAAAGTATATATATTCTGGGTCCTTATGAAAAGCGAAGTTCAAATCCGGTTGGCCGTCTGTCCGTCTGTCTGTTGAAATGGGTTTTCCGAAGCCCCCAGATATGATGGGGGCTTGGTTGGGGTATCTTTCTGTCAGGTATTCTTATTATAATTCAGCCAGATCGGTCCACAAATGGCTGAGATATGAGCAAAAAACCACGACTACCTCTAATTTTTTCCAAAAATCCTTTGTGGTTGTTGTATTTTTATTACTTTTTGCTGTATATCTGGGGAACGGCGAAAGCCAAAGTTTCCAAATTAGGTACACACATTTAGGTTGCCAATACACACCATCCTACAAAATGTGGGCGGGATTGGAGAAGTGGGCGTGGTACTTCCCGTACAAAAAAAAATTAAAAATTGTATAAAAACCTAAATTTTAAGGCTGCCATATGTCCTATGGATATGATTTATATACCAAAATATCGGATACTACACCCTATAAAGTAATTCTGGGTCCTTATGAAAAGCGAAGTTCAAATCCGGTTGTCCGTCTCCCCCCCTTCACATTTGTTTACATATACTAGCATAATGCTCAATTAGATTTTCGTTATCATCCTTCTTTATTATTTCATCTATTTCACGAAATTATTTTAACAAATCGAAACTAGGAATTTTTGTGTTTTTTTGCTACTTAAAAACTCCCCAAACAGATAAAAGAAAACAAACACGCATACTTACATGCCACAAACTATTTTGGTGAATATATTTCCATATTTCGGTTCACAACTGAAATAAGTTTTATGGTTTACAACTTTGCTATTGTGGTGAACAAAAACATCAAAAGTAATTACAACTCAACACAGTGAACATTAAACGTGCCATATTTCATTTTAATGATACTCAAACAACGTTCCTTCATGGTTTAGTTGTTTAGAGGGTGTGTCAAAAAAGAATCTTGTTTTTTTAAAAAGAACATTTTTTTAGATTTTTATTTTTTTATGTTCTAAAAACGATTTAAAAAAAATATTTACCAGTTTTCGCTTTTTATATTTAATTTATAATGAAGTTTAAAGTATTATAAATATGTATGTATACATATGTAAAAATTATTTAGTTTTTGTCTAGTTGCTCTGTATTCTGCTCCCACAATGGTGAAGGGTATATAAGATTCGGCACAGCCGAATATAGCACTCTTACTTGTTTTAATTAGGTCTTGTTTTCGAGATATTATCGAATTACGTAGTCGTTTAAGAAACATAATTTTTTTCGAAAAAAAATTATTTTTTATCAAAATTTCGAAATTTTTGTTTCTTAAAAATTCATAAAAAACTAACACACATATTACAAACGAAGCTGCAAACAGAACAAGCCATAAATGATTAAAATCTGTTTATAACTTTTGATTTTATTCACAAAAGTCGACAAATTTTTATTAATTTAAGAATTTCCACAAAACGCAATATTTGTATGGGAGCCCCCCTAAAAAGTGGAGATAAGGGGCAAGTATGCCTCAAGAAAAAGTCAAATACAAAAAAACTAAATGAGGTCGGTCATACATTTTGTCCCACTAGGGGCAACTCCTGGGCATTTATGGGAATTTTTCTTCAATATATTTCTAGCAGTGTTACCACTAGCAAGATTCAAAATTACACTTGAGATGAAGCAAAATTACCCGATTTAAATGAAATTACACCTGATATAAAATTTAAGTTTTATTTAATAAAAATACATTTACAAAGAAGCAAAAACACAACAAACTCATTACAACAAAATCAATATTAGTCAAACTGTTAATTTTATTTAAATTAACAAAAAATAACATTAAAGACTTAAAAAAATTAATAAAACATAAAATAAAACTGCTAAAATAATGAGTTTAACTTCCACATTTGGTTGATATATCTTGGGAAGGTTTAAAATGCTCCTTGTCATTGCTTTATCATGGATGCTTTTTAGCCCCATAGAGCTTAAGAAAGGTTAGCTGTCAAACGAACTGTCATACTGTTTTCACTAGGCATATCATCATGAATCGATTCATGCTTGAACAACGCCAACAAATTATCCGAATATACTTTGAAAATCAGCCATCGATTTTCGCAACTTAAAGGTGACTTCATGATTTAAATAACGCAACTTTTTTCACAAATGAAGGCGATGTGTTGATTTAGAGAAAATAAACTGTCAATTAGACTTCAAGGCCGTGCGATTTGACACTTATTTATTGTTTTCCGTAGGGCTGTGAATTCAGTGGTTAATGCTGATAAACCAGCAACAATCGGTGTCTTGGAGGTCAACATTGTTCATTTTATTCGAAAAAGAGACGTCTGCAATGCGTTTCGTCAAGTACAGGCGCGGTGTCTATTTGTTTTAAATCATTTTCAAATGGTAATGCCGTATATCAATCTGCGATTAAAATTAATTTTTTGGTTTGTGTTGTCTACCAATTTAAGTTTCATGGTCTTAAAAAATACCCTTTAAATTAATAAAATTAATTATATGTTGCAATATTGGAAACATATCTTCCCCCAGGCAAGTTTTTAGTTTGAATAACTTTTTTTAATAAACTTCACGTTGTAAATTACTATGATAGGCATCTTTGTCCAAATCTAAGGGTCCATATTGCGACATTCATTACCAAACATTTGAAAATATATGCATGTTTAATAATTGAAGTCGTTTCTTAAAAAGAAACCGAGACTTTGGTTGAGAAGGCTGTGCATTTCTTAGCAACAATATTTAAAAAGAAATAAATGTCATCACTGAAATCGAATCTTGATTTTATTTGGGCATCTGAAGTAAAAATTTCAAATTATACCTAAGAGAAATTACCCACGCTCTACCCACGACCGTAAAAATTATACCAAATTCGGGTAATTACCCACAAAGTGGCAACACTGATTTCTAGTCTGCATTGAACATTTTGTATGGGAGCCCCCTTAAGGAATGGAGATAGCGCGTAGGTATGTTAGAAATAAATGATTGAGATGAAAAATAAAGTGGGGTTGGTCATACATTTGACCCATCTTCGGGCATCTTACGCCCTATTTCACTTCAACTGTATCCGGAAGTTTAAATTTAGAAATCGACCTGCCTTCTCCATGTATGGGACGTCTCTGGCTTTAGCGTGTTTCACCGATGGCCATTCTGGTAATGTCGTATTGCGATTTTCTGAGTGTGTGCCCAATTCAACGTCTGCTCCACCAACAGATCTCTCCCTAAATCGGAATTTGATGGGTGGTGTCCCAGAGATCAATGTTTCTTGTTGTTTTGGGTCAAAAAATACGTTAAATTTTACTGTTGACGAAGACTTCCATACTGTTAAGCCACAGATCGCCGGGAGTAAGAGTAACGTTGCAAATCAGATGTTTCATTTTGTTGTAAGAAAAGAAATTAGAACGATTATAGTTGGCGGTGAGATGTTACGTCTTAATCTGTAAGAAATATATTGGTCTTACTTTTTAACGGTAAGTTTAAGTTACTGTTACTCCCGGCTAACTGAGTCTTTAGTGTCTTCAGAGTTTCCCAACCACAAAGTAGTACAGACTTCACGTTGGCGTTGACGATTCTATGTGGACATATGTGGAACATGAGCATCTACCATATGGCCTAATCTCACGGTGGATCTTAGCTACTGGGTGACGAACTATGCTTCTACTAATGGCCTACGTGCCTGTTCGGCTAACACACACACACACACATAGGTAGCAATTTAAACTATACACTTTTCCCTTATTTAGGAGCCGGAGCCATCTAATCTCCACTGCTTTGGGAAAAGCCAGCAGCATCTATCGAATAGCAACAGCAGCTAGCGAAAACGGACGCAGGCCCAACTTTCCCATTAAAAACTTATTCCATGAGAGAAGTCAAAAGCCAACGCTCACTCAGCACACTTCGTTACCTCAACCTTTTATCTGCTTTCTATTCCAGAGTTTCCGTTCGTCTTTAACCGGACCCTCGACCTTACTCTCTTTTAACAAACTACTATATCCTCATGATATCAACGCAATACCTTCTTCGACCATCTCACAAAACATGCCACAAGGCTGAAACATCTGCCGTCCATGTATCGATCAAAACTCCCATTTCAATTGCTTAGTCATTTCGATCGATATCGATGTCCTGGGATAAGCCAACTGATGTGAAAATTGTGCAACCCAAATACCACATGTTTAACATGTTTCACATAATAGCATTTTTTAGAACGGCGCAATACATTATACCCCTTCCCTCTTGAGTTTCATTTTTTAACACCAAATCAAGGTCAAAATTATTGACTTATTGACACTTAAAAATATACTCGTGCGCTGTCACACACCACTAAAACATTTTTTGTACACTATCTCTTCGCTTCATTTTTATGCAAATTAAAAAAACATTTTATGGGGTAAAAAAAACACAACAACAAATCAAAAAGTATAAAAACAACGATAAAAACAAAGTTGAACTGACTTTAATTGAAACATTGTGTAGTCACGACTTTATTTCAGACCCAGAAACACAAAAAGTGAATGAAAAATTTAAATTTACTTCAGTTAAAATCGTTTAATTTTTCAAAAACGCCCATCTGTCTAAAAAGTAATTGTAAGTTGAGTGTGTTTGATTTTAATGTGGGCTTGTTTTAGCAAGTTGGTAACAAAAGTTATTATTGTAAACTTTAAAATTAGATTATTTATATTCGCTATAAATTTTTTAATGTGTCTTTTAATTTATTTATTTTTTCGCGTTTTCGTTGCACCGGCATTCGCTAAACAATTAGACAAGTCGAAGTTCACTGATTTCAAAATAAATTTATTACAAAAAGTTACTTAAAGTTAAAAGAACTTTTGAAAATAAATGGATCTGGCTCGTTTAATTCGCTATAAATTTAAGTAATTATTTTATGAATTGTTGTAGTTTTTAGTACATACTTAGTTATTTGATAAGTTCTGGTACGTGGTTTTTAGGCAATACAATCTCTATGAAAAGTTATTTTATAACAACGAGCTGTATTTTATTTGTGAAGACTTCGTTCGATTAACTTACATTTAAAACAAAAACAAATAATAAAATACTATTTTTGTTTTACATGTAACTTAAGCGAACGAACAGGCCATAACCCCACGTCTCCATGCGCTTTCGATTAGAACATGACATGACCATAACGCCGGCAGAGCAACGGTATTAATTTGTTCATGTTCTTGTATGTGGCGAATACGTGTTGATGTTCATGTTCTGATTGACCACAATTTTTGTTGTTGTGCGTTTGGTTGTATACAGAAAATACATTGCATAGCCAACATCATGGCGCACATGGATGCTAAGACGAATGTTTAGGCAACGATGGCAGCACATGGACGAAACATGAACATGAAGAGTCTACACGAGTAGAATTCATGTGCGACATGCTGTTCTTACCAAGTTGATGGATGGTGGAGACGGGTAGTAAGGAATGATTGAAATAGAAATATTATTCAAAATGGCCACCATTTGCCAAATCGAACTGGACATACGTCTATCGCAGTATGCACTTCAGTCATTAGAAAATTATCTACTGCTTATCCAAATTTGGATGACATTTAGTGAAGACCATGCTTTCCAGCACCGACAATCATTTTTGGTACAAGCGATTCAGATCGGGGAGTCCAGAAAGCCAATCGTCAGTTGAAATGAAAATTAAAAAAAAAATTAACCACAATTGTATGGTTTTTGGTTTCTTTTAAAGGTCCAGTTTTGATTTTTAAACAAATAATTTTTTAAAGGCTTAACACCTTTCTCCAAAATATCAGACATCTACAATGCTTCAGAGGTTTTCACTCACAAAAATGGCGTTTTGTAACCCCTTTGTAAGCGACTCCTAACGATACCATCACTGAAGCGGGATAGTGTCCCATTTGAACTCGTTTAACAACAACTGCTTCTTCTCGAGATTATTGGTAATTTACTTTATTAATTTGTGCAATCCACATTTGGAATATCTAAGGCGTTCCCTTATTTGAACAATGAATAATATTTCTCTGAATGAAGTGCGTTCTGCCATAGACGAATGGCCATTAAAGTTCGGTCATAGTAGAAGGGAAATGGTGGCCATATTGAATAATAACTTTTTAATACATTCCTTAATATTTTAAAAACTTTAAAAGTTGTATTAAAATTGTTTCTAGTTCCTGAGGAATAAAATTATAGAAACAACTGTGGAACCTTAAAAATTAATATATCGCTCATTTGCTGCAAGACCGGAATAACTCAAAAAATGAAGTTTTGGAGTTAGAGATGCAGAATTGTTCGCTTTGTTTTTCTTTATATTGTGTATTAAATTCATCTTTATATATTTTATACTTTCGCAGTTTGAAGAGAATGTGTCTTCCTTTTTTCTAAGTAGTTAGAACAAATCAAAAACTTTATCTCGAAATGGATTTTTTTGAGTTATGCCGGTCTTGCAGCAAATGAGCGATATATATAAGTGCAAGTAAGAAAGTATAGTCAGTCAAGCCTGACCATATGAAACCTTACACCACAGGAATTAGAGACAAGTTTTTGAGAATGTACTCTGCTTGAGACACGTAAGCAGATGTTACAGTGCCTGCGTGCCAAATTTTACGAAAACCGGTTGATTTTTCACGCCCTATTCACTATTTCCTTTTAGATATTACAGTGTCTAAATGCCCAATTTTAAGAAAACCGGTTGATTAGTTAAAAAGATATAGGGAGGGGGAGATTTTACCCCTCTTGCCCTATTTCACGCCCTATTTTCTTTTAGATATTAAAGTGTCTACATGCAACGTTTTTAGGAAACCCAGCTGATTAGTTAAGAAAATATAGGGAGGGTGAGCTTTTACCATTCTTGTCATATTTTACGTCCCAAATAATAAAAATTACAGGCTATAGTTTCTTTCTGGTGTTACACTGTTTGCCTGCTAAATTTCAATTAAATAGGGTGACTAGCTAAGAAGATATAAATTAAATATAAAAATTATACCATAAAACGTTTTAAGATCGGTTCATAATTTTCTCCACTCTCAGAAAAAACTTTAGTACGAATATAACCTTAACCAAATGGCTCATTAGAAGAAATTCTGACCTATGTCTGAATGGTTAACTTCTTCTTCTTCTTCACAACTCTATCTTAAAGCCAATCTGATGCTACGGTATTTAGTTATGGGACACTGCCTCGACCATAAATATAGAAAAAAAAACGATGATGGCAAAACAAAACTCTTCGAATCATAAAATCCGTTCCCTGCACGCAAAGAAAAAACATGGTTGTGGTAAACATATTCTAAGAGCAACATATTATGATAAGAATTATGATTGTAGTCACCATATTAAGATTATTATTGAATCATATTATGACTTAATATACTCGTACTATTACATCATAATATTTTTCCCTTAATCATATTATTATTCTGTTAATCATACTAAGTTAAGAAGTAATCAAATTATTGTCATGTTAATCATAATAAGCTAAGAACTAATCATATTATTGTCATGCTAATCATAATAAGGTAAGAAATGAATCATATTAATGTCATGTTAATCATAATAAGCTAAGAAGTAATCATATTATCATCATGTTAATCATAATAAATTTAGAAGCAATCATATTATGATTCATAGCTGTCATAAAAATACAAAATAAATTAAAATATTTTTGCATCGATTTTTTATTTTGTGGCTTTTTACAATTTTTCTTAATGTAAATCAAATAGCGGAGTTCAATATAAGGCTTGCAAAAGAGCAAATTAAAAATCTGTGGTTTTCATGGGCTATGTCCATTTTTTCGATTTAAAGATGTTGATGCCATATTGCCTAATTTTGAACGCTCTTTACATTTTTTTGAAAAAAGATGGATCAATTCCGATTTTTTATCGTAATGAAAAAGTTTAAAAAGTGCAATACCTAGCCCATAGTTTGATCTAGAATGGTTTTTCGGCTTGCCTGAAAAATTAGTTTTAAGATATACGCGGTTGCCCATGAAAACCACAGAAATATCGTAGCACTTTTATAACATATAACGAAATCTCTGTGAGTTTTGTTGTTGGATATTACAAAAGAAACTATGATATTTTGCATTTGCACTATTAAATCACTAATACTTGATTGAACTCCGCTAATATTTTAATTTTTTAATTTCTTTAAACTTATTTTTTTATGGAATTTTATCTTTTAATTAATTAACCGCTCACAAATAAAAAAAACGACACAAGTGCTTCAAAATTATTTTACAAATGGCGCTAACATAATATGATTAGAGTAAAAATAGTTTGATTGCATCTTTAACATAATATTATAAATGTATAGAAGGTTATCATGTTATGGCTATTAAATATCATGATATGGTTGTGAGAAATATAATATGTTTAGAAAGTTATCATAATTAGTTTGTTAGAAAAATAATTATTTTTCGGTCAACAATACTCAAATTAATAATTGCGATAAACATTGATATGTTTACAGTAACTATTACATTGTTGATATTAAATAAAAATAACAATTATTTGTGTACGACAACAATATATTGTTACATTAAACATAGTGTTGTTGCCGTAACCATGCCCAACCATATTTTTTCTCTGCGTGTGGTACGTAAAAAACTCGAACATTCACAAAAGTACCGTTGTTCCTTTTGGGAGCATAGGACCTCAATAAACGTTTTCCATCTAGGTTTGTCTGTAGCAACGAACTTTATTTCACTCCAGGCTACGCCAGCATCTGCTGGTGTCTGACGAGTTCTGACCCACAAATCTCTATTTGTGATGGTTAGGGATGAAACGATACCTCTAAGGTATCGATACTTTTACTCGATGTGGTATCGCTCGTAAAGTATCGATACCTACTTAGAATCGAAAAAAAGTATCGATACTTAGTTACTTGTATGGGTATTTGTATCGGTTTGTATGATAAAAAAATAGAAAGCAGCATTTAAAAACGTTCTTATTAGTGTTTGATTACTGTACCATAAAATAGGAACTACGACCTATTAGAATTTTTGTGCAAAACGATAGGTGTAGAGATTGAGACCACTTTTAGTTACCACCTAGTACCAATTTCCTTTCGAAAAATCTTTTTTATCTTAGAAAACAAAATTTTATAGAACGTTCAGGATAACAACCTTCATTCACATTTTATTCCGGAAACCAACAATGTAGAAGGTCGAAGAAATTAAGCTAAATAATTTATGTATTTTCGTTTCACACAATTGAGCAGCGCGTTAAGATATAAAGCCTTTTACGAAAAGGGGCGTTCAATCAAAATTCATTTAATGCAAATCGTGATTTTTTTGGTCAGTATAATCGACCAAATGTTTCCACAATCGGAGAATTGCGCTTAAATTTGAGCAAGCCGGGTCTGTAGGAAATGGGAAAATATATGTGCATGCTCCCCAGTTAGTTCTGCGGCTGGCGGCGTCTTCGAAAATCAGGTCGGCCAAGCAATTATCGTGTATGGTGTTCGCTATCGCGGGATGATAACGGACTTCCTATAGCCAGAAATTGAGGAAATGGATCTAGACGATATGTGGTTTATAGGTGTTGACTAGGGATGCCAAACAGGACCAGGTTTTTGAAACCCGGGATTCGGGATTTTTAATTCAAGAAAAGGGATCCCGGGACGGATCGGGATTTTTCGGGATTTCATATATAAAAGCCAATTTTAAAATTCATATAATTATAATTTAATGTTTATGTATGTATAAGAATTAAAACAAATTGATTCATGAAGAAAATTAACCTCATTACAAAATAAAACTGTTTAATGTGTTCTTTTAAAGTAATATGGAATTATGTATTAAAACTTATATATTAAAAAGATTCTTAAACAAATTATTGACGTCAGATAATTGATACCTCATTTTATCGCAAACATATGCTGCCGACGAAACCAATATTCGCATTCAACACTTTTGGGTGGTATGGTAAATAAATAACTACATATATGCTATATGACAATATTTAATTTATTTTATCTCAGTTATATATGTATTAATCTAATAAAATAAACTTATGTGTGTCAAAAGACCTTTGGTAGAACCCCCTAAAGTTGTTAACACCTTTTTGCACAACTTGCATTTTGCGTGCGCAGTTCTATTATTATCCACTTAGAAAAAGACCCACCATCTGATTTTGTTTTCGTGGTACGTAATGCATTGCATGTAACATTTATTCACTTGTGACTTATTTTGTAACCAGTTAAAAATTAGATCCATGGCCAGTATGATTT
Source organism: Pollenia angustigena (assembly GCA_930367215.1). Classification (NCBI taxonomy): domain Eukaryota; kingdom Metazoa; phylum Arthropoda; class Insecta; order Diptera; family Polleniidae; genus Pollenia; species Pollenia angustigena. The sequence continues at coordinate 13,444,156 of OV884060.1, read as the reverse complement.
AATATTGAATTTTTACTTATCTCAAAATCTCAGGATTTTTATATCAAACCCCGGGATTCGGGACTTAAATTTTTAGAATAATCCCGGGTTTTCGGGATTGGCATCCCTAGTGTTTACTGGTCAAACGGTTTCTTGATACCGTTACTGCTGCTCCAGCTTTGGCAAATAATCAAAAATTTAAGATTAATTTCAATACCAAAGTTAAACGATTACTTTTGACCGATACCGAGTATTTTTTTACCGATACTACTTGGTACTCGGTTGCTAAGTATCGATTACAAAAATACTTGGTACTTATATAAAAGTATCGAATATGTACTTGTATTTACTCGTATCGTTTCATCCCTAGTGATGGTATGAGGCCAGAATATACGGAGAATTCTACGAAGGCAACGATTCACAAAACCTTGCATTATTTGCAATTCTCGATTGATGGGATTCCACATTTTACATGCGTACACAGAAAAATATAAACATTGATTTCAATTAAAAAATTTGTGATATGAATTAAAAAATTAATTAGAATGCACAAATTAATCGTATCGATTAAACTTTTGATTCACTTGATTCAACGTTTTGATTCACTTAATTAATGTTTCATTTACTTCATTAAATTTTTAATTAAAACTGATTAATGCTTTCTGTGTAGAGAAGCACAGGCTGTACGTTGGCATTGGATATTTTTATTTTAGTGACTCTGGATATAAAGGTAGATTGCCAAACAGAGGAGAGAACACCGTAGGCAGCTCTAGCTTCATTGACATGTGCTGGTTCATATTCCTATATACTTATGAAGATTCAATAAATAAATTATGATTTATTCTTATTCTGGGTGGCTGGCATCGGAACAACCGAATACATCTTACTTGTTTTCAAACTTGGCTCCATTTTTAAAAATTAAGGGCCTATTTCACCAATTCTAGCTATTTATCAAATTATGTTTAAAATTCGATTTGTATGTCAAATAAAAATAAAATTAATAAAAAGCTTTAAATAAATATGTATGAATTGGTATTTAAATAGAATTGGTGAAATAGTCCCAAAATGTTTCTATTTAAAAATTCTTAAAGTTTCTAGGTTTTTAAATTTTTTATTATATACTTTGATATTTCTCCCCTGAAGCAAAGTAACATACATTTAAAATCATAAATCATTTCTACCATACAAAGTGGTAATTTTAACAATTTATCAATTGTTTTTCTTCTTGCAGACATGGGTTTCCATAATTTATGAAAACTTGTTTGTTTCGTTTCTGAAATACAAATCAAAAATCTGAACAAGAGATGAAAAAAACAAATATTTATGATTGACATATCGCACATTGTTTAATCATCTGAGATAAAATCAAAAGAGACCGAAATAAAAAACGTTCGGTTGCTATAAAAATTCAAACGAAATTCCATACACTATTATGAAAAACCATGGAAAAAGCAGTAGAGAACAAGAAATTTCATTAGTCAAACATGTTTTTGGTATTTAAAAACAAAGAAATATTCAATTATTTTTTCAATAAACAAATATAGAGAAGAAATGGTAAGAAGAAAGAGCAAACAGACAAGAGCAAGATATAAAACAGAAACACATTCTAATAGTTTTTTTACAAAATATTGGGTAAAAATTTTTTAAACAGACACACTGACGGAAAATATGCATGTAAAGCTGAGTGAAAAGTACAAAACTAATAAATAGTGCTTAAAATAAAAGTAGACCAATATTGAAAAAAAAAAAAACAGATACATTCTAATCTATTACACAAGCAATATAAAGTTAACATTACAAAAAAAACCAAGATACATCGGGTGTTTTTTACGGCTGCATAAGAACTTTTGATATCGATAACTATGGCTTGACAGCTAAGAATGTCAATTCTGTTCAGTTAGTGTCGGTTCACACACGCGAAGTTTGACTCGTCAAGTCTTGAGCTATTAGGAGAGAAAGGGAAAGAGAATGTCATTTATTTTCCCCTCTTTCCTAAAAACAATTGCACCAAATTCAGTTAAAACTAACTATTACTTTAACTTTAAGTTAACAATATGTTTTTTACAGTTATAACTGAAAGTCAAGTACAGCTGAACTTAGTGAAATTGGCCGTTAACGAGTCAAACTTGACGTGTGTGAATCGGCACTTAGTTTTGGCAAGTCATCATGAATCGTGTAACGCTTGTGAAAATTTACTTTCAAAAAAAATCTATTCGCCAATTTCAAAGAGCACTTCATACATTTTACGAAGCTCTTTTCTGAATAAATGGCTACGCAAATAAGCCGTTTTTGGAGCGAACACAATCTTCAAGTTGTTAACGTATCTCCATTACATCCATTCAAATTGATTGTTTCGTGCGGTTTACACGCTCTTTTGAAATGAGCAAGGAGCTGCCGTTACACAGAAAAAATTATTGCCGAATTATTTTCAAACAAACGCTTGTTTGAAAATTTTTTAAATTTCTACAAATTTTTTTACTGATTCAATTAAAATTTTTGTTTGATTTTTATTTAACCAACACAAATGTTGAAAACCATTCAAAAATATAATACACGCGTTATTGGTTTCAAGTTTTCATAATTTTGTATGAAATATTTAACGCTTTTAATGTTGTCGTCTTTTTGCATTTTTTTATTTAATCGTAAGCAACACTTCCTAATGTGAAATATAAGAACTACAACAAAAAACACATACAGTCCATTTTTGGACACTTTAAAAAAGTACAACAATAAGAAAGATGAAGAGGTTTGAAGTAAAAAAAAAAAAACAAAAAAATTACAGGTAAAAAAACGTTTCACTCTTTTTAAACAACAGAAACAACAACAACATTATAAGAAACAAAATAAATTTTTGGTTGGTTTCAAAGTTGGTAAAAAAAAAAAACTAAATCCCGTATTAAATTTTTTCAAACTGTTTACTTAAATACAAAAATATTATGACGAAAAACATATCGAGTCGGTCTGTCGCCGTTTTTGGGTTACATTTCTTCTTCATTAGCAAAGGAAAGGATACAGCAACAGTGAGTAATGACGAAAAACATTGTGTGTATTGAAAAGACTTCGTTCAAAAATTATTCCAACAAAAAAATGTGTATCAAAGCCAGCCGGCCGCTCTGCTCTCTTTGCCATAATCTTCTAATACAGTGCCTGCTTGTGTGCGCATCACTGCTTGTGCAAAAACTTTTTTTTTTTTTTTTTTGGTTTTGAAATTTAGTATATGAATTTCAGTAAACTTTTTGTTTGATTCAGTTAAATTATTTGTTTGAAAAAATCAGTGTTTTATTTCAATAAACGAAATGCAAATAAATTGTTTGAATATGCGAATTTGTTTATAGGACCGATTTCAGACAAAATATTGTTTGATTCTACGAATTTTTTGTTTGAATTGGAAAAATATTTTTTTCTGTGTACGGTGAATGACGAGCTCTATCGAGACATGCTGACTGAATTTTTTTTTTCCGAAAATCAATAAGCAAAACATAAAAGACATTTGGTAACAACAAGACAAGCAACTAACCATGCCGTGCGCTTAAAAATCGCTTTATTGCGAAATCAATTTGGTGGCAACTTTGTTTCCAGAAGTGATTCTATTCACTGGCCCTTTCGTTCGTGCGATTTAACGCCTCTGGATAACTTTTTATATGGCCATGTTGTCATTAGTTTATGCCGACAAACATGGAAACCAATATTCAAGCCACCATTGACGCAATATGGCCAGATTTATTGGAAAAAGTAGTCAAAAATTGAACTGATCGAATGGACCCACAACCCGTCTCCGCGGCGGACATATGCCGAAAATCTTATCGAAAAAACAAATGCCATGAAATCATCTACCAGATTATAATAATTAAAACAAAAAACCCCCCCCCACTATATAAAATATTAGAGAACAAGCAGAACTCTGGTAAAAATGTATTAAAATATATTAAAATATATATGAAACTTATTATGGTTTATGAACGAGCTAAATGTGTCCAGACTACACCTAAGAAAACTAATCGGGTTTATACCTGGGTATTGGCCCATCGGAAAACACGTCTAGAGCCACTAGCTCCATCGCAATGATTTTTCTAGAAGTTGCAATGACGATGAGGAAGAATCAACAGAACATATTCGCTGTATTTTTAGTGCATTCATATACTTAAGACCGACATTTTTTGGTAATAAAACCATCGGAGACATTAATTCTCTAATGGGTAATAAATTTGTGAAAGTTTAAACGCTGGTTTAGTTGAACTCAACTTAAGTTTAAATCAGTGTCCCATGTATTACATGTACCTAAAAAAAATAACATGTGGCAGCACTAAGATAAATCTTGTCAAATTCATATGGCCTATATTGGTAGTTTAAACGCTAAATTTTATGCGTGTAAATATGGTTTTGGGAAATGGGACTTTCAGCATAGGTGCACGTAGTGCGGAAAGTTTTCTGACTGTCATTCACTTGGGAGTGACCAGTAACGACGAGTGACCTGTTTGACTGTCCAAGCAACTCACTACTTCCGGTCCTAGACCAGGTATTTCCCGGGCAATGGCTTTTCAGATTCCTCTGATTCCAGTCATGTAGCCTGAATGGTTAAAGTACATCTTAACGTCTCAGGCAAGTAGGCAAATTACATGAATATTTGCTGAAGCATGACTGCATCATGGGATTAGAAACGAAGATGGCAGCCCTATCACCAATCTAAGAAAGGAGGGCCAGCAACCCACTTTTCCGAAATATAATTTGCTAACGAATCGCCTAATAAACAGCCTCTAGGCGCCCTATGCTCCAGTGGGAGTTAGAGGAATATATATATATATATATATATATATATATATATATATATATATATGTCATGGCGATGTGTTGGGGTCTGTTTTTCGATATACGGCTTTTTTTAAGGTCATTTGTATACTTTGGGTACCGGTCCCAAATAAATCATAGGTCTAAAGCTTGCTTTGGGGACCGACATAATTTCAGGAGATTTTTTTCAAAAAAAATTTTTTTTTTTAATTTTTATTGATTATGAATTGACTATTGCTTATTTACTACGATTACATATCCTTTTATTAATAGACACTCAAGAAATGTATAATTTTCACATTTTTAGTTAAAACATTAAAATTGATATTGCCACATTTTCGAAAAAAATTTTATATTTTGAGGTCCATATCAACACTGTATTACCATAACCACTGTATTAGCAAACCGACATAATTTTGTATAACTTTAGGGTAGTTGAACTGTCAAACTTGTATTATAAATTTACATAACAAAAGTACTCAAATTTTTTATACATTAATTGGGGGAAAAAATAGTACCAAAAAGGGGAATTACGGGAAATTTCTAATTTTACTAAAATGTTTGGTTCTGCAGCTGGTATTTTTTTAATTATCGTTAATGTTGGACCTTAAAACATAAGATTCAACATGCAATATCCTGAGTCGATAAGAATCTATGACGGAACTTTTTGGTACTTTTTTGTTCTTTAACTGGTACTTTTTGAATTTCCGTTAGTATTGGACCTAGTGGATGAGAGTCAGTAAGAGTGTACTTTTTGGAACTATTTTATGTGTTAACTGGTACTTTTTGAATATCCGTAAGCATTGTACCTAGAAACATTAAATTAAACATGCAAGGTCCTGAGTGAGAATCTGTAAGAGGGCTTTTAGGTACTTTTTGTTCATTAACTGTTACTTTTTGAATTTCCGTCAGTATTGGACCTAGAAACATAAAATTAAACATGCAAGATCCTGTGTAAATGAGAATCTGTTAGAGGTATCTTTTCGGTACTTTTTTATTCGTTAGCTGGTACTTTTTGAATTTTCGTTTGTATTGGACCTAGAAACATAAAATTAAACATGCAAGGGCTTGAGTGAATGGGAATCTGTATGAGGGCTTTTTGGTACTTTTTTTCTTTAACTGGTACTTTTTGAATTTTCATTAATATTGAACCTAGAATCATAAAGTTCAACATGCAAGGTCTTGAGTAAATAACAATCTGTTGGAGGGATATTTTTGGTACTTTTTCGTTTTTTAACTGGTACTTTTTTTAAATTTTCGCTAAGATTGGTCTTATGAACATAAAATTAAACCTGCATGGTCCTGAGAGAATGAGAATCTCTAAAAGCGCTTATTGGTACTTTTTAGTTCTTAAACAAGTACTTTTTAAATATCCGTTAATATTGGACTTAGAAACATTAAATTCAAGATGCAATGCCCGGAGTGGATAAGGATCTATAAGCGGGAAGTTTTTGGTACTTTTTTGTTCTTTAGCTGGTACTTTTTGAATTTCCGTTAGTATTTGGCTTAGAAACATAAAATTAAACATGCAAGGTCCTGAGTGAATGAGAATCTGTAAGAGGGCTTTTTGGTACTTTTTTTTTGTTCTTTAACTGGTACTTTTTGAATTTCCATTAATATTGAGCCTAGAATCATAAAATTCATCATGCAATGTCCTGAGTTGATGAGAATCTATAAGAGGGAAGTTTTTGTTACTTTTTAATTCATAAACTGGTACTTTTTGAATATCCGTTAGTATTGGACCTAGAAAGATAAAATTAAACATGCAATGTCCTGAGTGAATGAGAATCTATAATAGGGAACGTTTTGGTACTTACATTAACTGGTACTTTTTGAATTTCCGTTAGTATTGGACCTAGAAAGATAAAATTAATATGCACGGTGCTGAGTGAATAATAATGAATAATTTAAATAATAATTGAATTTAGCTATAGATCGTTAAAACCACCCTTTTAAAATAAAATTATCGAAATATAATGAAACAAACAATAAAAAATCGCAAAATTTTTTAAATAATTATTGAATTTAGCTATAAACGGCTAAAAGCACATTTTTTATATAAAATTATTGAAATATGATAAAACAAACAATAAAAAATAAAAATTTTTTTTAAAAAATAAGTGAATTTAGCTATAAATCGCTAAAACCACCCTCTTTTAAATAAAATTATTAAAATATAATGAAAAAAACAGTAAAAATTCGCTAAATTTTTTAAATATAAATTAAATTTAGCTATAAATCGCTAAAGCCACCATTCTTTAAATAAAATTATTGAAATATAATGAAACAAACAATAAAAAATCTCAAAATTTTTTAAATAATAATTGAATTTAGCTATAAATCGCTAAAATCCCTTTTTTAAATAAAATTTTTGAAATATAATGAAAAAAACAACAAAACATCGCAAAATTTTTTAATAATAATTGAATTTAGCTATAAATCGCTAAAAACCATCATTTTTAAATGAAATTATTGAAATATAATGAAAAAACAACAATTTTATTTAAAAAAAGAGTGGTTTTTAGCGATTTATTGCTAAATTCAATTATTATTAAAAAAATTTAGCGATTTTTTATTGTTGTTTTCATTATATTTCAATAATTTTATTTAAAAAAGGGTGGTTTTTGGCGATTTATAGCTAAATTCAATTATTATTTAAAAAATTTAGTGATTTTTTATTGTTTGTTTGATTATATTTCAATAATTTTATTTAAAAAAGGGTGGTTTTTGGTGATTTATAGCTAAATTCAATTATTATGTAAAAAATTTTGCGATTTTTTTACTGTGTGTTTCATTATATTTCAAAAATTTTATTTAAAAAAGGGTGGTTTTTGGCGTTTTATAGCAAAATTCAATTATTATTTAAAAAATTTAGCGATTTTTTATTGTTTTTTCATTATATTTCAATAATCCTATTTAAAAAATTGTGGTTTTTGGCGATTTATAGCAAAATTCAATTATTATTTAAAAAATCTAGCGATTGTTTTTACCTTATATTTTTATTGTTTTTTCATTATATTTCAATAATTTTATTTAAAAAAGGGTGGTTTTTGGTGATTTATAGCTAAATTCAATTATTATTTTAAAAATTAGCGATTTTTTATTGTTTGTTTCATTATATTTCAATAATTTTATTTAAACAAGGGTGGTTTTTGGTGATTTATAGCTAAATTCAATTATTATTTTAAAAATTTAGCGATTTTTTATTGTTTGTTTCATTATATTTTAATAATTTTATTTAAAAAAGGGTGGTTTTTGGTGATTTATAGCTAAATTCAATTATTATTTAAAAAATTTAGCGATTTTTTATTGTTTTTTCATTATATTTCAATAATTTTATTTAAAAAAGGGTGGTTTTTGGTGATTTATAGCTAAATTCAATTATTATTTTAAAAATTAGCGATTTTTTATTGTTTGTTTCATTATATTTCAATAATTTTATTTAAAAAAGGGTGGTTTTTGGTGATTTATAGCTAAATTCAATTATTATTTAAAAAATGTAGCGATTTTTTATTGTGTGTTTCATTATATTTCAATAATTTTATTCAAAAAATTGTGGTTTTTGGCGATTTATAGCAAAATTCAATTATTATTTAAAAAATTTAGCGATTGTTTATTGTTTTTTCCTTATATTTTTATTGTTTTTTCATTATATTTCAATAATTTTATTTAAACAAGGGTGGTTTTTGGTGATTTATAGCTAAATTCAATTATTATTTTAAAAATTTAGCGATTTTTTATTGTTTGTTTCATTATATTTTAATAATTTTATTTAAAAAAGGGTGGTTTTTGGTGATTTATAGCTAAATTCAATTATTATTTAAAAAATTTAGCGATTTTTTATTGTTTTTTCATTATATTTCAATAATTTTATTCAAAAAATTGTGGTTTTTGGCGTTTTATGGCAAAATTCAATTATTATTTAAAAAATTTAGCGATTGTTTATTGTTTTTTCCTTATATTTTTATTGTTTTTTCATTATATTACAATAATTTTATTTAAACAAGGGTGGTTTTTGGTGATTTATAGCTAAATTCAATTATTATTTAAAAAATTTTGCGATTTTTTATTGTGTGTTTCATTATATTTCAATAATTTTATTCAAAAAATGGTGGTTTTTGGCGTTTTATAGCAAAATTCAATTATTATTTAAAAAATTTAGCGATTGTTTATTGTTTTTTCCTTATATTTTTATTGTTTTTTCATTATATTTCAATAATTTTATTTAAACAAGGGTGGTTTTTGGTAATTTATAGCTAAATTCAATTATTATTTTAAAAATTTAGCGATTTTTTATTGTTTGTTTCATTATATTTTAATAATTTTATTTAAAAAAGGGTGGTTTTTGGTGATTTATAGCTAAATTCAATTATTATTTAAAAAATTTAGCGATTTTTTATTGTTTTTTCATTATATTTCAATAATTTTATTTAAAAAAGGGTGGTTTTTGGTGATTTATAGCTAAATTCAATTATTATTTTAAAAATTAGCGATTTTTTATTGTTTGTTTCATTATATTTCAATAATTTTATTTAAAAAAGGGTGGTTTTTGGTGATTTATAGCTAAATTCAATTATTATTTAAAAAATGTAGCGATTTTTTATTGTGTGTTTCATTATATTTCAATAATTTTATTCAAAAAATTGTGGTTTTTGGCGATTTATAGCAAAATTCAATTATTATTTAAAAAATTAAGCGATTGTTTATTGTTTTTTCCTTATATTTTTATTGTTTTTTCATTATATTTCAATAATTTTATTTAAAAAAGGGTAGTTTTTGGTGCTTTATAGCTAAATTCAATTATTATTTAAAAAATTTAGCGATTTTTTATTGTTTTTTCATTATATTTCAATAATTTTATTAAAAAAAGGGTGGCTTTTGGTGATTTATAGCTAAATTCAATTATTATTTAAAAAATTTAGCGATTTTTTATTGTGTGTTTCATTATATTTCAATAATTTTATTTAAAAAATTGTGGTTTTTGGCGATTTATAGCAAAATTCAATTATTATTTAAACAATTTTGCGATTGTTTATTGTTTTTTCATTATATTTTTTTTGTTTTTTCATTATATTTCAATAATTTTATTTAAAAAAGGGTGGTTTTTGGTGCTTTATAGCTAAATTCAATTATTATTTAAAAAAAATTTGCGATTTTTTATTGTGTGTTTCATTATATTTCAATAATTTTATTTAAAAAATTGTGGTTTTTGGCGATTTATAGCAAAATTCAATTATTATTTTAAAAATTAACGATTTTTTTTGTTTGTTTCATTATATTTCAATAATTTTATTTAAAAAAGGGTGGTTTTTGGTGATTTTTAGCTAAATTCAATTATTATTTAAAAAATTTAGCGATTTTTTATTGTTTTTTCATTATATTTCAATAATCCTATTTAAAAAATTGTGGTTTTTGGCGATTTATAGCAAAATTCAATTATTATTTAAAAAATTTAGCGATTGTTTATTGTTTTTTCCTTATATTTTTATTGTTTTTTCATTATATTTCAATAATTTTATTTAAACAAAGGGGGTTTTTGGTGATTTATAGCTAAATTCAATTATTATTTTAAAAATTTAGCGATTTTTTATTGTTTGTATCATTATATTTTAATAATTTTATTTAAAAAATGGTGGTTTTTGGTGATTTATAGCTAAATTCAATTATTATTTAAAAAATTTAGCGATTTTTTATTGTTTTTTCATTATATTTCAATAATTTTATTTAAAAAAGGGTGGTTTTTGGTGATTTATAGCTAAATTCAATTATTATTTTAAAAATTAGCGATTTTTTATTGTTTGTTTCATTATATTTCAATAATTTTATTTAAAAAAGGATGGTTTTTGGTGATTAATAGCTAAATTCAATTATTATTTAAAAAATTTAGCGATTTTTTATTGTGTGTTTCATTATATTTCAATAATTTTATTCAAAAAATTGTGGTTTTTGGCGATTTATAGCAAAATTCAATTATTATTTAAAAAATTTAGCGATTGTTTATTGTTTTTTCGTTATAGTTTTATTGTTTTTTCATTATATTTCAATAATTTTATTTAAACAAGGGTGGTTTTTGGTGATTTATAGCTAAATTCAATTATTATTTTAAAAATTTAGCGATTTTTTATTGTTTGTTTCATTATATTTTAATAATTTTATTTAAAAAAGGGTGGTTTTTGGTGATTTATAGCTAAATTCAATAATTTTTTAAAAAAATTAGCGATTTTTTATTGTGTGTTTCATTATATTTCAATAATTTTATTTAAAAAATTGTGGTCTTTGGCGATTTATAGCTAAATTCAATTATTATTTAAAAAATTTAGCGATTGTTTATTGTTTTTTCATTATATTTTTATTGTTTTTTCTTTATATTTCAATAATTTTATTTAAAAAGGGTAGTTTTTGGTGCTTTATAGCTAAATTCAATTATTATTTAAAAAATTTAGCGATTTTTTATTGTTTTTTCATTATATTTCAATAATTTTATTTAAAAAAGGGTGGTTTTTGGTGATTTATAGCAAAATTCAATTATTATTTAAAAAAATTTGCGATTTTTTATTGTGTGTTTAATTATATTTCAATAATTTTATTTAAAAAATTGTGGTTTTTGTCGATTTATAGCAAAATTCAATTATTATTAAAAAAAATTTAGCGATTGTTTATTGTTTTTTCATTATATTTTTTTTGTTTTTTCATTATATTTCAATAATTTTATTTAAACAAGGGTGGTTTTTGGTGATTTATAGCTAAATTCAATTATTATTTTAAAAATTTAGCGATTTTTTATTGTTTGTTTCATTATATTTTAATAATTTTATTTAAAAAAGGGTGGTTTTTGGTGATTTATAGCTAAATTCAATAATTTTTTAAAAAAATTAGCGATTTTTATTGTGTGTTTCATTATATTTCAATAATTTTATTTAAAAAATTGTGGTTTTTGGCGATTTATAGCAAAATTCAATTATTATTTAAAAAATTTAGCGATTGTTTATTGTTTTTTCCTTATATTTTTATTGTTTTTTCTTTATATTTCAATAATTTTATTTAAAAAAGGGTAGTTTTTGGTGCTTTATAGCTAAATTCAATTATTATTTAAAAAATTTAGCGATTTTTTATTGTTTTTTCATTATATTTCAATAATTTTATTTAAAAAAGGGTGGTTTTTGGTGATTTATAGCTAAATTCAATTATTATTTAAAAAAATTTGCGATTTTTTATTGTGTGTTTAATTATATTTCAATAATTTTATTTAAAAAATTTTGGTTTTTGTCGATTTATAGCAAAATTCAATTATTATTAAAAAAATTTAGCGATTGTTTATTGTTTTTTCATTATATTTTTTTTGTTTTTTCATTATATTTCAATAATTTTATTTAAACAAGGGTGGTTTTTGGTGATTTATAGCTAAATTCAATTATTATTTTAAAAATTTAGCGATTTTTTATTGTTTGTTTCATTATATTTTAATAATTTTATTTAAAAAAGGGTGGTTTTTGGTGATTTATAGCTAAATTCAATTATTATTTTAAAAATTTAGCGATTTTTTATTGTTTGTTTCATTATATTTTAATAATTTTATTTAAAAAAGGGTGGTTTTTGGTGATTTATAGCTAAATTCAATTATTTTTTAAAAAATTTAGCGATTGTTTATTGTTTGTTTCATTATATTTTAATAATTTTATTTAAAAAAGGGTGGTTTTTGGTGATTTATAGCTAAATTCAATTATTATTTTAAAAATTAGCGATTTTTTATTGTTTGTTTCATTATATTTCAATAATTTTATTTAAAAAAGGGTGGATTTTGGTGATTTATAGCTAAATTCAATTATTATTTAAAAAATTTAGCGATTTTTTATTGTTTTTTCATTATATTTCAATAATTTTATTTAAAAAAGGGTGGTTTTTGGTGATTTATAGCTAAATTCAATTATTATTTTAAAAATTAGCGATTTTTTATTGTTTGTTTCATTATATTTCAATAATTTTATTTAAAAAAGGGTGGTTTTTGGTGATTTATAGCTAAATTCAATTATTATTTAAAAAATTTAGCGATTTTTTATTGTTTTTTCATTATATTTCAATAATTTTATTTAAAAAAGGGTGGTTTTTGGTGATTTATAGCTAAATTCAATTATTATTTAAAAAATGTAGCGATTTTTTATTGTGTGTTTCATTATATTTCAATAATTTTATTCAAAAAATTGTGGTTTTTGGCGATTTATAGCAAAATTCAATTATTATTTAAAAAATTTAGCGATTGTTTATTGTTTTTTCCTTATATTTTTATTGTTTTTTCATTATATTTCAATAATTTTATTTAAACAAGGGTGGTTTTTGGTGATTTATAGCTAAATTCAATTATTATTTTAAAAATTTAGCGATTTTTTATTGTTTGTTTCATTATATTTTAATAATTTTATTTAAAAAAGGGTGGTTTTTGGTGATTTATAGCTAAATTCAATTATTATTTAAAAAATTTAGCGATTTTTTATTGTTTTTTCATTATATTTCAATAATTTTATTCAAAAAATTGTGGTTTTTGGCGTTTTATGGCAAAATTCAATTATTATTTAAAAAATTTAGCGATTGTTTATTGTTTTTTCCTTATATTTTTATTGTTTTTTCATTATATTACAATAATTTTATTTAAACAAGGGTGGTTTTTGGTGATTTATAGCTAAATTCAATTATTATTTAAAAAATTTTGCGATTTTTTATTGTGTGTTTCATTATATTTCAATAATTTTATTCAAAAAATTGTGGTTTTTGGCGTTTTATAGCAAAATTCAATTATTATTTAAAAAATTTAGCGATTGTTTATTGTTTTTTCCTTATATTTTTATTGTTTTTTCATTATATTTCAATAATTTTATTTAAACAAGGGTGGTTTTTGGTAATTTATAGCTAAATTCAATTATTATTTTAAAAATTTAGCGATTTTTTATTGTTTGTTTCATTATATTTTAATAATTTTATTTAAAAAAGGGTGGTTTTTGGTGATTTATAGCTAAATTCAATTATTATTTAAAAAATTTAGCGATTTTTTATTGTTTTTTCATTATATTTCAATAATTTTATTTAAAAAAGGGTGGTTTTTGGTGATTTATAGCTAAATTCAATTATTATTTTAAAAATTAGCGATTTTTTATTGTTTGTTTCATTATATTTCAATAATTTTATTTAAAAAAGGGTGGTTTTTGGTGATTTATAGCTAAATTCAATTATTATTTAAAAAATGTAGCGATTTTTTATTGTGTGTTTCATTATATTTCAATAATTTTATTCAAAAAATTGTGGTTTTTGGCGATTTATAGCAAAATTCAATAATTATTTAAAAAATTAAGCGATTGTTTATTGTTTTTTCCTTATATTTTTATTGTTTTTTCATTATATTTCAATAATTTTATTTAAAAAAGGGTAGTTTTTGGTGCTTTATAGCTAAATTCAATTATTATTTAAAAAATTTAGCGATTTTTTATTGTTTTTTCATTATATTTCAATAATTTTATTAAAAAAAGGGTGGCTTTTGGTGATTTATAGCTAAATTCAATTATTATTTAAAAAATTTAGCGATTTTTTATTGTGTGTTTCATTATATTTCAATAATTTTATTTAAAAAATTTTGGTTTTTGGCGATTTATAGCAAAATTCAATTATTATTTAAAAAATTTTGCGATTGTTTATTGTTTTTTCATTATATTTTTTTTGTTTTTTCATTATATTTCAATAATTTTATTTAAAAAAGGGTGGTTTTTGGTGCTTTATAGCTAAATTCAATTATTATTTAAAAAAATTTGCGATTTTTTATTGTGTGTTTCATTATATTTCAATAATTTTATTTAAAAAATTGTGGTTTTTGGCGATTTATAGCAAAATTCAATTATTATTTTAAAAATTAACGATTTTTTTTGTTTGTTTCATTATATTTCAATAATTTTATTTAAAAAAGGGTGGTTTTTGGTGATTTATAGCTAAATTCAATTATTATTTAAAAAATTTAGCTATTTTTTATTGTTTTTTCATTATATTTCAATAATCCTATTTAAAAAATTGTGGTTTTTGGCGATTTATAGCAAAATTCAATTATTATTTAAAAAATTTAGCGATTGTTTATTGTTTTTTCCTTATATTTTTATTGTTTTTTCATTATATTTCAATAATTTTATTTAAACAAAGGTGGTTTTTGGTGATTTATAGCTAAATTCAATTATTATTTTAAAAATTTAGCGATTTTTTATTGTTTGTATCATTATATTTTAATAATTTTATTTAAAAAATTGTGGTTTTTGGTGATTTATAGCTAAATTCAATTATTATTTAAAAAATTTAGCGATTTTTTATTGTTTTTTCATTATATTTCAATAATTTTATTTAAAAAAGGGTGGTTTTTGGTGATTTATAACTAAATTCAATTATTATTTTAAAAATTAGCGATTTTTTATTGTTTGTTTCATTATATTTCAATAATTTTATTTAAAAAAGGATGGTTTTTGGTGATTAATAGCTAAATTCAATTATTATTTAAAAAATTTAGCGATTTTTTATTGTGTGTTTCATTATATTTCAATAATTTTATTCAAAAAATTGTGGTTTTTGGCGATTTATAGCAAAATTCAATTATTATTTAAAAAATTTAGCGATTTTTTATTGTTTTTTCCTTATAGTTTTATTGTTTTTTCATTATATTTCAATAATTTTATTTAAACAAGGGTGGTTTTTGGTGATTTATAGCTAAATTCAATTATTATTTTAAAAATTTAGCGATTTTTTATTGTTTGTTTCATTATATTTTAATAATTTTATTTAAAAAAGGGTGGTTTTTGGTGATTTATAGCTAAATTCAATAATTTTTTAAAAAAATTAGCGATTTTTTATTGTGTGTTTCATTATATTTCAATAATTTTATTTAAAAAATTGTGGTCTTTGGCGATTTATAGCTAAATTCAATTATTATTTAAAAAATTTTGCGATTGTTTATTGTTTTTTCATTATATTTTTATTGTTTTTTCTTTATATTTCAATAATTTTATTTAAAAAAGGGTAGTTTTTGGTGCTTTATAGCTAAATTCAATTATTATTTAAAAAATTTAGCGATTTTTTATTGTTTTTTCATTATATTTCAATAATTTTATTTAAAAAAGGGTGGTTTTTGGTGATTTATAGCAAAATTCAATTATTATTTAAAAAAATTTGCGATTTTTTATTGTGTGTTTAATTATATTTCAATAATTTTATTTAAAAAATTGTGGTTTTTGTCGATTTATAGCAAAATTCAATTATTATTAAAAAAATTTAGCGATTGTTTATTGTTTTTTCATTATATTTTTTTTGTTTTTTCATTATATTTCAATAATTTTATTTAAACAAGGGTGGTTTTTGGTGATTTATAGCTAAATTCAATTATTATTTTAAAAATTTAGCGATTTTTTATTGTTTGTTTTATTATATTTTAATAATTTTATTTAAAAAAGGGTGGTTTTTGGTGATTTATAGCTAAATTCAATAATTTTTTAAAAAAATTAGCGATTTTTTATTGTGTGTTTCATTATATTTCAATAATTTTATTTAAAAAATTGTGGTTTTTGGCGATTTATAGCAAAATTCAATTATTATTTAAAAAATTTAGCGATTGTTTATTGTTTTTTCCTTATATTTTTATTGTTTTTTCTTTATATTTCAATAATTTTATTTAAAAAAGGGTAGTTTTTGGTGCTTTATAGCTAAATTCAATTATTATTTAAAAAATTTAGCGATTTTTTATTGTTTTTTCATTATATTTCAATAATTTTATTTAAAAAAGGGTGGTTTTTGGTGATTTATAGCTAAATTCAATTATTATTTAAAAAAATTTGCGATTTTTTATTGTGTGTTTAATTATATTTCAATAATTTTATTTAAAAAATTTTGGTTTTTGTCGATTTATAGCAAAATTCAATTATTATTAAAAAAATTTAGCGATTGTTTATTGTTTTTTCATTATATTTTTTTTGTTTTTTCATTATATTTCAATAATTTTATTTAAACAAGGGTGGTTTTTGGTGATTTATAGCTAAATTCAATTATTATTTTAAAAATTTAGCGATTTTTTATTGTTTGTTTCATTATATTTTAATAATTTTATTTAAAAAAGGGTGGTTTTTGGTGATTTATAGCTAAATTCAATTATTATTTTAAAAATTTAGCGATTTTTTATTGTTTGTTTCATTATATTTTAATAATTTTATTTAAAAAAGGGTGGTTTTTGGTGATTTATAGCTAAATTCAATTATTTTTTAAAAAATTTAGCGATTGTTTATTGTTTGTTTCATTATATTTTAATAATTTGATTTAAAAAATTGTGGTTTTTGGCGATTTATAGCAAAATTCAATTATTTTTTAAAAAACTTTGCGATTGTTTATTGTTTTTTCCTTATATTTTTATTGTTTTTTAATTATATTTCAATAATTTTATTAAAAAAAGGGTGGCTTTTGGTGATTTATAGCTAAATTCAATATTTTTTTAAAAAATTTAGCGATTTTTTATTGTGTGTTTCATTATATTTCAATAATTTTATTTAAAAGATTGTGGTTTTTGGCGATTTATAGCTAAATTCAATTATAATTTAAAAAATTTAGCGATTGTTTATTGTTTTTTCATTATATTTTAATAATTTTATTTAAAAAAGGGTAGTTTTTGGTGCTTTATAGCTAAATTCAATTATTATTTAAAAAATTTAGCGATTTTTTATTGTTTTTTCATTATATTTCAATAATTTTATTAAAAAAAGGGTGGCTTTTGGTGATTTATAGCTAAATTCAATTATTATTTAAAAAATTTAGCGATTTTTTATTGTGTGTTTCATTATATTTCAATAATTTTATTTAAAAAATTGTGGTTTTTGGCGATTTATAGCAAAATTCAATTATTATTTAAAAAATTTAGCGATTGTTTATTGTTTTTTCATTATATTTTTTTTTGTTTTTTCATTATATTTCAATAATTTTATTTAAAAAATTGTGGTTTTTGGTGCTTTATAGCTAAATTCAATTATTATTTAAAAAATTTAGGGATTTTTTATTGTTTTTTCATTATATTTCAATAATTTTATTTAAAAAAGGGTGGTTTTTGTTGATTTATAGCAAAATTCAATTATTATTTAAAAAAATTTGCGATTTTTTATTGTGTGTTTCATTATATTTCAATAATTTTATTTAAAAAATTGTGGTTTTTGGCGATTTATAGCAAAATTCAATTATTATTTAAAAAATTTAGCGATTGTTTATTGTTTTTTCCTTATATTTTTATTGTTTTTTCATTATATTTCAATAATTTTATTTAAAAAATTTAGCGATTTTTTATTGTTTTTTCATTATATTTCAATCATTTTATTTAAAAAAGGGTGGTTTTTAGCGATTTATAGCTAAATTCCATTATTATTTAAAAAAATTTAGCGATTTTTATTGTTTTTTCATTATATTTCAATAATTTTATTTAATAATGGGTGGTTTTTAGCGATTTATAGCTAAATTCAATTATTAGTTAAGCAATTTAGCGATTTTTATTGTTTTTTCAATATATTTCAATAATTTTATTTAAAAATGAGTGGTTTTAGGCGACTTATAGCTAAATTCAATTATTATTTAAAAAATTTAGGTATTTTTTATTGTTTTTTCATTATATTTCAATAATTTTATTTAAAAAAGGGTGGTTTTTGGTGATTTATAGCAAAATTCAATTATTATTTAAAAAAATTTGCGATTTTTTATTGAGTGTTTTATTATATTTCAATAATTTTATTTAAAAAATTGTGGTTTTTGGCGATTTATAGCAAAATTCAATTATTATTTAAAAAATTTAGCGATTGTTTATTGTTTTTTCCTTATATTTTTATTGTTTTTTCATTATATTTCAATAATTTTATTTAAAAAATTGTGGTTTTTGGCGATTTATAGCAAAATTCAATTATTAGTTTAACAATTTAGCGATTTTTATTGTTTTTTCATTATATTTCAATAATTTTATTTAAAAAAGGGTAGTTTTTGGTGCTTTATAGCTAAATTCAATTATTAGTTTAACAATTTAGCGATTTTTATTGTTTTTTCATTATATTTCAATAATTTTATTTAAAAAAAGGGTGGGTTTTGGTGATTTATAGCAAAATTCAATTATTATTTAAAAATTTAGCGATTTTTTATTGTTTGTTTCATATTATTTCAATAATTTTATCTAATAACGGGTGGTTTTTAGCGATTTATAGCTAAATTCAATTATTAGTTAAACAATTTAGCGATTTTTATTGTTTTTTCATTATATTTCAATAATTTTATTTAAAAAAAGGGTGGTTTTTGGTGATTTATAGCAAAATTCAATTATTATTTAAAAATTTAGCGATTTTTTATTGTTTGTTTCATATTATTTCAATAATTTTATCTAATAACGGGTGGTTTTTAGCGATTTATGGCTAAATTCAATTATTAGTTAAACAATTTAGCGATTTTTTATTGTTTTTTCATTATATTTCAATAATTTTATTTAAAAAAGGGTAGTTTTTGGTGCTTTATAGCTAAATTCAATTATTAGTTTAACAATTTAGCGATTTTTATTGTTTTTTCATTATATTTCAATAATTTTATTTAAAAAAAGGGTGGTTTTTGGTGATTTATAGCAAAATTCAATTATTATTTAAAAATTTAACGATTTTTTATTGTTTGTTTCATATTATTTTAATAATTTTATCTAATAACGGGTGGTTTTTAGCTAAATTCAATTATTAGTTAAACAATTTAGCGATTTTTTATTGTTTTTTCATTATTTTTCAATAATTTTATTTAAAAAAGGGTGGTTTTTGGCGATTTATAGCTAAATTCAATTATCATTTAAAAATTTAGCGATTTTTTATTGTTTTTTTCATTTTATTTCAATAATTTTATCTAATAACGGGTGGTTTTTAGCGATTTATAGCTAAATTCAATTATTAGTTAAACAATTTAGCGATTTTTTATTGTTTTTTCATTATTTTTCAATAATTTTATTTAAAAAAGGGTGGTTTTTAGCGATTTATAGCTAAATTGAATCATTATTTAAAAAATGTAGCGATTTTTTATTGTTTTTTCATTATATTTCAATAATTTTATCTAAAAAAGGGTGGTTTTTAGCGATTTATAGCTAAATTCAATTATTATTTAAAAAATTTTGCGATTTTTTATTGTTTTTTCATTATATAACAATAATTTTATTTAAAAATGGTTGGTTTTAGGCGATTTATAGCTAAATTCATCTATTATTTAACAAAATTTAGCAATTTTTTATTGTTTGTTTTATTATATTTCAATAATTTTAATTAAAAAAGGGTGGTTTTAGCGATTTATAGCTAAATTCAATTATTATTTTATAAATATATTTAAAAAAGGGTGGTTTTTAGCGATTTATAGCTAGATTGAATTATTTTTTAAAAAAAATTTAGCGATTTTTTATTGTTTTTTCATTATATTTCAATAATTTTATTTAAAAAAGTGTGGTTTTTGGCGATTTATAGCTAAATTCAATTATTATTTAAAAAATTTTGCGATTTTTATTGTTTTTTCATTATTTTTCAATAACTTTATTTAAAAAAGGGTGGTTTTTAGCGATTTATAGCTAAATTCAATTATTATTTAAAAAAATTTGCGATTTTTATTGTTTTTTCATTATATTTCAATAATTTTATTTAAAAAAGTGTGGTTTTTGGCGATTTATAGCTAAATTCAATTATTATTTAAAAAATTTTGCGATTTTTATTGTTTTTTCGTTATATTTCAATAATTTTATTTAAAACTGGTGGTTTTTAGCGATTTATAGCTAAATTCAATTACTAGTTAAACAATTTAGCGATTTTTTATTGTGTGTTTCATTATATTTCAATAATTTTATTTAAAAAATTGTGGTTTTTGGCGATTTATAGCAAAATTCAATTATTATTTAAAAAATTTAGCGATTGTTTATTGTTTTTTCATTATATTTTTTTTTGTTTTTTCATTATATTTCAATAATTTTATTTAAAAAAGGGTGGTTTTTGGTGCTTTATAGCTAAATTCAATTATTATTTACAAAATTTAGGGATTTTTTATTGTTTTTTCATTATATTTCAATAATTTTATTTAAAAAAGGGTGGTTTTTAGCGATTTATAGCAAAATTCAATTATTATTTAAAAAAAATTGCGATTTTTTATTGTGTGTTTCATTATATTTCAATAATTATATTTAAAAAATTGTGGTTTTTGGCGATTTATAGCAAAATTCAATTATTATTTAAATAATTTAGCGATTGTTTATTGTTTTTTCATTATATTTTTTTTGTTTTTTCATTATATTTCAATAATTTTATTTAAAAAAGGGTGGTTTTTGGTGCTTTATAGCTAAATTCAATTATTATTTAAAAAATTTAGGGATTTTTTATTGTTTTTTCATTATATTTCAATAATTTTATTTAAAAAAGGGTGGTTTTTGTTGATTTATAGCAAAATTCAATTATTATTTAAAAAAATTTGCGATTTTTTATTGTGTGTTTCATTATATTTTAATAATTTTATTTAAAAAATTGTGGTTTTTGGCGATTTATAGCAAAATTCAATTATTATTTAAAAAATTTAGCGATTGTTTATTGTTTTTTCGTTATATTTCAATAATTTTATTTAAAAAAGTGTGGTTTTTGGCGATTTATAGCTAAATTCAATTATTATTTAAAAAATTTTGCGATTTTTATTGTTTTTTCGTTATATTTCAATAATTTTATTTAAAACTGGTGGTTTTTAGCGATTTATAGCTAAATTCAATTATTAGTTAAACAATTTAGCGATTGTTTATTGTTTTTTCATTATATTTTTTTTGTTTTTTCATTATATTTCAATAATTTTATTTAAAAAAGGGTGGTTTTTGGTGCTTTATAGCTAAATTCAATTATTATTTAAAAAATTTAGGGATTTTTTATTGTTTTTTCATTATATTTCAATAATTTTATTTAAAAAAGGGTGGTTTTTGTTGATTTATAGCAAAATTCAATTATTATTTAAAAAAATTTGCGATTTTTTATTGTGTGTTTCATTATATTTCAATAATTTTATTTAAAAAATTGTGGTTTTTGGCGATTTATAGCAAAATTCAATTATTATTTAAAAAATTTAGCGATTGTTTATTGTTTTTTCCTTATATTTTTATTGTTTTTTCATTATATTTCAATAATTTTATTTAAAAAATTTTGCGATTTTTTATTGTTTTTTTCATTATATTTCAATCATTTTATTTAAAAAAGGGTGGTTTTTGGCGATTTATAGCTAAATTCAATTATTATTTGAAAAATGTAGCGATTTTTTATTGTTTTTTCATTATATTTCAATAATTTTATTTAATAACGGGTGGTTTTTACCGATTTATAGCTAAATTCAATTATTAGTTAAGCAATTTAGCGATTTTTATTGTTTTTTCAATATATTTCAATAATTTTATTTAAAAATGAGTGGTTTTAGGCGATTTATAGCTAAATTCAATTATTATTTAAAAAATTTAGGGATTTTTTATTGTTTTTTCATTATATTTCAATAATTTTATTAAAAAAAGGTTGGTTTTTGGTGATTTATAGCAAAATTCAATTATTATTTAAAAAAATTTGCGATTTTTTATTGGGTGTTTCATTATATTTCAATAATTTTATTTAAAAAATTGTGGTTTTTGGCGATTTATAGCAAAATTCAATTATTATTTAAAAAATTTAGCGATTGTTTATTGTTTTTTCCTTATAATTTTATTGTTTTTTCATTATATTTCAATAATTTTATTTAAACAAGGGTGGTTTTTGGTGATTTATAGCAAAATTCAATTATTATTTAAAAAATTTAGCGATTGTTTATTGTTTTTTCCTTATATTTTTATTGTTTTTTCATTATATTTCAATAATTTTATTAAAAAAAGGGTGGCTTTTGGTGATTTATAGCTAAATTCAATAATTTTTTAAAAAATTTAGCGATTTTTAATGTTTTTTTCATTTTATTTCAATAATTTTATCTAATAACGGGTGGTTTTTAGCGATTTATAGCTAAATTCAATTATTAGTTAAACAATTTAGCGATTTTTTATTGTTTTTTCATTATTTTTCAATAATTTTATTTAAAAAAGGGTGGTTTTTAGCGATTTATAGCTAAATTGAATCATTATTTAAAAAATGTAGCGATTTTTTATTGTTTTTTCATTATATTTCAATAATTTTATTTAAAAAAGGGTGGTTTTTAGCGATTTATAGCTAAATTCAATTATTATTTAAAAAATTTTGCGATTTTTTATTGTTTTTTTCATTATATAACAATAATTTTATTTAAAAATGGTTGGTTTTAGGCGATTTATAGCTAAATTCATCTATTATTTAAAAAATTTAGCAATTTTTTATTGTTTGTTTTATTATATTTCAATAATTTTAATTAAAAAAGGGTGGTTTTAGCGATTTATAGCTAAATTCAATTATTATTTTATAAATATATTTAAAAAAGGGTGGTTTTTAGCGATTTATAGCTAGATTGAATTATTTTTTAAAAAAAATTTAGCGATTTTTTATTGTTTTTTCATTATATTTCAATAATTTTATTTAAAAAAGTGTGGTTTTTGGCGATTTATAGCTAAATTCAATTATTATTTAAAAAATTTTGCGATTTTTATTGTTTTTTCATTATTTTTCAATAACTTTATTTAAAAAAGGGTGGTTTTTAGCGATTTATAGCTAAATTCAATTATTATTTAAAAAATTTTGCGATTTTATTGTTTTTTCATTATATTTCAATAATTTTATTTAAAAAAGTGTGGTTTTTGGCAATTTATAGCTAAATTCAATTATTATTTAAAAAATTTTGCGATTTTTATTGTTTTTTCGTTATATTTCAATCATTTTATTTAAAACTGGTGGTTTTTAGCGATTTATAGCTAAATTCAATTATTAGTTAAACAATTTAGCGATTTTTTATTGTGTGTTTCATTATATTTCAATAATTTTATTTAAAAAATTGTGGTTTTTGGCGATTTATAGCAATATTCAATTATTATTTAAAAAATTTAGCGATTGTTTATTGTTTTTTCATTATATTTTTTTTTTGTTTTTTCATTATATTTCAATAATTTTATTTAAAAAAGGGTGGTTTTTGGTGCTTTATAGCTAAATTCAATTATTATTTACAAAATTTAGGGATTTTTTATTGTTTTTTCATTATATTTCAATAATTTTATTTAAAAAAGGGTGGTTTTTGTTGATTTATAGTAAAATTCAATTATTATTTAAAAAAAATTGCGATTTTTTATTGTGTGTTTCATTATATTTCAATAATTATATTTAAAAAATTGTGGTTTTTGGCGATTTATAGCAAAATTCAATTATTATTTAAATAATTTAGCGATTGTTTATTGTTTTTTCATTATATTTTTTTTGTTTTTTCATTATATTTCAATAATTATATTTAAAAAATTGTGGTTTTTGGCGATTTATAGCAAAATTCAATTATTATTTAAAAAATTTAGCGATTGTTTATTGTTTTTTCGTTATATTTCAATAATTTTATTTAAAAAAGTGTGGTTTTTGGCGATTTATAGCTAAATTCAATTATTATTTAAAAAATTTTGCGATTTTTATTGTTTTTTCGTTATATTTCAATAATTTTATGTAAAACTGGTGGTTTTTAGCGATTTATAGCTAAATTCAATTATTAGTTAAACAATTTAGCGATTGTTTATTGTTTTTTCATTATATTTTTTTTTGTTTTTTCATTATATTTCAATAATTTTATTTAAAAAAGGGTGGTTTTTGGTGCTTTATAGCTAAATTCAATTATTATTTAAAAAATTTAGGGATTTTTTATTGTTTTTTTATTATATTTCAATAATTTTATTTAAAAAAGGGTGGTTTTTGTTGATTTATAGCAAAATTCAATTATTATTTAAAAAAATTTGCGATTTTTTATTGTGTGTTTCATTATATTTCAATAATTTTATTTAAAAAATTGTGGTTTTTGGCGATTTATAGCAAAATTCAATTATTATTTAAAAAATTTAGCGATTGTTTATTGTTTTTTCCTTATATTTTTATTGTTTTTTCATTATATTTCAATAATTTTATTTAAAAATTTAGCGATTTTTTATTGTTTTTTCATTATATTTCAATCATTTTATTTAAAAAAGGGTGGTTTTTGGCGATTTATAGCTAAATTCAATTATTATTTGAAAAATGTAGCGATTTTTTATTGTTTTTTCATTATATTTCAATAATTTTATTTAATAACGGGTGGTTTTTACCGATTTATAGCTAAATTCAATTATTAGTTAAGCAATTTAGCGATTTTTATTGTTTTTTCAATATATTTCAATAATTTTATTTAAAAATGAGTGGTTTTAGGCGATTTATAGCTAAATTCAATTATTATTTAAAAAATTTAGGGATTTTTTATTGTTTTTTCATTATATTTCAATAATTTTATTTAAAAAAGGGTGGTTTTTGGTGATTTATAGCAAAATTCAATTATTATTTAAAAAAATTTGCGATTTTTTATTGGGTGTTTCATTATATTTCAATAATTTTATTTAAAAAATTGTGGTTTTTGGCGATTTATAGCAAAATTCAATTATTATTTAAAAAATTTAGCGATTGTTTATTGTTCTTTCCTTATATTTTTATTGTTTTTTCATTATATTTCAATAATTTTATTTAAACAAGGGTGGGTTTTGGTGATTTATAGCAAAATTCAATTATTATTTAAAAAATTTAGCGATTGTTTATTGTTTTTTCCTTATATTTTTATTGTTTTTTCATTATATTTCAATAATTTTATTAAAAAAAGGGTGGGTTTTGGTGATTTATAGCTAAATTCAATAATTTTTTAAAAAATTTAGCGATTTTTAATGTGTGTTTCATTATATTTCAATAAGTTTATTTAAAAAATTGTGGTTTTTGGCGATTTGTAGCAAAATTCAATTATTATTTAAAAAATTTAGCGATTTTTTATTGTTTGTTTCATTTTATTTCAATAATTTTATCTAATAACGAGTGGTTTTTAGCGATTTATAGCTAAATTCAATTATTAGTTAAACAATTTAGCGATTTTTTTATTGTTTTTTCATTATTTTTCAATAATTTTATTTAAAAAAGGGTGGTTTTTAGCGATTTATAGCTAAATTGAATTATTATTTAAAAAATGTAGCGATTTTTTATTGTTTTTTCATTATATTTCAATAATTTTATTTAAAAAAGGGTGGTTTTTAGCGATTTATAGCTAAATTCAATTATTATTTAAAAAATTTAGCGATTTTTTATTGTTTTTTATTATATAACAATAATTTTATTTAAAAATGGTTGGTTTTAGGCGATTTATAGCTAAATTCAACTATTATTTAAAAAATTTAGCAATTTTTTATTGTTTGTTTTATTATATTTCAATAATTTTAATTAAAAAAGGGTGGTTTTAGCGATTTATAGCTAAATTCAATTATTATTTTATAAATATATTTAAAAAAGGGTGGTTTTTAGCGATTTATAGCTAAATTGAATTATTTTTTAAAAAAAATTTAGCGATTTTCTATTGTTTTTTCATTATATTTCAATAATTTTATTTAAAAAAGTGTGGTTTTTGGCGATTTATAGCTAAATTCAATTATTATTTAAAAAATTTTGCGATTTTTATTGTTTTTTCATTATATTTCAATAACTTTATTTAAAAAAGGGTGGTTTTTAGCGATTTATAGCTAAATTCAATTATTATTTAAAAAATTTAGCGATTTTTATAGTTTTTTCATTATATTTCAATAATTTTATTTAAAAAAGTGTGGTTTTTGGCGACTTATAGCTAAATTCAATTATTATTTAAAAAATTTAGCGATTGTTTATTGTTTTTTCGTTATATTTCAATAATTTTATTTAAAAAAGTGTGGTTTTTGGCGATTTATAGCTAAATTCAATTATTATTTAAACAATTTTGCGATTTTTATTGTTTTTTCGTTATATTTCAATAATTTTATTTAAAACTGGTGGTTTTTAGCGATTTATAGCTAAATTCAATTATTAGTTAAACAATTTAGCGATTGTTTATTGTTTTTTCATTATATTTTTTTTGTTTTTTCATTATATTTCAATAATTTTATTTAAAAAAGGGTGGTTTTTGGTGCTTTATAGCTAAATTCAATTATTATTTAAAAAATTTAGGGATTTTTTATTGTTTTTTCATTATATTTCAATAATTTTATTTAAAAAAGGGTGGTTTTTGTTGATTTATAGCAAAATTCAATTATTATTTAAAAAAATTTGCGATTTTTAATTGTGTGTTTCATTATATTTCAATAATTTTATTTAAAAAATTGTGGTTTTTGGCGATTTATAGCAAAATTCAATTATTATTTAAAAAATTTAGCGATTGTTTATTGTTTTTTCCTTATATTTTTATTGTTTTTTCATTATATTTCAATAATTTTATTTAAAAAATTTAGCGATTTTTTATTGTTTTTTCATTATATTTCAATCATTTTATTTAAAAAAGGGTGGTTTTTGGCGATTTATAGCTAAATTCAATTATTATTTGAAAAATGTAGCGATTTTTTATTGTTTTTTCATTATATTTCAATAATTTTATTTAATAACGGGTGGTTTTTACCGATTTATAGCTAAATTCAATTATTAGTTAAGCAATTTAGCGATTTTTATTGTTTTTTCAATATATTTCAATAATTTTATTTAAAAATGAGTGGTTTTAGGCGATTTATAGCTAAATTCAATTATTATTTAAAAAATTTAGGGATTTTTTATTGTTTTTTCATTATATTTCAATAATTTTATTTAAAAAAGGGTGGTTTTTGGTGATTTATAGCAAAATTCAATTATTATTTAAAAAAATTTGCGATTTTTTATTGGGTGTTTCATTATATTTCAATAATTTTATTTAAAAAATTGTGGTTTTTGGCGATTTATAGCAAAATTCAATTATTATTTAAAAAATTTAGCGATTGTTTATTGTTTTTTCCTTATATTTTTATTGTTTTTTCATTATATTTCAATAATTTTATTTAAACAAGGGTGGTTTTTGGTGATTTATAGCAAAATTCAATTATTATTTAAAAAATTTAGCGATTGTTTATTGTTTTTTCCTTATATTTTTATTGTTTTTTCATTATATTTCAATAATTTTATTAAAAAAAGGGTGGGTTTTGGTGATTTATAGCTAAATTCAATAATTTTTTAAAAAATTTAGCGATTTTTAATGTGTGTTTCATTATATTTCAATAATTTTATTTAAAAAATTGTGGTTTTTGGCGATTTATAGCAAAATTCAATTATTATTTAAAAAATTTAGCGATTTTTTATTGTTTGTTTCATTTTATTTCAATAATTTTATCTAATAACGAGTGGTTTTTAGCGATTTATAGCTAAATTCAATTATTAGTTAAACAATTTAGCGATTTTTTTATTGTTTTTTCATTATTTTTCAATAATTTTATTTAAAAAAGGGTGGTTTTTAGCGATTTATAGCTAAATTGAATTATTATTTAAAAAATGTAGCGATTTTTTATTGTTTTTTCATTATATTTCAATAATTTTATTTAAAAAAGGGTGGTTTTTAGCGATTTATAGCTAAATTCAATTATTATTTAAAAAATCTAGCGATTTTTTATTGTTTTTTATTATATAACAATAATTTTATTTAAAAATGGTTGGTTTTAGGCGATTTATAGCTAAATTCAACTATTATTTAAAAAATTTAGCAATTTTTTATTGTTTGTTTTATTATATTTCAATAATTTTAATTAAAAAAGGGTGGTTTTAGCGATTTATAGCTAAATTCAATTATTATTTTATAAATATATTTAAAAAAGGGTGGTTTTTAGCGATTTATAGCTAAATTGAATTATTTTTTAAAAAAAATTTAGCGATTTTCTATTGTTTTTTCATTATATTTCAATAATTTTATTAAAAAAAGTGTGGTTTTTGGCGATTTATAGCTAAATTCAATTATTATTTAAAAAATTTTGCGATTTTTATTGTTTTTTCATTATATTTCAATAACTTTATTTAAAAAAGGGTGGTTTTTAGCGATTTATAGCTAAATTCAATTATTATTTAAAAAATTTAGCGATTTTTATAGTTTTTTCATTATATTTCAATAATTTTATTTAAAAAAGTGTGGTTTTTGGCGACTTATAGCTAAATTCAATTATTATTTAAAAAATTTTGCGATTTTTTATTGTTTTTTCAATATATTTCAATAATTTTATTTATAAAAGGGTGGTTTTTGTCGATTTATATTATTATTTAAAAAATTCAGCGATTTTTTATTGTTTTTTCATTATATTTCAATAATTTTATTTAAAACTGGTGGTTTTTAGCGATTTATAGCTAAATGCAATTATTAGTTAAACAATTTAGCGATTTTTTATTGTTTTTTCATTATATTTCAATAACTTTATTTAAAAAAGGGTGGTTTTTAGCGATTTGTTGCTAAATTCAATTATTATTTAAAAAATTTTGCGATTTTTATTGTTTTTTCATTATATTTCAATAATTTTATTTAAAAAATAATGAATGAAAAAAAAAATTAAAAAGAATACAAAATCGCTAAATTATTTAAATAATAATTGAATTTAGCTATAAGTTATTGAAATATAATGAAACAAACAATAAAAAATCGCTAAATGTTTTAAATAAGAATTGAAATTAGCTATAAATCGCCAAAACTACCCTTTTTAAAAAAAATTATTGAAATATAATGAAAAAATCGCTAAATTTTTTAAATAATAATTTAATTTAGATATAAATCGCCAAAAACCACCCGTATTAAATAAAATTATTGAAATTTAATGAAAAAACAATAAAAAATCTAAAAAATCGCTAAATTGTTTAACTAATAATTGAATTTAGCTATAAATCGCTAAAAACCACCCTTTTTTAAATAAAATTATTGAAATATAATGAAAAAACAATAAAAAATCGCTACATTTTTTAAATAATAATTCAATTTAGCTATAAATCGCTAAAACCACCCTTTTTTAATTAAAATTATTGAAATACAACAAAACAAACAATAAAAAATCGCTTCAATTTTTTAAATAATAATATAAATCGCCAAAAACCACCCTTTTTTAAATAAAATTATTGAAAAATAATGAAAAAACAATAAAAAATCGCTAAATTGTTTAACTCATAATTGAATTTAGCTATAAATCGCTAAAAACCACCCGTTATTAAATAAAATTATTGAAATATAATGAAAAAACAATAAAAAATCGCTAAATTGTTTAACTAGTAATTGAATTTAGCTATAAATCGCCCAAATCCACGCTTTTTTAAATAAAATTATTGAAATATAATGAAACACACAATAAAAAAATCGCTAATTTTTTTTAAATAATAATTGAATTTAGCTATAAATCGCTAAAAACCACCCGTTATTAAATAAAATTATTGAAATATAATGAAAAAACAATAAAAATCGCAAAATTTTTTTAAATAATAATTGAATTTAGCTATAAATCGCCAAAAACCACCCGTTTTAAATAAAATTATTGAAATATAATGAAAAAACAATAAAAAATCGCTAAATTGTTTAACTAGTAATTTAATTTAGCTATAAATCGCCCAAAAACACGCTTTTTTAAATAAAATTATTGAAATATAATGAAACACACAATAAAAAATCGCTAATTTTTTTTTAATAATAATTGAATTTAGCTATAAATCGCTAAAAACCACCCGTTATTAAATAAAATTATTGAAATATAATGAAAAAACAATAAAAAACCGCTACATTTTTTAAATAAAAATTGAATTTAGCTATGAATCGCCAAAAACCACCCTTTTTTAAATAAAATTATTGAAATATAATGAAAAAACAATAAAAATCGCTAAATTTTTTTTAAATAATAATTGAATTTAGCTATAAATCGCTAAAAACCACCCGTTATTAAATAAAATTATTGAAATATAATGAAAAAACAATAAAAAATCGCTAAATTGTTTGATTAGTAATTGAATTTAGCTATAAAACAATAAAAAATCGCTAAATTGTTTAACTAATAATTGAATTTAGCTATAAATCGCTAAAAACCACCAGTTTTAAATAAAATTATTGATATACAATGAAAAAACAATAAAAAATCGCTAAGTTGTTTAACTAGTAATTGAATTTAGCTATAAATCGCCCAAAACCACGCTTTTTTAAATAAAATTATTGAAATGTAATGAAAAAACAATAAAAATCGCTAAATTTTTTAAATAATAATTGAATTTAGCAACAAATCGCTAAAAACCACCCTTTTTTAAATAAAGTTATTGAAATATAATGAAAAAACAATAAAAAATCGCTAAATTGTTTAACTAATAATTGAATTTAGCTATAAATCGCTAAAAACCACCAGTTTTAAATAAAATTATTGAAATATAATGAAAAAACAATAAAAATCGCAAAATTTTTAAAAAAATAATTGAATTTAGCTATAAATCGCCAAAAACCACCCTTTTTTAAATAAAATTATTGAAATATAATGAAAAAACAATAAAACTCGCTACATTTTTCAAATAATATTTGAATTTAGCTATAAAACGCCAAAAACCGCCCTTTTTTAAATAAAATTATTGAAATATACTGAAAAAACAATAAAAAATCGCTAAATTTTTTAAATAAAATTATTGAAATATAATGAAAAAACAATAAAAAATCGCTACATTTTTCAAATAATAATTGAATTTAGCTATAAATCGCCAAAAACCACCCTTTTTAAATAAAATTGTTGAAATATATTGAAAAAACAATAAAAATCGCTAAATTGCTTAACTAATAATTGAATTTAGCTATAAATCGCTAAAAACCACCCTTTTTTAAATAAAATTATTGAAATATAATGAAAAAACAATAAAAATCGCTACATTTTTCAAATAATAATTTAATTTAGCTATAAAACGCCAAAAACCACCCTTTTTTAAATAAAATTATTGAAATATAATGAAAAAAACAATAAAAAATCGCTAAATTTTTTAAATAAAATTATTGGAATATAATGAAAAAACAATAAAAAATCGCTACATTTTTCAAATAATAATTGAATTTAGCTATAAATCGCCAAAAACCACCCTTTTTTAAATAAAATTATTGAAATATATTGAAAAAACAATAAAAAATCGCTAAATTGTTTAACTAGTAATTGAATTTAGCTATAAAACAATAAAAAATCGCTAAATTGTTTAACTAATAATTGAATTTAGCTATAAATCGCTAAAAACCACCAGTTTTAAATAAAATTATTGATATATAATGAAAAAACAATAAAAAATCGCTAAATTGTTTAACTAGTAATTGAATTTAGCTATAAATCGCTCAAAACCACGCTTTTTTAAATAAAATTATTGAAATGTAATGAAAAAACAATAAAAATCGCTAAATTTTTTAAATAATAATTGAATTTAGCTACAAATCGTTAAAAACCACCCTTTTTTAAATAAAGTTATTGAAATATAATGAAAAAACAATAAAAAATCGCTAAATTGTTTAACTAATAATTGAATTTAGCTATAAATCGCTAAAAACCACCAGTTTTAAATAAAATTATTGAAATATAACGAAAAAACAATAAAAATCGCAAAATTTTTTAAATAATAATTGAATTTAGCTATAAATCGCCAAAAACCACACTTTTTTAAATAAAATTATTGAAATATAATGAAAAAACAATAAAAAATCGCTACATTTTTCAAATAATAATTGAATTTAGCTATAAATCGCCAAAAACCACCCTTTTTTAAATAAAGTTATTGAAATATAATGAAAAAACAATAAATAATCGCAAACTTTTTAAAAAATAATTGAATTTAGCTATAAATCGCCTAAAACCACTCATTTTTAAATAAAATTATTGAACTATATTGAAAAAACAATAAAAATCGCTAAATTTTTTAAATAATAATTGAATTTAGCTATAAATCGCCAAAAACCAACATTTTTTAAATAAAATTATTGAAATATAATAAAAAAACAATAAAAAAAAATCGCTAAATAATTGAATTTAGCTATAAATCGCTAAAAACCACCCTTGTTTAAATAAAATTATTGAAATATAATGAAAAACAATAAAAAATCACTAAATTTTTTAAATAAAATTATTGAAATATAATGAAAAAACAATAAAAAATCGATACATTTTTTAAATAATAATTGAATTTAGCTATAAATCGCCAAAAACCACCCTTTTTTAAATAAAATTATTGAAATATAATGAAAAAACAATATTAAATCGCAAAATTTTTTAAATAATAATTGAATTTAGCTATAAATCGCCAAAAACCACACTTTTTTAAATAAAATTATTGAAATATAATGAAAAAACAATAAAAAATCGCTACATTTTTCAAATAATAATTGAATTTAGCTATAAATCGCCAAAAACCACCCTTTTTTAAATAAAGTTATTGAAATATAATGAAAAAACAATAAATAATCGCAAACTTTTTAAAAAATAATTGAATTTAGCTATAAATCGCCTAAAACCACTCATTTTTAAATAAAATTATTGAAATATATTGAAAAAACAATAAAAATCGCTAAATTTTTTAAATAATAATTGAATTTAGCTATAAATCGCCAAAAACCAACATTTTTTAAATAAAATTATTGAAATATAATAAAAAAACAATAAAAAAAAATCGCTAAATAATTGAATTTAGCTATAAATCGCTAAAAACCACCCTTGTTTAAATAAAATTAATGAAATATAATGAAAAACATTAAAAAATCACTAAATTTTTTAAATAAAATTATTGAAATATAATGAAAAAACAATAAAAAATCGCTACATTTTTTAAATAATAATTGAATTTAGCTATAAATCGCCAAAAACCACCCTTTTTTAAATAAAATTATTGAAATATAATGAAAAAACAATAAAAAATGTCTAAATTGCTTAACTAATAATTGAATTTAGCTATAAATCGCTAAAAACCACCCGTTATTAAATAAAATTATTGAAATATAATGAAAAAACAATAAAAAATCCCTAAATTGTTTAACTAGTAATTGAATTTAGCTATAAATCGCCAAAAACCACCCTTTTTTAAATAAAATTATTGAAATATAATGAAAAAACAATAAAAAATCGCTACATTTTTTTAATAATAATTGAATTTAGCTATAAATCGCCTAAAACCACCCTTTTTTAAATAAAATTATTGAAATATTATGAAAAAACAATAAAAAATCGCTAAATTGCTTAACTAATAATTGAATTTAGGTATAAATCGCTAAAAACCACCCGTTATTAAATAAAATTATTGAAATATAATGAAAAAACAATAAAAAATCCCTAAATTGTTTAACTAGTAATTGAATTTAGCTATAAATCGCCAAAAACCACCCTTTTTTAAATAAAATTATTGAAATATAATGAAAAAACAATAAAAAATCGCTACATTTTTTTAATAATAATTGAATTTAGCTATAAATCGCCTAAAACCACCCTTTTTTAAATAAAATTATTGAAATATTATGAAAAAACAATAAAAAATCGCTAAATTGCTTAACTAATAATTGAATTTAGGTATAAATCGCTAAAAACCACCCGTTATTAAATAAAATTATTGAAATATAATGAAAAAACAATAAAAAATCGCTAAATTGTTTAACTAGTAATTGAATTTAGCTATAAATCGCCAAAAACCACCCTTTTTTAAATAAAATTATTGAAATATAATGAAAAAACAATAAAAAATCGCTAAATTTTTTAAATAAAATTATTGAAATATAATGAAAAAACAATAAAAAATCGCTACATTTTTCAAATAATAATTGAATTTAGCTATAAATCGCCAAAAACCACCCTTTTTTAAATAAAATTATTGAAATATAATGAAAAAACAATAAAAAATCGCTAAATTTTTTAAATAAAATTATTGAAATATAATGAAAAAACAATAAAAAATCGCTACATTTTTCAAATAATAATTGAATTTAGCTATAAATCGCCAAAAACCACCCTTTTTTAAATAAAATTATTGAAATATAATGAAAAAACAATAAAAAATCGCTAAATTTTTTAAATAAAATTATTGAAATATAATGAAAAAACAATAAAAAATCGCTAAATTTTTTAAATAAAATTATTGAAATATAATGAAAAAACAATAAAAAATCGCTACATTTTTCAAATAATAATTGAATTTAGCTATAAATCGCTAAAAACCACCAGTTTTAAATAAAATTATTGATATATAATGAAAAAACAATAAAAAATCTCTAAATTGTTTAACTAGTAATTGAATTTAGCTATAAATCGCCCAAAACCACGCTTTTTTAAATAAAATTATTGAAATGTAATGAAAAAACAATAAAAATCGCTAAATTTTTTAAATAATAATTGAATTTAGCTACAAATCGTTAAAAACCACCCTTTTTTAAATAAAGTTATTGAAATATAATGAAAAAACAATAAAAAATCGCTAAATTGTTTAACTAATAATTGAATTTAGCTATAAATCGCTAAAAACCACCAGTTTTAAATAAAATTATTGAAATATAACGAAAAAACAATAAAAATCGCAAAATTTTTTAAATAATAATTGAATTTAGCTATAAATCGCCAAAAACCACACT
This sequence comes from Pollenia angustigena, assembly GCA_930367215.1. Taxonomy (NCBI): domain Eukaryota; kingdom Metazoa; phylum Arthropoda; class Insecta; order Diptera; family Polleniidae; genus Pollenia; species Pollenia angustigena. Next base: position 13,408,795 of record OV884060.1, on the reverse strand, counting down.
TTTTTAAATAAAATTATTGAAATATAATGAAAAAACAATAAAAAATCGCTACATTTTTCAAATAATAATTGAATTTAGCTATAAATCGCCAAAAACCACCCTTTTTTAAATAAAGTTATTGAAATATAATGAAAAAACAACAAATAATCGCAAACTTTTTAAAAAATAATTGAATTTAGCTATAAATCGCCTAAAACCACTCATTTTTAAATAAAATTATTGAACTATATTGAAAAAACAATAAAAATCGCTAAATTTTTTAAATAATAATTGAATTTAGCTATAAATCGCCAAAAACCAACATTTTTTAAATAAAATTATTGAAATATAATAAAAAAACAATAAAAAAAAAATCGCTAAATAATTGAATTTAGCTATAAATCGCTAAAAACCACCCTTGTTTAAATAAAATTATTGAAATATAATGAAAAACAATAAAAAATCACTAAATTTTTTAAATAAAATTATTGAAATATAATGAAAAAACAATAAAAAATCGATACATTTTTTAAATAATAATTGAATTTAGCTATAAATCGCCAAAAACCACCCTTTTTTAAATAAAATTATTGAAATATAATGAAAAAACAATAAAAATGTCTAAATTGCTTAACTAATAATTGAATTTAGCTATAAATCGCTAAAAACCACCCGTTATTAAATAAAATTATTGAAATATAATGAAAAAACAATAAAAAATCGCTAAATTGTTTAACTAGTAATTGAATATAGCTATAAATCGCCAAAAACCACCCTTTTTTAAATAAAATTATTGAAATATAATGAAAAAACAATAAAAAATCGCTACATTTTTTTAATAATAATTGAATTTAGCTATAAATCGCCCAAAACCACCCTTTTTTAAATAAAATTATTGAAATATTATGAAAAAACAATAAAAAATCGCTAAATTGCTTAACTAATAATTGAATTTAGGTATAAATCGCTAAAAACCACCCGTTATTAAATAAAATTATTGAAATATAATGAAAAAACAATAAAAAATCGCTAAATTGTTTAACTAGTAATTGAATTTAGCTATAAATCGCCAAAAACCACCCTTTTTTAAATAAAATTATTGAAATATAATGAAAAAACAATAAAAAATCGCTAAATTTTTTAAATAAAATTATTGAAATATAATGAAAAAACAATAAAAAATCGCTACATTTTTCAAATAATAATTGAATTTAGCTATAAATCGCCAAAAACCACCCTTTTTTAAATAAAATTATTGAAATATAATGAAAAAACAATAAAAAATCGCTAAATTTTTTAAATAAAATTATTGAAATATAATGAAAAAACAATAAAAAATCGCTACATTTTTCAAATAATAATTGAATTTAGCTATAAATCGCCAAAAACCACCCTTTTTTAAATAAAATTATTGAAATATAATGAAAAAACAATAAAAAATCGCTAAATTTTTTAAATAAAATTATTGAAATATAATGAAAAAACAATAAAAAATCGCTACATTTTTTTAAGAATAATTGAATTTAGCTATAAATCGCCTAAAACCACCCTTTTTTAAATAAAATTATTGAAATATAATGAAAAAACAATAAAAAATCGCTAAATTGCTTAACTAATAATTGAATTTAGGTATAAATCGCTAAAAACCACCCGTTATTAAATAAAATTATTGAAATATAATGAAAAAACAATAAAAAATCGCTAAACTGTTTAACTAGTAATTGAATTTAGCTATAAATCGCCAAAAACCACCCTTTTTTAAATAAAATTATTGAAATATAATGAAAAAACAATAAAAAATCGCTAAATTTTTTAAATAAAATTATTGAAATATAATGAAAAAACAATAAAAAATCGCTACATTTTTCAAATAATAATTGAATTTAGCTATAAATCGCCTAAAACCACCCTTTTTTAAATAAAATTATTGAAATATAATGAAAAAACAATAAAAAATCGCTAAATTGCTTAACTAATAATTGAATTTAGGTATAAATCGCTAAAAACCACCCGTTATTAAATAAAATTATTGAAATATAATGAAAAAACAATAAAAAATCGCTAAATTGTTTAACTAGTAATTGAATTTAGCTATAAATCGCCAAAAACCACCCTTTTTTAAATAAAATTATTGAAATATAATGAAAAAACAATAAAAATCGCTAAATTTTTTAAATAAAATTATTGAAATATAATGAAAAAACAATAAAAAATCGCTACATTTTTCAAATAATAATTGAATTTAGCTATAAATCGCCTAAAACCACTCATTTTTAAATAAAATTATTGAAATATATTGAAAAAACAATAAAAAATCGCTACATTGTTTAAATAATAATTGAATTTAGCTATAAATCGTCAAAAACCAACATTTTTTAAATAAAATTATTGAAATATAATGAAAAAACAATAAAAAATCGCTAAATTGTTTAACTAATAATTGAATTTAGCTATAAATCGCTAAAAACCACCAGTTTTTTAATAAAATTATTGAAATATAATGAAAAAACAATAAAAAATCGCTACATTTTTCAAATAATAATTGAATTTAGCTATAAATCGCCTAAAACCACTCATTTTTAAATAAAATTATTGAAATATAATGAAAAAACAATAAAAATCGCAAAATTTTTTAAATAATAATTGAATTTAGCTATAAATCGCTAAAAACCCCCCTTTTTTAAATAAAATTATTGAAATATAATAAAAAAAAATCGCTAAATAATTGAATTTAGCTATAAATCGCTAAAAACCACCCTTTTTTTAATAAAATTATTGAAATATAATGAAAAACAATAAAAAATCACTAAATTTTTTAAATAAAATTATTGAAATATAATGAAAAAACAATAAAAAATTGCTACATTTTTTAAATAATAATTGAATTTAGCTATAAATCGCCAAAAACCACCCTTTTTTAAATAAAATTATTGAAATATAATGAAAAAACAATAAAAAATCGCTAAATTGCTTAACTAATAATTGAATTTAGCTATAAATCGCTAAAAACCACCCGTTATTAAATAAAATTATTGAAATATAATGAAAAAACAATAAAAAATCGCTAAATTGTTTAACTAGTAATTGAATTTAGCTATAAATCGCCAAAAACCACCCTTTTTTAAATAAAATTATTGAAATATAATGAAAAAACAATAAAAAATCGCTAAATTGCTTAACTAATAATTAAATTTAGCTATAAATCGCTAAAAACCACCCGTTATTAAATAAAATTATTTAACTAAAATGAAAAAACAATAAAAAATCGCTAAATTGCTTAACTAATAATTGAATTTAGCTATAAATCGCTAAAAACCACCCGTTATTAAATAAAATTATTGAAATATAATGAAAAAACAATACAAAATCGCTACATTTTTCAAACAATAATTGAATTTAGCTATAAATCGCCTAAAACCACACTTTTTTAAATAAAATTATTGAAATATAATGAAAAAACAATAAAAAATCGCTACATTTTTCAAATAATAATTGAATTTAGCTATAAATCGCCAAAAACCACCCTTTTTTAAATAAAGTTATTGAAATATAATGAAAAAACAATAAATAATCGCAAACTTTTTAAAAAATAATTGAAATTAGCTATAAATCGCCTAAAACCACTCATTTTTAAATAAAATTATTGAAATATATTGAAAAAACAATAAAAATCGCTAAATTTTTTAAATAATAATTGAATTTAGCTATAAATCGCCAAAAACCAACATTTTTTAAATAAAATTATTGAAATATAATAAAAAAACAATAAAAAAAAATCGCTAAATAATTGAATTTAGCTATAAATCGCTAAAAACCACCCTTGTTTAAATAAAATTATTGAAATATAATGAAAAACATTAAAAAATCACTAAATTTTTTAAATAAAATTATTCAAATATAATGAAAAAACAATAAAAAATCGCTACATTTTTTAAATAATAATTGAATTTAGCTATAAATCGCCAAAAACCACCCTTTTTTAAATAAAATTATTGAAATATAATGAAAAAACAATAAAAAATGTCTAAATTGCTTAACTAATAATTGAATTTAGCTATAAATCGCTAAAAACCACCCGTTATTAAATAAAATTATTGAAATATAATGAAAAAACAATAAAAAATCGCTAAATTGTTTAACTAGTAATTGAATATAGCTATAAATCGCCAAAAACCACCCTTTTTTAAATAAAATTATTGAAATATAATGAAAAAACAATAAAAAATCGCTACATTTTTTTAATAATAATTGAATTTAGCTATAAATCGCCTAAAACCACCCTTTTTTAAATAAAATTATTGAAATATTATGAAAAAACAATAAAAAATCGCTAAATTGCTTAACTAATAATTGAATTTAGGTATAAATCGCTAAAAACCACCCGTTATTAAATAAAATTATTGAAATATAATGAAAAATCGCTAAATTGTTTAACTAGTAATTGAATTTAGCTATAAATCGCCAAAAACCACCCTTTTTTAAATAAAATTATTGAAATATAATGAAAAAACAATAAAAAATCGCTAAATTTTTTAAATAAAATTATTGAAATATAATGAAAAAACAATAAAAAATCGCTACATTTTTCAAATAATAATTGAATTTAGCTATAAATCGCCAAAAACCACCCTTTTTTAAATAAAATTATTGAAATATAATGAAAAAACAATAAAAAATCGCTAAATTTTTTAAATAAAATTATTGAAATATAATGAAAAAACAATAAAAAATCGCTACATTTTTCAAATAATAATTGAATTTAGCTATAAATCGCCAAAAACCACCCTTTTTTAAATAAAATTATTGAAATATAATGAAAAAACAATAAAAAATCGCTAAATTTTTTAAATAAAATTATTGAAATATAATGAAAAAACAATAAAAAATCGCTACATTTTTTTAATAATAATTGAATTTAGCTATAAATCGCCTAAAACCACCCTTTTTTAAATAAAATTATTGAAATATAATGAAAAAACAATAAAAAATCGCTAAATTGCTTAACTAATAATTGAATTTAGGTATAAATCGCTAAAAACCACCCGTTATTAAATAAAATTATTGAAATATAATGAAAAAACAATAAAAAATCGCTAAACTGTTTAACTAGTAATTGAATTTAGCTATAAATCGCCAAAAACCACCCTTTTTTAAATAAAATTATTGAAATATAATGAAAAAACAATAAAAAATCGCTAAATTTTTTAAATAAAATTATTGAAATATAATGAAAAAACAATAAAAAATCGCTACATTTTTCAAATAATAATTGAATTTAGCTATAAATCGCCTAAAACCACCCTTTTTTAAATAAAATTATTGAAATATAATGAAAAAACAATAAAAAATCTCTAAATTGCTTAACTAATAATTGAATTTAGGTATAAATCGCTAAAAACTACCCGTTATTAAATAAAATTATTGAAATATAATGAAAAAACAATAAAAAATCGCTAAATTGTTTAACTAGTAATTGAATTTAGCTATAAATCGCCAAAAACCACCCTTTTTTAAATAAAATTATTGAAATATAATGAAAAAACAATAAAAATCGCTAAATTTTTTAAATAAAATTATTGAAATATAATGAAAAAACAATAAAAAATCGCTACATTTTTCAAATAATAATTGAATTTAGCTATAAATCGCCTAAAACCACTCATTTTTAAATAAAATTATTGAAATATATTGAAAAAACAATAAAAAATCGCTACATTGTTTAAATAATAATTGAATTTAGCTATAAATCGTCAAAAACCAACATTTTTTAAATAAAATTATTGAAATATAATGAAAAAACAATAAAAAATCGCTAAATTGTTAAACTAATAATTGAATTTAGCTATAAATCGCTAAAAACCACCAGTTTTTTAATAAAATTATTGAAATATAATGAAAAAACAATAAAAAATCGCTACATTTTTCAAATAATAATTGAATTTAGCTATAAATCGCCTAAAACCACTAATTTTTAAATAAAATTATTGAAATATAATGAAAAAACAATAAAAATCGCAAAATTTTTTAAATAATAATTGAATTTAGCTATAAATCGCTAAAAACCCCCCTTTTTTAAATAAAATTATTGAAATATAATAAAAAAAAATCGCTAAATAATTGAATTTAGCTATAAATCGCTAAAAACCACCCTTTTTTTAATAAAATTATTGAAATATAATGAAAAACAATAAAAAATCACTAAATTTTTTAAATAAAATTATTGAAATATAATGAAAAAACAATAAAAAATTGCTACATTTTTTAAATAATAATTGAATTTAGCTATAAATCGCCAAAAAACACCCTTTTTTAAATAAAATTATTGAAATATAATGAAAAAACAATAAAAAATCGCTAAATTGCTTAACTAATAATTGAATTTAGCTATAAATCGCTAAAAACCACCCGTTATTAAATAAAATTATTGAAATATAATAAAAAAACAATAAAAAATCGCTAAATTGTTTAACTAGTAATTGAATTTAGCTATAAATCGCCAAAAACCACCCTTTTTTAAATAAAATTATTGAAATATAATGAAAAAACAATAAAAAATCGCTAAATTGCTTAACTAATAATTAAATTTAGCTATAAATCGCTAAAAACCACCCGTTATTAAATAAAATTATTTAAATAAAATGAAAAAACAATAAAAAATCGCTAAATTGCTTAACTAATAATTGAATTTAGCTATAAATCGCTAAAAACCACCCGTTATTAAATAAAATTATTGAAATATAATGAAAAAACAATACAAAATCGCTACATTTTTCAAACAATAATTGAATTTAGCTATAAATCGCCTAAAACCACCCTTTTTTAAATAAAATTATTGAAATATAATGAAAAAACAATAAAAAATCGCTAAATTGCTTAACTAATAATTAAATTTAGCTATAAATCGCTAAAAACCACCCGTTATTAAATAAAATTATTTAAATAAAATGAAAAAACAATAAAAAATCGCTAAATTGCTTAACTAATAATTGAATTTAGCTATAAATCGCTAAAAACCACCCGTTATTAAATAAAATTATTGAAATATAATGAAAAAACAATAAAAAATTTCTAAATTGTTTAACTAGTAATTGAATTTAGCTATAAATCGCCAAAAAACACCCTTTTTTAAATAAAATTATTGAAATATAATGAAAAAACAATAAAAAATCGCTAAATTTTTTAAATAAAATTATTGAAATATAATGAAAAAACAATACAAAATCGCTACATTTTTTAAATAATAATTGAATTTAGCTATAAATCGCCTAAAACCACCCTTTTTTAAATAAAATTATTGAAATATAATGAAAAAACAATAAAAAATCGCTAAATTGCTTAACTAATAATTAAATTTAGCTATAAATCGCTAAAAACCACCCGTTATTAAATAAAATTATTTAAATAAAATGAAAAAACAATAAAAAATCGCTAAATTGCTTAACTAATAATTGAATTTAGCTATAAATCGCTAAAAACCACCCGTTATTAAATAAAATTATTGAAATATAATGAAAAAACAATAAAAAATTTCTAAATTGTTTAACTAGTAATTGAATTTAGCTATAAATCGCCAAAAAAACACCCTTTTTTAAATAAAATTATTGAAATATAATGAAAAAACAATAAAAAATCGCTAAATTTTTTAAATAAAATTATTGAAATATAATGAAAAAACAATAAAAAATCGCTACATTTTTCAAATAATAATTGAATTTAGCTATAAATCGCCAAAAACCACCCTTTTTTAAATAAAATTATTGAAATACATATAATGAAAAAACAATAAAAAATCGCTAAATTTTTTAAATAAAATTGAAGCAAAGCCGCGAAAAACGTTGTAAACGCCACATTTTGCAAAAACTGTTTTTTTGCAGATAAACGTTGACTTTACTCTCTTACACAGTTTAAACATCAAATCAACCAAAACTATGCACCTTAACGCCTTCAAAATGGCGTACAAAGTGTCAGCCAGTGGAAGAACATTGCAAGTTACTAACATAATGATGAAACCGAAATGGTTTTGCAGTGCGGAATAATGTTTTAAAAGCCTTTTGCATTAAAGTTTTTATTATCACTATTTTAAATAATAGAATGAAAAAAATTTTTAAAACAAATAATGCTGCTTGTCAAAAAACGTTTTTTTGCTCTCCTGAAAAATTATTATTTTGTAACTTAAAACGTTATTCGCGGCTGTGCTTCAATTATTGAAATATAATGAAAAATCAATAAAAAATCGCTACATTTTTTAAATAATAATTGAATTTTGCTATAAATCGCCAAAATATATATATATATATGTATATATTGAAATATAATGAAAAAACAATAAAAAATCGCTAAATTTTTCAAATAATAATTGAATTTAGCTATAAATCGCCAAAAACCACCCTTTTTTAAATAAAATTATTGAAATATAATGAAAAAACAATAAAAAATCGCTAAATTTTTTAAATAAAATTATTGAAATATAATGAAAAAACAATACAAAATCGCTACATTTTTCAAACAATAATTGAATTTAGCTATAAATCGCCAAAAACCACCCTTTTTTAAATAAAATTATTGAAATATAATGAAAAAACAATACAAAATCGCTACATTTTTCAAACAATAATTGAATTTAGCTAAAATCGCCAAAAACCACCCTTTTTTAAATAAAATTATTGAAATATAATGAAAAAACAATAAAAAAAATCGCTAAATTTTTTAGATAAAATTATTGAAATATAATGAAAAAACAATAAAAAATCGCTACTTTTTTCAAATAATAATTGAATTTAGCTATAAATCGCCAAAAACCACCCTTTTTTTAAATAAAATTATTGAAATATAATGAAAAAACAATAAAAAATCGCTAAATTTTTTAAATAAAATTATTGAAATATAATGCAAAAACAATAAAAAATCGCTACATTTTTCAAATAATAATTGAATTTAGCTATAAATCGCCAAAAACCACCCTTTTTTAAATAAAATTATTGAAATATAATGAAAAAACAATAAAAAATCGCTAAATTTTTTAAATAAAATTATTGAAATATAATGAAAAAACAATAAAAAAAATCGCTAAATTTTTTAGATAAAATTATTGAAATATAATGAAAAAACAATAAAAAATCGCTACTTTTTTCAAATAATAATTGAATTTAGCTATAAATCGCCAAAAACCACCCTTTTTTAAATAAAATTATTGAAATATAACGAAAAAACAATAAAAAATCGCTAAATTTTTTAAATAAAATTATTGAAATATAATAAAAAACAATAAAAAATCGCTAAATTTTTTCAATTATAATTGAATTTAGCTATAAATCACTAAAAACCACCCTTTTTTAAATAAGATTATTGAAATATAATGAAAAAAACAATAAAAAATCGCTAAATTTTTTAAATAATAATTGAGTTTAGCTATAAATTGCCAAAAACCACCCTTTTTAAATAAAATTATTGAAATATAATGAAACAAACAATAAAAAATCGCAAAATTTTTTAAATAATAATTGAGTTTAGCTATAAATCGCCAAAAACCACCCTTTTTAAATAAAATTATTGAAATACTAGCATTTAACCCGCTACTTCGTTAGCGTCTCCTATTACTTCGTGGACATATTTTTATGCCAAACTTTCTTTTTCTAGAACCAATCGTGTTTTAATTCTTGCATTTAACCCGCTACTTTGTAATCGGGTCTTTTCTTTCATGAACATGATATGCTAAAGTACATGTATCTAGGTTTTAGCAAAAAGTTCCAACATTTTTCATCTCATAGGTTGATATTCACACAGGGCTTTACACCTATAATTTTGTGTTTCTAAGGTCAATATTATAGAAAATTCAAAAAGTACCACTCATAGAACATAAAAGCAAATAAAAGAATGTTAATTTCCCGTATTATCATTTTTGATACTATTTTCTCCCCATTTATGTATTAAAAATTTCAATGTTGTAGGAGGAGCCCATAATTTTGTACGTTTTTGTCATAGAATGCAGAAAATGTTTTGCTTTAAAAGATAGATGGCGTGACAAAAAGGTTCCAAAATATGAACAGGCTTAACGCGTTTACTCCCCAAAAGGACCAATTTTCAAAAAAGAACTTGCATGTTTAATTTTATGTTTCTAGATCTAATAAATACGGATATTAATAAGGTGACAGTTAAAGAACAAAATAGTACCAAAAACCTCTAACAGAATCTCATTCACTCAGGACCTTGCATGTTTAATTTTATCTTTCTTAGGTCAAATACTAACGGAAATTCAAGTTAATAAATAAAAATGTAACAAAAAGTTCCATCTTATAGATCCTCATCCAATCATAACATTGCATGCTGAATTTTCAAATTTTCAAAAAGTACCAGTTAAAAAACAACAAAAGTACCAAACGGCCCTCTACAGATTCTCATTCACTCAGGACCTTGCATGTTTAATTTAATGTTTCTAGGTCCAATACTAACGGGAATTCAAAAAGTAATAGTAAATGAACAAAAAAAATTCCAAAAAGCCCTCTTAGATTGTCATTTACTCAGGACCTTGCATGTTTAATTTTGTTTCTAGATCCATTACTTACAAACAACAAAAAAGTTCCAAAATGCGCTTTTACAGATTCTCATTCACTCAGGACATTGCATGATGAATTTTATGTTTCTAGGTCCAATAACAACGGAAATTCAAAGAGTACCAGTTAAAGAACAAAAAAGTACCAAAAAGACCTCTTACAGATTCTCATTCACTCAGGAGCTTGCATGTTTAATTTTATCTTTCTAGGTCCAATACCAATGGAAATTCAAAAAGTACCAGTCAAAGAATAAAAAAGAACAAAAAGTTCCCTCTTATATATTTTCATCCACCCAGGACAGTGCATCTTAAATTTTATGTTTCTAGGTCCAATACTTACGGAAATTAAAAAAGTACCAGTTTAAGAACTTAAAAGTACCAATAAGCGCTTTTTGAGATTCTTATTCACTCAGGACCTTGCATGTTTAATTTTATATTTCTAGGTCCATTACTTACGGAAATTAGAAAAGTACCAGCTAAAGAAAAAAAAGTACCAAAATGCGCTTTTACAGATTCTCATTCACTCAAGACCTTGCATGTTTAATTTTATGTTTCTAGGTCCAATACTAACGGAGATTCAAAAAGGACCATTTAAAGACAAAAAAGTACCAAAATGTTCTCTCATAGATTCTCATCCACTCAGGACATAACATGTTGAATTTTATGTTTCTAGGTCCAATAATAACGGAAATTCAAAAACTACCAGTTAAAGAACAAAAAAGTACCAAAAAGCCCTCTTACAGATTCTCATTCATTCAGGAGCTTGCATGTTTAATTTTATCTTTCTAGGTTCAATTCCAATGGAAATTCATAAAGTACCAGTCAAAAAATAAAAAAGAACAAAAAGTTCACTCTTATATATTTTCATCCACCCAGGACATTGCATCTTAAATTTTATGTTTCTAGGTCCAATACTAACGGCTATTCAAAAAGTACCAGTTTAAGAACTAAAAAGTACCAATAAGCGCTTTTTGAGATTCTCATTCACTCAGGACTATGCAGGTTTAATTTTATGTTCATAAGACCAATATTAGCGAAAATTTTAAAAAAGTACCAGTTAAAAAACCAAAAAGTACCAAAAAGATCTCTCATACAGATTGTCATTTACTCAAGTCCTTCCATGTTTAATTTTATGTTTTTAGGTCCAATACTAACGGAAATTCAAAAAGTACCAGTTGTTGGTCCAAAAAGCTAAAGAAAAGTATAAAATTTCACGTATTTCCTTTTTTTGGTACTATTTGTTCCTCCCATTAAAGTGTCAAAAATTTCAGTACTGTAGTGGGAGCCTATAATTTGGTACGAATATGTCAATGAATGGAGAAAAATGGTTTTGTAAAAAAAGTACCAAAAAAATCACGATTTTCACCCCTAAAATGTTCGAATTTCGAAAAAGTACCAAATCTATATTCGTATTTTTTGATCACTTTCGAATGTGGTATAAATTTTGTTTCTATGTTTATTGGTTCTAAAGATAGATGTGGTTCAAATAAGTACCAAAATTGAGATTTTACCTGTTTACTCCCTAAAAGGGCCGAATTTCAAAAAAGTACCAGACACCTGTCCGCTAATTTTTGTAAAGAACAGCGATATGTATTACATTTTTTTGTATATCTTTTAGTTTTGAAATTTTCGAATTTTCCCGTTTTTACCCTTTTTTACCCCCTAAACTTTTGAATTTCCAAAAATCCCGTCTTAGTGGACCGATTTGGTGAGTGACCAATCTCTCGTCCAAATTTCAAGTGTTTAGCTTCAGGCGTTTAGGCTGTGCGATGATGTTGATAACATTTAAAAAATTGAAAGAAAACTGCATTACCAATACCAAAATAAAGTGTAAGTATGGCAACATGAATTTTGATATACACAGAGTTTTTTATGAGCCCCGGTTCCCAGAGAAAACGTAACGTAATTACAGGACCCGTATGAATGCGGTGCATACTAAAAACTGTTTTTTTTTTAATTGTAGAAAGTTTTGGAGAAAAATATTGTATTTGGGTTTCCAAATTGTCGAAATGCACAAAAATCGATAAAAAAAAGTTAATAATTTTACGGTCCCCAACACATCGCCATGACATATATATATATATATATATATATAAACATTAGAGCGACTCACCAAAAAAAGTGCTCGATGTATCCTCCTAAAAATGAACCTTGGACTTTTTTAAGATGACATTTTAAATTTTTCGGCTCCAGCTTTGACCTCTCGTGAGCTGGACCAGTTTAAAAAAGGGTCTATTTTTGTATGTTTTGTTAATTTGAGAATCTGTTTCCTTACCAACTTATACAAATTGGGTATGGTAAGAAAGGTTTTTTCAACTGTATATACAATTTGTCCAAGGACGATCATCCATGTCCTTTTTTTTAAGGATGTTCTGTAAAAAAACGGGTTTTGAATTTTTTGTTCGGGGTTGTTTGTAATAAAAGTGCCAAATTAACATATTTTAAACTTTAGTCGATTTAATTAAATACGTGTCTCAGCTTTTTTTGAAATTCGTGCTGGTTCGTGTTTTGGCAAAAATGCAATGGGGTGGTAACCCTTCGTTTTAAATAGGGCAATATGGGTATCAAATTTTATCTTTTGGCAAGTATATTATCTTTGTATGTAAATAGTTTAGATTTTTGCAAATTAGATGCATTTTACACGGTGCTCTGGAATATATAAAAATGCAATTTTGTAGTAACTCTAATATGTTAGCGGATTTAGTTTCTAGATCATGTATGGATGAAAATAGGACTTAAGAAGGAAAAAAAGAAATGATCCATGACTTGAATTTTTTTTTAATTTGCGAAAAAAATATGCCGCTAAAAGTCGTGGATCATTTCTTTTTTTCTTTCTTTATTCCTATTTTTATCCATACATGATCCAGAAACTAAATCCGCTATCATATTAGAGTTACTACAAAATTGCATTTTTATATATTCCAGAGCACCGTGTAAAATGCATCTAATTTGCAAAAATCTAAACTATTTACATACAAAGATGATATACTTGCCAAAAGATAAAATTTAATACCCATATTGCCCTATTTAAAACGAAGGGTTACCACCCCATTGCATTTTTGCCAAAACACAAACCAGCACGAATTTCAAAAAAAGCTGAGACACGTATTTAATTAAATCGACTAAAGTTTAAAATATGTTAATTTGGCACTTTTATTACAAACAACCCCGAACAAAAAATTCAAAAACCGATTTTTTTTACAGAACATCCTTAAAAAAAGGACATGGATGATCGTCCTTGGACAAATTGTATATACAGTTGGATGCGCCTTAAAAAAACCTTTCTTACCATACCCAATTTGTATAAGTTGGTAAGGAAACAGATTCTCAAACTAACAAAACATACAAAAATAGACCCTTTTTTAAACTGGTCCAGCTCACGAGAGGTCAAAGCTGGAGCCGAAAAATTGTAAATGTCATCTTAAAAAAGTCCAAGGTTCATTTTAAGGAGGGTACATCGAGCACGAATTTTGCTTCCATACAACTTGAGTCGCTCTAATAAACATGGTTCCTATGTTTACTGATTTATGGATTTGTTTGATTAAACACATTTTAAACCAAAAAGAGAGTTTAACTTGCTCTGAATTATTAGTCCTAAGCAACATATTGATTTTTATAGCGAATAATAAACCAATCGATATACCCAGCTCTGAAGTAAAATTTGTTTCGATAAAACGTTCTGCATCAATAAAAACAAATAGTAGACAGACGGGACAAGGTCTGGAGTTATTTCTAAATTTACTTTGAAAGTTAAAAATAAGACATTTGTGTTTTAAAACAAACTATTTATTTAAGCTATTCCCCTACCATATTATTATAATAATATTAAAAATAATATTACAAACTTATAAAGATAAAATGATTGATGTGTAATGTATGCGAAAGAAAACTAATTTATTTTGCTTAATATAAATTCAAACTTTAACCATTAATAAAAAAGTTTCTTTGGTATACTTTTAAATGAAGTTTTTTTTTTTTTGGAATAAAATTATAATTTTTCTCTACACACAACATGTATTTTTTTATATTTTTCAATGAAGACAATTTTAACTGGTGATGGATATATGTATTAGAAAAGCTATTAATTTTTAAAATGAAAAAAAAAAAAAAAAAAAAAACAAATGCCTAGACGAAAACTTTTCTGTTATCAGCTGTCGTCCAACTTATGATGAATTTGTGAGTTTGAAATCTTTCTTTAAAAGAAACTAAAAAAAATGTTTTCCCTAAAAATGCCTCCGCTAGACAATTTTTCCTAAATATTAATTACACAACATTCTTTGACTTTGAATAAAGTTGAGAAAAAAATAATTTTTAGTTATATTTAATTTTACTCGCGTGAGGGATATAAATGACTTTAAAAATATGTACTAAAAATAATGCAAAATTTTTGTTTAGATTTTTGTTTTAAATAAAAACAGTTTAAAATATTATTTTTAACAAATATTTTTAATCAGGCTTAAATTCATCAAATTTAATTTTTCATTAAATTATTTTTATGAAGAAAGGAATTTTACAACATGAAAATTAATTAAAATTGTTATTGATAATTTTTCATTCTTGACTAACCTGAGATTCGAACACAGGCGTCTGGCCTGAGATTCGAACCCAGGCGGCTGGTTACCCTGACATGTTTCGATCATAACAACTTGATCTTTTCAGAGGGATTTGCCGTCTTACACTCGCAGCCATCGATGACTGCTGAGGTCAATAGTCAAATATCAATCCTTAAACCAAATTGTATTTTAACCTTTGGTAGATCGAAATTTGCTTTTTTGAAAGATTATCCATCTTAATTGATTTTACATGTTCTTCCTTACTTCTGTTTTTTCGTACTTTTTGTCAAGAATTTTTCTTGAAGTCCAAAGTACATTTTTGTTTTTCCCATTTTGTCTTTCTTTTTTCTTGTTGACCTTTTTCAGCACAACTTGAAGGACAAATGTACACATAGAGCTCGTGCCTTAGCTTTAACAATAATTAGTATTGTGGTTATTTTTATCGGGGTACGAATTATCGGAATTTGACTGTATTTAATTTTACTCGCGAGAGGGATAAATGATTCTAAAAATATGTACTAAAAATAATGCCAAATTTTTTTTTAGATTTTTGTTTTAAATAAAAATAGTTTAAAATTTATTTTTTAAACCAAAATTTAAATAAATCGTAAAAAAGTTCTCCTTAATTTTTTTTAATCAATCAAACGGTTAATCAAAAAATAAGATTTCAATTAACAAGATTTTGTTTGTCGTGCTTTATTCCCAATTCGAATTCTTGATAAAAAACACTGACATTTCTTGTTGATGGGATAAGCTAGATTTTGTTAATTAAACATTTTGTATTCCCGAAAATTACTTTGATAATAAACTGGCAACTGGCTGAGAAAACAATAAAGCAAGTTGTTTTTGTTTTAATTTTGTTTTTTCTTAACCTACTTATATTAATTGTAGTTGAATTAATGTTGGAAGAATTCCAACCAATTTTAGTGGGGAATGTAAGAAAAGATAAACTCACTGTTTATTGTTGATGTTTTTGTTTAAAATTTGATATTGTTACAAGTAGAACTGTTGCATATAATTCTTAAACGCTTAACAGTTTTATTTGGTTTAATATCTTTAGTTTTTCTAAAATCTTTGGATGAAGTTTCCTGACGATCTATCCTAAGCAACCAGTGAAATGCGCATAGAAATAGCTTATCCCATTAAAAATAAATTTCAGTGTTTTTATCAAGAATAAAAACTAGGAATTAAGCACGAATAACAAAATCTTTTAAATTAAAATTTTGTATTCCCAAAAATGACTTTGATAATAAACAGGCAAGTACACGGCTTAAAAAAACCAAAACTGGCAACATGCTTTATTATTTAAAGCAGGTTGTTTTTGTTTTATTTTCTCTTAACCTACTTACAACTACAATTAATGTTGGAAGAATTCCAACCAATTGTAGTGGGAAATGTAAGAAAAGATAAGCTCACTGTTTATTGCTGTGGTTTTTGTTAAAGCTTTGATATTGTTGCAAATAAGACTTGAGTGTTTGTAATTCTCATTTACTTTACAATTGTATTTGTATAATATCTTTAGTTTTTTCAAAGACTTTGGAAAAAGGTTTCCCGATGATCTGACCAAAGCAACCAGCTAAATGCGCATAGGAATAGCTTATCCCACCACCAATAAATTTCAGTGTGTTTTTTATCAAGAATACAAATTGGGAATCAAGCACGACAAACAAATTCTTTTTAATTGAAAATTTTGTATTCCCAAAAGTTACTTTGATAACAAAATAAGTTGTAGTAAAAGCTATTTTTGGAGTTAAAAATTTTTGTTTTGTTCTGCAAAATTCCCAATTTGTATTCTTGATAAAAACACTGAAATTTATTGTTGGTTATTAAGCTAGTTTCTATGCGTATTTTACTGGTTGCTTAGGTCAGATCATCCGGAAACCTTTTGCCAAAGACTTCAGAAAAGCTAAGCATATTACGCAAATAAAGCTACAGAGTGAATGAGAATTACAAACACTCAAGCCTTATTTGCAAAGATATAATAGCTTAATTGTCTGTTTTAAGGGTTTTTACAAACCTTAACTTTTGGAAATGTTTAGTACATAATAAGTTCATGATCTTAAATTCCCATTTTTTTGAAATGTTTAGTACTTTAATAAGTTCATGATCTTAAATTCCCATCCCTGACTACAGAAGACTATTGTAAACAATATAACTGGTTTTTTAATATCTATAATAATTAGTTATTTAAAATTTAATCAAAATATAACTACGAAGTTTCTCAAAAACTAAATCCTAACTATTTTATCAATACAATCAAAATGCAAGGTAATCATTGTTGTACGCAGAAAATTTTGGATTTGAAATTTTAATTAAAGTTGAGAGCTTTTATTCTAAAACTAAGACAACACGTGTTTAGAGTGAAACTAACCGGCTTTTAACTTGTTAAATCAAATCGAAAAAACCTATAATTAAAACTTAATTATACCCACACCACAATAGTGGAGAGGGTATTATGCATTTGTGCTGATGTGTGTAACACCTTAAAATAGTGGTCCTAGACCCACCTTAAAGTATACCGATCTACTCAGAATCACTTTCTGAGTCGACCTAACGACGTCCGTCCGGCTGGCTGGCTGTCCATGTAACCTTGTGCGCAAAGTACAGGTCGCACTTTTGGAGATAATTTGATAAAATTTGGGTCATAGGTCCTTAAGCCTAGATTACACTATCTCACAAGTCTTACGTATTCCATAATACTTTGTGAGATAGAAATCTAATGAGTTTTGTTGCAACTGTCAAAAAATTCAATGTAACATGACAGTTTGTGTTCACACCATCACACAAAGTATAAACACTCACACATGAAAAAAATGCAACCCTGATCTAATAAAAAGTATTATTGTTTAGAAATTTTTCAAAAAACGATGAAGTCGTATGGGATGTCAAACTTTTTTCATAATACTTGTCATTTTCGTGACACATTGCATTCACACTATCACACTTTGTCATATTACTTGAGATTTTGACATGTATTAATACAAAGTATAATAGTGTAATCTAGCCTTTATTGGCCTATTGAAAATGGGCCGAATCGTAGGACCACGAGGGAAGATAGGGGGAAATTTCTTCCTCTCAGAAACTATCAAACCGATTTTAATGAAATTTAAAACTTACATAGAACCATATCTATATGGACACAAAATGTATAAATTTTTAAAAAATCGGACCACAAGGGGAGGCAGGGGGCAATTTCTGCCTCTCACAAACTTTCAAACCGATTTTCATGAAGTTTATAAACATAGAAAAATCCATATTTACATGGGCACATAAGCATGATATGTTATTAAATACTGTGGTATCGGGCTTGACCGAGTATACTTTCTTACTTGTTTTTAAATAAATATGCAAAATAGTCAATGGGATTATAGTTGCTAAAATCTAACAGGGAATAAAAGATAAACGGGGGATTGATTATTTGGTATTTTTTAATAAAATTTTTCAAAGAAATAAAACATCAATTGTAACTTCAAAATATTGTGAACATGAAATTTTATATATTTTTTTAGGTGCTAAATCAATGAGAAATGTAAATTTTCAAAATAATCAAAAAAACCGTTTAGCTGAATAAGTAGAAGGTCGGCTGAATTAGGAAAATTAAATGAAATAATTCGTACACATATCGCACACTTTTAGTAGATGCAAAAAGCAGTATTTTTTATATCGTTATATGATTTCAAAAAAGCCTTAGTTACAAAGAGGAATACAACTGTATTTTTTAGGGCAAAAAAGTTAGAAAATGATGTTAGATTTGTACAGTGGGTAGAAATGACTACTGTAAATCATTTTCTTGCAAAAAGTGAAAAATTTTAGCTGACAGCCTTCAGAGGAACTGGTTCGATATCGTCGGCTTCATATGGAAACCTTTTATTAACTCTTGAAGGGTGTGAAACTGACTATATATCCTTTAAAGCAGCACATAGAAAAAATAAAAAGTTGTTTGTCTCTCCTGTTATAAATTGTAAATTGTACTAAGCTGAATCGTTATGAACATAACCGGAGTTGACAAAAAGATTACTTAAATGATGGATTATATTTGTAAAAAATATTAAAATTTTTGCTGAATTGTCTAAAATATTATTTCCAGTCGAAGCAAAATTGAAATTTTCATAATTTCTTGTAGAATTTATCGAAAACGGATTAGCTGAATTAAATAAAGGTTAAATTATATTATGAAATATTATTTTTTTTTATATTGTGTAAATTTTTTTTTTTTAATTTTTAATAAAAGTCTCTTAGCTGAATTATATAAATAGTTAGCTGAATTAGAAAAAAAAGTTAACTAATATTTAATATAATTTTCTTTTAATTTTACTTTGCTTTATTGCAATGCAAATTTGCTGAATCGTCAAAACAACCCTCTACTAATGTTGAAAACACATGTTTCTTATCTTATCCAAAATAACTAACTGAATAAAATAAAAAGGCTGCTGCTGAATTAGAAAATGTAAATGTCAAATACAGTAAAATATGAATTTTTATCATATCAAATAAAATTTTCTTAGCTGAATTAAATTCAAAGCCAGCTGAATTAAAGTTAATGAATTTGGTTTTTTTTATAGAAATTTTTTTTAAGTTTTTCTTATTTAAATAAAAAAATAATTTTCAATAAAAATGCTAAAATATACATAAAATGAAAATATTTTCTTATCTCTCTTATACATATTAATTACACCTGTCCTTACATTGATAAATTTATAAGTAACTAATTATAATGAATAGCTATTTTTAAGGTAACGTTAAGAACTTAATCTACAAAGTAAATTTTAACTAAGCGTGTTTTATAATGAGAGCGTTAAAACGATCACGACTTGACTTTTTTTTATTATATTTAACTTTTTATTAAAAAATTTAACCAGGTGTTAATTTCTTGACGACTATTAAGCAATTATTTATGAGAAGTATTTGAAATTTAAATGAAATATCTTATACAGAAGTTCATCCGGTTAAAAATGAATTTATTTAATAAAATGAAAAAAAAAATTATAGAATCTTTTTTCAATAAAAAACTTTATCAAACTAACTAAATTAAAATCATTTAATAAACTTACCTTGTTAAATAAGTGAATTTTATTAATTATTTGTATAGCCAGCAAAAACGTGTAATTACTTTTTTTTATTATATTTATTCACAACACTGAAATTTTATTTTATTATTTAAATCATATTTTGCAGAATTTTGATGAAACGATATGAATAAATATACAATTAAAAAAAAAAAAAAAAAAACACCATTAAATTATTTTGTAAATATTATCTCAAATAAAATTTGATATTTATTTTGGTCAAATGTTATTTTTGTTTATTTAATTTAATTTGTTTTTTTTTAACTAAAAATTTATGCATAAATGGAAGCTTAAAATTATTCAAGTTTTTTAACATGTTTTTTTTCATTATTTACCAATAAAAACTATAAATTGTTTTTCCACTTTATAATTTTATTATTTAAGTTACGGGAAAAAGGGCATAAAATTGCAATTGGACATTTGGCGGAAGGATACGAGATGGCATAACTTGATGTCGGATTAAAAAGTCTTCAAGGGCAAAAATGAAGCCATTGTTAAGCCATGAATAACGATATGCGATGTGCCGTCAATTTTATGAAATGGTTATTACCAGGGAAACCTGAAATATGCTCTAAAAAATGCGCTTTATGCGCATTAAATATGCAGCATATATGCCCTCACAATTGTTAAAAATATGCCCCAAAAAATCAAAAATTGCTCATTTAAAACAAAATATTAAACATTCACCCAGAGACAAAACATGTTTAAATATGGTCACCTCCAACCAAACAATTTTTAAAGAAAAGTTTAAACATATTATGTTTAATAT
Organism: Pollenia angustigena; assembly: GCA_930367215.1. Classification (NCBI taxonomy): domain Eukaryota; kingdom Metazoa; phylum Arthropoda; class Insecta; order Diptera; family Polleniidae; genus Pollenia; species Pollenia angustigena. The sequence goes on along the minus strand of OV884060.1, from coordinate 13,387,879 downwards.
AACCATATTATTGTCAGCGGTAACCATATTATGGTTAAATTAGGCCTCCATCAAGAAGCCACAACCATATTATGGTTGCCTCCGAAAATGTTATGGTTAATACTAGCAAAAATATGTTAAACACTTATATTAGAATGGATGGGTTTCAACCATAGCATGTTGCTCTTGGAAAAGAGGAAAATACTATTGTTAATTTTTAAACAAATTATTGTCATATTTAACCAAAGCATGTTGACAGGCAACCATAATGTGGTTGTGGCTTCTTGATGGAGGACTAATTTAACTATAAAATGGTTATCGCTGACAATTATATGGTTATTTTAACCTTAATATGCTTAAAATTTTCTTTAAAAATAGTTTGGTTGGGGGTGACCATATTTAAACATGTTTTTTCTCTACGTGTTTGCATTTAAAAAAAAAAAACAATACTAAAATTATAATCGGTAAAGTATTTACAGACCAATTCGAAAAGAATTTAATCTACATACACATAACATATTTTTTGGGCGCATTTTATCTAAATGCCTACACTGAAAAATTTTTCTTCACAGATCCAATAAAATTTACATTAAAATTCAACCTATGTAACCTTTCATTGGATTAATGAAGGATTTATAAAATCAATGACAAAATTTTCATTGATTTTATGAATCCTCATTGAAAAAATGGATAAAATAAACGTTTGTCATTAAACTAATGCAAAATGTTCATTGATTTTATGAAACATTTCATTAATCCAATGAAAGGTTACATAGGTTGAATTTTAATGTAAATTTCATTGGATCTGTGAAGAAATTTTTTTCAGTGTATATAATTAGATGACTTACGTAATACGTACACAAATAGTCTTATACGGCAAGAAGTTCCAAAGCAAGACGGACGGATGGGCATCGTTAGATCACTTTAAAAAAAGATTCTCAGTTGATCGGTTGAACTAAAAGATTGGTTCAGATTTCTATGTATTGCACACATTGCCAAAAACGTATGTTTATAATTGCTTTTTCCTTAATTTTTGCTTTTATGTAAAATTTTAAAGTTTAAAATACCATAATCTTTGATGACCACCTGCTTTCTCTTTATTTAAGAATAAAAATAAATGTGGATGGCGAAATTAAAGCAACACGTTGGGTATACAGATAGATATTTAAAACAGAAAAGCCTGTTCCGTTAACCAGAATTTCGAAAAAAAAAAATTCTCTATTTGCTGCGAAAGCTTACAAGAGGCATCTCAAAAAATCTAATTTGTATCAAAATATGCCTCAAAAAGGCAAAATATGCACTAAAAACTTAAAAAATGCTGCAAAAATGCTCTTTTAACTAAATTATGCAAAAAAATGCACCAAACGGTAAAATATGCCAAAATATGCACTAACAAATCGATGCCAAAATTCATAAAAAGCTCTAAAACGGATAAATATATCATTTCTGCCTTCATTGGTCGCACAAGGAAAAACATGCAATTGCATATTTATGGTTTCCCTGTTTATTACTGTGAAGTTTCGAGAATTGATATTTAAATACAAATTTTTAAATTTATAAAATTTGGCAATTTTTTTTTTCAATTTTGTCAGCTTATTTAATGGTACTTGAGCCCTTTTTGACAGATCAATTTATTCTTTTAAATTGTAACTAACGTATATTTTGTTATCGCTTTGTTTTTCTTATTGATAATAATTGATCAAATAAAAAGACAATTTGTATAAAAACTCGCTTAAAACTTGTTAAACTAAATTCATTTAATTATATGCAACAAGTTTTTGTAGTTAAAAAATTCAGTTATTTAAACAAATTTTGCCTTTGGGATAAACATATTAAAAAAATGTATTTAAAACAAAATTTTAAGCAAAAATTTAAAAAGTCTTAATAAAAAATTTTATGCACTTTATTCCAGAGTACCTAAACGTTCACTTAAGTATAAAAAATTCAAAAGTTTATGCTTATTTTTATTCATGAGTATGAAGAATAAAAACATTTTGGTTGTTCATACATGAGCAAGAGAAAACGTAATTTGTTTTTATCTGTTAATTTTTCATATATGAGCAATTCGAAGTTTATTGTCGAAATTGCGCGGGATACCGTTAAATCCCGAAATTGATTTTGTTTAAATCACCAATCGCGGGATTTGTAAAATATAGTCCCAATTGGCATTCCTACACAAAACCAAAGGCCCAGCTATTTAGGCCTGCGTTAGAACAGGCCAAAACTTAAGTACGTATTCAGATATATACCAGCTGTCTTAGGTGAAATTGTTAATATAAAATGCTTAAATTTACACTTTAGGCTCGGCTATTCATTTGAAGTTCAGATAAAGGGGTAACCTTGCCATGAAAGCGTTGTGAAAAATTTGTGTCGGTCAAAAAATTTTATAAAAAAATAAATCTAAAATTGTTTTAATTTTTATCAATGCTAGCTATATACTCGATCGGTTGAAAATTGCCGTGCCGCACGTGCAGTGAAATCTGTGAGAATGTAATTCGGGCTAAATGGAGAGAACATCGCCCGTTACTACTGAGGAGTCATCCCTAGAGATGTAAAATGTATGAGCAACCCCCATTATTGCATCCCCAATATTTCTCTGGAACAAACTTAGCCTCTATCTCCAACCCTTCATATGGTCCCCATACGAGAAATTTAATTTCCTCGAAAGCCGTCTCTAGAACAGACGGACGGACAGCCAGACGGAAATGAAGTCCAAGGTTAAAAAAACGGAACCAATTAGGATGTAATCCAATCCAATTCTGTTTTTTTAATCTTGGACTAGATAAATATGCAGCATAAACTTGAAAATATGCCCTCAAAATTGTTAAAAATATGCCCCAAAAAAATCAAAAATTGCTTATTTAAAACCAAAACATTCAACATTTGCATTTAGAAACAAGTACGAAAGTATAGTCGGTCAAGCCCGACCATATGAAACCATACACCACAGTATTTAATAACATATCATGCTTATGTGTCCATATTAATATGGATTTATCTATGTTTATAAACTTCATTAAAATCGGTTTGAAAGTTTGTGAGAGGCAGAAATTGCCCCCTACTTCCCCTTGTGGTCCTATTTTTGAAAAAGTGTATAGCTTATGTGTGCATATAGATAGGGATCTATCTATGTTTTAAATTTCATTAAAATCGGTTTGAGAGACTGAAATTGCCCCTATCTCCCTCGTGGTCCTATTTTCTTAAAAACGCATGGCTTATGTGTCCGTACAAATATGGATCTATCTATGTTTTAAATTTTATTAAAATCGGTTTGATGGCCCATTGATTCGGCCCATTTTCGTTTATAATTGCTTTTTCCTTCATTTTTGCTTTTATGTAAAATTTTAATGTTTAAAATAACATTATCTTCAATGACAACCTGCTTTGTCTTCATTTTAGAGTAAACATTAAATGTGGATGGCGAAATTAAAGCAACACGTTGGGTATACATATAAATATATAAAACAGAAAATACACCTGTTAACCAGAATTTTATTTGCTGCGAAAGCATATGCTCTAAAAACTTAAAAAAATGCCGCAAAAAGTCTCTTTTAACTAAATTATGCAAAAAATATGCTCCAAACAGAAAAATATGCACTTACAAATCAATGCCAAAATCCATAAAAACCTCTAAAACGGATAGATATGTGGGTAATTCCAAAGTGTTGAACGTGACAGTCGTACGCATCAAAAATTCAATAACATTTTAAGCAAAAAATATTTTTACGTTTTCTTAACCCTTAAATTATAGCACTAAGAAAGCACTGTTATCTATGCTTAAGTTTATGGAGGGCGCGATTCTAGGTCAAAGATAATGGCAAAAGAAGTAGCAGTTCGAACGTAAAGAAGTAGTTTTTGTGGCAATGTATAAAAAGGCGTAATTCAGCGAAACCTGACACAATTTTTTAGTCAAACTACTTTCAGAATTTTACGTAGCAATGTCACATAAAAATGTCTGTGGTTTGATTTCTAAATCTTCTGTATTTTTTTTTTTTTTTAAGCCAAAATCTAGGTCGATACGTGACGTTTCGAACGTGAAATTTTTTCCATAATAATTGAACTGAATAATGATTAAAATAAAATAAAAATTTACCGTTAATCCGAATAACATATTTCTCTTTGAACTCTTCCTTAGATTACAGACCATGTAAGAACATTTTTTTGGAATAATTTGTATCAAATATCACCTCTTTTAAGAAAGATAAATTACACTGGTTTACAGCCAAAAATTACCAAGAACGCCACGTGCCTAGATAAGTTAATTTTGACCTCCTGAACACGAAAAACGCTGTAATTTTTTTTTTTCAAAAGTACAGTTTTTTAGATAACGGTACTTTTGTGTTTTTCGGTGTATGGTCCCACTCAAACCCTTGTGGAGCCCAACCGAAAAGTCCGATCGATATAAATGGCATATCGTTGGAAAGGTAATTGAATGCCTTTTCCGATATGCTAAAAATTTTTATCTGATAAGAATTGGCTGAGTTATGGCACCTCAAAGTTCGAAATTTGCCTATTTTTTACGTTTTTTTCAAAATTTTTCATTTTTATTTCGTTTTTTTTTCTACGTTATGTTAAATATCTGGAATGTTTTATGTTTTAACCAAATAGTATATTTGATTACCAATGTTTTAAGCGCAGTTTGAAAAAAATCGGATGAAAAATAAAGGTTTTATTAAGGATTTTGTGGAACGACAATATTTTCATCCAATATAAAATTCCGCCTTTTTTTTTAACCATCAGTTTTAACGTATTTAAAAAAAACGGAATAGCATATCGACGGAAAAGGCATTCAATTACCTTTCCAACGATATGCCATTTATCTCGATCGGACTTTTCGGTTGGGCTCCACAAGGGTTTGAGTGGGACCGGTCTGATTGTTCATCTAAGTCAACAAATTTATGAGTAAATTTATAGAATTAGAAAAATCTAAATATTTCTCTATAACAATATCGTAAAATAATCAGCTTTTAATAACTTTTAAATTGTCGGTCATGATGGACCTTTAGACGGAAATGCCCATATATATTTCTGCCTTCATTGGTCGCACAAGGAAAAACATGCAATTGCATATTTGTGGTTTCCCAGCTTATTACTGTTGCACGTAATTGGAATTATTTGCCTAATGAACTATGAAAATTCAGTTTTTCTCAATATGTTTCCGTAAAAGAACACCTTAATCTTAGCTAAATCTAATTTGATTTTTTCTGGTCCATCGTTGATGGTGGACTTAACTATGTTCTTGTTGTCTATAAGTTGTATGTAGTGTTACAAATTGAAGCTTTTTACAAAACATTCGATTATAGATATTTTTTTGTTTTGGGTTTCTATATAATTAGCCATATACATTTTCAATTGGGCTTTTATATTAAACAATTATACAAATAAAAAAACGTAATGAATTTACTTGGTTTTTATTAACACTTTGTAAATAAAAATATATAAAAGAAATGACAAAAACTGGCTCTATTATTTGGTGTCAAACGAAAGGTGTGTTCATTTACTTTACTAGCAGAGACTTTGTTTTGTAACCAAAAATATGAAACAGCTGGTTAAATAATTCTTGCTAGTAAAAAATTACTATGACAAATTTTAAAAAAATTTTTTATCATTTTTGGGAATAAAAAATTTTTAATTAATATAATAATTTAATTAACAATTTTAATTTCATTAGCTTTTATTCTTGATAAATACACAGAAATTTATTATTGAAGGATATGAAACTTTTATCGGTTCTTCTTTAAAATTGTGTTTACATTGAGCCACCGAACTAAAATAAAATTTTCCTAAAATGAGAGAACAAATTCGCGAACAAAACGAATCGAAGAGTACACTCGCTTGTATGCCTTTTTTAAGTCCTTTTTCCCCTCTTGGCAATAAATTAAGAATCGCAGCGTCAAAAAACGTGTAATGCAAACGTGCACTACTATATAGATCACTGTTTTTACGTATCAGCTATTTAAGAGCTTTTTGTTTGTTTAGGTTTTTTCCCAAAGCGAACAATCTATCGACGTATACAACGTTTTCTTTTTATATAAACAAGTAAAAATTAATGCGAATTCTTCTTCATGTGTAATCATCGCAACAAATTTTCGGTTTTCTTCTAAAAACATTTCAACACCACATGATACGTTTACGTATTTTTAGTAAGTGCTAATTCACACTCGTCCAGTCTTGAGTTTTTAGGATGGAGGGGAAAAGAAATGGCGTTCTCTTTTCCCTTCTCTCCTAAAAACTCAAGACTTGACGGCTAAAACTTGAAGTGAGAACCAGCACTAAGTCTGTGTTCATACGGTTCATGTCTTATTAACAAGATTGCTACTTTATAGAAAGAAACGAGTACACAGATGCATGTATTGTCTTTACGTTTTGCTTTTTCATTCGTTGTTTAATTTTGTTATTGTTTTCAATATCAAACAAGTAAGAAAGTATAGTCGGTCAAGCCCGACCATATGATACCCTACACCACAGTATTAAAAAACACATCATGCTTATGTGTCCATATAAATATAGATTTATCTATGCTTATAAACTTCATGAAAATCGGTTCGAAAGTTTGTGAGAGGCAGAAATTGCCCCCTATCTCCCCTTGAGGTCCTATTTTTGAAAAACTGTATAGCTAATGTGTCCATATAGATATGGATCTATCTATGTTTTAAATTTCATTGAAATCGGTTTGATAGTTTCTGAGAGGAAGAAATTTCCCCCTATCTTCCCTCGTGGTCCTACGATTCGGCCCATTTTCCATAGGCTTGGTCCTTGTGTCAATAAGAACCTATGACCCAAATTTCATCAAATTATCTCCAAAATTGCGACCTGTACTTTGCGCACAAGGTTACATGGACAGCCAGCCAGCCAGCCTGCCTGCCAGCCAGCCAGCATTGTACAATGTTGCCAACACATTTCACTTTCTTTTCGTTGTGCAATAAAAATCAAAAGTCTTTTGATTGTTGCCAATATATTGTGTCACTTTCGAATATCACCATTACAATCACTTTCGATATAATTGTACAATGCGTGAAATTGAACAATTTTATTGCAAGTGTATGAGCCGCTTAAGTATAGTTTTATACGAAGGAGTAAAGTCTACCGCAACGTATATGTGTCCACAATATTTACTGTTTGAGTAACGATGCCTTATAAATGAACAGTGTTGTTTAAGTGGGTTTCACTTATGAACAATTCAAAAATGAAAAAATGTTAAGTGCTCTCATATGAAAAAATTGTGTTTTCTCATTGAACATTAATGAAAATTTTGCTTATTCTTTATACAAAACAAAAATTAATGGGCAAAAAGTGTACATTTCGTTCCGGAGTAAAAAGTTCCGAACTCTGCTTGTTTTCCACAAATTGCCTTAAAAAAAAATAAGAAACCTTAAAGCTTTGTTCTCAATGGGAGCAACAATTTCGTTTTTATACCCTTCACCACAGGTGGTGAAAAGGATATATAAAGTTTGTCATTCCGTTTGTAATTTCTATAATATTGATGTTAGACCCTATAAAGTATATACACATATTCTGGGTCCTTATGAGGAGCGAAGTTGATTTAACGATGTCCGTCTGTCCGTTGAAATGGATTTTCCGAAGACCCCGTATATGATAAGAGCCAGGTTATTACACATTTATGTCACATATGGTCCGGAATTGTTTGCTATTGAAATTCAGCAAGATCGGTCCACAAATGGCTGAGATATGAGTAAAAAACCACGACTGCCTCAAATTTTTTCCTTTAAAGGTCCAATTAGACGTAACATTACCATACCAACACTGTATTACCAAAACTACATAAACATACCATACAAACCAATTCAATTTTGGTTTCTACGGTCATATAGCCACTGTATACAGTGGATATATTCCAGTGTTGGGAATGTGGTTTTTTTGTTGTTGTTTTTTATACCCTTCACTATAAGTGGTGGCTTTTATTTGAAATGTGTTTAATTTTACGCATACACATACACATTAATGCATCCCAGTGGTATAAAAAGTAGCAATCGCCACCAATGACAGGCGAAATAGTTAGCTCTTTCACGCAATTTGTAACAGGGTCTACTGATGTGGCATTCAAATCATACTTTAATCTTTCCCTAGACACCAATATCTAGTGTTAACATTTGAAAATAGGTACCCACTTTTCGCTAGCTAATTCTGTAGCTCCTCGTAATGCAGAAAAAAATTTTTTTTCAACGACAACACGCTTTGCAGATATAAGTAGCTAACCCTTATGGTAGGTAGAGATTATGCAGAGAGGGATCCATCGCCACCTCGTAGGACATCCCAGTGTTAAATTCGCCACTCAAAAGCATGTGAGGTAGATTGTAGTAGGACTAGCGGTAGTTTTTAATGAGCTGAATATACACGTTCAGAGCTAGTAAGCCATACCACTGGGTATGTATATGATATGCCGCTCAAATAAAGAAACAAACTCATAGACTCAATATATTTTAATTTAACGCTTCTTCAGTAAAAGCATTCGTAGCCGAGTTGTTAAGTTCTTTCCTGAGACTGATGATATTGCCAGTTCGAATCCCAAAAATAATTTTTTTAATTTTTTTTTTTTATTTAATTTTTTTATGTTCTAAAAAACGATTTTAAGATTATAAAACGAATTTCAAACATCAACTTTGGCAAAAGAGGAAACGGGCTTAGGTACAATATATAAATTTTTTGTTTTTTTATATTCTTCGGCATGACGAAATAAAAATTTGTCGTGGCTCGATTTATAGTTATTTATGCCTATCTAAAGAACGTTATTTATGTATATAACTTTTTGTTCTTATCTCATCATGGTGAAGGGTATATAAGATTCGGCATAGCTGAGTATAGCACTCTTACTTGTTTCTTCTATCTTCTTTCTTCCCAAAGTATTTCATATATGTTGCTTTCATTTTTCGAACAACGAAGCCTAAAGCTTCGTTCGCAATAGCAGCAATATTTTCACATAGTGTTCACAATAAAGCAGCAATTTTTTTTCGCAACCACAAACATTTTTTTTTTTTTGCCATCAACAATATTACTATTATTATATATTTATTATTATTTTTTAAAACATTTTGTTAAAATTTTCATTCAAAACTTAATAAAATTATTAAAAACATCATTTATAATTCTTTAAAAATTGTTGCTGGATTAGAAGTAGACTCAACTTTTTTAAAAAAAAGTTACATCTGAGTTCGAAAAATGAAAGGAAATTATATGAAATACTGTTGGGATAAAAATAAGAAAGAAGATAAAATGAAATTGTTGCTGCCATTGTGAACGAAGCTTAATTTAATTCTTGTTATGAAAAATACATTTTCTTTAATTTTGCTTCAATTAAACTATTTCTTTCTGGCTTGTTGCACTTTAAATGTTTTTCATTATAATTAAAAATTTTATGTTTTTTTAAGGACTTTTTTTTAGCTTTTAATTTTTGTTTGAACAAGTCTTTTGAAATATTATTTTTTATTTAAACTTTTTTTAACTTTAATTTATTTTTAATATTTTAGAGAAAAAAAATTTTATAACATTTTTTTTTTTTTTTAATAAAACAACCACTAGCAAAGACTTTAAAATAGAAACTAAAAAACTATTAAATGAAAATATCAATTAAAAGTTAGATAAATAAATAAAAAGAAAAAAAAAACTAGATAAATTATTATTATTATAAGTTTTTAACACTAAAACATACACACACACACACACACTCAGTTTATTGTAAAGAAAAAGTAACAGCAGCACGATTTTGTTTGAAAATAGAATTGTTAAAACAAGATTTTTATTTTTGTCTGTTTATTTGAATAAAAAAATGGAACTTTAAGTTTGTGACTTTGTTTGTTCAATATATTTTTTTTTATCAATTAAAACTGTATTTCTTAAATTTAATTCGTTTGTAAAATGAGAGTTCTTAATGGTTTTGCTATAATTTTTTAAATGATTTTAATTTAAAAAACTGTTTTATAAGACAGACTGTAAATATTGATATGATTTTAATGTTTATTGTGCTTTTAAATATTTCTTCAAAAAAAAAAATAAAGACAGAAAAAACCCGAAATTACTTAAAGCTTATCAAGCGAATAAGAGTTTAGTTACGGTCATACTGTACAAATATCTAAAGAAATAAGCGTGAGCACTTAAATTCTCTATTGTTAAAAGTTTATTACAATTAAGAGATACGCATTTGAAGAAATAATGACAATAATATTTATTAAGATCCATTTATGTAATTGAAGGTTAAGTTCTGATCACATTAAGCCAATATTTGAAAAAAAACTTAACTGTCAAAGTATTGTTAAAAGTTTTTCTGTATTTAAAATCTGACACTTTTAATTTTTATTTAAGATATTTACTATTTATGCCTTTAGAAATAAGTTTATGCACTAAAACTCTGGCTAAAAGTTTTCTTGTTTGATATTTTTCAGCACTTTTATACAATTTACGACTACAGGGGTTGGATCAGGAGGTATACTAGATTTGTCATTTTAAGAAATATTCATCTTGGTTTCCAAAAGAATAATATGTTGTATAAGGACCCATAAAGTCGTTTGACCTGCGCTGAGTTGCTGGATTGCTAAGCAACAAAATCGATGCAGTACTTTCAGTGTTAAAGAACGAAATGTGAACACACCACTAAACCAAACATAAGCAAATTTCTTAACATTACTGAGCTACCTAAAGAAGAGCGACAAGCATTTTTTTAAACATAAAAATTCTATTCTCAATACATTTTTAATAAAATAAAACGACCGAGCGATCTATCAAATAAGATTTTCCAACCGGGTGGTGTTGAATTCGCATTCTAAAGGTTTGTTTCGTTTAAACTGTGTGAAAATGAAAAGTTTTGACATAAAACACGACACTTGCCGCTCTTATTTAGGTAGCTCAGTTAGTTGGCATTGTAATGTCAAAACTAAAGCTGTGGCACAGAATACTAACAGAACTGTAAAAAGTGACGTGTGAAAAAGGCCCAAATCAGTTCCCAATAAGCACAAATTTTTTGTGAATTCCAATGTTGATATTCCAGTGTGAATCCAAGCTTAAATTACATTTGAAATCCATCCTCTTTCCAGTCTGTTTGAAGTTTGTTAAAAAAACAACAACAAATTTGTTTGAAGCATATGTTATATATGGTACAGAGTTGTTGCAAAATTATTGTTCAGATAATTGGGGTATTCACAAGGTGTGCTATCATGTTATATTGTCATAATGTTCTAACATTTTACAATGGTTTAAAAATATTGTTGTTGCTTTGTAAACAAAAAGTGTCTTAAATTAATAGAACGTTGCTTGCTATGTTTATTGTGCAGTCGTAATTAATCAGAAGAGACCAGAGCTGAGCGGCTAAGCCGTATCGCGTTAGTTCTTGTAGCCGTCGCCGTTGATGGTATAATTTTATCCGGTTAACATCAAAATTTGACCTGCGGCTAGCAATTTTTGCAAGAAATCACTTGCGGCGTCAAATGAGATCGGCTAATGACTCTGCTGTTTGGTAAACAAACAAAATAAAATTTATTTCTTATTTGCGTCTGCAAAATGGAAAATAGTCAGGTAAGATCCAATTTAATTTATTAATTCATGGAAAAGAATTAAAAAATATTTTGATGTAAGTTTATTATTTATTTTTTATATTTGTTTTAAATCAGCTGATTTAAATTCAAAATAGCATACTAAATTATGAGGGGTTGTTCACAACAGTCGTATTTTTTCATGTTATTATATTAAGACATATGACTTTATGACACCTTGTGAATCGCCCAAATGTTATAACACTATTTAAATACTGTTGTAACATTGCTTGAATAACACTGAAATTCCATGCTTGAATTCAACGGTAAAAACAGGTTCGGTTCGACTTGAATTCCACTGCAATTCCATGCTTGAATTCAAGTGTAAAAACAGGTTCGGTTCAACTGGAATCACACTGTTATTCAAGGCTGGAATTACACTGTAAAAATACTGTTTTGTTCGACTGTAATTCAATGGTTAATTTTGCTGGATTCGCTATTGAATTCCACTGTGATTCAACACTGGAATTTGGAAATTGTGACTGGATTTCAAATGTAATTCCACTTGAGTTTAAGCCTAAATGCTTATTGCGTTGCGAGGGCAGCTTTCGAAGAAAGAGACAGAAAGCTTTTTTGGTAGTGAAGTGTCAAGGTGTAAAAGCAGGCCGCAACAATCAACACAAATGGCGTGATCAAAACAAAAATAACAAAACACAAACCACGTTAAACAAATGCATTTGTTCAACAAACGTTGCTTTTTGTGCAAAATAAATGTATTTAGTAATATTGTTTTGTGTTATAATGTTATTTACTTTCTAAAATATTATTTACTCGTGTTGTGGTGAACTTAAAAGGTAATTTTTACAACAGTTTTGCAAATAAATCTTAACTAAATAAATTTGTGTTCATTGTATTGCGGCATAGAAGATGATGAAAAGAGCAATACAAAAGGGCAGCTTTCTAAGAAAGAGACAAAAAAAAACGCAAAATCTTCCGTCTCGTGACAGTTCTGTTAGTATTCTGTGGCTGTGGGCGGAAGTGTTGTTTTTTTTTTTTAACGATAAACCAACACTCAGGGGATGCCCCCTATATATGCAGTGCATTGTGTTGATCGGGAAAATAAGGTTTGGGAAGGAGGAAAGAGGGAATAGTGTTTGTGGACATTTGACTTGAATCTTAATAAATTATAAGTACCGGGGAAGACCTCTGCGGGAAGTTTATTCCACATACGGATAGTTCGACAATCGACTACAAACGGATGTGATCCACTGGATGAGCGAGTATTACGAAGAAATACTCGGGCGGGTGGAATAAGTTCACTTATCTCAGTGGAACACCTCCCATGGTAATATCGATAGAAAAGTGTCACACAACCCACATTCCGACGATGCTCCAATGGGTCAGTAGAGTTGGATACCCTACTGTCATTGATGAGCTTCACGATCCAGCGCTTTGACAGGGAATGTTATTACGATCGCTCACGAACGATCAATTTTTAAGTAATTATAACCACGCTCGCTCTGTCAAACATGCTCAATATTTACGGTAAACTCAAGCACTAGCTACTCTCGCGTGGTATTTCAAAACGCTGGAAATCGTTTTGAATAAATTTATAAGTCACAAATAACTTTATCTTCTCAAATATTTACTTAATCTGCCTTTGAGGTGATTTGTTTATGCATCTTAATTGAAAGTACCTTTGAATCAAGAAAACTTGTTCTCATGCAAATAAACGACAAAATATGACGTTCATCTATTTGTTTTTGGTCTAGAAATTCGGGTTTTGGAAAAAAAAACTAGTTTAAATATGTCTTTATTTCAATTAAATCTATACTTTTTTTGTAATTATCTCTCAAGGGGATTTTTTTTATTAAACAACTTATTTTAATCATTAATATTCCAAATGAATAGATGTTGTGGCCTAAAAAGGGAATTGTGGAGAAACACAACATTTTTAAAAGTAGGAGAAAACGGTTTCTGTGCACTATGGGTCTAAAAATTCAACAGCGGTACAACTTGTAAATTTTTTTTTGTAATTGATATGAAACTTAAAAAAAAAAGATAAAAAAATAATTAAACTTTTATATCAAACTTAAATGAGAAAACGATTTGGGAAAAGGCTATTTTTTGCTAAATCTGAGTTTTTTAAATTTCTAAACACATTTTTGAGAATTTACCACTGCAGACATTGGTTGATCAGAATCTTTGGAGTAAGTACTGGCAAATTATTAAAAATTAAGAACACATGAGCAAAACCTGAGAGATTTCGAACACTTATGGTGTTTTCTTTTTTACAAAAAAATGTGGCATTTTATTTAAAAAAATGCAATTTGGCGTCTGTTTCTTAAAAATTTGCTCCCGAAAAGGGTGAGTTTTTTCGAATAAAACAAGCCACCCGTTTTGGGAGCAAAATTTTTAAGAAACAGACACCAAATTGCATTTTTTTTTTTAATAAAATGTCACATTTTTTGTAGAACACAAAACACCATTAGTTTACACGTCCGAAATCCAGTTAAAGTGGGCGCACAATTTTTTCTTCTATATAGAAATGAAATTTTGGTTTTAACAAAATATTTCATTAAGTCTGTGTTCATACTAGAGGTCTGCTTTGAATAATTCACTTGTATGCCTTTATTCAAAGTGCACAACATTTACTCAAATATTAAACCAAGGTATATTTATAGCAGGTAGCCGCGAGATTACAACAATTGTACAATAAAACAAACAACAGGGCTTTTTATTGTTGTTTTGCGATACGAACTGTCAAACAGCAAAGGGGTTGAAAAGAGACAAAAAACTTGTTTACTTGTTTACTATACAACATTTGACAGTTTGTATCGCAAAACAAGCAAATAAAAAATAACCAGCTGGCTTTCCGAGACTACCTGCTATAAATATACCTTGTATTAAACATTCAAAAATGTAAGAAAAGGGTAAACCATATACAAAAATAAGAGAGAATGAATTGAATAAAATACTTGTTTACTGTAAATGAATTTGAGAGTCATTCATAAATAACAAAACAGTGGAATGATCCGTTAGAGAGAGCAACTTTACAAAAAATATTCGAATAATTTTTGAATTATTGAATGTCAATACATTTATTTGAATACATTGACATAATATGTGTGTAAGCTTGTGGCTTCTTTTATTTGTAAGAGTTAAGCTTACACATACATACGTAATGTGTAGGTACAGAAATTTTACATTCAAATTATATATGAATATTTCACTCATTTGACTTGAGTTGACTGAATTGAATGAGTTTTTATTCGTTTTGTCTTTGGTTATTCTTTCATTTGTTTCTTTATTATTAGGTGCTCGACACATTGTAGTTAAAAAACAAATGAATGTGTTGAAATTGGTTTTTATTTATTATTGCAGACCTCTAGTTCATACAGCTCTTGTCTTGTTGACATGATTGCTTCTTTATAGGCGAGAGGGACGAGGGGAAAAGAAACGAGTACACAGATGCATGTACTGTCTTTACGTTTTGCTTTCTCATTCGTTGTTTAATTTTGTTATTGTTTTCAATATCAAAAAAGCACATGTCGTCAACATGACAAGAATCATTTGAACGCCAATTCATGTTCAAAGAAGAAAAGGAAAGAATCTTGTCAATAAGACATGAGCCGTATGAATTCAGAATAACTGCTATTAGGAATTGCAGGATGGGTTTGGTGGATTAGAAAAATGTGTCGGTTAAAATGACCTTAAAGTTAACATATCGACCCCTTTGCGCGAAATTATCGTTTGTTACAAAAACCAAATTTTACAGGAGAGCCATTTTTATACTTTTCTCTACTATCACTTGCAATATAAATATGAAAATATACATACAATATTTTGTCAGGCGACGTCTCTTTGAATGTAGAACAAGATTGCATCAAAAATTCAATTTCAAACAAATTGGCATATACGATAATTTCGCGCAAATGGGTCGATATAGCTTAATGAACTTCTTATGTCTCACCCTAATGTATGTCAAACTTCTAATATAAACATTATAAATCCTCCACCTGGCAACTTAATTCACTAGATACTTAAAGCCTTAGCACACAGAGGCGTCACGAGACAGAAAATATTGTGTTTTTCTTTCCTTGAAAGCTGCCCTTTTTGCATTTGCGACGGCCTGTTTTTCGCATTGCCACTTCACTACCAATAAAACGTTTTCTTTCTCTTTCTTTGAAAGCTGCCTTCACAAATGATTTGGGCACAAATCCTCACAAATGAGGTTGGCAACCAAAACGAATTTCCGTATCGGTATTTGCATTAAACTATTTGTTAAGTCGGTATCGGAATTTTAATTATTTCGGTTAACTGGTGCAAAGAATTTTATAACGGTATAGGGACACACAAATGAAAAATCAATATATCCGTAATTAAATCAATCCGAAGCGGTATTTAAAGAACGTTAAGTCCGGATTTTCTTTTATCAAGTACAGAAAGATTTATTCAAATACGGATTAATCAAGTGCGAAATCCCGAAATAGTCCGAAAATGAGATTGATTTTATTAATACTAAGATTGAATCAATCTTAAAAATGCGCTTGATTCAAGTGTTATAAAGTTGATTTAATCCCGAATTCGTACTTGATTAGAAAGCAACAACAAATTTATAAAATATTTTTGATTTTGTTTTTGCTTTTAATGAAATTGTTGGCGTTGCGTTTTACACTTAAGGTAGAAGTACACAACACGCGTTAGTGCGCGCGCGCTCTGTCGTCTTCTGTCAAAAAAAGTTAAGCTAGTGTGTTTTCATAGAACAAGCTACATGCAAAATATTTTGACGCGTTTGCGCCAGAAAGTTGGTTAACTTTGAACTTTTTAACGCATTGTGTGTTTTTGACAAGTAATCAGCTGACAATAAAAATAGTAATTTAACAAATTTGTGAATCATGAAAGAAAAACTTAGAGAAGAGCTTAAAAAACATACAATATTTATATAAAAAGAATAAATTTAATAAAATAACAAAATCTTGATATACTTTCGAACCCGTTTTTAATGCACAAATAAGTAAAAAAATAAAAAACAGCTGACAGGAACGGCTTTTGTAACGCGTGTTGTGTAACTTGCAGTTTTTGACGCGCTAAAGTTTATAAACGCACGATACTTGTCGACGAACTAACGCGTGTTATGTACTTCTACCTTTAGTCTTCGAAATAATATAATTGTAAATATTTTTATATGTTTGTTTATTAGAAAAAAAGATATCTTTAGAAACAAGGGTTAAATTTTTATATTCATCCCTATTGTGAAAATTGTCTTCGAAATTGTTTGTCTCTTCCCTAAAAATGTATCGGCAAAAGCAAAATTTCGAGGGAAAGTAATGGACCGACTTGGCTTATTTTGAACATTTAATACTTCTTATATACATATACAAAATATGATTGATATTTGATATTCTTATCTTATATGTACACTTTTGTGCCAAAACCATTATTCCGGCAAGAAAGAAATTTGTTTGTCTCCCAGTAAAACTTTTTCAAAATGGATAGCTTCTTTCACTCGTTATTTAGTAGCTTTCTCCCATAAGAACTTCGATAACAACTTTTTTCTGGATGTATTTAGATAAAAAAAAAATGACTTACTTTTGAATTTGTTCATTTTGGCACATTCTTGTAAAATTCATTAGTTTTTCAGTAGAATTGTATGTAGTGCTTTTATGTGTTTCTGATTACTTAACATATTATTTTGTAGGCGAAAATTTTACTGGGTCTTTACCCCGTTTATTTATGAACCGATTTTTTTAATTTTAACTACCAGGTATTCTACTAAGGCCCATTTTCACAACTTACCGATAGCTAAAGGTAGGATTTTATCGGACGTATAAAACGTGTTCCATTATTGCAACTTTACTTTTACCAACCAGGTAGGATGGACCTTAATTTACTTTATCGCTCACTTTTGGTTAAAGTAAAGTTTTAATAATGGAACAGTTTTTATAAGGCCGTTTAAAGTCTACTTTAAGCTATCGGTAAGTTGTGAAAACGGGCCTAAGTCTATTTCAGGTATAAAAGAAAAAGATTATAGGAATAGGTAAATTAAAGATTTATATCTCAGCCATTTGTAAACCGATATAGTTAAATTGCAATAATATACTATTTCGGACTACATACGATATAAATATAAAACAACGTTGTCCCTATCAATTCCATAAAAACCCAGAATATTTATAATACTGTAATCAAAGCTGATTTAATTTAAAAATTTTCCATTTTGATCTCGGTTTTTGTAAATATGTATATATCAGAGATCAGCAATGAATCGTTTTTTCGCTACTCATACTGACTCATGCAATTGTAAGTATAAGTGCGTAGAAATCATTTAAACTAAACTACTCTGATTCACTCATACTCACAAGAGTAATATTTATGAGTGCGACGTCGACATTATACGCATACTCATAAATGACGTCAGCTTGATTTATAATTTCAAGAAAATACTTACAATACTCACATTGATTCAAATCATTAAGCTCATCCATTTACCGTTTTAACACAACAGATAAAACATAGAACTTAATAATCAGCGCTGCCAGATAAATTTGCAGAAAAATCGTCCACTTCATACATGTAACTTTAGTAAACTGTAATTGCCAAATCGTCACTTTGCTATTTCGGGGACAAATCTGGCAGCCTCGCATTTTGCTTCGCCTATACACATTGAGTTGAGTAGATTCTAAATCAAACACTACAAATGTTGCACGATGAATAAAATTAAACTTTTGAGTGAATATGAGTTTGAATAACATTGGAATAAGTATGAGTGCGTATAAGTACAAGAATTTATGAGTCATGATTTAGCTCTACTCACTTTTTGACTACTCATTGCTGATCTCTGGTATATATCTATTTTAAAAAAGGATGCATGTTTATTTTATTAACCTAGCATTTACACATGCCACTGCCAGTTCGAAAAACTCAATACACGTACACTTTTTTACTAATACACTCACATTTTTCGCAATGGCAGCTCCAGTGGCAGCAAAAATTGCATGCGAGTGGAATTTTGGCACTTGCATGCCACTAATTGAAGCACAGCCGCGAAAAACGTTGTAAACGCCACATTTTGCAAAAACTGTTTTTTTGCAGATGAACGTTGACTTTACTCTCTTACACAGTTTAAACATCAAATCAACCAAAACTATGCACCTTAACGCCTTCAAAATGGCGTACAAAGTGTCAGCCAGTGGAAGAACATTGCAAGTTACTAACATAATGATGAAACCGAAATGGTTTTGCAGTGCGGAATAATGTTTTAAAAGCCTTTTGCATTAAAGTTTTTATTATCACTATTTTAAATAATAGAAAAAAAAAATTTTTAAAACAAATAATGCTGCTTGTCAAAAAACGTTTTTTTGCTCTCCTGAAAAATTATTATTTTGTAACTTAAAACGTTATTCGCGGCTGTGCTTCAATTGTCAAAACGATAAGCAATGTTACCCTGTTAAAAATTTAATGCAAACTTACTGGATTGTTGTAAAGTTTTAAATTATGTTTTAACTTGTTAAATGTATTACTATGATAAATTTTTTGAAAAGTGCATTTATAAAAGCAAGTTTGTTAATTATAGAGCATTAATATTGTTTAAATAATGCTTTTATAAATAAATGAAAAAATTTCCCCAAAAATGTGCCAATATTATTAACTCGGTAGCTCTATTTTGTTTTTTGGTATTTTTTTTTGAATTTGAGAAGTAAACAAATTTGCCTAAGTTGACGCTTCAACGACATTTTGAAAATGTACTCGCAGTGGCATATATAAACACAAAAGCCAATGGCATGAGATTCGACTATTTCGAACAAATTTTCTTTTATAATATGTATACAGTAGTGGCATGCCACTACTTGCATGTGTAAAGGCAGGGTAAGCTTGGTTTCTTTTTGCTTTTGTAAAAATATTTATTTTATTTTTTGCCTTTGTGTAACTTCTCCAGGGAAAAATAACAATTTTAAATTGTTATCGGATTAAAGAAAATAAATAATTTTTTAAAAAATAATCCTCCAGCTTAACAAAATAAATATATAAATTTAATGAAATTATTAAATACCCATGAACTTTAACTATGTTTTTGTTTGATTATTTTATAATAAAAGTCGAAACAAATTTGTTTAAAATTGATTTTAAATCGCACGATTCTTAAAACAAAAAATACGATCTTTTTTATTTTTTTCTCAGGAAATTGACGATTTTGACACAAATTTATATGGCAGCACTGATTAAAACCAAAACAAGAAAAGGCTAAAAAAAATTCAAAATAACAAAATATAGCAATTCTTTTTTGTTTATTTTCATCATATAAATTATGCATTCATCATTTTTATTCCTTCTATTTTTTTATTTATTTTAAAAAAATAGTATATAAACATATTTTAAATTCAAAATATCTACATTTGGTTTTTCTCGCCACCAAT
Source organism: Pollenia angustigena (assembly GCA_930367215.1). Classification (NCBI taxonomy): domain Eukaryota; kingdom Metazoa; phylum Arthropoda; class Insecta; order Diptera; family Polleniidae; genus Pollenia; species Pollenia angustigena. The sequence continues at coordinate 13,368,003 of OV884060.1, read as the reverse complement.
TTCAAATGTGACTTATTTTGACAGTTGTTGAAAGAAACTTTTCGCAAAATATTGTTTTAGAAACACTTTTTCTCGCATCCTTCCAATAATTGCTGGAAAATTATTTAAATGACAGATAATTCTCGCAAAAAAAAGATACAGAAAGAAACACTTGTGTGAGAAAAACCATTTTTTGTTTCATTTCACACTATTTTTGTTGCAACTCACACGTTTCATGCGAAAAGTTTTACGATGTGAGAAATACAGAAACGGGCTACAGAATGCTGAAAAATAACATAAAAAGGGGCCTAACCGACTTAAATGATACATTCTACAGTCGCTGTCAAACCAACGCAATAAGCGAAAAAATTTACAGAAATTTTGGTTTTTTGTTCGACAGTTTTTGATTTCGACTGCAGTTTCTTAAACCCTGTTAAAAACAGTTTTACAAAAGCTCATTTTATAAAAATAAAGTCGCACAAAACAGTCGTTTCAGAAAATAAAAGTCGCAAACCTTTTTTAATGACTTTTTTTTATAAAAAACTTAACAAACTTAAAATGACTCAAACAGTACAAAAAAACATGTAGCGATGTTCATACGTTTTAGATCAATTAAAGGAATAGTTGTCTAAATGTTTGATGCGTTTTAACCACTTTTTGCTTAAAATATTATATTTGTATTTATTTTTATAGAAATTCCCTAAAAGGCTGGCTAATATTATATTCATTTCAATGTTCTTTATTTTAAGGATTTATCTATCTATCTATATATATAAAATTGGATGTGTGTGTGTATGTGTGTATGTATGTAACGTATGGACTCCAAAACGGCTGGGCCGATTTTGATGAAATTTTCAGGGAATCTTCAGAATATTCAGGCGGGTGACACTGTGAAGTCTGATTTTTGATTTTCGGTCTGGGGGCGGAGGGGCGTGGCAAAAACCATAACTTGAGAACGGCTTGACCGATTTGAACGATTTTTTCTTTAAAATGATCGCCATGGTCCACCATAGGTTTTTACGGAAAAAAATTTTCCCCGCCCACTTTTACGCCCACTTTTTTCGATTTAGCTAAAATCAGAAAACGGCTCCATCGAGTTGACTAATTTTTCTTTCAAATATTCGTATTAATCAACTTTAAGTTTTCATCGAAAGAAAAATTTACCACGCCTACTTTTACGCCCACTTTTTCTATTAAGCGCATAACTAAAGAACGGCTTGACCGATTTGGACGATTTTTTCTTTAAAATGATCGCCATGGGCTAACTTAGGTTTTGCGGAAAGAAAATGTTGCCCCGCCCACTTTTACGCCCACTTTTTTCGAATTGCCTAAAATCAGAAAACGGCTCCATCGATTTAACAAATTTTTCTTTCAAATGTTTGTACTAATCCATTTTAAGTTTTCATCGAAAGAAAAATTTACCACGCCTACTTTTACGCCCATTTTTTCTATTAAGCGCATAAGTTGAGAACGGCTTGACCGATTCAAACGATTTTCTTTAAAATGATTGCCATGGACAAACTTAGGTTTTTACGGAAAGAAAATTTTTCCCCGCCCACTTTTTTCGATTTACCTAAAATCAAAAAACGGCTCCTTCCATTTGACTAATTTTTCTTTTAAATGTTCGTATTATTTCATTTTACGTTTTCATCGAAAGAAAAATGTATCACGCCTACTTCTACGCCCACTTTTTCTATTAAGCGCATAACTTGAGAACGGCTTGACCGATTTAGGTTTTTACGGAAGGAAATTTTTAAAGGCTGTAAATTTCGTTTAAACCTCAACTTAAATCGTCTGGTAATACAACACTAATGTTTGCTTGGGGCCAGCAACGCGGACCGGGTCAGCTAGTTGTTAATAATGGAAAAGAGTCGCAACAAAATTAAAAAAGTCGCAAAATTGCGGCTAGAGTCGACCAGCGGTAACCCTGTTTAGAACGTATATTTAATACAATATTTACTCAAGTCAAATTAATGCAAAAATAAAAAAAAAACCGCAAATTCATTAACATATCACATTTATTGTTTTAAGTTTTTAATTTTAATTGCGTAAGAATTAATAAAATTAATGGAATTATTTTAACAATGACCACAAAAACAATTTTTTATTTTTAATAATAATAATAAAATAACTAACTTGATTACAAACTTGAGATGATTTTGATGATGCGATGATGCATTTAGAAATTAATTGTATATTAAACTAAAATATTTTCTCGAAAGCAGTGTTGCCAGAAGTAGGGGAAAATCCCTACATGTAGGTATTTTTGATACTTAAATGGAAGCGTAGTGAAAATCGGACAGATTTTTCACAATCTCCAAAATGTAAGGATTTTTCGTCTTATCGTATTATTTATAAAATAAATGCTGAAAAAACGTTTTTTTAATGATATTTTATTGTCCAAAACGAAAAAAGGTGTGATCCCGTACTTTTTGGGTAAAGTTCGGCAAATGAAAATAAACAAAAAATTCTTTCACTAATAGGCAAAAATGTACAAAAGAAAACTCTAATATGAAATATCTGTGGTTTTCATGGGAAACCGCGTATGTCTATTTTTTCGATTTTGAGATGTTGACGCTATATTGCTTAATTTTAAGCGCTCTTTAAATTTTTTAAAAAAGTTTTAAAAACAGATAGACCCATTCCGATGTTTTAACTCAATTACAAAAAAACTTCAAAAGATGCAATATCTAACCCATAGTTTAATCTAAAATGGTTTTTTCGGCTCTCCTGAAAAATTTTATTTTAAGACATACGCGGTTGCCCGTTAAAACCACAGATATGTTTAAATAAATAAAAAAAACATAAATGACACATAAACGTTCATAAAAGTAAAATTCAAGCATTTATTTACATATTTCAACAGTTTCAATTGTTAATTTTAAAAATATTTCTTATATTTATTATTTTGGTTGACTTGCTTGCAGGTTTTTATTTATTTTTGACACAGCTGATTGTTTGACAGTTTTATCAATTTACCTAAAGAAAAAGTACGGGCTACTTTGTAAAAGCTCTCCCCCACTTTACCAAACTTTGAGTACGGGAACAGTTTTCGGTAAGATTGGGATCCCGCATTCTCCCAACGTTGAGTACGGCATCACAATGTTTTCAACGTGTAGGGAGAAATCGGTTTTTTTTTTTGGCATGTGCAGGTATTTTTTCGAAAAAATCCACTGGCAACACTGCTCTAAAGAAATGCATTTTTTAAACTTATTTTTAAAAAAATAGTTTAAAACGGAAATACTTTTATGCATCATTTTATATTTTGAATGAGTTAATATTTACAGTTAAATTTAATAAATAGTATTTTTTCATAGTCATGTTTAAATGTTTGTTGTTTTTCTTGTCTTATCAATAAAATCTTGATTGTTGTTTGCTCGAGTAAAGTAAAAAGAAAAAGTCTGAAAACGAACTGACTGACAAGTTGGAGTGTTTAGAAGAACATGTTTGCAAGTTCAATTCCCAACAACACGACTAGATTTTGAGTTTGTCATGTACAAATGAGACAAATCATGTGAAACTGAGTTTAAAAAAAGTAACCAGAGAATTAAAATAGCCATTTGATACAAAATTTCAAGATTTCATTTTTAAAGTTTCTTTTTTTTATTTAATAAGATTAATGAGATCTGGCTTAGGCCAGATCATCAGGAAACATTCAGACAAAAAAATTTTAGAAAAGCCAAAGATTTTTTTTTTCTTAAAAAAGTTGCCTCAAACATTGAAAAAATTCAGAAAATTTTTTGGGCGGTAAAAATGTTCGACAAAAATTATTTTTACTAAAAAACTTTAAATGAAAATTGTTTTTACTAAAACTTTTCACTTTTAACGAATTACTAAATTCCTTTAATTCACAAAACCTTTACTGAATACTTTTTTCACAAAAAAATTATCACTGAAATTTGTTTTACTCTATAAATCACTAAAAACTTTTTCGTCAAAAAAGTTTCACTCAAAACATTGGTGTAAACATTGATTTTAGTAAAAAAAAATCGGTTTTTTTTAAATTTAATTTTAGTGAAAAAATCGATTTTTAAGAAAAAAATTCTATTTTTATTAAAAAAATCGATTTTCTTAGTAAAAAAAAAATTCTATTTTTAGTTAAAAAAAAATCGATTATTAGAAAAAAAAATATTTTTTTCAGTAAAAAAAAATCGATTATTAGTAAAAAAAATCGAAAATAATTAATAAATCTATTTTTAGTAAAAAATTAATTTTTAGAACACAAATCTATTTTTAGTAAAAAAAAATCTATTTTTAGTAAAAACAAAACCATTTTTAATATAAAAATATATTTTTAGTTAAATATCAATTTTTATTAATTAAAATCGATTATTAGAAAAAAATCTATTTTAGAAAAAAAAATCAGTTTTTTTTTAAATTTAATTTTAGTGAAAAAATCGATTTTTAAGAAAAAATTCTATTTTGATTAAAAAAAATCAATTCTTAGTACAAAATTATATTTTTAGAAAAAAAATCGATTATTAGTAAAAAAAAAAAAAATCTTTTTTCAGTAAAAAAAATCGATTATTAGTAAAAAAAAATCGATAATTAAAAATAAATCTATTTTTAGTAAAAAATTAATTTTTAGAACACAAATCTATTTTTAGTAAAAAAAAAATCGATTTTTAGTAAAAAAAAAATCGATTTTTAGTAAAAAAAAAATCGATTTTTAGTAAAAAAAAATCTATTTTTAGTAAAAAAAGACCATTTAGTATAAAAATATATTTTTAGTTAAATACATATTTTTATTAAAAATATCGATTATTAAAAAAAAAATCCAATTTAAATGAAAAAATCGTTTTTTAAGAAAAAAAATTCTTCAGATGAAATACATCTTTTTTTTAAATAAAATCGATTCTTAGTAAAAAAACATATTTTTTCAGTAAAAAAATCGATTATTAGTAAAAAAAATCGATTATTAATAATAAATCTATTTTTAGAACACAAATCTATTTTTAGTAAAAAGAAATCGATTTTTAGTAAAAAAAAATCTATTTTTAGTTAAATTTTTTTTTAACAAATCAAGATAATATACTAAAAATCGATTCTTTTTAAAAAAATCGATATTTAGTGAGAAAATTTATTTATGTTAAAGTCATCGATATATAGTCAAAAAAAAAAAAAAAACAATTAACACATAGTGGAAAAATCGATTTACAGTGAAAAAGCTGGTTTTTTGTTAAAATAATCGATTTTTGGTGAAAACCCCGATTTTTTATAGAAAAAAAAAAAAATATTTGAATAACAGTTAAACTGATTTTCGTTTATAATATAATTTGTAATATCGGATTAAAATATTCATATATAAAATGTGTTTTTGGTAAAAATTTTTTAATTTTTGCGGAATTCTATTTTAGAAATTGAATTCATTAACTTTAAGGTCTGCTATTAAGAAATAAATTGTCTGTGAAAATGTGGTTACACACTGATACATTTTTTCTGACAACAATATTGACACCCTTGTTTTACTCAATGCTGACTAAAATACAATATCAATTCAGAAAATGTTTCAGGAAACGTGATACAGTTGATAATGAAATGTAAAAAAAATAGAACAACATTTCTCTCTGAAATATCATATAGATTAATTAATTATTAATAAAACCGTAACAGAAAATTATCAGATATGAAAAATGAGTCCGTTTTGGATGAGTGATGAAAATAGGTCAATATACTGAACTGATATGAATTGTTTTGAAATTCAGAAAATGGAATTATTTAATTAAAACATATTAATATATCAATGGTTTTTTCCTTTCTTCCTTTTTTCATATAAATTTGGCACAAATAACTTTTAAAATGGGGAATATGTATGTCTACCTAAATTAAAGTAATCAAATGCTTAGAACTTATTATAAATAAAAGTTAGAAGATACGCTTCCAAAAGACCAATAACAAAAATAAATTGTGTTTTCCGAATCAAGTTATTTACGCAGGTCAATACTTGGGCACCAGGGGTTATAATAAGATGGCAAAGCCTCTTATCTGTTCTACTTGGTAAATCCAGGGGGGTTACCGCGTATTTCGATTCGAAAGAAATCATTTACGGATTCGAACAATTTGTACTGTGTATTACGATTTTCGTAATATTTATTTCGAATAAACGGACGTTTTTCATACTTTATGGAAAACAAAAAATCACTTTCTTAAAAGCCACTCTTTATTACGAACAATAATTGTTCATTTAATTTCCCATTTTTTAAAAAATACAACCTCTATCATCGTTTCGAACGATTACGAAAATCGTAAAACACAGTACAATTTGTTCGAATCCGTAAATGATTTCTTTCGAATCGAAATACGCGGTAACCCCCCAGGATGATCTTTAGCCATTACACTCCAAGTCAACTCAAAAACCTCCTTGAATTAATCCCAGGCGATGTACTTGACATCCGTAAAGCATCGGCGAATCATGAGAGGCGACAACAGCGTCGGTTCTAGTTAGTGCGTTCAGAATAGGATACAGTAGGTTTATCATCTGCTTAACTCAGCGATTAACGAAACCTTTTGGGGCCCTATGCTTCTTGCAGGAACGACGGGAAGTTAAATATACTTCAACACAGCTTTCATATACGGTCATATTCCGTAAAACTTTAATTGTTATTATAATATCGTTACAAATTACTTTAATTTAAATTTAAATCTTTTCTTTCGATAGATTTGTAGTTGCCTATGGATTTTATAAAACGCCCATTCATCATTTTGCCTATATCATATTTTTATACCCTGCACCACAACTAGATGTAAAAAGGGATACTAAGTGCCGGTTCACACACGTCAAGTTTGACTTGTCAAGTCTTGAGTTTTTAGGAGAGAGGGGAAAAGAAATGGCATTCTCTTTTCCCTTCTCTCCTAAAAGATCAAGACTTGAAGAGTCAAACTTGACGTGTGTGAACCAGCACTAAGTTTGTCATTTCGTGTGCAACTTTTTTAATATTCATCTATATTCTGGATCCTTGAAGAATTCTTTGGCGATTTAGCCATGTCCGTCGGTCTGTCCATCTGTCCATCTGTTGAAATCACGCTTATTTTTAAACGGCTAAAAAGAAAAGACCAATATTGGTGTCAAATTGTTTCTAGTTCTCCTTAGCAGTTTGGTACTGAAATCCAGTAAAATAGATTCTGTAGAATACGAGTTATGAATCAAAATGTGGAACAACCACCTTAAAAAATTTATAAGTTTGTTTCAAATGCTGCAATAAATAGTGGCGGAATGCACTTATTGATATCATATTCTATATAAAAAGAAATCATACCAAACAATTTTGAGCAAATCGGTCGATAATATACCATAGGCCCCATATACAGCCCACTCTCGGAAAACCCGTAACAAATAATGCTTTTATAACAAAATTGTATGTGTCATAGTTTTATTTTTAAATATAAATCACTTTGACAAATTTCCTGAAGATCAGTCCATAATTTGCGATAGGCAAACCCTACTTTTGGAAAACTGTTTGGTACGAATAAAGACCGTAACGAATTATGTTGTAATAATAAAATTCAGTCTGTTACAGTTCGATTAGACTTGATATCACACTTTTAACTGTCGTGAAAATCTGTCCATTATTTACCATGTGTTCCATATAAAGAGCACTCCGGAAATATTCTAGGTGGAGGGTATCAAAGATTCGGCACAGCCAAACATAGCACTCTTACTTGTTTTTTTATATACTTTCTTCTCTTTAACTCAATCAAGTTCAGCAAAACAAGAAAAATATTTTAAAAAGTTTCACTTTTCTCTGAAGTATAAAGTTTGTATATCCTTTGTTAGGGGAGTTTCACAAACAAAGTAAAAATTAAGTTATTAATTAAATTATATTACTGCTTATTTTTCCTAAAAAAAATTTTTATATTAAAAAGTACCTAATTAATGACAAAACCTTAGCCAAACATTTTAAAGAAAGAATGTGTGTTCTCTTCAAATGAAACTCTTATGTGATACCATTGCAGATAAGTTATTTAAGGTTTGTTGGTTTTTGAACCAGCTTTTTTAAAAACTATGGAAACAATGCTGATTGTGAAGACGATAATTATGGATTTTGTTGATGCTGATAATAATGGTTCTTAAGTACCTTCAAATATAAATAGCGTATTGCATCCATTAGTGGTACATTTTGCTATAAGAAAAAACAAGTAAGAGTGCTTAATTCGGCTTTGGTGAACCTTGTAAACCCTTCTCCATGGTGCGATTAGAATAGAAAGTTGTATAAATACCATTCTTTAGATACAATTAAATCTATTTTGTGCCACGACAACTGCTCCAATCCTGCCTAACTAATTTAGAAACTTTAGCTCTTCCCATTCTCCAGATATACAGAAATCTAAAACGCATCTCACATCTCTAATCAATATAGCCCCACCATGTTTTAGAGAAGCTTGTTGCAAATGTAACAATCATGTCTTACTTCTCATAACATAACATAGTGTAAGGATGTGGCATCACTAACATAGATACAATATGTAGTTAATAGTCATAATGTGGCAACTCTATGTCATATACTTTTAATAAACAAAGGCAGTCTTAAACAAATATTACAAAGCAGTAAATTTAAAAGCCAGCTATGTGTACTAAGTTTGGATAATTTTCTCTTACCGTTCTTTAGATATAAATAAATCTATTTAGCAACACGCCCACTTCTCCATCTCGCCCACATTTGATCGAATGTTGCCTATTGATAACCAAGGTACTTGTATTTTATTTAGAAAAATTAGCCCATGTCGTTCTCCAGATATACAGAAATCTATAATGTCTTTGTATGGGCAGTGCCATGCCCACTTCACCAGTCACGCCTACATGTTGTGTGATGTTGTGCGTTAATAGCCATTTTGCTTGTTGCTAATTTGCAAACTATGGCTCTTGCCGTTCTTTAGATATACATAAAAAATTAAAAACACTACAACCAGGGATTAATGGATAAAATTAGAAAACCATTGCGGACTATACGTGACTTAAAAATTCAAACATCTGGTTACTATCATATCTGGGTTCTTCGGAAACACCATTTCAACGGACAGACGGACATCGTGATTTGAACTTCTCTTCTCATAAGGATCTAGAATATATATACATTGTGTAGGGTCCAGGACCAATATTGTAGAAATTGGAATGACAAAGTTATATACAGTAGATAACGGATATAAGAGCATCTTATATAAGAAAAAAGCGCTTTTAAGAAATTGTTTTTAAAGCACCGTGTCTTTTTCCACATTTGTCAACATAAAAAGTATCTGCATAAGAAAACTTTTTATACAAAAAACTAATGCAAGACATATTTTCCATGGATTAATAAGAAAAATCGTACAAAGAAATAGTTTTTATTAGAAACTTTTTTTACGCGAAAATACTGTATTTGCTTACACAAAATGTACAGTTAAGTGGGTACATACTTGCTTGTACAAAATATCCAAAATTTATTTACATATATACCAATTTATGTTTAAAATTCGTTTTTCATGTCAAATAAAAATAAAATTAAATTAAAAACTACATTTTAATATGAATTAATATCACTATGCGACTGGGTCACGTCTAGGAATCGAGATATGTATATCGATTTGAAAAATGGACTTTAACATCAAAATGTTATATACATTTTAGGGCTGCCAGACGTCCTTTGGATATGACTTATATACCTCAAACACGTCGGTATATAAATCGGTTAAAAAATGGCTGAGTTATATTCGAAATACTGAATCTCCAAAAATTACTTATTATACCCTTTTTACCTTCGGTAAAGGGTATAAAAAGAGTAATTTTTGGGGATTCAGTATTTCGGTTACAACTCAGCCATTTTTTAGCCGATTTGACAGATTTATTTACCGACGTGTTTAAGAAGAAATTTACCATTTACTTGAGTTATAAAGCTTGGACTCGGGGAGATCTATGGTTTCCGAAAGTGGGTATTAAAAAAAACCAGTTAGAGTGCTATATTCGGCTTGGCCGAATCTTTGATACCCTCCACCGACAGTTCGAATGTTTAAGGAGTAATATCGAATGATGTCTATTTATTTTTATTATCTTTTTAAAAACAGACAACAGCATTAAAATTGGTTTTAGGCTTATTAAACTGTTTTCCGGGAGTAGGGTTTATATGGGGCCTAGGGTAAATTATGGACCGATCTTCACGAAATTTTACAGTGTAATTGCTAGTCCTATAAAACTGTGACTAACCGAATTTTGTTATGATATCATTATTTTTTACGGTTTTAGGCGTACTTAACGTTTTTCCGGTAGTAGGGTTTATATGGTGCCTAAGGTAAATTATGGACCGATCATCACGAAATTTCACAGCGTAATTTTCTAGTCCTAAAAAACTGTGACGTACCAAATTTTGTTACGATAGCGTTATTTTTTACGGTTTTAGGCGTACTTAACTGTTTTCCGGGAGTAGTGTTTATATGGGGCTTAGGGTAAATTATGGACGGATCTTCACGAAATTTAACAGCGTGATTTCCAGTCGAATAAAACCAATTTTTGCAAAATCTTATCTCATTCCGTGCCTTGTTCCACCATTTATGTTATTTTTTGTAACAAAATTATCAATTTTTTTAGGTGGTGGTTCCCCATTTTGATTCATAGCTCTGGTCCTACTGAACCCATTTTGCTGAATTTCAATTCCAAACTGCTTAGGATAACTACAAGCAATTTGGCACCAAGTGTGTTCATTTCTTTTGAGTTGTTCGAAAGTGAGCGTGTTTTCAACAGATGGACAGACGGACAGACAGACGGACATGGCTAAATCGACTTAGAATCACTCAGGGACCTAGAATATATATTCTTTATGGGGTCTGAGATGAATAATAAAAAAGTTTCACACGGAATGACAAACTTAATATACCCTCTTCACAACTAATTGTGGTGGAGGGTATAAAAATTTAATTTTGGTCATAATTTTTTTGTATCTTTTCGGAGATGTTCTACTAAAAATTTCCGATATTTTGGTATATAAGTCATATCCATAGGACGTATGGCAGCCCTAAAATTTATTTAAATTTTGATGTTTTTTTTAGCACATTTTTCAAATCGATATATCTCGATTCCTAGACGTGACCCAGCGAAACGCCGGGACACAAATAACTTCTTTTTTATCGATATAACTTTCCCCGGTAGTTTGAACCCTTCCCGATCACTAACCCCTACCATTTGTCGCACAGTGTATTTAACTAGAATTTGTGAAATTGGTCATTAGACTGTACATTTCAAAAACCCCAAGTTTTTGTTTTCTTTAATGAAAGTATAAACTTTTATAGGATATACATTTCTAATAATAAAAGTAAAAACTTTTATAAGAAATAAAATTCTTTTTCAAAATAATTGCTTAAAAGTCTAAAGCGCTTATAAGAAAAATGTTCGTGGATTTTTTTAATTTCATATATCCGTTACCCACTGTATACTAGGGTGGGTCAAATAATTTTTTTTCTCGTATCGACTTCTAATAGCGTAAATGCGTGAAATTATCGTATGTTACAAAAACCAAATTTTACAGGACAGCCATTTTTCTACTTTTCTCTGCTTTCGCTTGCAATATCAAAATGAGAATATACATTTTTTTTTTTGGAGCAACGAAGTGGAATTCGCTTACAATATTTTGTCAGGTGACGTCTCTTTGAATGTAGAACAAGATTGCATCAAAAACTCAATTTAAAAAACTTAGCATATACGATCATTTCGCGCAAAGGGGTCGATATGTTGTATTTTTGCCTGCATTAGGCCCTTGTAAAATATTATTAATTTTTTTTTTAGAGTAATGATCCGCGCTTTGACCTTAAATGTTGAATATAACAACATAGCATTGTATGGCAGAAAAAGATATAACTGTATTCGTACGACTTAAAGTTCGTGAAAATAGTTTCAGAAGCATCCATGACTCTATGAGACAAAAAATCAAGAAAAGTTTTAATATAGACGAAACTTGAATCAAGACGAGAGATGCCCAGATTTGACAGCAAACAAGATTTTGTGACCAAAAAATTATTTCATGTTGTATAAGAACCAAAGTTTTATTTTTTTTAAGTTTTATTAAATATGTTTTTAGTTATAATTAATAATAATTGATAGTAAATAAAATATAAAAATTTTATAAATGTCTTTTTTTCAAAAATGTGACTTTTTTATAGCCATTTTTATTTGTTTTAAAGTAAGACAAAAAGATATTTCTATTATAATGTTATTCGAGAACTTTTATTTTTTCCCATACATCAGTGACCCACCCTACTGTATACCCTTCTACCTGTGGTGCAGGTTATATAAAGACATTTAAACGAAAGTATTGTATGTTATTTTCATCTTCTTTATTCCTTCATATGCCAAATATTGTGAGTGAAGTGTCAATAATGCAACTTGTTAAAAAAGAACACAAAAAAATTCGTTTAAATGCAGAACAATTTGCATCGCTGAACTTGAAACTTTTTGGTGGGTATGCAAGTGTGTGACAGCTGCACTTAAGAATTGTGCTATAAATAGTTTTGAAGGTAACAGATTCTTAATTTTATTTTATTTATTTATGCTGGTAACTTAAGTGGCAGTTTCTTCTTTAATACACTTTTTTACCGAACAGACTGAAATCTTTTAAATAGTTTATAATTAAGTTGAATTTAAATGTATGTTTTTAACAACTTAAATGGTTGAGAGAACAATTTTTTATAAACTATAGATTGTTAAAGCCTAGATTACACTATCTCACAAATCTTACGTATTCCATAATACTTTGTGTGATAGAAATCTAATGAGTTTTGTTGCGACTGTCAAAAAATCTAGTGTAACATGACAGTTTGTGTTCACACCATCACACAAAGTATAAACACTCACACATTAAAAAAAATGCAACCCTGATCCAATGAAAAGTATTATTGTTTAGAAATTTTTCAAAAAACGATGAAGTCGTATGGGATGTCAAAATTTTTTCATAATACTTGTCATTTTCGTGACACATTGCATTCACACTATCACACTTTGTCATATTACTTGAGATTTTGACATGTATTAATACAAAGTATAATAGTGTAATCTAGCCTTAAGGGGCTAATCAAGGCATAATTTATATTTGCGAAATAAGATAGATGTTTAACCAAATTTTAAAAAGAAATAATAAATTGATATTTTCACTAAAAAAATCGATTTTATCATGAAAAATCGATTTTCGAGCGATAAATTGAATTTTCGAAATATGTATTTCGATTTTTGTAGTATAAATTAATTTTTTCACTACAAATCGTTTTTTCCGCTACAATGGTTTTTTTCGCTAAAAATAGTTTTTTTTAATTAAATATCGATTTTTTCCGCCAAAAATGGATTATTTAACTAAAACAAATATTTTCACTAGAATTAATTTTTCAACTAAAATCAATTTTTCAATTGAATTAGTTTTTTTTTACCAAAAAATTATTTTTTCACCGAAAAGTTAATTATTTTTCTGAAAAACGATTTGTAAATCAATATATTCGCTGATAAACAACACTTACTCCGTTAATCAGTTTATTTATCGAAATAAACTGATCCATTAGTTTATGTTCCAATAATAAGATTGCCTACACAGAAAAAATTATTGCCGAATTATTTTCAAACAAACGCTTGTTTGAAAATTTTTTAATTTCTACAATTTTTTTTTGCTGATTCAATTAAAATTTTTGTTTGATTTTTATTTAACCAACGAAAATGTTGACAACCATTCAAAAATATAATACACGCGTTAATAGTTTCAAGTTTTCATAATTTTGTATGAAATATTTAACGCTTTTTAATGTTGTCGTCTTTTTGCATTTTTTATTTGATCGTAAGCAACACTTCCTAATGTGAAATATAAGAACTACAACAAAAAACACATACAGTCTATTTTTGGACACTAAAAAATTACAACAGTAAGAAAGATGAAGAGGTTTGAAGTAAAAAAAAAAAAAAAACAAAAAAATAGCAGGTAAAAAAACATTTCACTCTTTTTACACAACAGAAACAACAACAATTATAACAAACAAAATAAATTTTTTGTTGGTTTCAAAGTTGGTTAAAAAAAACTCAAATCCCGTATTCAATTTTTTTAAACTGTTTGCTTAAATACATCAAATACAAAAATATAATGATGACGAAAAACATATCGAGTCGGTCTGTCGCCGTTTTTGGGTTACATTTCTTCTTCATTAGCAAAGGAAAGGATACAGCAACAGTGAGTGATGACGAAAAACATTGTGTGTATAAAAAAAGACTTCGTTCAAAAATTATTTCAACAAAAAATGTGTCTCAAAGCCAGCCGGCCGCTCTGCTCTCTCTGCCAACATCTTCTAATAAAGTGCCTGCTTGTGTGCGCATCATTGCTTGTGCAAAAACCTTTTTTTTTATTTTGAAATTTAGTATAGAATTTCAGTAAACTTTTTGTTTGATTCAGTTAAATAATTTGTTTGAAAAAATCAGTGTTTTTTTTCAATAAACCAAATGCAAATAAATTGTTTGAATATGCGAATTTGTTTATAGGACCGATTTCAGACAAAAAATTGTTTGATTCTACAAATTTTTTTGGTACGTAGTTGCAACGTACCAATCTGTATAAAATGGAATTTCATGCCGTTGTTATGTGACATTTGTAAGACAGTGATGGGCGGCTTGTATGTTACATTGAATGCAAAATAATTAAATTATTGTAGGCGTTAATTTTATTTTTTAGTAATATTTTTTTTTTTTTTTCAAACAAGAATTATTGAAATTTGAAATTAACCAAAACTTTGTGAGAATTGGAAATCATTTGCAGTTGAAGTTAAATTAATAATAAACCCATTTTAATTGTAAATGTCATTGAAAGCTACTACTTCCCACACCTGCTTATAAGTAGGGAGATAAAAATAGTCATGTTTATTTTAAAAAGTGTTAAAATTGCGAGAGCATTGAAAAACTAATATAGATAAGTACAGCATTATTAAATTGCTGCTCAGTAATTCAGCTGGTATTCACTAGTCATTACAGTGACTTTAATTATGGCTAATTTACACCATAGTCTTACGTATTGCATAATACTTTGTGATATGGAAATATATTGAGTTTTGTTGCGATCAGGGTTGTTATGCTTTTTTCTTAGAAACCTGTCAAAAGTTTAAACAAAATTCGTCAAAACCGTCACAAACATTTAACAAAATCGTCAAATATTAAAATTTTACAAATCATAGGCAATTTATTGCGCTATTTTTTATTGATTAGTTGAAAAATATAAATTTTTAGCAAGAAATTCTATTTATTATAAAAAACGTGATTTGGTTACGTTTTGTTCTAAAGGGTGCTTAATTTGTAAGGGCCGATGTTGAATGTGAACCACACCTAAACGCCAAGTTTTTTTCCGAATTTTATTTGACATTTCTCTATTTCAGACTTACTCAATTTGAACCATGGAGAGATACACAATCCAACAACGTGTTAAAGTTATCCAGACTTATTATGAAAATGGGCGTTCAAATCAAAATGCATATCGTGCACTTCGTGATTTTTTTGGTCAATTTGATCGTCCAAATGTGCGTACAATCGCAAAAATCGTGGAAAAATTCGAGCAAACCGGGTCTGTAGAAGATGTGAGAACACCAGTGCATGCTCGTACTGCAGAAAATATTGCTGCTGTTCGCGATAGTGTGGCTGAAGAGCCGTCCACCTCAACTCGTCGTCGTGCCCAACAATTGCACCTCTCACGCTCGTCGTTGATGAACATTATGCATTAAGACTTGCATTTACACGCTTACAAGGTGCAATTGGCTCAAGAACTAAAGCCTCTTGACCATTCCAAACGTCGTGAATGGGCAGTATGGTGGCAAGAAATGGCAACAGTGGATGATCAATTTTCAAAGAAAATCATCTTCAGTGATGAGGCACATTTTCACCTCAGTGGATTCGTCAATAAACAGAATTGCCGCATTTGGGCGAATGAGAATCCAAGAGTGATTGTCGAAAAACCAATGCACCCACAAAGAGTGACTGTTTGGTGCGGTTTGTGGGCTTTCGGCATCATCGGGCCGTATTTTTTCCAAAACAGGGCCGGTCAGGCAGTTACTGTGAATGGTGTTCGCTATCGTGAGATGATAACGAACTTTTTATGGCCCGAATTGGAATATATGGATGTGGACGATATGTGGTTTCAGCAGGACGGTGCCACTTGCCACACAGCTAACGAAACAATGGCTCTTTTGCGCAACAAATTCAATCGCCGTGTTATCTCACGTAATGGCGATGTCAATTGGCCGCCAAAATTGGGCATTAAGCGCGACTAACAAAATCTTGTAAGTTTTGTATTCCTAAAAATTACTTTGGCATAACAAAAATATATTTATCAATATTCACAAAAACATTAAATAAAATATACAATCTCATTTGCTATTAACTCGAGCTATCTTTAAATGTTTTAAATTATTTTTTCTGCTGAATGTGCTAAACCAAGGGTTCTGTCTTTATCAACAGCCTTTTCACCCGACTTGAATCGTTTTATTACGTCCAATTTTAGTTCCAAACTTATACATTTTCTCTTTTTGCACTAATTTTTCCACACAACTTCTTATTAAGAACTAACTATATACTTCCTTACACGCAACTATGCTTAGAATAGCTTACCTTGCCGAATTAAATACGAATTCCCTCTTTTTACTGGCAAATAGAAAGTTCTTCACATGTGATTATGACTTCAGTGAATTCAGCAAATCAGAATAACGCAAAGCGGATTTAACCAATTTTTAAATAGCGACGCAAATCGAAACGACGCAAGCCGGGGCTCCAGTGTATATCTTTTTCATTATCGATGGCATTCATATAATTGTAGAATTCGAATTACTAATGAAAGCCACCTGGTTTGTGATGGGGGAAGAATTTTTTTTTTTTTTTTTTGTTTAATTTCGAATAATTTTTGTATTTCGAAAAATTTATTGTTACGTTTTCGACTGTTCCTAATATAATTGTAAATATTTCTTGAAAGTGTTTTATTGATGCCAGAAAATCGTCATAAGACTATTACTTTCAATAAAAAAATTTTCCCAAAAAAAAAAAAAAAAAAAAAAAAAAAAAAAAAAATCGTTAAAATGACGAAAAATCGTAACATCTAACAATCCTCGTTGCGACTGTCGAACAATCTACTGTAACATTACAGTCGCACTACTATCAGACATGAACATGCTGTTGTTTAAATGCAACCCTGATCAAGTGAAAGTGTTATTGTTTAGAAAATTTTCAAAAAACGATCAAGTTGTGTGGGATGTAAAATTCATTTTCGTAATACTTGTCATTTTCATAGCACATTCCTTTCACACTATCAAACTTTTAAATATGACTTGAGTTTTTGACATATATTAATACAATAGGTATATTACACTTTGTAAACTATCCTTTAGTTCTCACAAGTCATTATTAAATATTGGCTGGGACATCGTATGTAAAGAAATCTCTGCTAAATATTTACTGTTATGCGCATGTTACCAACACACCATCCACAACAAAATTGTTCATGAAAGCTTTCTGTAAAACTTCGAAATTTATTAAATACACAAACCTTTTTTTTGAATAACAGTTATTACACAAAAAAAAAAGTATACAAAAATACTGTTTTTAACAGTTTATAACAGTTATAAAAGTTATATTTATAGATAACATACTAAAATTATTGAAAATTAAATATTCGAAAATTTGGATAAATCTGTGACAAAACAAAAAAGTTGAAAAAAATTTTGTTAATCATACGGATTTTCATTCAAAATCATTTTTTCTTACGTTTTTCAAATTTTGTATTATAAACGAAATTTTTCTTTAATTTTTGCTTATTTATTTTTGTTTTTAGCGTTGCAAGAATTTAGATTTTATCTTATTTTTGAAGATTTTTTTACCAAAATAAGATTTGAAGATCTTTTTTCTCAAATTAAGATTTTTTATTTTTAGAAATATAGAGATTTAACTTTAAGTTTGTACAACATACATAATTTTTTTACAGATTTTTAAACAGTAAATTATTCAAACAATGAGTTCTTTTATCAGCTTTTTGTCTACTGGTTTTGTACCCATTGTCTAGCATACACAAAAATGCATTAAATAAAAAATAAGTTCATGTATTTAGTAGGTATCAAAATGTAAAACTATTGCAATTTAACCCTAGGATTACTGTCTTGGTCTGGCCAGACCAAATTTGTGTTTTGCTGGCAATATTTTTCTAATACATGTTACAAAAAACAGGGGCGTGAATTCTATAAATGATATGTGCCTAATCGAATGAAACTAATTTGGATTCGATTGGAGCGAATTAGTGTGCTGAAATTTCATTTTTATGCAAAAGTCTATGAAATTACCCTCTACTTTAAAAAAAAAGTATATATACATAATTGCTTAAGAATATCTTTTAAAAGGTGTACCATATTTAGAAAAATTTTCTCATTTTTTCAAAATACCTTTGATATAACAACGTTATCGGGTATTCAAGACAAAGTCTTGCAACAGAGTACGAAAAAATACAAGGATAGGAAGAAACATGTAAATAAAATTGAAAAATTATAATTAATTACAGCAAATTTCGAACCATCATTGATTGCCATTGGTAAAAGACTGATGTTTGATTGTTGGCTGGCAGGCACCGCAATGGTGCAGGGGGTGGAACGCAAAAAATTCTGATAATGAGAAGGTGGTTATTCTCGAAACGTAATTTCAAACCGTTTTCGAGCCTCAGCTCAGCCAGGAATAAAAATTGTCAATAAATTTTAATTAATTTTATGTTGTAAAATTCCTTCCTTCAGTAAAAATTATTTCATGAAAATTAACTCAAGCTTAACTAACACTTAATTTACATGATGAATTTTATGACGTCCAATTTTAGACGTCATTTTTTGTTTGGCAGCAAGCGGTGTAGAGAAGAAAGAGGAAGAGAAAACAGAAATCATGTATATTTTCTGCCAAACAAAAAAATGACGTCCAAAATTGGACGTCATAAAATTAATCATGTAAATTGAGTGTAAATATCAAAATTTCAAGTTATCAAAAAATATAATTTTAAAGCTCCCAAACTAAAATTTTCTTGTCCAAAATTATACATCTCTAATATTAGAATTTAATTACTTTCAATTAAACTTCTTTATTTAGATGGAATTTTCTACGTTCTTATTTAATAGAAAATAAATGGATTTAAAATGTATTTTCACAAAGAATTTTATGAAAATATGTATGTATAATTAAAACACAATTTAATCCTAAAATCTACTGCCTATTTCACGATGTCACTCGAACGTTTACGTTCGCACAAATAACATGTAAACCAAAAACCAATTATTTAATTTTGTTTTTGTTTTGTATGTTATTTGTGCGAACGTAAACGTTCGAGTGACATCGTGAAATAGGCAGCTAATGTTGTATAAATACCGCAATTATGTATTTCGATTTGAATAGTTTCCATAATAAAAAGTATGTCCTTTTAATAATTTTTACTTTTTTGCCCTTGTTATAAAAAATTTAAAGATTTTTCTCTTCAAAATAAGATTTTTTTTTTCGCCAAATGAAGATTTTCCTTCCAAATCCTCTGGCAACGCTGATTGTTTTGCATATTTCTATTCTCTTTGTCTGGGATCACACTATGAAAGTTTTCTTTCCGAAATTCTGAGTTTATGGGTGAGAGGGGAAAAAGAAACAGCATGTTCTCTTCCCCTCACACCAATAAACTCAGACTTTCTGAAAGAAAACATGCTGTTTCTTTTTCCCCTCTCACCCATAAACTCAGAATTTCGGAAAGAAAACTTTCATAGTGTGAACCCAGACTTTGCATAGCATTTTCCATATAAATTTTTGAATCTGAACGACAAATTTTATATGTCTTCAAATTGTTA
Organism: Pollenia angustigena; assembly: GCA_930367215.1. NCBI lineage: Eukaryota > Metazoa > Arthropoda > Insecta > Diptera > Polleniidae > Pollenia > Pollenia angustigena. Next base: position 13,348,212 of record OV884060.1, on the reverse strand, counting down.
TCTTAAATGGCGTTGCCTATTTTTTTAAAAAAATTTGTCATAAATAAGTTTCATATGATGAAAACGAATCCCGTAAATTTTTTTGATTTAAAATAAGTCCAACATTTTTTATAGAGCCAATGTAAGGCCAAGCTCCTAAATTCTACAATAAATTTATATTATTCAAATTTATGTTTAGTTTTTATTACTTCATCGAAGTTTAAAAGATATTTCAATTAACTTCCCATTCAGGTTTCTCTTTCAATATTTAATTAAGTCCTGAATATTCTTATTTACGTTACATTGACAATGTAACTAAAACTGTGTCAACTTCTAAGTATTACAAAAACTCTGGCATTTCTCTAAAACCATTTATAACCATTGTAAACCAGTGTAAATGGTAATACAGTAGGTAACGGATATATGAAATAATTTCTTTTAACACATCTAGCGCCAAGCCCCAAAATCGCAATTCATTCACTCATTCGGGCCAAAAAAAATGTTTCCTGAAAACATTATGTTTTGGTTTACTTATACAGTAGTATTCCTGTTTAACGAACCTTCGATTCTGCGAACATCGCATTTAACGAACACACAAGTTTGCTCTATTGAGTACCTTATATAGCGAACAAAAAATATTTTTTTGTGGTCAATTTAGCGAACAAATAGGATTCATAATTTTAGTTTAAAAAATCATAATGTGAAGTAATTTCTAACTAAAAACAAAGTGAGTAGCAAAAAGTATCGCTATTTTAGGTTTTGATTATGTAGCATTTTTGTTTGATTATGCTGCAATGATCAGTAAAATGAGTACAAGAAAGAGACTTTTTTTTTTAAAGAAAAACTAAAAATTGTGGATGATTACCAAAATGGATTGCGAGTTGTCGATTTGTGTAAGAAGTAACAAGAAATACCAACTTTGGATTTAAAAATAGAAAAGCCATGAAACAAGGTGAATTTCCAAGAATGAAGAAACTACTTTTTTCTTGGTTTTTACGACAAAGACATTCATACATGCATTGTTCTAAAAAAAACAAACATTACTCGACAAATTTTTTATTTAAAATTTTCAAGGCAATTTAAAATAAATTTGAACTTATTTTTCATTAAAATTATTTTAGGATTTACACTACCAGAGTAATGAATTGTACCTTTTTTAATTTTTTTAATATATTATACAGATTTCAAAATAAACCACAAATAAAACAGTTCTAGTTATTTATTTATTCATATCATGGGTACTAGACATAATTCTGTGGTTTTCATGGGCAACCGCGTATGTCTTAAAATAAAATTTTTCAGGAGAGCCGAAAACCCATTCTAGATCAAACTATGGGTTAGATATTGCACCTTTTGAACTTTGTAATTGAGTTAAAACATCGGAATGGGTCTATCTGTTTTTAAAATTTTTTTTAAAAAATGTAAAGAGCGCTTAAAATTAAGCAATAAAGCACCAACATTTCAAAATCGAAAAAATAGACATACGCGGTTGCCCATGAAAACCACAGAATTATGGCATATAACGAACTTTTTAGTTTAACGAACAGGCCTGACAAAGTACTGGTTCGTTAAACCGGAAAACTACTGTATTATATTTGAAGACAGAAAGTGAAAATTTTCAGTTTTTCCGCAATTTTCTGTGTGTGCACCGGTGATCACGCGGCCCCAGGAAGTAACATTTAACATTCAAGTAAAAACATGAGTTTTTAAAAATAATTGTTTTAATTTGGTAAAAAATTGCTTATTTCAATATAGAAATGATAAAAATACTATTGAAAAAATCTATCCACCTGTTCTCATTGAACGAAATAGCCCTATATTTTGTCAGCCTCTGACGCATTATGGGTATGCAATTTGCTCGGGCCAAGCACAAATCCACGTTCTCCTAGAGTCACAGATTCATTCCATGTATATAAACCCAATGTAAATCGCGTGCTCTATGCCACATTCACGTTTAAGGATACTAAGGTTGCGTGTGGTTATGTGAACACGCGGCCCGAACGAGTACTCAGGTCGTGTGCACAGGTGCCACACATGGCGCTAAATGTGCTAAGCAATTATTTTTTTAAGAAATTTATGTCTTATAACCAGGGAAACCAGAAATATGCTCTAAAAAACACGTTTTATGCGTATTAAATATGAAGTAAAACCTTGAAAAAATGCCCTGAATTGTTAAAAATATTTCCCAAAAAATTCAAAAATTGTTAGTTTAAAAATAAAATATTTAACAATTTTAACAGTTCAATTATTAAAAAAAAACCTAAAATTTTAACCGGTTAAGCCCAAACACTAAAGTATTTACAAACGAATTTTCAAGATCATCGGCTCAAAAAAAAAACAAAGTTATGTTAAGAGGTTAAAATTCATATAAGAGTTATTTGTGCCGAATACTTAATCTTAACATTAAAAGGAAGTTAAAGCTTTGCATAGGTGGGAGTTTTGGGCAAATGTGAACTGATTCGAAAATAGTTTAATTTGTAGTAAAATAATTTTTAGGAATTTAATCTTAATACCAACATAATAAGATGGTTTACGGACACAGAGTCTAGTTTGGAAAGAAGTTTTTATGGGGAATATGTAAAGTTATAGACCGATTCTCACGATTTACATAGACTTTGTTCTTAGTAAAATTAAAATGTGTTTACCAAATTTGTCAAATTAACATGGACATGCATTAACGTTGGCCAGACGACCAAAATTTCGGAAAAAAAAATTTTTTGTTTGCTGCGAAAGCTCTTGCAGGCATCTAAAAAATGTATCAAAATATGCCTCAAAAAGGCAAAATATGCGCTTAAAACTTAAAAAATGCTGCAAAAGAGGTCTTTTAACTAAATTATGCAAAAAAATGCTGCAAACGGTAAAATATGCACAAACAAATCGATGCCAAAATTCATAAAAAGCTCTAAAACGGATAAATATATTGTTTCTGACTTCATTGATCGCACAAGGAAAAACATGCAATTGCATATTTTTGATTTCCCTGCTTATAACACTGTACGACACGATTTTTTACCCATGATCAAACTATTATAGTTACTGCAAACTGATTATTGTCACTTTATGTTATAAATAAATTAGACATACAATAAAATACCACAACCATATTTTGGTTGTCGCAGGTCATGTTATGGTTTCCGCAGACCATGTTGTGGGGAAATTTAACATGAATATGTCAAGCATAATTCTTCTTTACATGTGCCCCTTTCCTGATTCTACAATTTATCAAGACTTGACAAGCACTTTTTTGTTGATTCAAATAATTAAAAATAAAATGGTAAATTCGTCATCTAAAAGGTAAAATTTTTTGAAAGTACAAAACCAGGAATGCAATTTTCTAAAAAAAAAACTACTTGTACCGGACATTTAAATAATTATACTACACATTCTTGTTAACTATTCAGAGAAGATAAAAATAGATTGACAGTATATTATTATATTTAAAAGTGAACAGAGAACACAGTAATCTAAAGATTTTATTTTCTGAACTATTGTTAAAATTGAGTTAACATGAACTAATTATTTTGTAACCCATTTTTCTTAAATAAAAAACTTACAAGTTTTATGCATATAACTTAATTACTGAGTTTGAAATTAAAACCAACCAATTAAATTATTTTTGAGGAAAAATAAAAAAAATCAGCAAAACACAATTGTATTTTGATTTTTATTTTAAATGTCATAATTGTTACTTACGGTCTTTGATAATTTCTCAAAGTAATCATTATAAATCTTTTATCAGTTTTATTTGAACAAAATTTTTGGTTTAAGCAAATATAATAAAAACAATTAAAACTTTAAATTAAAAACACCAACAAACTTCAATATCAAATGTATGTTTTATTTTGAGCACAACGATTAAATTTCAAACATTTTTACTTAAAAAACTTTGTAAGTAATTTATTCTGGAAAGCTCAAACTGACTAACTTAATATTTGCCAATGTCTGGATTACTTTAGTATCAATGGAGATAAGAAATTATAAAAAAAAAAAAATTTAAACAAATGTGTAAAATTTTCTTAGGAATATGCCAAGTAGAACGAACGGATTTAACGGATTTTATAAAATAAGCAATTTTTTAATATTTCCTTTATAAGGCAAATAAATGGGAAATTTTTTTTCAAAATTTCCTACAAAAAAAAAATAACTTGCGAATATTTAACAATTAATGTGTTTATTCTATTAAAAGTAAATTTCTATAAATCAATTTCCTATAAATATTGATTATTGTTAAATTTGCTATAAATAATTATTTATGTTAAAACAATTCGTATAATATCCAAATTTCCTATAATAACAAATTTTTGGAAATTATTATACTAAAAGCAAATTTTTTCTTTTTTCTAAAAATAAATATATAAATATAAAATTTTGGCAAAATTTCCTATAAATATAAAATTTTGGCAAAATTTCCTATAAATTTAAAATTTTGGCATAATTTCCTATAAATATTAAATTTTGGCAAAATTTTCTATACATATAAAACTTTGGCATAACTTCCTATAAATAAAAAATTTTGACAAAATTTGCTATAAATATAAAATTTTTATAAAATAACCTATAAATATAAAATTTTGGCAAAATTTCCTATAAATATAAATTTTTTTCCAAAATTTCCCATAAATTTAAAATTTTGCCAAAATTTCCTATAAATATAAAATTTTGGCAAAATTTGCTATACATATAAAACTTTGGCATAACTTCCTATAAATATAAAATTTTTATAAAATAACCTATAAATATAACATTTTGGCAACATTTCCTATAAATATAAAATTTTGGCAAAATTTGCTATACATATAAAACTTTGGCATAACTTCCTATAAATATAAAATTTTGACAAAATATCCTATAAATATAAAATTTTTATAAAATTTCCTATAAATTTAAAATTTTGGCAAAATTTCCTATAAATATAAAATTTTGGCAAAATTTCCTATAAATTTTAAATTTTGACAAAATTTCCTATAAATTTAAAATTTTTTGGCAAAATTTCCTATAAATTTAAAATTTTGGCAAAATTTCCTATAAATATTAAATTTTGGCAAAATTTTCTATACATATAAAACTTTGGCATAACTTCCTATAAATAAAAAATTTTGACAAAATTTCCTATAAATATAAAATTTTTATAAAATAACCTATAAATATAAAATTTTGGCAAAATTTCCTATAAATATAAAATTTTGCCAAAATTTCCTATAAATTTAAAATTTTGCCAAAATTTCCTATAAATATAAAATTTTGGCAAAATTTGCTATACATATAAAACTTTGGCATAACTTCCTATAAATATAAAATTTTGACAAAATTTCCTATAAATATAAAATTTTGGCAAAATTTGCTATTAATTAAAATTATGGCAAAATAAATTATATATATGTATACATACATATATACAATTTTGGCAAAATTTCCAATTAATAGAAAATTTTGGCAATATTTCAGGGAATCTTGAAAATATTCCGGCGGGTGACACTGTAAAGCCTGATTTTTGATTTTCGGTCTGCGGGCGGAGGGGCGGTGCAAAATTCACCAATGACATTTGCCCCGCCCACTTTTACGCCCACTTTTTTCGAAATACCTAAAATCAGAAAACGGCTCCATCAATTTGACAAATAAAAAAAAAAAATAATGTTTTCATCGAAAGAAAAATGTACCACGCCTACTTTTACGCCCACTTTTTCTATTAAGCACGTAACTTGAGAACGGCTTGACCGATTTGGACGATGTTTTCTTGAAATTGATTGCCATGGTCCAACTTAGGATTTTACGGACAGAAAATGTTACCCCGCCCACTTTTTTCGATTTACCTAAAATCAAAAAACAGCTCCATAGATTTGACTAATTTTTCTCTTAAATGTTCGTATTGATCCATTTTACATTTTCATCGAAAAAAAATGTACCACGCCTACTTTTACGCCCACTTTTTCTATTAAGCGCTTGACTTTAAAACGGCTCGACCGATTTGGACGATTTTTCTTTAAAATCATAGACATGGTCCAACTTAGGTTTTACGGAAAGAACATTTTGCCCCGCCCACTTAAACGCCTACTTTTTCTCGATTTACCTAAAATCAGAAAACGGCTCCATCGATTTGACTAATTTTTCTGTCAAATGTTCGTATCTTTTTAACGGATTTTAAAAATCGAACGCAAAAATTTTTCCTAATTTGGATAGGACAACGTCTGTCGGGTCGGGTCAGCTAGTTTACTATAAATATAAAATTTACTATAAATATAAAATTTTCTATAAATATCAAATTTTGGCAAAATTTCCTATTAATATAAAATTTTGTCAGAGTTTAATCCTTGCAAAAATTCTTGTAAATTGCAAACTTTTATCGTGCAATTTTTGCCTAAACTCTAAAGTCTCTTCAAACTGCTGGGTACTTAGAAAGATTTACCTAATTCACACAAATTTTAATTAAAAGTTTTTACATTATCAAAAACAAAATCTTAAATTATATTCTTTCTACAGATTTAATTTTCTCAACTTATATGTATAGTCAGTCTTCTTAACATTTTAAGCAAATCCGGCATTTATTTCATTAAAGTTTATTTTAATTTGGTTTAAACTATTTAGCTATTCATTAAGTTTTGAGTTAAATGCTGTATGTTTGGTTTTATTTTTTACCTTAATAAATAAGTGTTATACGAGTATGTAAATATTTACAGAGTTGCGAACATAAGAGCTCTTATATTTATTTCGCAAATATGTGCTTATGTGTATATTTTAAGTCCTTATGTTTTTATTACACACACTTTGTAAGTGTGTAAATAATACTACATACATGTATTTAGTGTCTTCTACTTATGTTTAATTTAAATTTCCCAGTTCGAAAAGAAAATGTTTGCTATTGTACTTGTTTTACTCTTAAGTGTTTAATAATTTTATGGCATTTTAGGCACAAATTGATGTGGTATAAAACTTTTATATACATAATTTTAATTAGGTTTTTTGATTAGTAAATGATGTAATTGGCACTTAAGGCAACAGTTTAATTGAAATTAAGATTAAATTTATTAAATTAATTTAGGAAAAGATCGATGTTAATATATTTTCCAAAGGTAGTAAAGTAAAATACTTAAAATTTTAAACAATTCAATATAAAACAAATTTAAATGGGATTTATTTTATATGACAAGTCAGAGAGAATACTCGGTCGACCATATGATACCCAGAGCACCTTAATATTTAAAACAAGTTTTCAAAAGTGTATCCTACTTGGCACCCATGGGCAACCATTGACCTGCCAGAACAATATTATGTTATGAGGTTAAGATTCATGTAAAAGTTCTTGCTGCCGAATATTCTTCAGATAAATTCATCTATATGAGATTTATTTGCATTAAAGTGATTTCAGGTAGGGTATTTATATGGTTAATTTTGGACCACTTCAGCACAATATTTTATCATGACATATGGTGTTTTCTTTTCTACAAAAAAATGTGACATTTTATTTAAAAAAATGCAATTTGGTGTCTGTTTCTTAAAAATTTTACTCCCGAAAAGGGTGAGTTTTTTAGAATAAAGCAAGCCCTTTACGGGAGCAAAATTTTTAAGAAACATACACCAAATTGCATTTTTTTAAAATAAAATGTCACATTTTTTATAGAAAAGATACATACGTGTGATACATATGAAACTTTGCATGTGTAAAATACATGTGCAAATACACATGTAAATTTTTCGATTAGAACACGCTCTATTTTCCTGTGGCAAACATAAACAAAACAGCTGGTTTGTTTTGAAACGTAAACAAAAGTCAGCTTTTGTTTACATTTATAGGTTATGTCATAAGGAAAAACATAAGCAGGTGTGATAGCTAAAATTATGAATCGTATGTAAAATGGCAATTTTGACATACATACGGAATTACATATAGGTAAGAAAAGTGACAGCACATATGTGCTAATCCTGCGTTACGGACGTTACATTCGCACGCAAATTTGCTTGTTAAGATTGACACAGCTGACGTTAGCATTGGAATATTTTCATGAAATTTTTTGCAAAATGCAGTTCTTTGGGAGTACTTTAAAACTTGTTTTAAACTTAAAGGTTAACTGTTTTTGAAAAAAAGTTATGCTAGCTTAAAGTTCCGTTACGGACGTTAAAAAAAATGGAAGTCGACTTTGAGGCTTATGTGCATTTGCACATTTTTTTAGCTAATTTTGCATAATAAACAAAAAAAGTCTCAATACAAAAAATTAAGTGGAATATATGACCATATCAATCTATCTTAGAAAAGAAGGCTAAGTAGTCCTGTTAAACAAAAATCTTAATTTTTGTCTGTTACAGACGTTACGTTACGGACGTTACACTTTTTCTATTAAACCAAATTGTGTATATAAAATCCATTCATGTATTTAAAAATTTTTTTAACCTTGTAATTATAAATTTATTAGTTACAAAAAAATTATAGAATATTTCATTACTCTTATATTCATTTATTAATTTGGTTATTTAACCGTTTAACATTGTATCTTAGCTTAATAGACCCAGCTGTTCGAGCTACTCTTATAGTGTTGTCATTGGAAAAGCCCGAAAAAATAATGATATGATTTAAGAGCTGGAATATTTTTTACATTTATCCATGTTTTAGATATTTCGTCAGATGTAGTTTTGACAAAATTTTTACCAACGTAAATAAGGAAAACGCCATTTATATATATTTTTTTTTTTTTTTTTTTTTTTGCTAATTTGTGAAAATCTCGAAAGTTTTTTAAGATGAGATTTTGGGTTTTTACTAGTTGCCAAACTTTTCGCTTAACAACAGCGCCAACACCGTCCACCGCTCCTTTTCCATGCGAAGTAGCAAAAAAATTCCGTTCGAAACAACTCATATTCCATTCTTTTACGAATTGTGTAATGTTTCTCAGAATGTATTTATGACAGTGATAACCAAGCCCCGATCCAACCAAGCCTCGAACGCACGCACACAAAGATATAATGTACTTGTGTGCGGTCGCAGAGACTGATGATAGTCTCATGTTTTGAAACGAACAAAGTTGTTGTATACACATGAATTGCCGACCGTGTCTGTGTGAAAAATACGATTATTGACTGACTCGCGAGCCTATGGAGTGGCTATCACTGATTTATGTGCCTCTCTAAATTTGGCCACTCGTTGTCTATAATCTCTTTTTATTCTTTTTGCCTGTGACACACTATTTTTTAACTTTTATTTGATTTTCTCAAGATATGCTCGCTTTCTTTCTGCCTTTTTAGTTTTAAACACCAACAGTTTTTCAGTATTATTTTCAAATTTGCACAAAATTTTTTTGCTCTGTCTGCATTTGAACACATTTTAATTAATACGAATATATTTTTGTCACCACGCGCAAAATTTTGGCAAAATTTTGAGATCAAAGCAAGAATTGCTTAAAGATTTCTAACGGAAAATCCAGTACGTAAACATTGCAAGCATGGGCGTACCACCAAATATTTGAAGGGGTGCATGAAGGTTGCGGTTTACAACATGGTTATTAATTACTAATTATTGATATTCAGGAATTATTTTAGGTTTCCGAAGAATTTGAAATTCATCTCAATTTAAGTTGCAGATTGGGGGATCGCATGTTATTAAAACACACTTTTTGTTACTTTGAGGTGAAGTTTTTCGGATTCTCGGCAACCTAGAGGAATTTTAAGTCCAGATTCAGATTCAGCAGGTGAAAATCCATTATAAACACTTACTTCCACCTCATAATATTAAAATAAAACTTTTGGGTATTTTCATACCGTTACGGACGTTACACACTTTGTCATTTATATTAAGAAAAAAAAACGTAATAAAGGTATTTCTTTTTTCATCAGATTAAAGTGCATAAAAAACTCTGTTTATAAAGTTAGTTTGGAAAACAAAATTATTAAAATTCATTCTGTTAAATTTAAAAAAACCCCATTTTCCGTTACGGACGTTACACAGAGTGTACCGATTTTTAGTTCAAATTTTTAATATATATTAGATAACTTACATATATGATTTTTATCTTAAATAAAAGAAAATTAAGCAAATTAAAGTTTTGCTAAACGCTAAATACTGAAACGATTGTTTTGCCCACTTTTTTGACCATGGAAAATACCCTGTTTTTACAAGAATAAATGAAAGCAAGAGGTAAGTTTAGGTAAGCCTCTGCCAAGAACAAAAAAACCACCGTAAAACCTTATTGCTTATATATGTTGAAGCTTGAATATGTATCCTATTATTCCATTAACAAACATTTGGATTTTGGGCAACTTTAAATTTCTGCCTTTGGTTTAAACATTTTCGGATTAGCCCATATGTAAAATACATCCCCCGTCTGATAGCACCTTAAGAAAGTTATGGTCAAATATGGACCGATTCCAATAAAATAGAAGCAGTAGAAGGAAGCAAAAGATTTCTTAATTAAATACATATTAAAAACATATGAAGAATAAGTTTTAAACCAACCGCCTCGTTAACAAAGAGTCGACGAAATAGCACGATATTTATATAGCGAGTTGATATGAATTTCACTCGTCGATTTTTTCCAAAAAGGAAAAAATAAAAATTTTGAATTAATACCCTCTTTATGCTCAAGTGAAATTTAAAAATGTTTGGGTGAATATTAAAAATTTATTCACACAAACATCTTCATATTGTTAAACTGTTTGTGTGGTTCACAAAAAAAATTTTTGCCATTTTTTTTTTTAAATTATGGAATAATCAAAAATAAAACAAGCAAGAGTGCTATATTCGGATATGCCGAATCTTATATACCCTTCACCATGATGAGATACGAACAAAAAGTTATATACATAGATAGATAGGTATAAATAAATATTAATTGAAAGTTGATGTTTGAAATTCGTTTTATAATCTTAAAATCATTTTTAGAACATAAAAAAATTAAATAAAACAAATGAAAAAAAATTATTTTTGGGATTCGAACTGGCAATATCATCCGTCTCAGGAGAGAACTTAACAACTCGGCTACGAATGCTTTTACTGAAGAAGCGTTAAATTAAAATATATTGAGTCTATGAGTTTGTTTCTTTATTTGAGCGGCATATCATATGCATGCATTAATGTCTATGTGTATGCGTAAAATTAAACACATTACAAATAAAAGCCACCACTTGTAGTGAAGGGTATAAAAAAACAACAACAAAAAACCATTTTACTGTATTACCATAGCCACTGTATGACCGTAGAAACCAAAATTGAATTGGTTTGTATGGTATGTTTATGTCGTTTTGGTAATACAGTGTTGGTATGGTAATGTCACGTCTAATTGGACCTTTAAAAGAGAAAATTTGAGGCAGTCGTAGTTTTTTACTCATATCTCAGCCATTTGTGGACCGATCTTGCTGAATTTCAATAGCAAACAATTCCGGACCATATGTGTTATCAATGTATAATAACCTGGCCCCATCATAGATGGCGTCCTCGGAAAACCCATTTCAACGGAAAGACAGACAGACGGACATCGTTAAATCAACTTCGCTCCTCATAAGGACCCAGAATATATGTATATACTTTATAGGGTCTAACATCAATGTTATAGAAATTACAAACGGAATGACAAACTTATATATACCCTTTTCACCACCTGTGGTGAAGGGTATAATAAGTTTCAATCAAAAATTTAGTCAAGTTATATCAACAACATTATTGCAGAAAATGTTGTTAATATCAAAAAATATTTAATTGATGCTACTTATTTATTTACTAATTCAAATTTATTTCATTTTTTAATTAACCCTTCTGCATCCCTTGGATATGTGCCCTTCCTATGATCCTTTGGGTCAATATGACCCAACAATAAAATGTTAACAGCATTTCATATTTAAGTTTAATAAAAACAAAAGCGATTCTATTGATTATTTGACCGAAAAAATTATTGATCGATGATTCTGAATGAAGATGAACTCAATTCAATAGAAAACAAATTTTAAAGTGGAAATAAACTTGCAATATCGCTTGTTGGGTCATATTGACCCAAAGGATATTAAATGTGTGTAAATCGTGTTTTTTGGAGGGGGAAGGAAAAACTAAAATTTTATTATTTTCATTTAAATTTATAATTTTTGTCCCTGTAATGGATAAATTGAAGTTTCACGTCCATATCTTATATTTAAAGGGACAAATTTTGCGTTTGAAAATCAAAATTGGGTCAAATTGACCCAAGGAGTGCAGAAGGGTTAAGATCACAAAGTTTTTAATTTAAATCAATTTTTATTTTTTTGTGTTTATTTGGCGGTAAAGTGAATATTTTGCTATCAAAATAATTTTTCGGGAATATAAAATTTGTAATTAATTAAATTTTACTTGTCGTTCCTTATTCACAGTTTTTTTTATTCTTGATAAATAATATTTATTATTGGAGGATAAGCTTAAACAAAATACCAACAATAAACAGTGAGTTTATCTTTTTTTTACATAATAACGGTAGTTTTGTTTAAAAAAACATTGTAAAGAAAAAAATTAAAGTACAACCACTAGGTTTTTTTTAAGTTTCCGTAGTCTACCCGGATTTTTTGTAAACATCCTTGAAAACTGTGCATACAAACAATGTTTCTCTAGAAACCATTTGAAAAAAGCATTAATTACAAAAAAAAAATCTATGCATTAAAATTCATAATTTTCCCCAAACAAACCTTCAATTCCGTTTTAATTTTCACTCAGATTTAATTAACTACTGGTTGTGCAAAAAAGTTGTTTTGTTTGTTAAAAACAAATAAAACTGCATTTGAAGGTGAGCGGAATGTATGAATTGCATTGGGATCTTGTGTATGATGTAGAGATTTATAAAAATTCCCTGCATATCAATATAAGTATGAGAGTAATTCAATTTTTCTACATTTTACTTTTTTGGCAACCACACAACAAATAAATATTTAAATGAAAATGAATGTTTTTGATGCATGATGCAACAATGAGTGAAAGAGTGTGTTTTGCGGTTTTATTATTTTACTATTTTTCTAGTATTTTAAGCGTTTCATAAGAAATTACCAACTGTTCAATTGGCAAAATTAAATGCTGACAGCAGCTTAAACAAAACTAACTATTTATGAAAGCAAAAGTGTTTATTAGCATTAATTTATACGTAGGAATACATGTGTGCCCTTAATACCCAGCAGTTATTAAATTGGTAGTGTGGTTATTTTGTTAGTAACGTTTACTGGCGGACACTGATTGAATATTATATCAAAGTAGAGGCCTGCACAATTCCATTTGAACACACATTCAAATCATTGAAAATTTTTTAAATAAAGTATGAGCGAGGAATTTACGTAGGTGTGTGTGAACGTATAGAAACAAAAAAGAAATGCTTTACTTAAGTGAAATTGCGGTTATGAAAAATACTCTCAAAAATTAACATTGGAAAAAAAAATACATGCAGTAATGAGAGTGGGAAAAAAGCGTACACGCATTCTCTATTTGTTTTTTTAGAGCATGGGATTTGTAAAAAAAAAATAAAATTTGATTTCAATTAAAAAAAATATGTGGTTTTACTTAAAAAATTAATTAAATTTGCACCAGGAAACAAATAAATAGTATCAATATAAATATTTGTAATTAAAACTGATTTTATTTTTTAACAAAGTTTTTCATTAATTATGATGTGCTTAATTCCCAATTTTTATACCCACACCACAATAGTGGAGAGGGTATTATGCATTTGTGCTGATGTGTGTAACGCCTTAATATATTGGTCCTAGACCCACCTTAAAGTATAGCGATCGACTCAGAATCACTTTCTGAGTCGAACTAACGATGTCCGTCCGGCTGGCTGGCTGGCTAGCTGGATGTCCATGTAACCTTGTGCGCAAAGTACAGGTCGCAATTTTGGAGATAATTTGATAAAATTTGGGACATAGGTTCTTATTGGCACAAGGACCAAGCCTATTGAAAATGGGCCAAATCGTAGGACCACGAGGGAAGATAGGGGGAAATTTCTTCCTATCCGAAACTATCAAACCGATTTTAATGAAATTTAAAACTTACATAGAACCATATCTTCATGGACACAAAAGGGATGTATTTTTTAAAAAATAGGACCACGAGGGGAGATAGGGCCAATTTCTGCCTCTCAACCCGATTTTGATGAAATTCAAAACATAGATAGATCCATATCTGTATGGATACATAAGCTATACAGTTTTTCAAAAATAGGACCACAAGGGGAGGTAGGGGGCAATTTCTGCCCCTCACAAACTTTCAACCCGATTTTAATGAGTTTTATAAACATAGATAAATCCATATTTATATGGACATATAAGCATGATGTGTTTTTTAATACTGTGGTGTAGGGTATCATATGGTCGGGCTTGACCGACTATACTTTCTTACTTGTTATTCTTGATAAATACGCTAGTTGCTATGCGCATTTCAAAGGTTGCTTTGGCCAGATCATCAGGAAACCTTTTTCCAAAAACTTTGGAAAAGCTAGATATTATAGCAATATAACTGTAAAGCGAATGAGAATTACAAGCACTTAAATCTTATTTGCAACAAATATCAAAGCTTAGACAAAACACCAATAATTAAGAGTGAGTTAAATTTTCATGCATTCCCCTACAATTTTACTTATTTTTGATTAATGGTTTAATTGAAAAAAATAGCGAGAATTTGTCTGTGTGCGAAATATTTTGCATGTTTATTTCTTTGATAATATTGCAACAGAAATTCTTTCCAAAAAAAATTGTACAGCAGTAAATATCACAAGTTCTTTATATTCGTCGGCTGCATACGACAGAGAAGAATTCATAAGAAATACTTGCAAATACTTGAAGTATAAGCAAATATTTTTTACCGTATTAAAAGGTTTTGAAAGAAACAAGTACTGTCTGGTCTGTATTTCCTTTAATTCTTGTAAGCTCACGGTACACTTGACTTTTGTTGTGTGTTTGATTCGCAAATATGTTTATGAGGTTTTTTAATAAAATATATTGCTTTAACATACCTTAAGAAGTATCCTTTAGAATGCCAAATGTAGTAAACAAAATTTATACAGATTTAAGCAATTATTACGACTTCAGGGCAATAAAAGCTGGTTTAACTGTTTACAACCCATTTGTAATTATTTAATAGTTTACAATTGAATTCTACTAATGACTAAACATAATTTATTAATTTTTGCACATTTACTGACTCTACTCAAAACTGTTAAGTGGTAAATGTGAGTTAAACAGCAGAATGATTATATTTAATAATTCATTAAATGAAATGTTTGAATTAAATACTCTCTTTTGTATACATTTTAAGTTTCCAAAAAATTGCATAAATAAATTTGCTTTTCAAATACAAAATATGTTTTAAGAAATTTGCTATTTAATGGAAAATGTGCGATAATTTTCAATTAACAGGATATTTTACAAAAACTTGCATTTATAGGATAATTGGCGAAAATTTGCTATTTATACGATATTTTTGCGAAAATTTGCTATTTATAGGAAATTTTGTAAAAATTTGCTATTTATAGGATATTTTGCAAAAATTTGATATTTATAGGATATTTTGCAAAAATTTGATATTTATAGGATAATTGGGGAAAATTTGCTATTTATACGAAAATTTGTTATTTATGGGATATTTTGCAAAAATTTGCATATAGGATAATTGGCGAAAATTGGCTATTAATAGGATATTTTGTAAATATTTGCTTTTAATAGGAAATTTTGCAAAAATTTGCTATTTATAAGATATTTTACAAAATTTTGCTATTTATAAGATAATTACCAAAAATTTGCTATTTAAGATATTTTAAAAAAATTTGCGTTTATAGTTTAATTGGCGAAAATTTGCTATTTATAGGAAATTTTGAAAAATTGGCTTTTAATAGGACATTTTGCAAAAATTAGCTATTTAAGGAAATTTTCCAAAAATTTGCTATTTATAGGATATTTTGCAAAAATTTTCTATTTATAAGAAATTTTACAAAAATTTTCATTTATAGGATAACTAGCTGACCCGACAAACGTTGTCCTGTCCAAATTAGGAAAAATGTTTGCGTTCGATGTTCAAAATCCGTTTTCTGATTTTAGGTAAATCGGAAAAAGAGGGAGTTAAGTGGGTGGGGCAAAATTTTCTATCCGTAAAAACCTAAGTTGGACCATGGCGATGATTTTAAAGAAAAAAATCGTCCAAATCGGTCAAGCCGTTCTCAAATTATGCGCTTAATAGAAAAAGTGGGCGTAATAGTAGGCGTGGTACATATTCTTTTCGATGAAAACGTAAAATAGATTAATACGAACATTTAAAAGAAAAATTTGTCAAATCGATGGAGCGTTTTTTGATTTTAGGTAAATCGAAAAAAGTGGGCGGGGCAAAATTTTCTTTCCGTAAAAACCTTAGTCGGACCACAGCAATCATTTTAAAGAAAAAATCGTCCAAATCGGTCAAGCCGTTCTCAAGTTATGCGCTTAATAGAAAAAGTGGGCGTAAAAGTAGGCATGGTAAATTTTTCTTTCGATGGAAACTTAAAATGCATTGATACGAACATTTGAAAGAAAAATTAGTCAAATCGATGGAGCCGTTTTCTGAATTTAGGTAATTCGAAAAAAGTGGGCGGGGCAAAATTTTCTTTCGTATAAATCTAAGTTGGACCATGGCGATCATTTTAAAGAAAAAATCGTCACATCCTGTTTTATATATATAGAAGATAGAAGATTGGCGAAAATTTGCTATTTATAGGATATTTTGCGAAAATTTGCTATTTGTAAGAAAATTTTGTATTTATAATTGGATATTTATAGGAAATTTTGGGAAAAATTTCTTTTTATAGAAAATTTTACTTTAACGGAAACTTGCTATATATAGAAAATGTTGCTTTAGTTAATTGCTATTTATAAGATATTTTGCATAAGTTTGCTATTTTTCGGATATTTTGCGAAAATTGGATATTTATAGGAAATTTTGCGGAAACTTGCTTCTTTTAGGATATTTTTTCTAAATTTGCTATTTGCAAATATTGTTGTAATTTGCTATTTAAGGAAATCTTGCGAAAATTTTCTATCATAAGGAAATTTAGCTATTAATTGATTTTTATAGAAAATTTTGCATTGTTTTAAAATTGGCTTTCTATAAGAAAATATGGAACTTATAGGATATTTTACAAGATTTGCTATTTTTAAGAAAATTTTGCCGAAATTTGCTATTTTTAGAAAGTTTGGCGAACATTTGGTATACACAGAATATTTTTTTTAATTTACTATTTTCAGAAGTAAAACAGAAGTAAAAGGAATAACATGTTAAAATAAATTAAAATAGATAATCATTCAAAGCAAATTTCGATCTACCAAAGGTTGAATACAATTTGGTTTAAGGACTGATGTTTGACTAATGACGTCAGCAGTCGTCGATGGCTGCGAGTGTTAAACGGCAAGCCCTCTGAGGAGATTGAGTGGTTGCAATCGAAACATGTCAGGGTAACCTGTCCGTAAACACCTGGGTTCGAGCCCAGATTGAGTCAAGAATGAAAAATTATCAATAAATTTTAATTAATTTTCATGTTGTAAAATTCCTTTCTTCATAAAAATAATTTAATGAAAATTAAATTTAATGAACTTAAGCCTAATTAAAAATATTAAAAATTTGGATTAAAAACCATAAATAGTTCAATAAAATAACCACAATACTAATAATTTTCAGAATATTTTGCTAAAATTAGCTTTTTACAGAAAATTTTGTTAATATTGGCTATTAAAAGTTAATATTTAAAAATTTTATAAAAATTACCTTTTTATAGGACATTTTCCAAAAATGTGATTTTTATAGATTATTTTTTTAGAACTAGCTTTTTGTACGAAATTTAAAAAAAAAAAAAAAAAAAATCTTAAAGGGAATTTAATAAAATTTACTTTCTTTAAAAAGTGTTGCTCGAATTGGCATTTTTATAAAGAAAAACTCCTAAAAATGTGTTTTCAATAAAACTATTTTCCAAACTGGCTTTTTTTAAGCAAATTCAATAGAATTGCTTTTTCATAGGATACTTTGCAAATTTAAGTTTTTTTTTTTTAATCTTACTAAAATTTACAACTTTTCGAAAATATTAACATTTTTTGTTTTTGCTTTTTTTTAAGGAAATTTTACATTTTACAAATATTTTCTATTTGAAGGACAATTATGTTAAATTGGCATAAAAAAATTGTATTTAAAAATGTCCATGATTTATAAATTTATTGCACAATTTCATTAACTTTAATTGAGTTACATTTTATCTTTACCGATTGGAAAAACCACAAATAATATCTGCATGTTGCATTATTAAATAAATAATTCATTAGCTTTCAAATTGCCTACAAAATATTTAAATTAAATTTTCAGCCTAAATGTAGGCAAAGTATATATGTAATGCATTGCTGCTACATTATTGAAAATCTCTTAAAAAAATAGATTATGCAAACAATTATTTGAATTCATTATGTAGACAATTTCAATTTAATTTTTCCAATATTTTAAATTTATAAAACTTCTAAAAGGTTATATATATTTGAACAAGACAAAAAAAACATGTTTACAAGCGCATAAATATATGCTACAACAGCAGGAAACCGGATACATGGTAGATTTAAATTGCTGTTTGTACAAAAATACATTTTGTAACAAATTTATTTCTATGTGCGCTTTTGTTAAAGCTTAAGTTAAAATGGTTGTTGTTTAACATCATTAAATTTAATAAAAGTTATTTAAAATAGCCTAATACAATATTTAAAATTTTCAGCAGCCTAAGAGTATGCAGTCAATTACAAGTTGAATATAAGTTTATCTAAAAAAAAGTTGCTAGAGTTAAAAATATGTTTCCTTTTTTTCTATTTTAAATAAATCGTAAATAAATTCTTTCTGTGCGTAGTTTGTTGTTTTATCAGTTTTTACCAAACATTTACCAAACATTTATCTCTATATAAAACTTTCAGGCAAACAGTCAGTCAGTCGGCTTGTCGTTTATTATTTCATTCGTTCTTATTTTACAAAAGCGTGTCTGTCTCATTATTTCAATCATCGATCAAAGTCAATATTATGGGACATTATTGAACTGTCATACAGTATGTCTTCCTCATTTTTCTCTTTTTAATAAATTTTGTTCAATAAAACAAAATCCTTCTTGTGATACCGCCAGGAAGACAGAAAATTTATAAATCTCGTGAAATCTTATTATTATTCAAAAATAAGAGCAGAGGAAACTTATGGTGCTAATAAATTTTAAAGAAAACAGAACACGAAAAATCTGTGAAAACAGCGAAACTACTAAGAAAAATTACAAATTCATCAATTCCCGAACAATTTTAAAGATTGCTATCTACACTGAAAAAATTCGTAAAGCATTTTATAAAAGAAATTTCGAAGTTCTACAAAACCAAGGCGAATACGTACAGGTGACCGCAGGGAGAGCTATGCAGAGAGAGTTATGCTTTCTGTCCATCTTTTTTTGTATGGAGTTTGACCACTGTTGCCAATATAGAGATTTTCCCGCTAAATCTAGCGTTTTTGAACTGTCAATCGCGGGAAAAAATACGTTTTAGCGGTAAGCGGGAAATCTTGCGATTTTCAAACATCTCTCAGCGGCTCATTTTCGCTACCACAACCTTTCTCAAATTTAAATTTACAGATTTTATAATTTTTGTTATTAAGTTTTTTTGTTTTTCTGGCTAAAAACTACTTGTTAATGTTCAGGGTTTTACGTACTTTTGTAAGTTTAGTGAACTGATTATTGTGTGTGACATTTTTTTTTCGATTTTCAGTAAGTATTTGGTTAGGGCTGTATGTGACAATTCGCAATTTTTAGCTTGCTTAAAATTTTAAAACAAAAGGTAAGGTATTAATCTTAATTGTCTCGATATATGCCAAGCAATATACGTCAGCGTCAAAAGAAAGTGTACACCGAACAGTTCCACATTTATAAGACCGTAGATGATAAAAGGGGGAGAGTACAAAAAATCTGTTTTTATGTTTTTGAAGTGTATTCAGTACTTGTTTATTTTAATAAAAAAAATTTGTCATTTATTTCTTCTTCATGTTCAAATTAACATTAATCTCAGAAAACGCCTTATTTTACGCGTCAAAAAAAAGTGTACAATCTCATATTATTTCCATGTTCCTTCGTCATAAAGGTAAATTGACCCCTAGTTTTTTGTTTTTTTTTTCTTCTTAAAATCATATTACGGATGTTTAATTATCTTTTCTATCTATACTGATCAATTAAAAGTCATGTTAACTTTAGTTTGTAAATAACACTCAATTCACATGAGGGCTTTTACGACGTCGTTTTGTCTTGATTCCCTTTTAAAGCAACTTCCAAAATCTCTTTGCGTTCATACGATGATTTTTGGTTGCATGTCTTTTTTTTATTTACAGTATGGCCTTGATTACCCGTCATTCGATTAACCGGCAGCTTCAATAAAATGGAAAACAAACATTTTTTTGCACTGATTTAAATTGCCTCTATTATCCGAAATTATAAACAAATTATCTTTTTTTCGTTAAATTTTGAACAATCAAAAGAAATTTAAATAAACAAAGAAAGAGAATATATTAACGGTGTGGAAGCATGTTCTACCAAATTTACTTTATTCCTCATGTTTACATAATAAAACGTTATATATTTACATAAAATAAGAAACACACCAAAAAAAATAAATAATCAAGAATTCTGCCGATCCCGTCTATTATCGATAATCGAGGTCTCACTGTATTTTCAACCACACACTTCAAAGTAAGAAAAAGAATAAAACGTAAACAGAAAAAGTTAAAAGAGAAATGTAAAAAACGACATGCAAAATACAAAACGAGACATTTTGTTAACCCCTCTTTCTTTTCTACACCGCTCACCAACAAACCAAAAGAGACGTCGACAAAGCGACGTCGTAAAAGCCCTCATCTAAACTGAGAGTAATAGTTAACATGGGTAAGCAGACTACAGTAGAAACTCGTAATTTAGTGGTAAAAATGGCATCTGAAGGCAAATATTTGAGAGAAATTGGCTGTACTATTGGCAGATGTCATAATTATGTGAAAAAAATTATAAGGTAAGTACAAAAATCTGAAAAATGTTAAAGAACTTCCACCCTCTAGCAGACCTAAAACTTTGTCCGACGTGGAGAAGAGGACAAAAGTGCGAAGAGTAAAGGCTAATCCCTGGCGCAGTACAGTAAAAATAGCAGAGGAACGAGCAATAACATTAGGAGCAAGTGTTAGCTGCAGTACTGTTCGCTAACAGTACATGAACATGGGATATATCGTAGTGTTCCCAGAAAAAAGCCACTTGTATCTGTAAAATTAAAAAAAAAAATCTGGAATAGGCGAAAAAGCATAAAAACGAAGATATATAAATATTTTTTGGCCCATAAGAAAAAATATTTTTGTTGTGTTGCTTTTTCGCATATTCCAGACGATTTTTTTGAATTTTACAGATACAAGTACCTTTTTTCTGGGAACACTACGATATATCCCATGTTCATGTAGTGCTTAGCGAACAGTACTGCAGCTAACACTTGCTCCAAATATTATTGCTCGTTCCTCTGCTATTTTTACTGTACTGCGCCAGGGATTAGCCTTTACTCTTCGCACTTTTGTCCTCTTCTCCACGTCGGACAAAGTTTTAGGTCTGCTAGAGGGTGGAAGTTCTTTAACATTTTTCACATTTTTGTACTTACCTTATAATTTTTTTACATAATTATGACATCTGCCAATAGTACTGCCAATTTCTCTCAAAGATTTGCCTTTATATGCCAATTTTACCACTAAATTACGAGTTTCTACTGTAGTCTGCTTACCCATGTTAACTATTATTTACAAACTAAAGTAAACATGACTTTTAATTGATCAGTATAGATAGAAAATATAATTAAACATCCGTAATATGATTTTAAGAAGAAAAAAACAAAAAACTAGGGGTCAAATTACCTTTATGACGAAGGAACATGGAAATATTATGAGATTGTACACTTTTTTTTGACGCGTAAAATAAGGCGTTTTCTGAGATTAATGTTAATTTGAACATGAAGAAGAAATAAATGACAAATTTTTTTTATTAAAATAAACAAGTACTGAATACACTTCAAAAACATAAAATAGATTTTTTGTACTCTCCCCCTTTTAACATCTACGGACTTATAAATGTGGAACTGTTCGGTGTACACTTTCTTTTGACGCTGACTGTAATTCACTAATTTTTCTCTAGTTGCTTAAAACGGCAAATAATATAGCGTATATGTTATAAACTTTTTTGCGTTTTTATAAAGGAATTGGTTTATCCTCCACCACAACTAGTTGTGATAAGGGTATTCTAAGACCCCATAAAGTACATATATTCTGGGTCCTTGAGTAATTCTAAGTCCATTTAGCCATGTCCTTTAGTTGAAAAAAAGAATAAATATTGGTATCAATTTGTTTCTAGTTTTCCTAAGCAGTTTGGGATTGAAATCCAGCAAAATCGGTTCAGTAGGAAAAGAGCTATAAGTCTAAATGTATAAAAACTAGCATAACTAGTGGCGGAATGCGTATATTGATGTAAGACTTTGCAAAAATATGACTAAAAATCATTCTGTTAATTTTCGTGAAGATCGGTCTATAATTAACGATAGGCATCATATAAAGCCCACTATGGTAAAACATTTTGTACGCCTAAAACGGTAACAAATATTGCTATTATAATAATTTTTGGTCTGTCACAAATTTGTATGACAATAAATGACACTGTCAACTTTCGTGCCGATCGGTCCAAAACTTACCATTAGCCTCATATAAAGCAAACTCCCGGAAAAAGCTTAAGTACGCGTAAAACCTTTACTCTCTCAATCTGTGTTCTATTCTAATAACATTTGTTCAGTCATAGTTTTATAAGACTATAAATAACCTGTTCAAATTTCGTGAAGATCGGCCTATAATTTACCATATGTCCCATATAAAGACCACTCCGGCAATTTTCTAACGGTATGTGTAGGGTATCAAAGATTCGGCACAGCCGAATATTTCACTATAACTTTTTTTTTTGGGGAAAAAATAGATAGGGAAGTTGGAAACGTAATTTGAGAGTCATATACATACCTTTGAAAAAGCAACACATATCTAGATTTATATAAAACTTAAAAATGTTTAGGTTTTGGCGGTATTTTTAAGAAAATTCCCGCTAAATTAAATATTTTGCGGTTTCTAGCGGTTTTAAAGTCCGATTTGGCGGGAAGTGTTCAAAAAAAGTTGGCAACAGTGAGTTTGACATTCAAAATCAGTGTTACCACCAGAAAAATTCAAACTTACACTTGAGATGAAGCAAAATTACCCGATTAAAATGAAATTACACCTTTGAATTGAATTGAAGTTTTATTCAATAAAAGGACATTTACAAAGAATCAAAAACACAACAAACTCATTGAAAGAACATCAATATTAGTTAAACTGTTAAGATTCTTATTGTAAATTTTAATAAATTAACAAAAATAACATTAAAGACTTAAAAACAATTAATAAAACATAAAATAAAACTCCTAATATAATGAGTTTAACTTCCACATTTGGTTGCATATATCTATGGAAGGTTCAAAATGCTCATTGCAATTCCTTTATAATGGGTGTTTTTTAGCCCCATAGAGCTAACGAAAGTTTAGCTGTCAAACGAACTGTCATACTGATTTCACTTTTTGCTCAGGCACATCATCATGAATAGATTCATGCTTGAACAACGCCACCAAATCATCCAAATTTACTTTGAAAATCAGCCATCGATTTTCGCAACTTATAGGCGACTTCATGATTAAACTGACGCAACTTATTTCGTAACAAATGAAGGTGATGTGTGCATTTAGAGAAAATAAACTGTTAACTAGACTTCAAGGCCGTGCGATGTGACACCTCTTGATAGTTTGGACGTCATTTTTTTGTTTGGTAGCAAGCGGTGTAGAGAAGAAAGAGGGGTAGAAAAATAGACATGATTTTTGTGTTCTCTTCCTCTTTCTTCTCTACACCGCTTGCTACCAAACAAAAAATGACGTCTAAAATTGGACGTCATAAAATTCATCGTGTAAATTGAGTGTAAAGCATTAAAAAGTTGCAAGATAAATTTAAAATTAATTATATGTTGGAATATTGGAAACATAGCCCGCAGGCCAGTTTTTAGTTTGAATAACTTTTTCAATAAACTTCTGATTCTAAATCACTATGATAGTCATCTTTATCCAGTCTTAAGATCCATGTTGCGACATTCATTATCAAACTTTTGGAAATATATTTTTAATGATTGATGTCTTTTCTTAAAAAACATCGAGACTTTGGTTCAGAAGTCTGTGCATTTTTGAGCAACAATATTTGATAAGCAATAAATGTCATTACTGAAATCGAATCTTGATTTTATTTGGTTATCTGAAGTAAGAATTTCAAATAACACCTGAATTACACCTAAGAGAAATGACCCACGCTCTACCCACGACCGTAAAAATTATACCAAATTCGGGTAATTACCCATAAAGTGGCAAAATGCATATATGCATAATTCTCTCTCTCTCTCTTTCTACGATGCCTGCCGATCATCTGTATGAATTCGCTTTGTACAAAACTAACGAATGCTTGAAAACTAAAATACGAAAGAAACCAAGGCGAATTGACTAGAAGGTGGGGTCAAGTCAACATATGGTGTTTTTTTTTCGGTGGTCGACTTGTCAAAGTTTGTATACAAACTAGTTTTTTACGTAAACAAACCTGTTTTTTTTACTAGCAATATTTTTGACAACCCGACCACAGAAGCATTGTAGTTGTAGAGTTGACCTCACCTTCTAGTCAATTCGCCTTGAAAGAAACTATTTTATTTTTATTAAACCAGAAGTATAATTCTGAAGTATTTTGTACAATGTAGGCAATAAAAAATAATTTCGTTAAATATACGAGCAAAATATTTCGTAAATTATAAAAAAAATATGGTAGTACAATGTATGCGAAAATTTAATGGTTTCGCATCATAGTTTTCGTAAATATTGGGCATGCATTTTTTGCAGTGCACAGCTTCTAAATGGTGTTTTGAAGCCCGCTAGAACTTGAAATTTAAAAAATAACACAATAAATTAAACTTTAATAAAAAAAAACGATTGAAAACGATTTGAAACATTTGAAACGAAGCGCATTCTGGACGTCCTATTTTGGACCACTTTTTCGAGCAATGCTGGTCGTATTTCACGCAAAACACGAACAATGTTGACCTCCAACGCGTTAATTGTTTTTAGCTTACCAGCATATACCAGGGACTTCACATAGCCCCACAGGCAAAAACAAAGAAATGTAAAGCCGTACAACCTTGGAGGCCAAATAGTTCATTCCTCTAATTCAACTTATCGTCAAATTTTGATTTCAATAGTCGGTGGTTGCGGTCGTAGCGCGATTCTGTTAAAACAACATCTTGTCCGGATGAATGTCATTAATATTTTCAAACAACAAATCCTCGATCATTGTGAGGTAAGAAAATCTATTGATCGCAACGCGAGCTCCAACTTCATTTCTGAAGAAAAATGGTCGAAAAGTGCCATCAGCGTGTTAACCGCACCAGACTGTCAATTTGGGTGGATGTTATGGAAACTGTAGGGTCTGCTGCAAATTGGCCTTATTTTATATGCGGCAATTTTATTTACCAACAAGCCCGTTCAGATACACGATTATGTGAGCCATAAAATCAAGAAGTTGTTTTTCTGTGACTGATTCTAAAAGTGATTGTTCAAAGCATATTTAAAGCGTGAATCTATCTATTCATGATAATTTACCACAGAATACTGATCATTAGGGATGAGATTTTCATGCACTAAAAAAATCGAAAATATGCGCATAAAACATGCACTAAAAATTCAAAAGTATGCATTAAAAAAATAAAAAATATGCACTAAAAACTTGACCATTTTCAATAAAAAAACCGTTTTATTTAAAACAAAACAAAATAAAAAATTCTATTGTTGTTTTTATTCTATTGTTATTCAAAGGTATAATATTTTTTAGAACTTACCCCCCTGTTCATCGATTTCGAACGAAGACTTCGTTCGCTTAACTTTAATGTAAAACAAAAACAATGTTTTATAATTTGTTTTTGTTTTAAATGTAAGTTATGCGAACGAAATCTTCGTTCGGAAATAGATGAACATGCAGTTAATTTAAATAGTAACTAAATCATTTAAATTGCATAGTCAAATAAATACTTTTTATATTATCAAAAGTAAGACTTTGTCTGTTAAAAAGCTTTTGTAGATGGAAAATGATCTCTCAACGTCAACCGAAGTTGAGGCATACTTCAAGGATGCAAATAGATTTGAAGAATATTAATTTCTAATTTGTTTTATTTTTTGAAATCCTCTATTTTTATTTGCAACAGTTTTTGGATTTGTTTTTTTTTATTTGTCGGGATATTTTTCCATCCACATGTTAATGTTACTTTCTGCCATATCAATTAATTTGAGTTGACTATTAAGTGAACTTAATCCTGTATGAAACCAATAAATCAATATTATCGAATTGGCTTCTAATTTCCTCCGCAACTCGGTGTAACCCATGTGCCAATCAAGTAGCATGTAACAGTTTTCGATAAATTGTTTTAGGACAATTGGCAGCCATAACCATGTAAGGTGCTGCATCGGTTAAAAATTTAAGGATCTTTTGTCGAAATCTTGTATTTTTTATACAATTTGGAAATTTTTCGAAAAACTTTTTTTTAATATGGAAATTTAAAAATATATATCACTCAAAACTGTTAAAATATGCAAAAATATGCATTTAAACCCAAAATATGCAAAAATATGCATTTTCACCAAAATATGCAACAATATGCAAAAACAAATCGGTGCCATTTTAACGCAAATTTAATGATTCGGAAAGATAATTGGTCGACATCGGTTTTAGACTATCGACAAAAAACATGCATTTGCATGGAAATCGCATCCCTACTGATCATGAATATTAAAAATTAAGCGCTGTATGATAGTTCATTGGACAGCTAACTTTGTCCTGAATTCTATTGGGCTTAAAAAAACACCCTTTATTAACCAAATACATAATCCTTCGAAAATTTCTCGTTATTTGATTTTTTTAAAGATTTATGCAGGTTCATGCGATTGTTAAAGAAACAACCAATTATTTAAAAAAATGACCTTACATTTATTAATGGGTTAGGCTAAAGCACAAATTTAAATATGCTCTCTTCTGTTAAATTTAATGTCATAACATTATCTTTCAAATTGTGACCAAGAATTCTTTCCTGCGTTTACGCATTTATCTTTCGCATCTCTTTATTTTTTTTTTTTTTCTTTTCGCAAATAATCAATTTATTTTATTTAAATTTTCAAATTTTTTTTACATAATTTGACATTTCATTACTGCCAATCTGCGCCATCTTTAATTTCTATTGCCAGTATTGCTTCATTTTCCAATAAAAAAAAATTTCGAAAGTGATAGAGAGTACCAAATTGGCGTTTAGCTTTCGTATAAAATTAAATTTGCTTTGTAATAGAGATTACAAGTTTTACTTGAATAAAGAAATCTTTTCCAAGTCGATTGGCAAACTGGGGGGGGGTACGACTTTTTCATTTTAATGTTATAAATACCTGAGCAAATGCATAATATTCTTCCCATCTATGGTGGTGTTGGATGTAAAAATCGCTGAAATGATAAAATCGAAACATAACTTACATTTTTTAACAAAACAACAATTATCAAAGTAATTTTTGTGGAAATACAAAATTTTTAACTTACAAGATTTTGTTTGTCGTGCTTAATTCCAAATGCGCATAGGAATAGCTTATCCCTTCAACAATAAATTTCAGTGTTTTAATCAGGAATAATAATTGGGAATTAAGCACGACAAACAAAATCTTGTAAGTCAAAACAACAATTTTTTTCAAAACTCTTTCTAATTTAAAATAAAGAGTCTATATCGTCAACTTAAATGCAAACGAGAGAAGCAAAAAACATTACAAAATCCATAATAATCAGTGTTCGAAAATAAGCAGAACATTTATTAGCGTTCGACTCAAACACCCAGGAACGATATTTATTATTTTTTTTGTTGTTTGTGTAGAAGAACACAACCCTTAATACCGTTCGTAACTATTTTCAAGACAGAGCCGAACATTATTTAGTATTCCGTTCTTCGTTAAATAACAGAACAATTGTAGTAACACTATAGACAAACATTATATTTAATTGTTCTATAATATTTCTTTTTTTACATTTATAAAGAAATGAACAACCAAAAAGTTTTAGCAAAGACCGCAAAACTTACAGCTTGTGTGTGTATTGTATATATGTTTTGTTAGTGTAAAATTATTTTGCTGGCTTTTTGTTTTTTTTTTCGTATGTGTATTTTGGGCTCCACGAAAAGCCCCCAATGAAATAACGCCCAGGAAATAACCCCCAATTAAATAAACGCCAAAAAAAAAAGGAAATAACACCCAAAAACAGTGAATGATATAACATCGAAAAATAAATGAAATAAACCCCAAAGCGAAAACGAAAAACCCCCGAATATTTGGGAGTTATTTCATATGAAATATTCATGATTTCATGAAGTCAATATGAACCAACAGCAAAGTCACAAAATTATTGAAAATGAAATAACCCCCGAATAAAAAATGAAATAACACCCAAATTAAACACGCTATGAAACAAGCCCCGAATTTTAAAAATTTGTTGGGTGTTATTTCATTGGTGATTATTTCATAATTTGAAAACCCCAAATGAGGAATGAAATAATTCCCAAAAAAAAAAAATGAAAAAGGGCCAAAAAAAATTGGGAGTTATTTCATATGAAATAACACCCAAAAATGTATGAAAAAAATTTGGGGAATATTTCATTTCTCGTTTGGGCGTTATTTCATTGGGGGGCTTTTCGTGGAGCCGTATTTTGTTTTTGTAAAAAATGGTTGGTTTTTTAACAGCCTAAAGGGCGCTAAGCACAACAGAAACGAACGAACATTTATGAGCTGAACCGAACACAATGAAGTTTGTGGCTTAAAAAAAAGCCGAACGGAATTAAATGTTCTCATCCTTTTGTTAAGTTGGATCAGAACAGTATTTTTTTTGTGTTCGAAAGATGACAAAGAGGGAAACGTTATTTTTTAAAATGATTTACTACACAAACACCACAAATCTACCGAGCCGAACACTAAGGAGCGATATTTAGTGTTTATTTTCGACCACTGATAATAATAATTTATTCCTGGAGTTTGTATTTCTTTAATAAAGTCGCCATTTTATATCGCAGATGCGTCAACATGTTGTTAGATGAAACAAACTACAATTTATTAAAAACTCCATTTTGAATTTTTGTTTAATAACGTCTGTTTGCATTTAAGGTGACGATACATTCTATTTTAACAAGTCAATATTTAACAATTTTTCTTTTTAAATTCATTTGAAATAATCGCTAGTATCTTGCGAGGATTTAAGAGCTCACTTGAAGAACAAAAATATATTTGTACTATTAAGAGTGCTATAGTCGGCTATGCCGAATCTTATATACCCTTTACCATGGTGTGGTTAGACCAGTATAATATATATGTATGATATTTATATATCGTTCTTTAGATATAAATCTATTTTTTGCCACGCCCACTTTACCAATCCCACCTATATTTTTCTAAATGTTGCCTATTGATAACCAAGATGCTTGTACCTAATTTGGAAGCTTTGGCTCTTGCTCTACTCCGTTTCAATAGAATAGAAAAAACCACAAGGGATTTGTGGGTAAAATTAGAGGCAGTCGTGGTGTTTTTGTTCATATTTCAGCCATTTGTGCATCGATCTGGCTGAATTTCACCCTCTTCGGGACTATACGTTATATAAGTATACAAAAACCTAGTCCCCATCATATCTGAGGTCTTGGGAAACCCTATTTCAACGGACAGACTTCGTTAAATCAACTTCGCTATTCACAAGGATACAGAATTTACATAAACTTTAAGGGGTCTAACATCGATATTGTAGAAATAACAAACCGAAGGACAAACTTTTAATACCCTTTCCTCTTTTGGTGAGGGTATAATAATCCATTTAAATAAAATGTAAAGCTAATTATTGTTAACATTAATAATCTTGGCATTAGAATATTTGTTTTTTGTGTGCAAACAATATTAAATTCTTCGCAAGAATTTTTAATTTAAAAAAGTATTTTAAAGACAAACCTATACATGCAATACAAATGTGCGTATTTATTTTATATTGTTATGTGTGGCAGAGTACTGGTTTTTTCAAGTATCTACCAAACAAACACGAAGTCAAACCTTTGATATGAAATATATTTATCATTTGACATCAAACACAATTGATTTTAACATTTGAATTCAAATTGATAATAATTTGAATTTTAACATTTTACATACAACTTTTTATCAATTTGATGACAAATTTTTATCAAATGTACTTCTCAAACCAAAAAAATAACTTGGCAACACTGAAGCGAAAATAAAAGTAAACACCAAAAAATGGCGATTAAAGTTAAATGAGGGCATGTTCGTAAATGCATCACTGCGCTGCATCAGAAAAGCAAACTTTATTATTTTTTTATTGTGTGACTATTATTTTTACGAAGTATTTGATCTTTAGTTGGTCTATGCAGCGCAGTGATGCATTAACAATTATGCACTGTGTTACACAGTTTTTAGAAAAGTTACATATTACGTGAAGTGAATTCGCCTTTAGGAAAAACTTGATTTCTCGTTAAAAAATATAAATTATTTGTGGGATTTAATTACAAAGTAAAAGAATGTGAATAAAAATAACACGAGAAAGTGTAGAAAATATAAGTTTGTTGTACGATCGCGGTGCCACATCATGACAATTCACAAAACAAAAAGTAGCCAAGTATTTTGTCTTTCCAAGAATTTCATCTTTAAGCTATGGTGTCAAATGTTTATCTCACAGTTTATTTAAATAAATAGTGAATTATTTATGTTCCACATTGTATTGAAATTCACATTTGAAAAACATTTGAGAATTACGTTTGAAAGCAAGTTGAAAATAAATGCATTTCTCAATTTGAAAATAATTTCTACTCTTTTTAAGAGTGCTATGATTTTCAAATCATTATCAAGCGTTTGTCGTTTGAGAAAAGGTTTGATTTCAAATCACTTTCAATTTGAAATCAAACCTTTGTGTTTGTTGGGTACTACATACAATGAATATCCCAGCAAAAAAAATGTGAAAACGGAATGTGAAAACCCACATGCGCATGTGGTTTCGACACCATTACACAATGACCATTGTTGTTTTGCTATGACGTCAAAATTACAACAGAGCCACGTAGGCATTTGGATTTCCACTTTCCATGTACTCTAGACTTAATAGTTACTAGCAACATTACATTTACTAAGTACTTCTTAGTAATTTATAAAGTAATCCTCTTCTATTTGCGGCTTACCTTTAACATTATGTTGAAAGGCAAGACTTTACTTTTAATTTTTTCGCGTATAACTTTTGAGTTAAAAGCATCATCATTTTTTGCTGTGATATAAATGTACTTATTTCTCAAAAACACATTGCTTAATTCTATTAAAAATAAAAGAAAAGCACACATGGATTAGGTTTGAGTTCCTTTTTCATTCTTGGAAAACCCAAATAAAACAATTACCGACGACATAAAGACAGGTGAAATAACACATGACGTTATGGAATTAACATAAACAGAATGTTTTAATAAAAGAAGAATTCATCAAGATTTTTACGCACTTAAGAGAGAAAAAAAAAATAAATAAATTTGCATTTAAAATCGAAAAAAGGAATTTAAATTTGTGTAATCATTTGTAGGATATTTACTTACAAAAACCGGCTTCGCAAACTAAAGCTTCTCTGCATAGGCGGCCTACGGAAACAAGGCAGATTTTAGAAGATTTACTTAGCGAAGCCGGTCTTTGTTATACCATAGAGGAGAAAATCCATGCGACCGGCCGTAGGCCGGCTATGCAGAGAAGCTTTAGTTAGCGAAGCCGGTTTTTGTTATACCATAGAGGAAAAAATCCATGCACCCGGCCGAAGGCCGGCTGTGCAGAGAAGCTTTAGTTAGCGAAGCCGGGTTTTGTTATACCATAGAGGAGAAAATCCTTGCGCCCGGCCGAAGGCCGTCTGTGCAGAGAAGCATTATGTCGCACCAAAAAAGGACATAATGTCCATGGACATTATTACACTATATTGATGGACATTTTGTCGCATCGCTGAGCGACAACGCGTCCATGGACTTAATGTTGTTCCTTGGTGCGACATAATGTCCATGGACATTATGTCCGTGGACACTATGACATGCCACCGTGCAAAACTGTGTACATAAGTCAGAGGTAGGCAAAACACATAATACGATATAATCGCTTATATGGGTACAAAAGCAGAAGATTTGCTTTGTGAAAATAACAACTTCAACTTCAGCTGTTGTCAAAAGGCCATCTGATTTTGACAGTGCGAATCAATTTATTTTGATTTATTAGTGTTTTGTTAGGAATGGTTGTCATTTCGGACCATAAACACTAACACCCAATGTTGCTATTGTTGTTTTTGGATTGATGTAGTTCCGACACCACTTGTAGGTGAATTCGCCTAGGTAACAGCAAACCAACATTAGGGCAAAAACAAGTTTTTCGAATTAAAGTGAGAAACAAGAAAACAGAGACAAAGTAAGAGAGATTCTATAGAATACGGGTGCCAAGAATTTAAGAAAAGTGCTAAATACTGCTTTAAATTTAACTTGTATAGCTTTCCAGAAAAAAAAAACATTATATTTAAATCATCAAGTCGAGAAAAGAAATATTTATATTTTTGCTTAGTTTAAAGCCACCCTCCCCCACCCCCTGCTATCACAAAATTTAGCAATAAATTTTCCAAAAAAAATCCTTTTTCTTGACCCTAGTCCTGATCAAAACATTAAAACTCAAAATAATCATCTGGAAACGATTCATTTTCCCCAAGGTTTAGAAGTCTGATATTTAAAAAAAAAGTTTGTTACAAAAATATCAAATTTCTAATGCCAATTGATGTATGATTACCAACCACTTCAAACCAATTTTTATTTAATGTTCATTGGCCAAAAAAAAAAAAACAAATAAATAAAATACGATTATTTCTAACTAACTATTGAAGAGGAAACAAAATGGAAAAGACAAAAGCAATAGACCTGCCACACATCAATACAAATATATGTATATGTTAATATTGTATGTAAACAACAGTAACCTTTTCATAAAAAAATTTGTATTACGCATCTTCTTGAATAAAGTCCTTACGAAGACACAAGTAGAAAAGTTCGTTTCAAATTGTATCAAATCAAAATAAAGTCAAAATAAAAGATAATAAAAAAATAAAAAATAAAAAAATATAGTCGGCCAAGCCCGAACATATTATACCCTACACCATAGAATTCAGAGAAAAATTGTCGAGAGGGTGCCCTGTTTGCGACCCATATAATGCCATAGCCGTAACGATGACCATAGAAACCAAATTTCAATGGGTTGTAGGGTCATGGTAGCGTCGTTATGGTAAGTCACCTATAATCAAATACAGTGTTGCCCATAAGGTTGGTTTACACAGCTGTTTTGTATGTGTTATGTTATGTTATGTTATGTTATGTTATGTTATGTTATGTTATGTTATGTTATGTTATGTTATGTTATGTTATGTTATGTTATGTTATGTTATGTTATGTTATGTTATGTTATGTTATGTTATGTTATGTTATGTTATGTTATGTTATGTTATGTTATGTTATGTTATGTTATGTTATGTTATGTTATGTTATGTTATGTTATGTTATGTTATGTTATGTTATGTTATGTTATGTTATGTTATGTTATGTTATGTTATGTTATGTTATGTTATGTTATGTTATGTTATGTTATGTTATGTTATGTTATGTTATGTTATGTTATGTTATGTTATGTTATGTTATGTTATGTTATGTTATGTTATGTTATGTTATGTTATGTTATGTTATGTTATGTTATGTTATGTTATGTTATGTTATGTTATGTTATGTTATGTTATGTTATGTTATGTTATGTTATGTTATGTTATGTTATGTTATGTTATATCCCATCGTGCATACTTTTTTTATATTATTACTTATGGATATATTTATATTATATGGCAACACTGAATTATTAATATATGTGATTGTTTTTTCATAAGCTCATTCCTTAAAAGATAAAGACGGTTATGTCCCGTCCCGTCTTAGTTGAGCCACATACTCTGTTAAAATAAGAAAACACTAATCTCGTGTAAAATAGCACTTATTAGTAATGAAAAATTCCGAATAACGTTACAAACTCTAAAGCATCACTAAACTACCGTCTTCTATAAATTTCCTCAAACGAATCTGTAACAAACAAGTTTTCCCGGAAGTTATGCTACAAAAACAAATTATTCAATGTGCCTAAAAGCAGCACTCACTAGCAAATTCTTACAGCAAAAACATGTAAACACCATAGAAATCTAAATACACAGCCAAAAACCAATATTTCCACATTTTTTTTAACTACCCAGTAAACATTTCTGTGGATATAACTGATTTCGGATATTTCCCTTATTATTTTTTAGAAAAACGCTGTGTCTTTAATAACTTATACAGCAGATTGAAATGTTAACTTCTCTCATTTATTCTCACTTATGAGAAAAATATATTTTATTGCATGAACAACTTTTTGAACATTACCTTCAATAGAACAAAATTAGCGACATTTATTTACAACTCCTACATTTTATCTTTAAAATACTTCAGTTTCCGCACACAATTACACCAAAAAACATCCCTGAAGGAAACCTGGGTACGAGTGTCTCCAATTCACCAGTTTTGTCGACTATATTGGTGACATTGTCAACGATTTGACTACACTAACATACATTTGCCACTTTATTTGGCTTTAATACGAAAAAGATTTTATCAATAACAACTGAGAAGCACAATTCCTAAAAAAGTTGAAGAAATAATAATAAAAGATTGTTATGATTTCGCATTCTTACAAAAAGTGTAGACAACTTTTACTAAAATGTACTAGCGATTCTCTGGTTCCAATGTCTAGATATGTTCCTAAAGGAACTACCTAGTCAGTACCTAGTCAGTAGTACCAACGTCAGTAGAAGATTTCCAATGACACGCACATGTTAAATGTCTATTGTGAATAACATTGCCTGGGGTATAATAAGTCACTAGTACTGGTGACTGTGTCAATAGTGAATCAGTACAGATTCACTACGGACATTTCCTGCAGGGATTTTAAACGATAGTATAATACACAAAATATTCCATCAAAATAAAATAAGATTTTGTTCGAAAAGGAGTAGCTCACTGGTGAAGAATACTTAGAGATAAAATTGCTAAAAACCCCCTACGTCATTTAAAAGAAATCAAGGTAAATAAAAGTTGTAAGTATAACAGTTGTAAAAAATGCAACATTTTTATATGGTTTTCATGCAATATATTCACAAAAGAAATAGAAAACTCATCCCACAGTTGTATAATATATATCGAGCCCTTATAGCAAAAATTATGTAACCAACAAAAATAACATTTTACAGGAGAAGGTTTTTTTAAATATCTTTGCTTCAAGTCTAGGTTTTCGTTTGAAATTGCTTTTGCTCTTATTTCGGAACTGTACTTCCCAGAGATATGAGATTTTAAGAGATGATGCAAATGTTCAAAAATGATTGATTTTCATCAAAAAACAAAAATCTAAAATGTTGTTGGTTACATCATTTTTGCTATTAGGGCTTGATATATACCCCATACCTCACTTAATTTTTTTTTAAATGGTTAGTAGGTCAAACCAATAACAAGCTGACGATATGTTGCACAAATATAAAAAAAAAAACAAACCCAAATTTGTGTTACGCTTAAACACTAGAATATAATAGGATTTCTATAAAGATATAAAGAATGTCTTTTTTGAGATTTTTTACAGCATTATTTTTTGATAAGCCCGTTTAATGTCCAAAGACCCAAATACACTCATCAAATACTTTGTGGTAGTATTAGTGAAAATGTGTTTGTATGTGTCATACCGACGATACTGGACGGAAAATCCAAAAAAATTAGATATGACGGCGAATATTACGTCCAGAGCACGTACACGAGTAAATTCGCCTGCTGGACAAGCATCTGACTAGTGTATTTGGCCTTTTTTTTATTAATTCTTTATTCATAAATTGTTTACAATTTGTTATTGCCTCTGCGTCTTGAAGACATTTAAGAGGCATTAAAGGCCGTTATCCACTATCCCACAAAGTATTAAGTTTTTTACGAAGATGCTTCCCTGAACTAATTATTGTTTTAAAATTAAAAAAAAAAAAAATAACAACTTTGTATTTTTTAACACTCAATTTAAATGATGAATTTTATGATTGTTTGGTAGCAAGCGGTGTTGAGAAAAAAGAGGGGTAGAAAAAAAGACATGATTTCTGTTTTCTCTTCCTCTTTCTTCTCTACATCGCTTGCTGCCAAACAAAAAATGACGTTTAAAATTGAACGCCATAAAATTCATCATGTAAATTGACTGTTTAACAGCTATAAAAGACATTTTTTCTTTGCTTTCTTATTCCGCAACCATGCAACATTAAGTATTTGCTTATTTCTATTAACATTTACTGCTACATTTTCGTTCAGCTCTTCAATACGAAATAAGAAACTTGTGTAGCCAGTTCTTACAAGTCTCGACAAAAAATGTTCACGTGGTATGAATTCGATTTGTAAGATAACGCTCTCAGACAAACACGTGCTATTTTTCATTAGTTTATGTGTTTGTTAGTGTCAAAATTTCACATATATACATACCCAGTTGGCCAGACTGCCATTGACGAGTTGTCCCTTAGCGTTAAGGTTTTCCAGAAGACAATTAAGAGAAAATTATCGTGTATGGCACTAGGTATCCCCTATCAAACTTTATAAGGGACAGGATGAGCTACTTTGTCTTCTTAGTTTTCTTCCATCAAAATGTATGCTGGACACTATAAACAACATTGTTTAAAGAGAAATGGGTTCTATCAAGCTCTATGTGGGACAGTATAAGCGACATTGTCTTATAACTTGTCTTGTATAAAAAGCTATTGACGACAATATTAAAGACAAACCCCCATATTCATAAAAAATATTTTTGTTTTATTGGACGTTTATTGAACGAATTTCCTATGAAAATGTGTTCAATAAACCTCCAATAAAATAAAAATATTTTTTATGAATATGGGGGAAAGTCTTCAATAAAAGATTTAAAAATAAGTTTCTATGCAACGAGTTTACAAAAATACAATAACGGTAAAAAAATTATATGAAAAAAACCAAGATAGTTTGCTATCAATGTTCGCGCTTAGGTATTTGGATCTGTTTGAGATAAGAAATAGTGTCATTCTCTTATTCATTGAAATAAGAGAAGCTGAAGAAGTCGGAGTGTATTTTGAAGAGGTTTTCAGTGATTTTTTAGTATTTTGTCAGCTACACGCAGAGAAAAAACATGATTAAATATGTTCACCTCCAACAAAACTATTTAAAAAGAAAAATTTAAACATATTTTGTTTAATTTTACCATATTATTGTCACCGAAAACCATATTATGGTTAAATTAGACCTTAATCAAGAAGCCACAACCATATTATGGCTACTTCTGAACATGTTATGGTCTAATATGATAATTATTTGTTTTTAAACTAACAATAGTATTTTCCCCTGTTATAAGAGCAACATGCTATGGTTGAAAACCAACCATTCTATTATTAGTGTTGAACATATTTTAGTTGTTATTAAACATAGCATGTCCGGAGACAACCATAATTTGGCTGTGGCTTCTTGTTGGAGGAATAATTTAACAATATTATGGTTGTCGGTGACAATAATATGGTAAATTTAAACATAATATTTTTAAATTTTTCTTTAAAAAAAGTTTTGTTTGAGGTGAATATATTTAAACATGTTTTTTCTCTGAGTGTAATAAGGCCTCAAATATTACTTTTATTAAAATTATTATTAAATAAATTTTTGTTGACATTGTCGTGAATGCAGTAGTCAAAAAAATATACGACATTATCATGCATGGAGTCGTTGACTACAAAGAAGGCAAAATTGCCTTCTAAGCTATCTTTTATCTTTTGTTTCGAATAAACGACTAGAAGAGCAAGAATGTTTTTCTTTGTGTCGTGTACAATTTTTACGGCACTTGTTGAAAAATGTCGTTGACTATTTTTTCTGGCTGTTTTTGCTCCCATTTCGTGTAGAAATAAATATTGTCGTGCATCCGTCTTTGAGAATTTGCTATAGACATGGCCAACTGGGTACATAAAACAAAACACATACAATGAACAAAAAATAATAAAATAGCATTGATGTTGATGATTTTCACATGACTTTGATGGTGATGTTGATGCTGATATGTAATGACTTCAATGTCTATAATGATTTTGGCAATGAGTTAAGGGGAACAGCAAACAATAAAAAGAATAAAAATAAATAAATAATAACAGCAATTGGAAAACATTTCCGATAACACTAATAACATACATATGAAAAAAAACAAACATGAAAATGGCAGGCATATTGTTGAGACAGCCACTAGCAGGGAATCTTGGTAACTTTAAACGATTTGCTTTAAACTGTATAAAACGTTACTTATTTAAGTCTTTAATTTAGAGGATAAATTGTAAACACTTAAGAAAATGTTCGGTTTGTGCTTTGTTGCGATACAGACGTGTATTTTTAACCCCGCATACGTTTTGAACTATTAATTAATCATATTTGATTTTGTAATATACGCAGCGAATGGACGCTTAAAAATAAATGAGATATTTTGTTATTTAACATAATAGTGAACAATTAAAAAGATAAAATTAAATAAAGAAAAATAGTAAAAATATATACGTATGAATGATCATACATGTGTATGTATACATATTCTCAACAAAAACATTTTAGTTTACATTTCTTTATTTTTTGTTGTTGTAAAATACAATAAATAACAAAAATATTTAAAGCACAGCAAACGGTGAAAAACAAAAACAACTCTTTGCATGAGTAAGAACAGTGAAACAACGCTAAGGCAAAACGAAAGAAATGTTTATGTGACTGTTCAGGCAAACGAAAATAATGCTGAAATAAATAAAACAAAACAAAACAATATTAACTACCTAACGGCTAAGCCTATTATTCGAACACGTTCCCTTTCACCCTCGGTGTTCACAAAAACGTTGGATAGTGATACATTACAAAATATTAATCTATCTTTGGGGACAAGTGTTGCTGCGCCCGCAAGTATTACCGCGGCGGCAAAAACATTCTTGGTAAGGAAAAATGATACCATGAACTCAAATACAGACGCAATGGAGAACCCTTTAGTAAAAAGTTGTCAAAAGCCTCAAGTACAAGTTGGTATGGACAGGTATATAACAGTGCTTAAACGGGGTCGCAGCCCTACCTCTTCAGCAGTTGCTTAGGCCTCAAAAGTACCAATTTTTTGATAGAATAAATTCACAAAATCGTTTTGCAATTCTTGAGGACTAATCCTCAGAAGCGCCAAACGTCATAAAATCTTAAAAGCCACCCCCAATATATCTAAGGGAGCAAAACTCAAGTGAGTTAATAAAAAGCGTGATCTCGGTAATAGGTCAAAATTCGTTTTACGTAGCGGCAACAAAGCGTGGTAATATAAACGAGACAAAAATACAGGTTAATCATGAGAATGATTTTCGTAAACTACCAAACAAATTCGAAGCCCTTAAAAAAAGCTTTTATACGAATCAGCTGAAGAGCAGCAAAGGTCTTCAGGGAGTGATCAAGGGCATAGACTCTTGCGTGGACCCTGAAGAAATTAAAACCTTTTTGGAAGAGAAAGGCTTTAAAATAAAAAACGTTACAAATATTAAAAAAAAAGGAAAAAAATCCCCAACCATTATTTCGAGTGGAGTTAGAACCTGG
This sequence comes from Pollenia angustigena, assembly GCA_930367215.1. Lineage (NCBI taxonomy): Eukaryota > Metazoa > Arthropoda > Insecta > Diptera > Polleniidae > Pollenia > Pollenia angustigena. The sequence continues at coordinate 13,308,379 of OV884060.1, read as the reverse complement.
CGACGTTAAGCTTAAAAAAAATTAAACCCATCCAATTTATAATGTAAAATATATTCTTTACAGAAGAATAACTATAGAGGAGCCGCACAAAAGAAATGGTCCAGTTCAATGTCTCAACTGCCAAGAATTTGGACATACTAAGGCATACTGCTATTTACCCCCTGTTTGTAGTATGTGGTAAATTATATGGTACAATCCAGTGCGATAAGTCTGAAAATGACCCCAACACTGCCAATTATAGAGGATGCCCTGTATATACTATCGTCAAGCAGTCGGCTGGACCAAAAACTAATCCCCCTCAAATGCAGGTACCAAATCAAGTAAACACTAATGACATTCAGGCTCCGCAGCCTAGTAATAACAGAACCTCTTATGCTAACGTCCTAAAATCAAACCATGTGCCAATGCAAGGTAATGGTATCCCCCTAAGATTTGAGATAAGGGATATAGAAAGGGCTATTTGTGAATTAAACACCAAGAAGGCACCTGGTTTTGATAAGATCAGTAACAAAATGCTTTTGGAGCTACCTCGCATAGCAAAGAAAATTATTCTTTATATTTTTAATGCTATTTAACGCCTTGAATACTACCCTCAACAATGGAAGGTCTCCTTAATAACGATGATACCAAAGCCAGGAAAAGATCACACAAAAGTTGAGTCATATAGGCCTATAAGCTTATTATCTAATATATCAAAGATGTTCGAGAACCTCTTAGCATCAAAATTAGCCCCAATTTTAAATGACAATGGGTGTATACATAATCATCAATTCGGCTTCAGAAGAGAGCATAGCACAATTGAAAAAAACCCATCGGATAGTAAAGCCATAAGAAAAGCCTTTGAAGAAATAAAATATTTTCATTGATGTTGCTCAAGCTTTTGACAAAGTCTGGCATGTAGGCTTGTTACATATATTGAAGCTAAACTTACCGGTTAATACACACAAGCTGTTAGGAAGCTACCTGGTCGGTCGAAAATTTATTTTTAAAGACGGTGATTTTTTAAGATCTCCTCAGCCAATTGAAGCTGGAGTCCCTCAGGGAAGCATCCTGGGCCCACTTTTTACCTTATATATACCTCGCACATGCCAACAAAAAATTTCACCCTAACCTCAACTTTTGCTGATGATACAGCTTTTCTAAGCGTACACGAGAACAGTCGTGAAGCATCTCGATACCTGCAGGATCATATATTTCAACGAGAACTGTGGTTAAAACAATGGAGAATAAAGGTCAATGAGCAAAAATGCGTACATATAACATTCACCTTGCGTCGGGAAACATGCCCCCCTATTAAAATCAATAATCAACTAGTGCCTCAACAATCGTATGTCAAATATCTCGGTATTCATCTAGATCGGCGTTTGACATGGAAATGCCATATAGAAGCAAAATTAACCCAAATGAAACTAAAAGCAATTCAAATTAACTGGCTTATTGGAAGAAATTCCGTTCTTAGTCTCGATTGCAAACTACTACTTTACAACGCTATTTTAAAGCCAATATGGTGATACGGTATTCAACTATGGGACACTGCCTCGGCCGCAAATATCGAAAAAATTCAAAGGCGCCAAAATAAACTTCTTCGAATAATTACAGCTGCCCCTTGGTATGTTAAAAACTCAAATATCCACAAGGATCTCAATGTGCCACTGGTAAGGACTATTATTACGAAGTATGCGGTAAAATATTTGAAAAGGCTAGAGTTGCACCCAAATCCACTAGCTCGAAATATTTTAAATGATAGCGGCCACTCTCGCTTAAGAAGACACTGCAGCACTTACCCATTAAGATGAGCGATAAACACCTACATATGTGAACAGAACCCGTGATGAAGAACATTTTTGTCTGCCACTGGCAGGAGATAAAATAAAGCATTAGGTTAAGATTTGATTTTGTTGAATGTGACCGATGTTGAATGTGAACCACACCTAAACGCCAAGTTTTTTTCCGAATTTTATTTGACATTTCTCTATTTCAGACTTACTCAATTTGAACCATGGAGAGATACACAATCCAACAACGTGTTAAAGTTATCCAGACTTATTATGAAAATGGGCGTTCAAATCAAAATGCATATCGTGCACTTCGAGATTTTTTTGGTCAATTTGATCGTCCAAATGTGCGTACAATCGCAAAAATCGTGGAAAAATTCGAGCAAACCGGGTCTGTAGAAGATGTGAGAACACCAGTGCATGCTCGGACAGCTCGTACTGCAGAAAATATTGCTGCTGTTCGCGATAGTGTGGCTGAAGAGCCGTCCACCTCAACTCGTCGTCGTGCCCAACAATTGCACCTCTCACGCTCGTCGTTGATGAACATTATGCATAAAGACTTGCATTTACACGCTTACAAGGTGCAATTGGCTCAAGAACTAAAGCCTCTTGACCATTCCAAACGTCGTGAATGGGCAGAATGGTGGCAAGAAATGGCAACAGTGGATGATCAATTTTCGAAGAAAATCATCTCACGTAATGGCGATGTCAATTGGCCGCCAAGATCATGTGATTTGACACCGTTGGACTTTTTTCTTTGGGGTTATTTGAAAGAAAAGGTGTACGTCGATAAGCCAGCAACAATTCAAGAGCTAAAGGATGAGATAATTCGGCACATTAACGGCATAGAACCTCCATTATGCCTCAGGGTCATCGAAAATTTGGACCATCGGATGGAGGTGTGCCGCCGTGGTCGCGGCGCCCATTTGGCCGATATTTTGTTCCATACATAATTGAGTAATACCAATATATCATAATAAAATTAAATTACAATAATTTCCTAAATAGTTTGTGTTTTATTCAAAATCAACATCTGCCCTTGAAATTTAACCACCCTTTATAAATAATGAAAAAAAAACTTAAGAAAATAGCTTGGATTGGGTAACGGTTTTAGAAGGTGCAAAAAAGTAGCTGCCATTTAAGAAAAAAAATTTAAAGTTATTTTTATACCCAATGCCACAATGGGTCCCAAGAACGTACACTCTTGAAAATTTGTCTTTAAATGCTATGGTGTAGGGTATCATATGATCGGGCTTGACTTTCTTACTTTTCTTAAAAAAAAAATTATTTATAAAAATTTTATTAATTTAATAATAAAAAAATTCGCAAATTTTTTTTTCTTCACCTTTAAAAAAAATGTATTTCTATGTCTTTTAAGGTCTTCGTGTCAAAATCAGCCTTAACCAAACAATCCTTTAAATAATCTAATAATTATTTGAAAAAGGAGGTTAAGAAGGTTAATGTGAAGGAGAAGGAAATGATTTCTTATAGAAGTGATACTGTTGACACTCAATACTTGAACAATGGCTTTGTAATTAATAACAGGAAACGGAAATACTATTAAATACATGACAACCAAAGAAACACTTAATTATACTCAAAGTAAATAACCATGATAAACAGAAACTCAAATTATTTTTATTTATTTGATCTGATTTGGCTACGACAAAAAAACTTTTTGAGTTTAAGAGAAGGAAACTTTAAATTTACTAAAAAGAAAAAAAAAACAAATAAAATTTAAAACCCAAAACCGGAAGGAAGTTCTGCCATTGTGATTTTTTTTTTTTTTTTGCTTAATATTTAATGAATTGTCTCAGGTTTATAAGAAAATAAGTAAAACAGAAAATTTATAAATTTCTTTACAACTAATTTTATTCCTGTAATTTACCTAAATTAAATCTTAAAAAAAAAACTTGCAATGGGGAGTGAGGGAGGTGGAGCGTTAAAGTCTTGATTATTTTTTCATTACTTTAGTTGGATTAACAATGCCGCCTCACCCTTTAAATAAGTGCACTGGCTGTTGGCCACAATCAAACTCATCATGCTCAATATCGCTTTAATTTGTTAGAGTTCTAAATCAATGCCAATTTTTATAACACCAACCTTCAACCGTTTTACAGTTTGAATTTCTTTTCAAGCAGACGTTTTAGTTTTTTTTTAGATATTTTTAAAGCAAATGGTGGTTCTTTTGAGAGTAAATTTTACCAAAATAAATTTTAAGGGCCGAAGTTGATTTCGAATAAAACACAAATTATTTAGGAAATTATTGTCATTTCTTTTTATTATGATAATATTGGTATGGTATAAATGGAACAAAATATCGGCCAAATGGCCGCCGCGACTTCGGCGGCACACCTCCAAATTTTAGATGACGATGAGGCGTAAATGAGGTTCTATGCCGTTAATGTGCCGAACTATATCATCCTTTAGCTCTTGAATTGTTGCTTGCTTATCGACGTACACCTTTCTTTCAAATTACCCGAGAGAAAGAAGTCCATCGGTGTCAAATCACATGATATTGGCGGCCAAATGGCATCGCCACCACGTGAGAAAACACGGCCATTGAATTTGTCGCGCAAAAGATCCATTGTTTCGTTAGATGTGTGCAAGTGGCACCGTCCTGTTGAAACCACATATCGTCCACATTCATATCGAATTCGGGCCATAAAAAGTTCGTTATCATTCCACGATAGCGAACACCATTCACAGTAACTACCTGACCGGCCTCATTTTGAAAAAAAAATACGGCCCGATGATGCCGCCGCACCAAACACTCTCTCTTCGTGGGTACATTAGTTTTTCGACAATCACTCTTGGATTATCCTTCGCCCAAATGCGGCAATTCTGCTTATTGAGAAATCCACTGAGGTGAAAATGTGCCTCATCACTGAATAACGAAGTGCACGATATGCATTTTGATTTGAACGCCCATTTTCATAATAAGCCTGAATAACTTTAACGCGTTGCTCGATTGTGTATATTTCCATGGTTCAAATTGAGTTAGTCTGAAATTGAGAAATGTCAAATGAAATGCAGAAAAAAACTTGACGTTAAGGTGTGGTTCAACATCGGCCCTTAAAACCTTTAAAGCCATTTAATTTTATCGGTTAATCGTTGCTGATTTAATTTTACAGTATAAAGAAAAATTTTAGCAATAGGAATGCAGTTCGCGTGACGTCATTTGTCCTAATCTATCAGCAGATTTAAACTTTGTTTTTGGGTTGGCGTAGTATTTATTTCCAGTCTTCTTGATAACTAGGAACTGTTTGATTGATAAAAATGTCCTAAATATTTTTGAATTATCCGCAACTATACTGAATGAACTGTCCGTGACAATATCGAACCATATTTTTTTTTTTTTTTTGTGTGCTGGACATTTTTAAACAGAAAAGTCTCTGCGGTAATAGCTACAAAATACCACTTAATGCATTACTTCAGATATTTTTCCCACAGCTATGTTTGCATGTAGCCTCGTTAAAACCACCTTAAATTTATCTTTTAGATTTGTTGCTTCTTTTATTACAGTTGTCACAATATTTATAATGGCAATCTGTTACAGTTTTATACCATTTTAGACGGTTTACCCCCTTTTTCGGCTACCCAAGAAGTCTAATGCGGTTTGCTTAGAAATTTAAGAGTTGAACGGGTGTGTGTGCTGACAATAACAATATTTTCCAATTTCCTTATATTCTCCCTAAAGTCTTATAGCATAATGTAGTTTAAGATTAGTAAGCTCTAGCTTAACCAACGAAATTCTTTAGATTTGTACCAAATATTTCAAGGTTTATTTATGGTCGATGGTTTTGCTATTTTAAACTTTTTTCCTTTCTTTGCTAAATCGTTTCTTTTTCTTTGAGTTTGTAAAATGTTAGTTGTTAGACAATGTTGTGTATAGTTAGAATTTTATTAAAAACTGCATAAATTTTGTTTTGTTTTTTAAGTTTTGTGGATTTTAATTTATTGGAAATAAAATTTGAATAGAAAAAAAATTGTTTACAAAAAAGATTGCACTTGGAAGATTACAAAAATATGTAAATTTATTTAAGGAGGAATCGCGATTTAAATCTTCATTAAAAGAAATTAAGGTTAAGGTAGACACAAGCCAGGATTTTTAAAGCAGACAAAAATATTATTTGAAACTTAATTATAAATTTAACTCAAAGGCTTATTTTACTTTGGAATTATTGTAAAATTTTATTTCTGCATGTCTTTGTAATTAAAATATAACTTAATAAAAAGACACACAGAGTTGTATTTCTACCTAAGAAAACACCAAAGCTATATTTAAATATATTTGCTCATTGTACTCCTTCAGGGAGCAAAAGGCCAAATCATGATTTTTCTAAAAATTTCGATCATTTGCGCGTTTATTAACTTCATATCACTTCATATGTGCATTCGCTCATTCACTTATTCACCCCTATCGTGAATAAAAATTCCTTGGGAGTTTTTTCCCTTTTCCCATTTTTACAATTGAATTAACTTAGGAAAAATGGAATGGAAGGGAAAAAAACTCCCAAAGAATTTTAATTCACGATAGGGGTGATTATTTGGCGCAGGTATGAATGGTATCTTCCCCTAGTTTCCTCAGAGTATGTCCAATCTAGTTTCATTTGCATTGTTTTATTTCGATTTCTATTGACTGTTGATTTGCTTCTCATGTAAGTTCTGCGTTTGACACTATCCTTGGCCTCCTGATTTATCGATCAGACTGCCGGGGTAGCAGAAAGAATTTTACCGACTATAACAAATCAACGCTCTATGTTACAATTAATCCAAAGTGATTTTATTTTAGCTATGTTTGGCGTACAGCTTTTCTTGCATTTCGGAGAATGGGTGAGTCAACAAGCAAATGTCATCTGAGAAGGCTATGTCCTCCAATAGACCTTTTCGTCCCCACACAATTCCTCTCCTTTGGACAACGCTACATCAAGAATGCAGGTGAACAGAAGGTGTGATAACACACATCAATGACTCACACCTATCTTTGCTGCAAGATTGTAGCTCAACTGGTTTGCATGTAAGACTCGAAATGTGGCATTCCTGTATAAGTCCTTGATCAATTGGAATAGTTTCGTGGGGTAACCTTTGCATTCAAAGCAATCCATATCGCTGAATGGATTAGGGTATCAAAGGCGGTAAATACTAGGAATAGTGTTGACCTCCATTCCTTTGATTGTTCTACGATAATTCTAAGACTGTTTTAATGTTCAATGCTGCAGGATTTTTCGGGCGAAATCCGGATTGCTTGCATCTTATACTCGGGAGAATTGTGTAGACAATCTTTTGTTTAAGATTTGTGCTTAGAAGGGCGACACTCCTTCAGTTTTTCAGGTAATTTATCGTAAGGAAGGTTAATTGTCATAAGTTTTCAGAATCCCTGTAGCGTCAGCGCTATAAATGGATATAAAAGTTGAGCGCTGATACTTCGATCTATTGTTAGTAATTTTGGTAAGATATTATTCCGTCCAGGGGACTTAATTGTCTTCGGGTGTATCAGTGATTCGCTGATCTCTGCTATGTCTACGCTTTCCGATTAATGTTAACGTAGGATGTGTGCTTCACTCCAGACCACAGTGGTGGTTGTACTGTAGATGTCGTTGACAGCATTTTTGTGGAGAAATTTTCTCATAAGATGATTTGTCGTGATTTGGCTGCGATAGTTTCTTCAGATGCAGTCTTTAAGGGTTTTCCTGCTGCCGTATACTGTAATTCGCTTAGCTAACGCTTAATCTCGATCGCTTAAATTCCTTAGAGAAAACAAAATTAAAAATTTTTAGCGATGACACTAAAAGCTAAAATTGCGGCAAATTAAATTTGTATGGCATTGCCAAATTTAGCAATGCACGTTACTGAATTACATTTGTAGCCAAAAATTGCTTAATAAACTTTAAAGATTTTTAGCGATAGAGATTTAGCTTTAGCGAATTACGGAATACGGCTGCTGCTCAAACCGCTTTGTTTGTTAACAATTACATATCTCTGGTACGGAGCATTGCGGCCGCTGCCTGGAGTTCATTGGCTATAATGTTCATGCAATCACGTTTGCCACGCCTGGCACTGCGTAAAGCCCCACAGTTGAGTTGGCTTGATCGTTCCTTATGGAATGCTTTGTTCGAGTTCTCAGCACTTTTCTTGGCCTTTTTCTGCAGAATTAAGTCCCTCGCTCCTTCCAATCTGATCTTTTAAAGCGTACAAGTTTTTCGACGGCACTAATGAAGATGTTTTTGATCTCTGTGTTTCACCTGCGAATTAAATGCAACTCTGATGTACACATTTGCCGTTGCACATCGAAATAATTTCTGCTCGGCGGGCTTTTGTTACTGATGGCATCTTTTTTAATCGGGCCATTACGATTGGCAAGTGGTGGTCACTGGCTATATCTTGTTACGAACATCAAGTAGTGATCCCCTACATTTGTTGCGTATGGCGCTGTGGTCTATCAGATTTTCGATGCGATTGTCAGGGTATACTCAAGTGAATTTATATATATTCCTGTGGGGAAATAGAGCACCCCCGATGGAAATAGCATTGGTACGGCACGTATCTTAGAACATCTCTCCGTTCTTCGTCAAGCATCCTATACCAGACCTTCCTATCTTCTGCGCCAACGTTGTTGGGCCCTACTTCGGTACTGAAGCCGCCCATCGTAATTGCAATAACTCCCTTTTGCACATCCGAAAGAGGATTATCCAGTTGGTCGTAAAAACTGTATTTATAAATCGTTAAATTAAAAACATTTTCATTGACATGTTTTTTTTGAATTTGTTAACATAATACATATTTAGTTTTTATTTCCCTGAAAATAGAAACTTTAACACTTTTAATGGTTACTGAAATAAATAAACCACAATCTTTATTTAACTATGTTTTCTTCCCTAAGCCCCTTTTTTCTGCCAAGAGTATTAAAAAGTAAAGGCAAGCAATTAGGGTTCCTATCCTGAAAAACTTCTTGTAAAAACACTATAAAAGTTCCTTAAAAACAATTAGGAATTCCTCTGCAAAGTCTAAAGCTTGGATTAATGGTTTTGTTGCATTAAATGGTTCTAACGGTCAGTTTAGCGATATAGAAAGATTAGCTTTGCAAGAAATGTGTTTGAAGAAAGGTAAATGACATTTTTGTTGTAGCTTAAGATGGTGATTTAAAATTTTAGAAAAATATCTAGTTCTGTCGAATTCTTTATTCTTAACAGATTGCATTCCCTTCTGATCAAGCATAACTTATTGATTTAAAAGTTCCATTAAAATGTTAATCTTTCTTACCCATATTTTTTACATTATTACTTGCAATAAAATTCCTAAGAATAAAAAAATAAAGAACCCTACAAGCAATAAAGATTGTAAGGAAGAAAAATAAAAAAATTTTAATACCCTACAGAAAATTATAACTATGCTATATTTTTATTTTTTTTTTTTTAAACAAACGACTAGACAATTCTAGTTGAAATACAAATAATTGGGGGAGATACGTGTTTCCTAGACTACCCATTATGAAAAGAAAACAATAGCCCGTAAATTAAAGCACCTGCTGGGACATCAGACAATAAACAGTAAAAAGCATGATGGAAAAGGGAAAAATGTCTTTACACCTTTATCAAGTAGGAAAATAGAAATAGACAAACTAACAAAGACACATACTGTCAACATGTCAACATTTATAACAGCAATAATATACTAGAGTAGTTACAAACAAAATTTATGTCTTGCAAGAACAAAGAGCGAAGAAAAACTAAGACAAAAGAAGGTAAGAATGTCAACAGAAATAAAGAACAATGAACCGAAAGGGTTTACATCGCTGTTGCTGAGGAGAGTTGAGTGAAAAGAATAGTATGGTTGAATCAGTGAAGTAATACATTTGGAAAAATCCCTATTTGTAAGTATTTTATCCTTAAAACAAATGGTCGTAGGGAAAAAGGACACATATTTTAATATCATTAAAATGTAAGGGACTTTTCAATGTGACAAAACTATATGTCGGGTTTTACAACAATTTTTTCAAAATTTCTAAAACAAAAAATTTTGATGAAGATGATTCAAATTTTTATTGTATTACAAAGAGAAAAGTTCGGCAATTATGAATGAAAAATGATATCTGGCAAATGTCCACCACGAGCACGCTGCCAGAAGTCGATTCTTTCATCAAAGTTTTTAATTACTTGTTGGCAAAATGGCGGATCTATTTCCTTAATCACATCACGGATTTTGAGTTTTAAGGCTGCAATCGATTCGGTTGGCTCCGTATAGACTCTGTCCTCAACATAGCCCCACAAAAAAAAATAATCCAGTGGTCTTAAATCATACGATCTGGCTGGCCACTTAACAGCTGATGTTTGTGAAATTATGCGATCGGGAAATTTGGTTCGCAATAAATTGATCGTGTCATTGGCTGTGTGTAGTGTATTTTAATTATTTTAATGCGATTTCTGATCGAAATTGAATTCATTTTAACAATTGCCAATGCATCTACAACGAATACGTCAAAAAACTAAATGTCAAAACTATCATGCTGTTGGTGTTACCACAATTAAAAAAACAAAGTTCTTGTTGAAACCCCCTTTATTAGGGCAATACCAATTTTTATACGATTTTACTACACGTTAAATCTCTTGCGTTCTAAAAACAGCACATATCGGCATTTCCGTCAAAAAGTCCACCGCGACCGAAAATTTAAAAGTTATTAAAACTGATTATTTTACGTTATTATTATAGAGAAATATTTAGATTTTACTAGTTTTATAAATTTACCCATGAATTTGTTCACTTAGATGAACAATCAGACAGCAAAGTTGTGCAAACGTAATTTCTTATTTGTGAGAATGTTTTATTGTATGTTTTCTTTAATAATTTATCTTCCTGAAAAGAGGTGATATTTGATAAAAATTATTCCAAAAAAAATTCAAAGTTCAAAGAGAAATATGTTACTCGGATTAACGGTAAATTTTTATTTTGTTTTAATCATTATTCAGTTAAATTATTATGGAAAAAATTTCACGTTCGAAATGACACGTATCGACCCAGATTTTGGCTTAAAAAAAAAAAAAGAAATACAGAAGATTTTGGAATCAAACCAAAGACATTTTAATGTTACACTGCTAAGTAAAATTCTGAAAGTAGATTGACTAAAAAATTTAGCCAAATTTCGCTGAAATTCGCCTTTTTATACATGGCCACAAAAACTACTTCTATTATTTTCACACTCGAACCGCTACTTCTTTTGCCATTATCTTTGACCCAGAATCGCGCCCTCCATAAACTTAAGCATAGATAACAGTGCTTTCTTAGTGCTATAATTTAAAAGTTAAGACAAGGTAAAAATATTTGTAGTTTAAAATGTTATTGCATTTTTGATGCGCACGACTGTCACGTTCAACACTTTGGAATTACCCATATGGATATTTCCACAGAAATGTCTACTTTTTGTCACGTAACGTCACCAACCATTTCTAATTGTTTCTGCAAGAATAATGCAAATATTTTTTACTTTTTTGCATTTTGGCGTAGAGCGCAACTAGGTTTTCATTTAGTGAAAGAGTGGAACAAATTTGAACAACGTGGTTCTAAAATACAAGAATAATTGCTAGGTGACGTGACGTGACAAAAAGAGAGCTTGACCGATTAGTACAAGAAAGATGAAAATTATTCAAATAAGAAATGTTGCTATATTTTTAAGATTAGAGCTGGTAGGGTAAAACTTCATCGTTATCAGCAGATGAAAATACATAACGACCATCTATTTGGATTTCAGAAAATTTAAAAAAGCTCATTTTGTTGTGCAGTGTTATCAAACTTCAATATTATAGAAACCTTAAATTGAAATGATGGTAACACACACTTACAAATATGCTTACAAATCTAAACATATGCACAAACTCACGTATTAACAAATTGAATTGTGTATGTGAATTATAAATTGTCATATTTTTCATGGAGCATTTCGGACTTTTGTGGCTGATATTATCAGAAAATTAATTTATTCTTCTTTTTATTTCGATTATCTCATCTTTTTTATTTTATTTGTATTATTGTTATTTGTAGTAATTGAAGGAAAATAATAATGATTAAATACAAATTGACATGTTTGCATTAAATGAACTCATGTGTTTGCGTGTGTGTGTTCTTAGTAAGTATGTTAAGGGTCCTGTGGAATGAAAATAAACCATACTTTAAGGTCACTATAATGATCTATGTATAGTTTATTTTACTATTGTTTCTCTAAAACAATTTTTTTTTAGTGAAATAAAAACTTTAATACAGAGCAAATAACAGTAACAAATAAGCATGTTTGGGCGCCAAATAATAGAATTTTCGACTAGTTTTTTTTTTGTGAGGAGCAGGCGCAGAAAACTGTTATACTAAGGGAAATTTCTCTATATTTGAGGGGAATCGAAACAGAATATTTTTAAATAGTTTTCAACAAATAAATTTAAGTTTAAGTTTAACAATAATTAGTCTTTTGGTTATTTTGCTTATGTTACTGAACAACCTAAACAAAAGAGGCAAGCGTTTTTTTAAACATGAAAATTTCATTTAAATACAATTTCAATAAAACAAACCGACATAGCGATCTGTCAAATAAGATTTATCGGCCGGGTGGTTTCTAATTCGCATTCTAATGGTTTGTTTCGTATAAATTGTATGCAAATGAGAAGTTTTGACATACAAAAAACGCTTCCGCTCTTATTTAGGTAGCTTAGTTATGCTGTTTATGGTTTTTAATTAGGATAAAATTCATTAAATTTAATTTTCATTAAATTATTTTTTTTTAATGAAGAAAAGAATTTACAACATGAAATTATTTAAAATTTACTGATAATTTTTCATTTTTGACTGCCACGGGAATCGAACCCAGGCTTTCACGGACAGGTTACCCTTACATTTTTCAACTGCAGCCACTCAATATCTCTTCAGAGGGTTTTGCCGTTTAACACTTCAGGTCACTTTTTTAAAAAATTAATTAAAATGTTTTTATTCAATATTTCGATTTCCGTTAGAAATCTTCTTCAGGAAATTAAAAAAAAAAAATAAAAAATAAAAATAAAAACATTTAAATAAATTTTTTAAAAAAGTGACCTGAAGCTTAAATAATTTAATAAGGTATAAAATTCAATAAATTTTAATTAATTTCATGTTGTAAAATTCCTTTCTTCATAAAAAATAATTTAATGAAAATTAAATTTGATGAACTTTAGCCTAATTAAAATATCAAAATTTAAGTTTTACATTTCCTTTGAAAAATGCACATGTTTAATGAAAACATTTCGTACATCCTGATCAACTATAAAGAAATTTAAATTTTCAATTTCATGCTTAAGGTTTTTCCAAATTGAATATTTTTGTTTAAAATTCAACAAGATTAAGTACTTAACATGTTAATAGTTTCCTTTTTATTTTTGTGTCTTTGAAAAACCACATGCATCTGATTGACATCTTGTCTAGGACACACAAAGCAAACATTTTGGAAACACTCTTTGACTGCAACATAGACAAGGTAAATGATTATAGTTTTATAATGGGAAAATTTATAGAGGAAGTAAAATTTAATGGCACAGAAAATTTATTTCTGTCACTGCATAAGAGGGTGTTTTAGCTTTAATGGAAGATGAATTGAAAAGCATCAATGTGAGGAAAAAATTTAAATTTGTATTTAAGTTTCAAGATAGAAAACACATAATCAAGCAAGCGCTGTACCAGTTACAAGATAAAATATTATATAGAGTAATACCAAAGGATATCACTCGACGAATAGGGACCACACTGTAGCAGCGCAATTAACCACTAAGCGGCCAATAGCTTAACATAAACCCCAAAAATTTTTCGGAGAGCGCTTAAAGGTATTTTTTGACTTCGTTTGTTTAAAGAGTCATGAGTTGAGGAAGGTGATTCTTGAGTACCAACTACAACGGTGTCTAGGTTAAGAATTCCCTCATCACAATAGTGGAGATGGTATTATGCATTTATAACCAACATCAATATAATATAACCAACTCAAAGTATAGATCTAACGGTGTCCGTCCGGCTTGCTGGGTCCTATTTAAACCTTTTCCTAAGATCACTTAAAAAATCAAATCTCATATAGATGAAGCTTTTTAAATAACATTCGGCACAAAAAAATTTTACATGAATTTTAATCTCATAACATAATTTTGTTTTGACGGGTCCATGATTGCCCATGGGTCCATATTAGGGCTTCCAATTGAGAAATCCCGATCCCGAAATTCCCGGGATTTTCGGGATTAGGTGAATCCCGAATCTCGGGATTTCTGATTTCTAGTCCCGGGATTTTCGGGATCCCGATTTTTTTATATTCTTTATTTTTTTACATTTTTTTTTAATAACTTGTATAAAGATACGTGTATTTTTGACAAAAAAAAAGTTTAAGATACATTTGAAATACATATGGACAATTTTAAATTGTATTTGAACATTTTTAATATATTTGAACACTGAAACTGGGAATTATCTCCCTTCGAAGGTTACTTTATATTATATTCAACATTTTCCATATTCTCGAACTTATTCTATGAGCTAAATTTCAGTTATGTTTTTTATAAAGCTTTTTTGTAATAGTCCTTTTCCTTCAATTCTTCAGAAATGACTCTATTCACTACCAGACTATTATATTGTTACATTTTACCTTAGCTTTCCTTTGGAAAGCAATGAGGTATATTGTATGTACAGAAAAATGTACAATTATTAGACACCAGCAGAATGTAATGCATTTTCTTGCCCGCTACGGCCTTCGTCAGCATTCTTTGTGTCACACTGGATAGTGATACTTTATAAATTGAATGTATTTAACTCAACTATATTATCAAATAGAAAGTGGGAATTATCTCCCTTCGAAGGTTACTTTATACATAACTGAAAATTAGCTCATAGAATAAATTCGAGAAAATGGAAAATGTTGAATATTTGAACAATTTTAAAATATATTGGACAAATTTAAAATATTTGGATAATATCAAAATACATTTAGGCTGGGTTTTTGAGATGGCAGTTAAACTAGGTTTAGTTAATCCGAAAACATATTTGTGCCGCCATAACAAAGTTTGTTTTGAGCGAACAGCTTAGTTTTGCTTAAAATGTTGGTCTTTAATACAACTCAACTCTAGTTCAGTTGAAATTTTGCAGTTTTTGTATTATGGCTTACAACTCTGTGTTAGTGCAGTTAACAAAAAAATTATTTCATAGATATTCCGCACAAGTTTTTTCATATGCGTTTTGACAGCATTTTACGTGAAATGTTGAACAGAGTACCAGGCTTTATGCAATAAGTCGCACAATGGTTTCATTCATTCAATAAAATGGTGAACTAACCTATAGGAATAATATAAACAGCATTATACAATGTTGCCAATACATTCCACTTTTATTGTTGTGCAATAAAAATCAAGAGTCTTTTGATTGTGGCCAATACATTGTGCCGATATAATTGTACAATACGTAAAATTGAACAATTTTATTGCAAGTGTATGAGCCGCTTTCCATTGTCTTTATGAATTTTGATCAATTAATAAATTAAGTTTGTTTTTATCATATTTTTACAAATAAATAATATACGTTCATGAAATGTTTATTTTAACTCGAAAATTAAGTTGTTTTTTTATAAAGTTCAAAAAAAATTTTTTTATTGGGTATACAAAAAATTTTAAAAAACCGAAATATCCCGAAAATTTTTTAAAAATCCCGTGAATCCCGGGATTTAAAATATCCCGAAAATCCCGGGATCCCGAAATAGTTCCTTCAATCCCGAATCCTGGGATAAAATCTGTTGAAAATTGTCATACTCTTGTGGGGAAAATCGCCAATTCGTCAAATTGACTTAATTAAATAATCACAAAAATCATTTTAAGATAACACTTTGTGTGGATTCACATACGTCAAGTTTGACTCGTCAAGAAAAAAGAATTCCATTTCTTTTCCCATCTCTCCTAAAGAAGGGTATTGCCGTAGTGATTGTTACAATAGTATTCGGTAAGCATAATTTCTCTATTTCAAATCCCGCCATTTAACGTTTCTCGTTTTCAGTTAATATGAAACCTAAAATTTTCAATGTAAAATTATTCCAAATGATCTAACATAAAGTAAAATAGCTTGTTGAGTTACCCCTAATTGAAATGCAAATTCTTATTCTAACGAATCAATTTAGTATAAAATTTTGCTTTTTAGGAAGGCAGTAATTAAACATTACAAAAAAAAACAACAAAGTACTGCCTCTGAAACAGTAGCCCTTTTTAATTACTTAAATTCCTTACGCATTCTTCCTTTTTAAATACAAAAATAGGTTTAAATTTTATCCTTTTATTTAACCTACAAAGTTTAATGACCGGAAATTATATTTTCACTGTGCTCCACTTTTATTGCTTAAAATTTATTTAGTGTTAATCATTATAGCTGGCTTTTCATATTATTCTCGTTTAATCTATAACCTTTAACGTTATACTTTTTTGTTGGTTGGTCGTTTAATGTGCAATCATTAGCATCGTCTAACTATTGGCTTCGGTAAGGTAATGACTGTGGCTAGCTGAATGCCTGACTGGAAGAGTCATAAGAGGTTTGTGTGAATTAAAGCACAGACATTTTTGTAAACGGTGTCATTAGTATTCATAGAATGCCTGGAAGCAACGTACAATAGAGAATTTTAATACATTTATTATGGTGGTCAAGTTTGTTTAATTTATAACGAAATTATAACACATGTATTTGGATATATTTTTAAAGCAATAAAATAAATAATGGTTAAATTCTTTACAGTAAATATTTAAATACGTATGAATTAAAAAAACTTTAAACGTTTTATATTGTGGTGAGTTTATTTAATAGGTGAACAACACACATATTGAATAGGAGCTATAGGAAAGTTAAAAAAAAACATAAAATTCCGAACAACGCATGAAATCTTTTTTTGAATCGATAGTACGGTCCATATAATTTAATGTTTGAAGATTATTTCATGCAAATGTTGACCATGACTGCGCCTCAAACGGTCCATCCGCTTAGTCCAATTTTGGCATACTCTTTCCAACATTTCGGCGGGTATCTCATGAATAAATGCTTCAATGTTGTCTTCTAAGGCCGAGGCCACGCAATGAGCGGCTAAGCGTCAAGCGGCTAAGCGATGAGCGTCAAGTTTAAGCGGCAAGTGGCTTATTACTGAGCGTCACTTCTGAGTGGTTAGTTGTTAAAATGCCATTGTAAAGAGTGGCTTGTTCAATGTTATTACGCGAAAATCATATTCATAAAAATGTTATGCGTTTTTTAAGAAAAAAAAATTGCAGACTGTTCGTCGATTTCGATCGAAGACTTCGTTCGCTTAACTTACATTTAAAACACATTATGAACAAGTAAGAAAGTATAGTCGGTCAAGCCCGACCATATGGCACATTACAACACAGTATTAATATACACATCATGCTAATTTGTCCATATTTATCAAGCAAGGGGAATTAAGCCATTTATATATAAATCTGCCCAATACAATACTGCCGTATGTCTGTGAAATGCTTTGATTTGCTGTTGCTAAAAGTTAACACCAAATTGACAAAACAAAAAAATAATTTCTCGGTTATATTTTTTTATTTTTAAAATTTGATAATCTGTCTTGCCATAATTCCGTCGGCTTTGTACGGATGAAATCATAAGCTCCATATTTACTTTTGCCATGTTTATTTTTTGACGCTCAGAAAACAACTAAATATTAGAAAAAGTTTTATTCCTGAGCGACGCCGCTTAGCCGCTCAAAAATTTCGCTCGCATGCCGCTCATTTCGTGGCCACTTCAATAGAATTTCATATGTTTTAATTTTTTGACGATCATCGCTCAGCCGCTTGACGCTAAGCCGCTCATTGCGTGGTCTCGGCCTAATGCGTCAATTGAAGCGGACATGTTTGTATGGACATGAGCTTTAACATAGCCCCACAAAAAATAGTCTAAAGGCGTTAAATCGCACGATCTAGGCGGCCAATTGACCGGTCCCGAACGTAAAATAAAATGTTCACCGAACTCGCCTCTCAATAAGTCCATTGTTAAGCGTGCTGTGTGGCATGTGGCACCGTCTTGTTTAAACCACATGTCATGCAAGTCAAGCTCTTGCATTTTGGGCAAAAAGAAGTTGGATATAATCTCACGGTAGCGCTCACCATTCACAGTTACGTTACGACAATTCTGCTTATTAACGTACGGAATAGCCGCTTCAGTGGGTCGATTAAACTGACCATAAAATGGAAGAAGCGCGCGATGAACTTTCTTAACAGAGCACGCATTTTGATAATAAAATTCAATAATTTGCAAGCGTTGTTCGTTTGTAAGACGATTCATGGTGAAATTATAGACAAAACTGAAAATGTTTGACAGTGAAACAAAACACGAAACGTGCGTCAGCTGTTTAAACCAGTGTTGCCAAAAAGATAATAGCTAAAAAATCACCCGATAACAACAGCAAAATAAATGTATTTATTTTTTTAATGTATTTTGTTGCTGTTAATATAATCGTATAACCGGATAATAAGCTTGTGTGACTATCGCAACTTACTTGTATTTTTAAGTAACATTGGAGCGTACCGCCTTACAACATAAAAGTACTAACACCCTCCCTAATATAAAGTATTTTTGCAAGGCGGTTTCGAAAAGTTTTTTTTACCGAACGTAGGAGTCGCTTTTTAAGTTTTTTTACTTTCGGATATATCAAAGTTTCTGTCATGAGATGATTGGTTTCGCACAGATTTATAGGGCCCACACTCGGAAAACACTTTAGTATGCCTAAAAGCGTAAAATGCATAACGCTATTGTAATAAAATGGTCCCTTGCCTTTTTGAGGCAAAAAATTTGAAACGTGGCAAAGATGCAACGAAAAATATAACAAGACGACACCTAGTTAGACAAAAAACAAAAAAAAAAAAAATTCGAAGCCGCCTTGCAAAAATACTTTTTATTAGGGAGTGTACGGGGTTTTTTGAGGTAAACATCTTTGTAATTTCTACAATATTGATCTTAAACCTTATAAAGTAACATTTGCCATTTAAATTCAGCATGATTGGTCCATCTTTAAACTATTTTTCACCTTAACCTTAAATAAGCTAACTAGAATACTAGTACATAGTGACAATTAACAAGATAGGATCATAGCTGTCCGAGTTATTGACCAATAACCACCTATTTCTCTTAGAAATTTTTTAAATGAGCCAAATGAGCTTATTATTTCGGATTTTATGTTTTTAGTACGATAGGGTCGATCTCAAATATTCTCCATATATGATATTAAAATCAGCTAAATTGACCTATTTTTTCAACTCGTGTCCATACCAATAAGACCCAGAAAAAATATTTTGACATGATAGCGCCCACAGCATATGAGCTACGAAACAAATGGCTTCTCAATACTATGGTAAAGGGGGTATGTAATACTCGACACAACCGAATCGAACCCTTTTGCTTGTTTTTGTTTTAATTTTTTTAAAATTTTATAAAAAAAAGATTTTTTTCTATAATATACTCGATTTTTGGTTTTACTTAATTTTAGGTTACTTAAGCAAAAGTGTTCCTTTATAGCTGTTTATATACATATTTAAAAAAAAATCAGAATTATATCTGAAACTGAACCGAAGTTATAGCAAAATATAATGTTTTAAATCAGTATATACATATGAGTACATTTTGAAAACTTTAATCGCATTTTGCATTTTGAGATATGACTATGTTGCAATAAAGGAGCGAACTGATCACCTGTCAACACCATAGAAATTTTAATCATTCAATTTGTGATCTGCGCTTGGTGCACAATGTTTAGAAACAATGCCTATTTTTATGTGTTACAAAGCAGAGAACAGATTAAATAAATTCACTTACTTCGTTACACTCCGTTGCTTTACTGAATTGATTTATATTGTCAACATGAGGATCTATTTTTGAGATTATTTTCCAAGTATAAAATAGAGCAATAAAACCGTTCGCTGTTACAAACTTTTGCCCGCCTATGATAATGTGCCTTAAGTAACCCAAAATTTTTTCATGACGCTGAGCTTGACATTTTCGTCGCTTAAATAGGTATTAAGATTATATTATTCCCAGTAGTATGTACCTACATATGTTTGTAGGTTTACTTTTCTTTACATGCAGTCTACAACTGACATAAAATGCTTAACTTTAACACTAATATGATGTTAGTGTTAGGTATAGACTCATCATGTTAGAAGTTTTCTCATGTTATAACACGGTTGTTAATGCAAATGTTTTAACAACGCTTTTATAACATCAAGTTATAACATCAAATCATGTCAGTTGTAGACGGGCAGTTAAAACAATCACAATTTAGCAGTGGGCCTTATTAATTCCTTCAACTTCAACAACACTTCCATGTAATTAATCCCACAATTATGTACCATGGAATAATTTGGAAATTTTTACAACTCACCTGCAACTCCTCCTACTCGTTGTTCCTTTAAGTTTTTTATTTGTGTCGTTCATTTTTTATTTTTTCTTTTTATTTCATTGTACCCATACACTTAACTGTTTTATTTTATTCAATTTCACTTTCTAATGCAAGTCATAGGTATAATCACCATTTATTACTTTCTGTATTTAACAATTTTAATCAAATAATAACAAGTAGAACACAAAAAAACACAATTTTTGCAACAAAAAAAAATAAGAACAAATTACCTATTTCCATTTTTTTTAATAAAACTAAAGCCTGAATGAAGCACTATCAAACACACAGACACAAATAAAGACCAAATAATTTGCAAAACAGAGCACGTGCTAATAGCTTGACATTTTTTTTTTTTTGTTGTAGTTGTTCTTTTTGTGTATGCAAAACTAACAACTGGAATTAACAACAATGTGCCAAGTGCAGTCATGTAAAGAAAAACAATAAACATGAACACAAGCCACTAAAGAAAACAACCAAAATTTAGAACTACCGTTAGAATGTGTACAGACTCTTGAGTTAAATCAATAAATAGAAATAAATTAATTATAAAAAGAACAGAAATACTGGAACTACATATCAGTGTTGCCAATAAAAAATTAGAAAATTACGCATGATTGAGTCTTAAATTGCACATTAAAACTAAACTAGTAAGTGGCCTTGACAAAATGAATTCGCCTTTTATAACCTTACTAACTGACCCGGTCCGCGTTGCTGGCCCTAAGCAAACATTAATTAGTGTTGTATTACCACACGATTTAAATTGAGCTTTTAACGAAATTTACGGCCTTTAAATAAAAATCCATGGAATATCTATCATAAAGTTTTTATTGCAGAATAACTTACATATGGTGTAGATATGGGCTCAATCAAAAAAGAAACGCATGTATTTAAGGCAAACTGGAAATTCTATTTATTTATTACTTAATCTTAAGGCCAGCAAATAGACAATGTTTTTTGGTTTTTTTGGCGCGCCAACTCGGGAGCAAGCCACATACAACTGGCCTTTTAAGCCAGCAATATCCAATGATATGCCTTGTGCTTTGCTGATGGTAATAGCAAAGGCAAGACGCAAAGGGAATTGGAGCCGCTTGAATGGGAATGGTAAATCGTTGGAATCATCAGAATTCGTGGATTTCGAAAGTTTTAAAATTTTGATATTGGATCATTATTAACATAGGTTTTGTTCTAAATATCTTCGGAACTACATAACCGATGTAAGAGTTTGATATCTCGTGTTGAAAAACATGACAACGGCTTTCAAAAAAAAAAAAAAAAAAAAAAATAAAAAAAGCAAAAAAAAAAAAAATAAATATATGTATTGTATGTCACTGGTGGTGCAATATGAAAATTGGATTTTGCCACGTCCCTCCGCCCGCAGACCGAAAATTAAAAATCAGAAGAAGATTCCCTGAAAATGTCATCAAAATCGGGCCAGCCGTTTTGGAGTCCATACGTTACATGCATACATACACACATCCTGTTTTATTTATATAGAAGATTGATATTCCTTGTTTGCAATGCATTAGTTTTGTATACAAAATTGCTGAAGTCTGAAAGGAATGAATGGGTGCATATATTGTGGCTCTTTGTTCCTTATAGGAACCGCAGGATATAACGACCATTAGCCATAACGCTAACAGAAGCACAGTAAAAAAATTTTCAAGCTTAACGATTATATTAAGTTATATTTAACTATTACTATCACTCAATTTACATGATGAATTTTATGACGTCCAATTCTGGACGTCATTTTTTTGTTTGGTAGCAAGCGGTGTAGAGAAGAAAGATGGGTAGAAAAATAGACATGATTTCTGTTTTCTCTTCCTCTTTCTTCTCTACACCGCTTGCTACCAAACAAAAAATGCCGTCTAAAATTGGACGTCATAAAATTCATCATGTAAATTGAGTGTATGACTGCCAGCTTACAACATATTTTTTGACAGTTGGTGATAGTTAATTCTAACAGAACTTGGTGAAATTGGGCGTAAGAAATATACATTTTTAAAATACCTTCTCGATAGTCTTAGAATAAACTGCACAAAAATTGTATTATTTTTTAATTAAACATAAGGAACTTGTCTGTGAAATTTTTATATCTATAGAATGTACACACTTTTGTATTGATTCGCGCAAATAACAATTTAAAAAAAATTACAATCAATATCGACAGTTTATGTTAAAATGTATCACTCAAGTTACATGAGGACTTTTCCGACGTCGTTTTTTCTTGATTCCCTTTTGAAGCAACTTCCAAAATCCCTTTGCGTTCATACGATGATTTTTGGTTGCATATCTTTTTTTATTTACAGTAGGGCCTTGATCCGTAATTCGATTAACCGGAAAAAAAAATTTTTTTTTTTTTTTTTTTTTTTTGCTAGTATTGCCTCTTTTATCCGGCATTACCCCTGTTATCCGAAATTATAAACAAATTATCCTTTTTTTCGTTTACTTTTAAACAATCAAAAAAAAAATTTGAAGAAACGAAGAAAGAGAATTTCCCAACGTACTGGAATTTTCTGGCAAAATTACTTTTTTCCTAATATTTAAACATTTACATAATAATACATTTTATATTTACATAAAATAAGAAACACACAAAAAAATTATAATCAAGAATGCTGCCAGCCCCGCCTGTTATCGATAATCGAGGTCCCACTGTTTTTCAACCTGACACTTCAAAATTAGAAAAAGAATAAAACGTAACAAGAAGAAATTAAAAGGGAAATATAAAAAACGACATGAAAACACAAACCGAGTCTTTTTGTTTACCCCTCTTTCTTCTCTACACGTCCGACACGACCAAACAAATAGAGACGTCGAAAAAGCGAAGTCGTAAAAGTCCCCGTGGGAATTCAGTGTAATTTGACTTTGTGTTGGAACTGAAGCAAATGAAAAAAGTCAGGGTTTAAAAATCAAGTTTGACTGTGTGACGGAAAACAGTTGCAAGAAATGAAAAGAAAAATTTGACTGTAAAAATTATTGAATAAATAAAACTCAAAGTAAAATTACACACAGATTACACATAAAACTAATTACACATTTACTTACACACAATAATTATTTTTGCACACAAATTGGCAGCACTGGTACTTACGTATACAATAGGTATGTAATTTAAGCAAAACATGTACCTACTGTTTCAATAGTCATGTACATACATATGTATGCATATTGAATGTGTAAGTGTGAATTTGAAATTGTAAAACATGTAATAAGCTTTTCTACATATGTATAAAGAAACTATCGAATTCATTAAAGCTATTTTCCTTATTTCCTTTAAGTACTTTTTATGGCAGTTCTTTTTTCATTAAATTAAAGCTGTAAATTGATGTCAAATGAAATAAAATGTGGTTTTCCTTTTAAAAACGTAACAAATAAATAAGAAAATTTCGCAAAAAAAAACATACTACCTACATTTCTATTGGGGGATTTACAAAGAGTGCTATCACGTTATATTGTCATAATACCCTAAGATTTTACAATAGCTTGAAAAAATTATTGTTGTGTTTCAAACAAAAAAAGTCCTTAAATAATAACTGCCTGTTTAACGATTTCGAACGTCAACGTTCGCATAGAAAAACAAATTTTTTCCCCCCAACAATAAATTTCAGTGTATTTATCAAATATAAAAAATTGGAGACTTTAGCACGCCATACGAAAATCGTATTAATAATTTTCGAATATTGTTTTTGTTTTACATATTGGTATTTCCACAGAAATGTCTACTTTTTGTCACGTAACGTCACCAACCATTTTTAATTGTTTCTCAAAGAATAATGCAAATATTTTTTACTTTTTTGCATTTAGGTGTAGAGCGCAACTAGGTTTTCATTTATGGTGTTTTCTTTTCTACAAAAAATGTGACATTTTATTTAAAAAAAATGCAAATTGGAGTCTGTTTCTTAAAAATTTTTCTCCCGAAAAGGGTGGCTTGTTTTATTCTAAAAAACTCAACCTTTTTTGGAAGCAAAATTTTTATGAAACAGATATCAAATTGCATTTTTTTTAAATAAAATGTCACACTTTTTTGTAGAAAAGAAAACACCATTAGTGAAAGTGAGGAAAAATTTGAACAACGCGGTTCTAAAATACAAGAATAATTGCTAGGTGACGTGACGTGACAAAAAGAGAGCTTTTCTGTGGAAGTGCCCATATGTATACATAATTTTCTATGCGAACGTTAACTTTCGAAATCGATTTATATTTAATTGTTTGCGCTGCTTAAAATATGAGGTTTGGTGTAAGAAATCATGATCTAATTTTTCAGGTCAATCCGACGGTGCCTAGCCGTGCCGGGTGGGGCCCAAAGTTCCCCATATTATAAAAAAAAACATATTTTCTATCAGATCTTTAAAGTTATACTAGCTGAAAAGCCGAAAATCAAAAATATGGCGTCGTTACGATCTTCCGCAGAGAAAGTACTTCAAGTGTGCCAAATTTCAGCTTCCTATGTCATCAGATGGCTTTAGAAAGTTGCGGAAAGAATAGGACATACATAAAAACATCCTGACTTACTAAGAAATTATATTTTGTATAGCTAGATTAAAGTATTTGCTGTTTAATATTTTAGTATGATACGAACGAAAGACTTTTAACCTAATTCGGGGTCGCTGAATCCAGTGGTGCTAGCCGTTTTTTTAGGTTAGCTTTGGTTTTCGAGATATACCGTTATTTCGAAAATTAAGGATGTTGCACAACATATGTTCGCGCAACTCAAAAACGCTTTAGGTTATTGAAAAACTAAAAAAAACCGAAATTCCGCAATAAAATTTACTTTAAGAAAGGTAAAACGTTTTTCTTATATGCGCAGTCGTTTTAGAAACATACTGCCGGTTTAACGATGTCGAACGTCATCGTTCGCACAGAAAATTATATTTAAAACAAAAACAAAATTCGAAAATTGGTTTTTGTTTTAAATGTAATATTCTATGGGAACGTAAACGTTCGAAATCGTTGAACAGGCTGATAATTTTTTTTTCTGGAAAAAAAAATAATTTTTTTATTAAAATTTCGGAATTTTTGTTTTTAAAAATTCATAAAAAATTGAAAAATGCAGCTATGCTTCTAATTTTATACAGTCATATAAAAAATAACATTGCAAACAAACAGCCATGTCACAGAGTACAATTCCGTTCGGAAACGGAATTCATGCCGTATTTTGGTGCTTCAGAAAATGACGAAAAAATGTTTCGGGATGAAATCATTTTTGTTTTCATGGACGGTATGGGAGTTGTCTGTATCTGAAAGGTCATAAAACTATCAAAATACACTTTCCATCAACAAACAAATATGTTTTCTTCAATACCGAACGGAATCATTCCGAACGGAATTGTACTCTGTGACATGGCCCAAAACAAGCTATAAATGATTAAAATCTGTTAACAACTTTTGATTTTAAGTATTCACAAAAGACGAAAAATTTATATGGCGGTTTAATAAAATTCTTAAATTAATTAAAATTTTTCGTCTTTTGTGAACAAGTACTTTCACTGCGGAAGATCGTAACGAAGCCATATTTTCGATTTTCGGCTTTTCAACTAGTATAAATTTTACGGATCTGATAGAAAATATGTTTTTTTTATAATATGGGGAACTTTGGGCCCCACCCGGCACGGCTAGGCACCGTCGGATTGACCTGAAAAATTAGATCATGATTTCTTACACCAAACCTCATATTTTAAGCAGCGCAAACAATTAAATTTAAAAAAAATAAAAATCCCATACAAGATGCGACCAGTCTAATGAACAGGCTGTAAGACTTTTTATCCTGCATTTATTGTTTTGTCATAACTACACAACAGAGCTTTAAATGCATCATTAAATTTTTAATTAATTCGCGTATCATTCATGCACTGAATTAGCAAATTTGGAATTAATTCTTTTCAAACAAAAAAATTAATTAAAAATTTTTCAATCAAATTTTAAAGATTTTTGCAACTTTGAATCCCATCAACATCTTTTCAAAGCTGTGTTCGTTTACTCGAAATTCTTACTACTTTTACTAAAATTGGAAAATTTGCTTACTTTTTGTATTAAAAACTTCCAACTGCAATAAAAAATAATAAATTTTAGTAATCCACCTAGATCTGCTCTTGAGTTAAATTGATTGCAACTCATTTCTGATTTTATTCATTTGAATTGCAATTCATTTGAATGAATTCAAAATCAATTCAATTCAAATGAATTACAATTCACTTAAACAAATTTATTTGAATTGGAAGCGAATTGCAACTCATTCTACAAATTAGTTTGAATTAGAAAACAAATTGAAATTTATTTCTGCCTAATTCGTTTGAATTGAAAACAAATTTCATTCAATTTTTTTTGCATTGAAAATAATTATTTAAAAATTAATCTAATTCATAACGAATTAAAATCAAAAAAGAATGATTCATTTACAGCTCTGCTACACAATAGAAGCTCTGCTACACAAATGAAGGGCTCTTCACAGCACCCATTTTTTTCTTGTTAGTCACCCCTATCGTGAATAATTTTTCCCTCGAAATTTTTTCCGCTTTTCACATATTTGCGATCATCAAAAACTCCCATGAAAAAAGGTAATTCAAAGGAGAATAATAACGTGAAAAAATGTTCACGGGGAATAATTACCCTTATCGTGAAAAGTTTTTTCCCTCGTAACTTGTTCACGTTTCTCTTAGATTTTCTCACTTTATTTTTGCTAGGGAACAGAACATGTATGTAAGTAGTTCCTCATATAAATCAAATATTAAGGGCTGGATCCGTTAATAAGGCACAAACCGGCATACATATTAGTCAACAAAAGGTCGATTGCCTGCTGATTTGTGGAGCTTTCGGCAGACGTGGTGGCAGAATTTTGGAAAATGTTTTACTACATACAATTAAAAAAAACTGCAAAAAACAAACTTTGTAATCAGACTTTCCCTTCAATACTAAATAGTTTGCTTTATTATTTTAACTTTTCTTTAAAATATATACATACGTGTATATTTTTGAACAAATATTTCATTGATTTTTAATTTTTTTTAATCTTTCTTCTTTTTTTACATTCACTGGAACTTATAGCGTGGAAAATTTTTCACATGAGATTCATGATTGTTTTTTTCCCGTCGTGGGAAATGAAAATTTCACGGGTACAGAAATTCCTCTTGTTATTCACGATAGGGGTGAATTTTTTAATACATATGATTTCATGGTTACCTTGTGAATACCCCATATGTACCGCGTGGAATCTGTCCCAAAACACACCAAAAAAGTTATCGATACCCTGCAAATAATAGGACCAGTCCAAACACGCGTGTAAAGAGTAGTCCACAAGGGACCAGGACTAGTCCAAAACTAACCCAAACTTATGAAAAAAACCTGGTCTATTTAACATTACGATGTCCTAGGAGAGGACTATATAACCCACCTTTGGACCACTAAGGAGTAGTTTTAAAACTACTCCATGGTGTACACAAGAGGATTAGTTTTAAGTCGTTTAAAAACGAAAGCATGTCGTTAAAAAACGAAGACATGTCGTCCCACTACAAACACTTTTTTACAATCATATGGTCCATGCTTGCATTACATCAGACCTGTCTATGGAGTAGTCCATTTTATCAAAATGGATCAGGTGGTCCAATTTTATTTGCAGGGTACTTACAAAATTAGCAAACTGTATATCGTTAAACTTGATAATACATTTTGACTATGACTACAAAGTACATATGAGGGGCTTAAAGCACAAGGGGTTCAAGTGACTTATTTTAAATAATGAGACAGAAGCGTTTGTTTAGCTTGTGCTCCAAGTAAAGCATGTATTTTAATGTCAAGTGCTTGAAGTGTTCACTATATCTAGCGTCCGGATGAGAATCCTACATTCACCTCTTGTGCTCTGAACAACTTCTCCGAACTATAACTATAATTCCATATGTAAACTAAATTTTAGAAAAAGCCACTTAAACCCCTTGTGCAGTAAGCCCCTCATATGTGACAGTGCATAGAGAAAGGGACCAGTAAGGTTTAGGGAATATTAAAAACCAACTACAGAAAACAAGGGGTAGGAAATACCTACGCGTCTTTTCAAGGTTGACCAACAAGGTTGAGATGTGTCGCTTTCAAATGAGACCAATACCAACACGCTCAGTGATGGTACACCAAAGATACACGTATTTAAATCTTTAAAATGGCAAAACCCTTAAGGTAGAAGTACATAACACGCGTTAGTGCGCGCGCGCTCTGTCGTCTTCTGTCAAAAAAAGTTAAGCTAGTGTGTTTTCATAGAACAAGCTACATGCAAAATATTTTGACGCGTTTGCGCCGGAAAGTTGGTTAACTTTGAACTTTTTAACGCGTTGTGTGTTTTTGACAAGTAATCAGCTGACAATAAAAATAATAATTTAACAAATTTGTGAATCATGAAAGAAAAACTTATTGAAGAGCTTAAAAAACATACAATATTTATATAAAAAGAATAAATTTAATAAAATAACAAAATCTTGATATACTTTCGAACCCGTTTTTAGTGCACAAATAAGTAAACAAATAAAAAACAGCTGACAGGAATGGCTTTTGTAACGCGTGTTGTGTAACTTGCAGTTTTTGACGCGCTAAAGTTTATAAACGCACGATACTTGTCGACGAACTAACGCGTGTTATGTACTTCCACCTTTAGGTCCCTTTCTATTTTTCGCGTCACATATAATGATGTTTTGGGACTCAGCCTATTATTTTAAAATATACATATAAATATGATCTTTAAATGTACAATTGACCTACATATATATGCCTTCGAAGTCCTTTTTTTTTTTTTTTTTTTTGTTAAATACATTTATTAGATCTTAAAACCTAAATGCTTTTCAGCCTGAAGAGTTGAGATATTTAAAACGATTTACTTCTACCCCTTCAAGTATTTTGTAAAAGAGCAATGCAGAAATTACTTTGTTTATTAATAATAAAAATCCTTAATGTTATTGTTTGCAAATGTGTAAATTTAAACTTTATACAAATAAAAATGCTTTATATGTCAACTTTTACTATTTACTACATCTTAAAACTAAATCCTTTGAAATAAAAAATAAATAAATTTTTTATAGCATTGTCCTTTTTCTTTTAAGTATTTTGTATAAAGAATTCCCCTTTCTTTATTAATTGTTTAATGGGCATGTAAACTGAGAATGTGTAAAATAATTTCAATTTGTAAAACATGAAATGAAATTAAGTTTTTCTTAAGAAATAGATATGCAAATATTGCAAAAATGTATACAGTGAACTCGCGGTAATGTAAACTTTCACTAAAGTGAACAATCTAGTAATATCAATACAAAGTTTTTTGTGTAAACTCTCTAGACATTAAACAAAGTTAAAGCTCTAAATAGTGAAAACCCGTTTTGGAAACTTCAAAATTGCCAAATAACAAACGAAAATAAACAAAATTAATAAATACATTTCTGAGTGTTCACTGTACTTCGAACAATAAAAATCCTTGACTCCCAGTAATTGCTGAAAATGTATAAAGTTGAACTTTAAATGGTAACTTGTGTCGTTGAAATCTTGTTTTAAACCTAAATCCTTTTATAACTAAAGAGTTAAACTTTTTTATTGCGATTGTTCTTTTTCCTTTAAAGTATTATGTAGCGGAGTCCTTTCATAATAACAATGCTAAAAACCATCTTTAACCTGCTACTTTATACAATATTTATTTTGTTTCTTTTGTAAGTTTATTTGCCAAACCAATCTCATAAGTGTTTAGGGTTATTTTTGAATTGTTGCCACACAAAACGAATGTTGACACTTGCATGTAACTGAAGTGCTTACAACAATAAAAATAAGATCTCACATGAATGTACCGCCAAATTTGTTGGAGTACTTGTAGTCAATGGAACCCTTAACCACTCACATACACACAATACAATGTAAATGGCCTGGCAAATCATAATGGCAAAAAGTACTTTACGGTTTATTTACCAATACAAAAAAAAAAAAAACTTGAGAAGAAATAACGACAAGGTCCCCAAGGGCAATTATTATAAAAATGTTGTTTTCAAAAGCTAAAAGTTTAAAATTCTTTACTTCAAAAATCCTGGTATATACAAATGGAATGGTTACATTAAAAACTGTAAGTTGCTTAACTTGACTTCAACAAGTGATAAATCTGTAAATGATCGATGCATACATAAGTACATTGTATTAACATTAGGAAGATCTTAGTCGTACAGCAGAGTTGAATTGTGGAACATTTTCTGAACTAGCTATAATTTTTAAATTAGCTTTTCATATTTAATATTTCAATATTCCGTAATATCCATGTTTCGAATTGTATAAAAACAAGAGTAAAATGCTTTAAGCCAAAGTAAATTGCTTTAGGGACAACAAGGAAGTTTAGAGACAAACATATTTTTTAGATTTTGTATCTGTCTATTACATCCATATTTTGGTTATCAATCAAGTAAAGCTTATAGGTGTACGATTAAGTTTAAGTCATCATTTTACTTACGGCCAATGTTTAGTGTTGCTTTTTATTCCCATTTTTATTTAAAATTGTTTTAAATACAAAATTTTTTTTCACTACACACTTAAATGAAACTGAATTCACCAATCGGATACATATAAACTCCATTTAAATTTTCAATGTGTATAATTTTGCAAGGTGGCCTCATTATCACAACAAAAACAGGCAAAGCAATAACAGTCAGTTGAGTTTTAAGACCACCTTGTTATTATTTACACTTTTTTGTGATATCTTTTTTGTATTAAGTGCTGGTTCACACAGGTCAAGTTTGACTCTTCAAGTCTTGAGCTTTTAGGATAGAGGGGTAAAGAGAATGGAAAAGGGTACATACTTGACCGTACCAGTCAGTTTTTATTTTTCTTTTCATTTTTCATCCGTAATATAATAAAAAGCTACAAAGTTGAAGGAAAAGAAAAGAAAAATTAATTTTGTGCATGAACTTGAACGCAAGTTCAAAAGAAAATTTAAATAAAACTGTTCAAGTAAACTTGACCTGTGTGAACCAGCACTAAGTGTCGGTTCACACACCTCAAGTTTTACTCGTCAAGTCAGGAGTTTTTGGAGAGAGGGGAACAGAAATGGCATTCTCTTTTCCCTTCTCTCCAAAACGCTCAAGACTTGACGAGTAAAATTTGACTTGTGTGAACCAGCACTAAGTAGGGCTTTGCAATTTTTTAAGAGTTTTTAATATATAATAGACTAGTTCTGGCTTAAGTTTATTTATGCACATTATGGTTGGACCGTATCCTGTAATACTTTTATTATCATACATAGTTTTTATGACGGTAAAAATATAATTGCAGAACGTTATAGCCACAATCACAATTATGGTTACCAACTTTTTTTGTTGCAATTAAAGTACATTGATTATTAAATGTTAAGAAAATAAAGTACACAGTATAAATATAAAGTAAAACTAATTTCTTTTTATTGTTATATTTAAAAAAGTTTTTTTATTGCTTTGCGCAAGTTTTATCAAAAAACCACACTGTGCTAGAATTTTACACTTTTTTTAAACAAGCCGGACAACTGGCGCTTTAACCTAATTCGGGTACGCTGAATCCAATACCGGTTCAGTTTATTGAAATTACTTAAAAAAAATCGAAAATCCGCAACAAAATTCCCTTTAAACGTTAAATGTTATTCTAAAATGCGCAGTCGTTTTAGAAACATAACTTTTTTTGGCAACAAAAATAATTTTTTAGCCAACATTTCAAAATTTTTGTTTGCTAAAAATCTATACAAAATTACAGCTATGCTTCAAATATTTTCCAGATATATAAAAAACAAACAAAACCATCTTTAAATGGGAGGCGCGTTAAGAAGTGGTGATAAGGGACAAGTATGTCTCGAGAAATTGTTGAGGCGACTCCTTGGCTGTTATGGTACGTTTTCTTCAATATATTTCTAGTCTGTATTAATCATTTTGTATGGCAGCCCTCTTAAGGAATGGAAATCTTGAAATTTTGTTTTAAATGTTAGTTAATCGAGTCACTTTTGTGCTCGCTATCTAAAAGAAGGCAGTAATTTGAAAGAGTTTTGCACTTGTGTTTTAAAAACAGGCAGTTATTGTACTTAAACAAAACAAACAAGTGAATATTGCTGTCTGATTATTTTTTTTTTTTCGAAAAATCGTCCTGCCAATATAAAAAACATCAAAAAATGGCCCTGACTTATTAAAATTAGTTGTTCTTTAGTTTTTCTAAAAAAAAACTTTTACAATAAGTATTATAATTTTATGACTAATAAAACCCTGACTAATATAACTTGAATCTATTTTGAATTCTGGATAAATCTAATCATGCGAAATAAAGTATTTTCGCGCACTTTATTTTTCTCATAGAGTATAGAGTACAATTACTTGAAATAACGTTCAATACTTTATTATAAAGTACGGTTGGCAAGCCTAATCACAATGTTAACATCAATATAAAAATCTACTATAAAAGCTTATAAATAAATCTAAAGCTTCCCTGTTTTGTGAAAGTAAAAATGTTGGAAAATTTTAACAAAAATTAACTTTTACAGGATTTTTAAAATTTCTGTATTACGCAAAATTTTATAAAAATGCATAGTTCAAAAATTAACCGAAAGTTTAGTATTTTACATTATTCGAAAAGTGGCAACGCTGCATAATATACCAAATAACAACCCCGTTTTACTTTTTTGACAGCTGCGCACTAATTTCAACACACAGCTGGTTGGCTAAAATAAAAATCAGTTTGTTTTTAACGTGATATAAATTTGTGTGCGTTTTCTTTTGTTAGCCGGTTGTTGCTATAAAAACAAATTAAATTATTGCAAAAATTTACAAACTATTAAGAAAAGTGTTAAATAAAGCGACTACTTAACATGACTCAAGATATATTAATGGCCAGCGAAGAGTCGGCAACACCCACCAACGATTCGGCTCACAAGCAATTGCAACAATTTTGCCTTCTGGCCAAGACAGCTCATGGTGCTGCCATTTTAGAGTTAATTAAACAGGTCTTGGAAGCTCCTGGAGTCTATGTATTTGGCGAATTGTTAGTTATGCCAAATATACAAGAGGTAATTTTTAAAGAACATTTGATATTTTATTAATATTTTCTAACAATAGATTTTTAATTTAGCTTAAAACTGGCGACCATGTTAAGTATTTTAATACTTTAAATTTGTTTGCTTATGGCACTTACAAACAATATCGCCAGCAACCTCAGGATTATTTGGACTTAACCTCTGCCATGCAAAAGAAATTGCAGCATTTAACTATCGTTTCGTTGGCCATTAAAAATAAGTGCATCCCATATGAGGTTTTGCTAGAAGAGCTGGAAATCAATAATGTTCGTCATTTAGAAGATATTATTATTGAGGCCATATATGCAGGTAAGTTGAAATATACATTTTGTGTTAACAAATATTTAATACATAAGTTTAAAGTTTGTACAAATGATGCATTTCATTTGTATCTCCAAAATATACAGCAAGGTATATTTACACAAGGTAAACTCGTTGGCCCATATGTTTGTCAGCTGTTTACCCCATTTGGAACCCTAGTGTCAAAAGTTATTTATGTTGGTTCCTTGTGTTTGTTTACATACTTATGGTTAGTGCGCGCCATTTTGAATTAAAAAAGTGTAAAATGTGAAAAACATTTTATTTTTGTGAAATTTTAATTCTTGTGATTACTAAGCAAACAAAATACATTTAAATGCATTATTTTTTGCAATAATACTTTATTTTTATGCTTGAGAATGCACAATATATTAAAAATTGTTTCAGCTTATTATTCTGAACTGCACGTGTTGTTTTTTTTTTTTTCAATTTGTGTTTTTATTTTAAAGGCACATTGTTGCGTTTTTTTTGACACCATGGTTCCAAATACAAAAACAATTTGGCGTGTTGTTTTTGTCTTGTTGTACTTGTTGTAGCAACGAGTTTACCTTGTGTAAATATACCTTGATATACAGTATAAATTGCTGATGATATACATATGTATAAGCTGAAAGTTGTGAAATGATTTTATGCGAGCAGATACAAATGTGAAAAGTTAGTGTTTTTCTTAAATATCTAGTGCTTTTTTTTTATCTATATATATGCATATATAAAAATGAAAAATGTTTGTATGTTTGTATGTTTGTTTGTTTGTTTGTTGGCTTATAGACTCCTGAAATTTTTACAGTAACATCACGTGAGCCCTAAAAATAAAATAGGCTACTTATTTTTTCGATAGTGGCAGGGGAATTGGTACCCCCTATTCGATGCCAATATTAAATATCGCATGTCTTAAGAGCCGCTGCATGCATTTTGTTGAACTTTTGGTAGTAGGATCTTCTGAGCCCCAAAATTGGAATAAAAAAGCAGCAAGGGAAGTGGTTCCCCCCATAGGACCAAAGTTTAATATCGCATATCTTAAGAACTGTTATATTGCGAATGTGCAAACTTTGTAGAAGTCACTCTTATGGTATACTACACTTTTGAAAATAAAAATAAAGCGGGTAGGCCCAAGGGGTAAATACCTCCCATAGGATGCATATATTAAATATCGCTCAACTGAAGAACTATTAAACGGAGAGTCTTCAAACGTGGTTAAAAGTAATATTATGGAAAACTATAAATTTCACTATAGAAATGGGCGGGGTAGACAGAGGACGAGCAGTACCCCTCATAGATAGAAATATTAATAAGAGCCGCTGCACGCATTTTGTTGAACTTTTGGTAGTAGGATCTTCTGAGCCCCAATATTGAAATAAAATAGCACAGGGGGTAACCCCCCATACGACGCCAATGTTTAATATCGCATATCTTAAGAACTGTTATAGAAAGGATGTTCAAACTTTGTAGAAGTCACTCTTATGGTATACTACACTTTTGAAATTAAATATAAAGCGGGTAGGCGCAGGGGGAAAATACCTCCAATAGGATGCATATATTAAAAATCTCTCAACTGAAGAAGTGGTTAAAGCAGTGTAGCGAAGCGCACCGGGTTAAGCTAGTAGAAAATAAAACTAACAATAAGTTTTCTGTAAAAGAGATAAACTAACGCTATTTTCTATAGAAATTTTAAACTAAAGCTTAGTGGTCTGTAAAAATTAAAAGCTGAAATTAGAGGAGTGCATGTTGCGGCTGAATCACTCGAGACTGGTTACATTAACTGCCTATTTCACGATGTCACTCGAACGGTTTCGTTCGCACAAATAACATGTAAAACAAAACAAATTTACATGTTTTACATGTTCGAGTGATAGCGTGAAATAGGCGCTAAATATAATAGAAAATTTTTGTACATGATTAAAATTCGATGAACTATGAAATTTAAAAATATATTTAAAATGTTCCGTTTGTTTACATATGTGATTATCAGGGGTATGCTGGAAATCGAAAACGTAAAACGCAAGAACTTGGAATTTGTTTTTTATTATAATTATAATTTTTGTTATAAAATTCCGTTTAATAGAAAATATTTGTATAATATTTGACATAAAATTCTTTTATTATAGAAATCTTATTAAAAAACGACTTTTAAAATTTTTGCATTTTACGTTACGATTTTCAGCACAGCCCTGTATACAAATTTTGTTAGGCAAAGGGCGTCTTTACATTTCCTTGATCGAAAGTGATCGTGAGTCAAAAATCACTCACGGGCACAGTTTTAACAAAATATTAAACAAAACGCTTACATTTCCATTATTAATTTAGAAAACGATAATTTTCTGTAGAATAGTTTAACTAACGTCAATATTTAATAGTTAAAATATTTAATAATTTAAATTAAAAAAAAAAAACAATAAAATGTTTCGTTAATTATTTTATGAACAATTACGATTACGTTCTTAAAAAATTTAAAATAATTTTTTGCGGAATAGCTAAAAAAAAAATAAATAGAAATCAAACAAAAGACAATTTCTTTTATAGAAATAGTGAAAATTTAAAAAGGAAAACTCTTTTTGAAAATAAGCTAAGTGCGGCTAACGGTGTCTTACTTATTCTACCTGTGGTAATAAAGAATTGATATTTATTCTTATTTGACCTTTATTTTATAATAACTTTTAATTATTTAAGCTTGAGGTCTTTTTATTTATAAAAAATTATATTTTTTTTTTCTTTTTTTCTTAAAGAAAAAAATAAATATAATTTTTATAAATTAAAAGACCTCAAGCTTAAATAATTAAAAGTTATTAAATAATTAAAAGTTATTGTGGTAATAAAGTTATGTAGGTTTTTTTGACAGCCTTGTTAAGGCGCAACCATGTTAGAATAAGTACAAAGTAGGTTCATTACATGGGGTATTCACCTGACATTCTTTTTGTTGTACCAAACGTCAAAGTTATATAAAAAAATCGAATATTTTTGTCAGCGTTGTTTTATATGGAGTTTGACGTTTATTATGACAAACATTTGTCAGTTGAAGACCCCATGTTAGGGATAGTTGTAATTATTTATCCATGTAATGTCAAATTAATTTATTGGACTTTTGAAGCTTGTTTGAATTTTGTTTTCCTTATTATACCCACACCACAATAGTGGAGAGGGTATTATGCATTTGTGCTGATGTGTGTAACGCCTTAAAATATTGGTTCTAGACCCATCTTAAAGTATACCGATCGTCTTGGAATCACTTTCTGAGTCGAACTAACGATGTCCGTCCGGCTGGCTGGCAGGCTGGCTGGCTGTCCATGTAACCTTGTGCGCAAAGTACAGGTCGCAATTTTGGAGATAATTTGATAAAATTTGGGTCATAGGTTTTTATTGGCACAAGGACTAAGCCTATTGAAAATGGGCCGAATCGTAGGACCACGAGGGAAGATAGGGGGAAATTTCTTCCTCTCAGAAACTATCAAACCGATTTCAATGAAATTTAAAACATAGATAGAACCATATCTATATGGACACAAAATGTATGCATTTTTTAAAAAATAGGACCACGAGGGGAGATAGGGGCAATTTCTGCCTCTCAAACCGATTTTAATGAAATTTAAAACATAGATACATCCATATCTATATGGACACATTAGCTATACAGTTTTTCAAAAATAGGACCACAACGGGAGGTAGTGGGCAATTTCTGCCTCTCACAAACTATCAAACCGATTTTCATGTAGTTTATAAACATAGATAAATCTATATATATGGACACATAAGCATGATGTGTTTTTAAATAATGTGGTGTAGGGTATCATATGGTCGGGCTTGACCGACTATACTTTCTTACTTGTTTTCTTTTGTTTGACTTTATGTATATGGTTTTAAAATTGAGAACCAAAATCACAGAATACACAGAACTGTAACGAGACGGAAGATTTTGCGTTTTTTTTTGTCTCTTTCAAAGAAAGCTGCCCTTTTGCATTTCTCTTTTCATCATATTCTTTGCCGCAATACAATGAACACAAATTTATTTAGTTAAGATTTATTTACAAAACTGTTGTTAAAATTAACTTTTAAGTTCACCACAACACGAGTAAATAATATTTAAGAAAGTAAATAACATTATAACA
Organism: Pollenia angustigena; assembly: GCA_930367215.1. Classification (NCBI taxonomy): domain Eukaryota; kingdom Metazoa; phylum Arthropoda; class Insecta; order Diptera; family Polleniidae; genus Pollenia; species Pollenia angustigena. The sequence goes on along the minus strand of OV884060.1, from coordinate 13,270,732 downwards.
AAACAATATTACTAAATACATTTTTTTGCACAAAAAACAACGTTTATTGAACTAATGCATTTGTTTAACGTGGTTTGTGTTTGTGCACCTTGCCACTTCACTACCAAAAAAAGCTTTCTGTCTCTTTCTTTGAAAGCTGCCCTCGCAACTGATTTGGGCCTTTTTCACATGTCACTTTTTACAGTTCTGTGTATTCTGTGACCAAAATTCTAATTACTATACCTTGTAGGTACTTATTCTACCAAGACTATAACTAAACCACAATAGTAAAAACGGTATTGTGCTTTTGGTATACCGATCGATTCAGAATCACTTACAGAGTCGAACGTTGTCCGTCCTTCCGGCTGGCTGTTTGTCTTTCCTCGTAACCTTTTGCAAAAAAAAAAAAACAACGTAAAGTAATTGACCCGAACCTGTGTTGAAAATTTCAGCTCTTATGCGGTAGTACTAACAAATACACTTACGATTCTATATATAAAGGGTGATTTTTTTTTAGCTGCACCTTAAAATAATAATGACAATACAGAATTATTGTTGGAACGATTTTCTTTTAATTATAATTTGCTAAATAGTTTCATCGCATTTATTTTTTAAAAATGAAAACCGGCATATATGCCCGCCGCAGCTACGAGTAACGTGGTTCATTCGATCAGTCCAATTTTTGACTACTTTTTCCAGTAAATCTGGTGGTATGACATCAATACTAGCTAGAATATTGGCTTCCAATGCTTCAAGACTTGCTAGCTTGTCGGCATAAACCAATGACTTAACATAACCCCATAAAAAGTAATCTAGAGGCCACTTCTGGAAATAAATTTGTCATAAAAATGATTTTGCAATAAATCGATTGTTAAGCGCGCTGCATGGAAAGTTGCGCCGCGTTGTTGGAATCAAATGTCTTTGATGTTTAGCTGATTAATTTTTGGAAACAAAACTTCGGTGAGCATAGCTCGATAGCACTTGCCATTCACCGTAACGGCAGCTCCCTGTTTATTTCGAAAGAGTGTGTAGCCATTTAAAGCTTCGTAAAATGGACGAAGTGCTCTATGAACTTCGCGAAAAGATTTATTTTTTTCAAAGTAAATTTCCACATAGCGCTACATGATTCATGGTGACTTGCAAACCTAACTGAACAGAAATGTCAGCATAGTTTGACATTATCAGCTGTCAAACCATAGTTTTCGATATCGAAAGCTATCATGCAGTTGAAAAAACACCCACTATGTAAAGAGTACTCATTTGGTTCAGATTTATTTAATTGCAAAAATGTAAAAATTAAACTTTTTATTACAACAAACACAAGAAAAAAGTATTATACTAAAAGTTTCAACATTCTAATTTTTAAAGCGTTAAATAAAATATTTTAAAGTTAAGTATCCTCAATTTGTCATTGTTAAAAACTCATAACTATCCGAAACTTTTAATAACTTAATGCCAGTTTTTTTCTTAATCCTTCAATAATTTATTGCAATTTTACTACTAAATCATTGTTAGCGTTTATGTCATAATCCCCTTTTATTATTCTAGTTATTTTGTTCGCTTGCTTTCTTTGTATGCAGTTCAACTTCCAATGCAAAAAAAATGTATATTTGATTTTTTTTAACGATAATCCTTCAATATTGTTTATATTTTCATGGAATAAAAAAATGGAAATAAACAAGAAACGCAAATTGTTTTGTCCCAAAGCTTTTCTCTGGGGTATTACACACATATATACATACATACGTATGTATCTGTTAATAACCGCTAAACAAACTAAACTATTAAATACCAAATGGAGTGAAGTATCGAGTTCAATTTAATTTATTTAGTTATTTTTTGTTTTAGTTTTAAAATTAATTTTCCTGTAAGCAATAAATATTAAATTCTTATCTAAAAACATTGTTTGTAAATATTTACAAATTTTAGAATTTGGTTTTTTGTTTTAAATATAATTTTCTATGCGAACGTTAACTTTCGAAATCGACGAACAGGCTGTTAAATTTTTAAATTTAAGAAATTGTTTTTATTTTTTCCTTTTCATAAACAAAATATGTTTTATTTTGATGAAATAACAATGTTTGTGTCCAAAAAGAAAACTTCTCTTCAACATAAATCCACAAAGTCAAAGGCTTAACTTTACTATAAAAGTACAAATTTGAAGGGTGTTTTTTTAACCTTTATGTGCTCGGTAGCTTACATTTGTAGCATTTTGCAGAAACAGTTGAATATAAAAAAAATTTTCACAACAACAGGTTCCGAAATTTCCAAAGTTTGGCTACTGACACGTTAAAAATATAATTTAGAGCACCCCCCAGACCCTACTTTTCAAAATGACCATCTCCTGGTAGGTAGTCTACAAACGTAAACACCATATAAAATGTATGGAAATTCACATCGTTCTTTTACTCAACTCGATTTTTTTTAATGGTCCATGTCGAACATGTAGTTTGGTATTTTTTTAACTTTTGGTTTCTTGTGCACGTTTGTGTATGCATGCGTGTGCTTTAGGCTTGTCAGACGGGCTTGATTTGGCTTGATCAAGAAAAACTATCATTAAGCTACCATTAACCGGAATTTTAAAAAATTTTTTTATTTAATTCCTAAGAAAATCAAGAAACCATAACAATTATTGATCTATGCATTTGGTATTTTTGGGCTGCAGTTATAATGTATTTTGTCGGAAAGAGCTGTGGGAATTTGTATCCCAAGGAATTTTGAATTGTTAGAAGAAGAATGTATAGCAGAACTATCAGGCTCTATTTTGTTTTTCATTTATACCATAATCCATTCATTTGAAGCATCAATATTATCCCATATTCATAGTCAAAAATAAAGTTGACTTTTTCTAAAGTCGACTTTAAAACAATTTAAAACAATATTAATTGTAAAGAAAAATCAAGCTTTTTCTTTTCAATGCCAAGCTTTTTGCCGATTTAACGTTATTATATTTTACAAATATGCATTAAAGTGTAACGCTCTTCTACTTATGTCTTTTTTGATATGTGAACATAATTTTCCATACAAAGACATATTTGCTACAAATGTAGACTTTCGACCGCCAACGTAAGTTTACAATCCCGAGCACATAAAGGTTAAGGCCGATAGAACTAACGAAAGGGTTTGCATTCAAACGAACTGTCATACTGCGCTCACTTTTTGACATTTATGATCATATTTTAAAACAAAAAGATTTTTGACATGGATGACATTGGTCCGGGCGAGAAGTGGTTTCAACAGGATGGCGTTGTGTGTCTTACCATCAACTTATTGAAATCAAAATTTGGCGATAAGTCTCAAATCTCAAGTGCTGTCGGTCTAAACAAAAACACCCTTTTGGAAAAAAAACTTAACGAAACGAAACGAAAGAGACTTACTGCCTGTTTTTAGAAAACATAAGCAAGTGAGTGAGTGAGAAATTATATTGAAAACAACAATAAAAAACGAAAATTTGTTTTTGTTTTCAATATAATTTCTCACTCACTCACTTGCTTACGTTTTCTAAAAACAGGCAGTTAATACAAAATAAAATAAATATCTATGTATGGTTCTTATGCAATCAACTTACGCACAGACATACTTACGTATTGTTTATGTGGATGTTTATAAACCCAGCGGCAAAACTCAGAAGACCTTCTCACTTATAACCTTTTTAAAGGCCTGCTTTAAATTTTTTTGATTCAATTAGTATTCTTATCTAACTGCTAAAGAATGCCTTAAAGTAGGCCTCGGCTCTTTGGTATAAAATAACCAAATAACCTTCCACACTCGCTTCTATGAGAAGGGAGTAGAGAAGGAGTAACATTTTTTGTATTTTTTTTTGCACAAGTAAAAGCAAAAAAATTCTTATGTACCTGCTAAAGAAGCGAGAGCGGAAGGCCTTCTCCGCAATGACAACGTGTGTAAAAAAGATATGAGTATGGAATGACGAGCAGGCCTTGTATCTCCAAAAGAAGGAGAGGTCTTCTAGAAGGCATCCGTACTCCTTTTTTCCCCGCTGGGAATAAATGTACTTTAATAAAAAAACCATATCGAAAAATCTGAAATACAAACTATAAGAATGGTTTTAGTTTATAAAACAAGTTATAAAAGGCCCAACCAGAATGTGCATAACGTTGTCTAAGCAACCGTGTGAATACATCAGTGTTGTCAGGGGAAGAACAAAAAAGTTATTGTTTTTTTTTTCAAAAAATTACGTCTTTCGTCAAAAGTTACATTTTTAAATATTCCTTAAGTAAATACATAGTATATTTATGAGATTACTTAACAAGATTTTGCTTGCCGTGCTTAATTTCCATGTTATTTATAAAAAAAATATTTTTATTCCATATTTCAGTGATGAACACAAAACAAAAGCAATATCGTAAGCTCATTATAGCTTGGCACATATGCCAAAAAGTCGTAGTGGAAAAAAAAGCCAATGAAGATTTATTTAATTTTTCTGAAAATATACTCGTTTGAAGAAAAATGCAAAAATATTTTTGAAGGTTCATGAACGAACTTAGAAGTTAATAGTATTTTATTAAAAGTGAAAATGATTGTTTTGTGCCGCATACGCCACTTTGCTGAATTTATTTTTAAAAAGTATCTTTTTGTGCTGCATACGTATACTTACTGCTGTGTATTGAGTTGTTGTAATTTTGTTGCTTTTGATTTAACTACGTTTTTCTTACGGCAATGAAGAGTGAATATGATTTTCTTGTTGTCTAATTGTGTTGCTTGCGCTTTAACTGTTTTTTTTTTCTTACGACAATGAAGCAAACCAAGAGTGAAATTTATTTTGTTCGTTTTTGTTTGAGGATTTTGCTGCATTCGCCAAACAGTGGCGTGTAGAGCAAAACAATACTTAATAAACTTGAAAATAGTTAATATAGAGCAAAATTAATTCTTAATATCTCAGAAATTATAACATTTCTTGAAATAGGGTTTGGATAAAGAAAGGGGCAGTGGGTAGAACTCAAAGATCTTCTGAGGATAGAATGTGGTGACTCTTGAAACATGTAAAGATTAACCCGGGTTCGAATCCCAGCTCAGCCAAGAAAAATTATCAATAAATTCCAAGTTGTAAAATTCCTTCCCTCAGTGAAAATAATTTAATGAAAATTAAATTTGATGAACTCAAGCCTAATTAAAAGAATATCAAAAATTTAGAAATTAACAGTTCAACTAAAATCAAAATTGTTCTGAAAATAGCTATGGCACGAGCTCTAATGTTTACATTTGTACTTTAATTTGTACAAATAAAATGTCGAAGAAAGTGTACAAAAAAAACATAATAAATAAATGTATTCAGGGTTTCAAGCAGCGTTGCCAGAATTAAGATTTTATCTTATTTTTCAAGATTTTTTGAACAAAATAAGATTTAAAGATTTTTTTTCTCAAATTAAGATTTTTTATTTTTAGATATAAAGATTATTAACTTTAAGTTTGTACAACATACATAATTTTTTTTTAGTTTTTTAAACAGTAAATTTTTAAAACAATGAGGTTTTATATCAGCTTGTTGTCTATTGGTTTTGCACACTTTTGTACTAACATGCATTTATTTCTGGGCATACAAAACATTAAAAAAGCATTAAGATTCGCGGTTGTTCATTTTGGGAATATTGATTAAAAAAATTATTTGTGAAAAGAAAAAATGTAGTACATATATATTTAAAGATTAATTTATCAAAGAACAAAAAAGTTCATGTATTTAGTTACTATGTCTTAGTACCAAAAGGTAAAACTAATGGAACTAAACCCTAGGATGACCGTCTTGGTCGGGCCAGACCAAATTTATGTTTTCCTTGCGATATTTTTCGAATATAACAAAAAAACAGGGGCGAAGTTCTATAAATGATACGTGCTGAATCGAATGAAACTAATTTGGATTCGATTGAAGCAAACCAGTCGGGTGAAATTTTATTTTTATATAAAAGTCTATGAAATTACCCTTTTGGCCAGACCGAATTCTTGTTTTCAAATAGGAAAAAATATCAAAAAAACAGAAACGTGAATTCTATAAATGATATGTTCTGAATTGAATGAATCAAGTTTGAATCAAATGTGTGGTAGATGCGAAAAAGCAATGTGCAAAATTAAGGACTACATATTCGATGACTTGCGTGTAAAATAAAATAATAAAAATTGATAATAAATTCGTAAAATCTAGCAAAAAACATACGTTCAATAAAACAAATATATTTATTAACTTTTTATTTAATTGGGTTTTTTAGCTGTTCAAATTGTGGTCTGCCTAGACCAAGAGGAGTGTTAAAAAGTTACAGTTAAGGGTTATGAAGCTTTTGGTTTGAAAATACCACATTCCATGTTTATGATAATTTGTAAATAATTTATACATAAGTGCTTAAGAATATCTGTTTAAACGTGTACCAATATTATTTTAATAAAAATTCATTAGGAATATATTTAGGAAAATCCATAGTTTTCAGTGAGCTTTTTTTAAATGCAATTTTCTCAAAATGCCTTCGATATAACAACGGTATCAAAAAATATTATATTAAACTGCGAACCCTCAAGATTTCATATGATGTATGAGCTTCATAGCTCCCAAACCAAATTTTTTTTGCCCAAAATTTATACATCTCTAATATAAGAATTTAATTACTTTCGACGAAACTTCTTTATATAGATGGACTTTTTTACGTTCTTATTTATTAGAAATTAAGTGCATTTAAAATGTATTTTATATATTTATATTTTTAAATATAGCTAAAACACAATTTTAAACCAACAATTTAATTTTGTATAAATACCGCAATTACGTATTTTAATTTAAATATGTAGTTTCCATAATAAAAAGGAGTTTCTTTTAAAAAATATATAATTTTTACTTTTTTGCCTTTGTTATAAAAAATTTCAAGATTTTTCTCTTCAAAATAAGATTTTTTTTTCGCCAAAAAAGGATTTTCATTCCAAATCTTCTGGCAACGCTGGTTTCAAGACAAAGTCTTGACAGAAAGAATACGAAAAAACAAAGGAAAGGAGGCAACATGTACTTAAGTGATAGGGATTTAAGTGATAAAAACAGCAAATTTCGAACCACAGATAACAGTTCAACTAAATTCAAAATTGTTATTAAAAAATTTATTTTTATAAAAGAAATTAATTTTAAATAAAATATTTAAAAAAAAAATAATTTTTTCGCCCACCGCATTTGAATTTGCGAACCATCGACTAGTCTTTGATAAAACATTGGCCTCTGTTTCTTGAGGAAACTGTCTAATGAGGTGATCTAAAAGAAAATAATAAAATTTATTTACAAGCTTATGCACATATTAATATAGTTTGTAAAATAAATGTACCTTTTAGGGCAGTGAATGCAATATTAGAGCTGAAATGTTCCTTATTAGTCCCTTTATTTATTTTGCCACATCCACTAAATAAAACTTGCAGCTGTGGGTCTAATTGAAATGATAAAAAATTGTTTATAGCCTCCGTTAAACACCTTGCTCTAGTTTTGTAGGCAACAACTTCATTCTAATGATTACAAATGTAAATAATTACTTAAAAAATTTATATGTAAATATCGATATATTTATGTTTTTCAACTTACAAAAGCATCTATAAAGCCTTTTTCAGTTTCAAGTTGCTTTTCAAATTCTTGAAAAGATTCTAAAGTTTTAAAAGGCTCATTAATATTTAGGAAGGTTTTGAGCTGTGGTAATGGTCTGTAATCATTTTGAGGTGCAAAACAGAAGCCAATTTGTTCTTCCAATTTCTTTATTTGATATGTGTGAGTTCTTTTTAAACTTTTGATATCGGTTGAAATCTGCTGCAGCATTTCCATCACTTTCTTTTTGAATTCTGTATCTGTAGACACCGCTGAATTCTGTTCATCAGTTTCAGTGTCATTTGGTTTTGTGTCTTTACCCAATAAAAAATTGTATCATATTGCGAAGCAATAATGGCACATTTAAAATAATAAGCGCAGAATTATGCGCTACGCAATAAGACATACAGAAATGCAGTAAAGTAATTGAAAAAACTCGCAACAACTTTTATAAAAAAAAAATAACATTTCAAGTGCTACGGCATTCCCTTACCACGAAGCAGGTTTGTAAGGGAGAATACTAAAAAATAACTGTATCAAAACATTCAGTGTGTAAGGCTGATCGTTACATATAACAATTTTTATGTGCGCTGAATAATGCGCTTCATGTGTCAAAAATGTATTGCTTAAAAGTGGGAACTCGCCATATAAAATTCGTGTCTTCCGTATGCGCAATGGTTAGCGCAACTCTTTTGTTTCTCCCTTACAAACCTGCTTCGTTGGAAGCTCCATTTTTTACTGGGTAGCATCTTTAACAAAAACAAACTATTTTAGATATTTATACATAAATTGTATACTAACCTCTACGTTTTTTCGCAATGTTACGTTCATTTTCAGAAGTTGATGGCTGTTCATCCAAAACGGAGTCCAGCAGCTCCTGCACACCTTAAGTTAGAAAATATTATTATTTTAAATTACCTACTTATATTACTTTACTTACTTTTTTGCTCTGCAAAATTTAATTTGTTCTTTCGCTTGTAAATTTTTTTCTTTTAATGGCTGTTATAAAGCTGAAGGTCCACACCATGCGTTTATGCGTCTGACCTTTTTATGCATTTGACAAACAAGTTGAATCAGTGTAATTGTATATGACAAGTTACACAACAAAATGCAGAGAATGCATAGACGCATCAACGCATGAAAGTAGGTTTACCTTGTGCGCAAAGTACAGGTCGCAATTTTAAAGATAATTTGATGAAATTTGGGTCATAGATTTTTATTGGCACAAGGACCAAGCCTATTAAAAATGGGTCGAATCGTAGGACCACGAGGGAAGATAGGGGAAATTTCTTCCTCTCAGAAACTATTAAACCGATTTCAATGAAATTTAAAACATAGATAGAACCATATCTATAAGGACACATTAGCTATACAGTTTTTCAAAAATAGGACCACAACGGGAGGTAGGGGGCAATTTCTGCCTCTCACAAACTTTCAAACCGATTTTCATGAAGTTTATAAACTTAGATAAATCTATATTTATATAAACACATAAGCATGATGTGATTTTAAATACTGTGGTGTAGGGTATCATATGGTCGGGCTTGACCGACTATACTTCCTTACTTGTTTTTTATTTTAATAGTGTCGTAGGGGTACAAGATTTTTGACAACTCGAATGACAAAATTAAGGTAAAATTTTTGTATTTATAATGTTGTAGGTGTGCAGGAATATTTTTAATATGGTAATGCAAAACTTAAGTCATTTTTTTGTATTAGTAGTATTGTGATGACAAAACATTTAACGGAAAGACCAAATTTTGTATTTACAGTGCTACTGCTGTACTTAAGTTTTGGTAAAAGTCCCAATTTATGCCTGGGGGATATTCAAAATATATATACCCCATGCCCAACTCAATTTTTTTTTAAAATGGTTGGTAGGTCAAACCAATAACGAGCTGACGATATGTCAAACCATTAAGGAAACTTTTTGTTAAGTTTTATAGAACTGTAATAACTTAACAAATATTATTTTTATACCCATAACACAATAGTGGAGAGGGTATGTATTATGCATTTGTGCTGATGTTAAAATATTGGCCCTAGAGCCACCTTTAAGTATACTGATGGGGTCAAAATCTTTCTGAGACGTTTTAACGATATCCGTTCGGATGGCTGGCTGTCCATGGAAAACTTGTGCGCAAACTACAGGTCGAAATTTTTAAGATAATTTTCATAACGACCAAGCCTATTGAAAGCCATTTGAAAATTTCACATATCCCCAATAAAAGCTTATTTCCGGAATAGGGTCTTTGTGGCCATAAATCAATTTATTACGTTGGTAATAAGATTAAATTTGGTCCAAACTTATTTTATTTGAATCAAAATCATCCCACTAAATTTGATTTGAAATCGATCCATATTTGACCTCCCATACAAATATTGCGTCCGAAAATAGCTTATAATGCCATAACTTCCCTATAATTGTGGGTATTAACATACAAATTGACAATAACAACTTTAACGATAGCTACTAGTATGCCCTGACAAAATGTTGTCCTGGTAGGTCCAAAATTAAGCATATAGATAAAGATGTCTGAATAATATTCGCCACTAAGAACTTTTACATGAATCTGAAGCCCCTAACATAATTTTATTCTGGCGGGTCCATGACTGCTCATGGGTACCAAATCAAGAACACTAGCAAAAATGTTTTTATATACTGTGGTGTAGGGTATGATATGACCAGGCTTGACCGACTTTACTTTCTTACTTGTTTTTTAATGCTTTTGAGAGGCTTTTAGGTAATTTTTGACAGAGCTTAAGTTTTTTTATGCACATTCTGTTTGAAACTTTAGTGTTCTTTCGATCTATTGCAAAGTTGTTAGAAAATTATCGATTGTTCGACCTTTATATGAAAAACTTTTCTATAACAAAGTTATCGTCAGTTTATTAACTTTCCTATAAAAAAGTTTTCCTTGATTTAACTTTTCTATAGAAAAGTTTTTGTCAGTTAAACTTTTCCGTAGTAGATAACTTAAGTTGTTAAGTTGTCGTTGGTATAATTTTTCTATTTTTATTGTTTGTTGAATTTGACTATAAAAAAAGTTATCGCTTCGTTAAACTTTTCTATAGGAAAGTTATCGCTAGTTTAAGTGTTTTCAAGAAAAGTTATCGTTTGCTTAAATTTAATGAAATTGAAAATTCCGATTTAATTTTACTCATACCTTATTTGTGTTTTCTTTTTTATAAGTTGTGAGAAAGATTTAATATTTTAAGTTTTTTTTTTAAGTTGTATGTTCTTGTTTGTTGTTGTTTGTATCTGAAACAAAATAGACATGTAAGATTTCGTAAAGTTTCCAGAATTTTTAAGTAAAGCATGTAAATTTTTGGTATTTGTAGTTAAAAATTTTAACAAATTTTGTATCTTTATTTATTTTTTTTTCCTTATACGAGAACAGTCTGTTGTTGTTTACCTTACATTACATTATTTTTTGGTTAAGAGAAACTTGTTAAGAATCCTTGAATTTTTAGGTGGTGTTTTCTAGTCTTAAGAGTTTTATATGGTTTTTATTTTATGGTTAAAGTGCATACTAAGACTTTTTAAGGCCTGAAGTTGAAACTAAAACCGAATTCAGAAAGAAAGCACAAACATTTTTAAATAATTTTCTGCTATAACTTTTAATATAATAAATTTTTTATTGACAGTTACAATTAAATCTTAAATATTTTTTTTTAACATTTTGCTCCCCTTAAATTCTCTTGTACTATGAATATAACATTAGCTAATCAAAAATTACATTTTTTTCTTTATTGTACCCTTCACCACAGGTTTTGAAAAGGGTAGATATAAGTTTGTCATTCCGTTTGTAATTTCTATAATATTGATGTAAGACCCTATAAAATATATATATTCTGGGTCCTTATGAGGAGCGAAGTTGAATTAACGATGTCCGTCTGTCCGTTGAAATTGATTTTCCGAAGACCCCATATATGATGGTCTACAAATGGCTGAGATATGAGTAAAAAACCACGACTGCCTCTAATTTTTACCAAAAATCCCTTGTGGTTGTTGTATTTTTATTACTTTTTGCTGTATATCTGAGAATCTGCAAAAGCCAAATTTTCCAAATTAGGTACACACATTTAGGTTGCCAATACACATTATCCTACAACATGTGGGCGGGATTGGAGAAGTGGGCGTGGTACCTCCCGTACAAAAAAATTTAAAATTGTATAAAAACCTAAATTTTAGAGCTGCCATATGTCCTATGGATATGACTTATATACCAAAATATCGGAAATTTTTAGTAGAGCATATTTTACTCGGGAAAATCGGTTCAGATACAAAAAAGTTATGACCAAAATTAATTTTTTTTTAAATACCCACTTTCGGGAACCATAGTTCTCCCCGAGTCCAAGCTTTATAACTCAAGTAAATGCCAAATTTCTTCTTAAACACGTCGGTATATAAATCTGTCAAATCGGTTAAGATATGGCTGAGTTATACCCGAAATACTGAATCCCCAAAAATTACTCTTTTTTATAATTAACTTTGTTAATATATATGTATACAAGTATATTTAAATGTTTATATATAAATATAAATTAAGTAAATGGTAAAATTCTTCCTAAACACGTCGGTATATAAAACTATCGAATTGGTTAGACAATGGGTAATTTATGAGCAAAATACTTCAAAAATGGGCTAAAAAACATCAAAACTTTTATAAAAACCTAAATTTTAGGGCTGCCATACGTCCTATGGATATGACTTAGATACCAAAATATCGAATTTTTTTTAGTAGAACATATTTTAGACCAGATTTAATTTTTTTTTTTTTTTAAACCATTTTCGGGAACCAAAGATCTCCCCGAGTCCAAACTTTAAAACTCAAGTAAATAGCAAATTTCTTCTTAAACACGTCGGTATATAAATCTGTCAAATCGGTTAAAAAATGCCTGAGTTATAACCGAAATACTGAATTCCCAAAAATTACTCTTCTTATACCCTTCACCGAAGGTAAAAAGGGTATATATAACTTTGTCATTCCGTTTGTAATTTCTACAATATTGATCCTACACCCTATAAAGTATATATATTCTGGGTCCTTGTGAAAAGCAAAGTTCAAAACCGGTTGTCTCTTATTCGGGCCATATTTCATTTTAATGATATTCAAACAACGTTCTTTTATGGTTCAGTCGTCTAGGGGGTTGAGTTTAGAAACTGTTAGTCCTCTGGTTCAATTTTTCAAAGAGAATTTTTCTTTTAATTTGTATGTTCTAAAAACGATTTAAAGAAAATATTGACCAGTTTTATTTAGTTTTTGTCTAGTTGCTCTGTATTCTGCTCGCACAATGGTGAAGGGTATAAAAGATTCGGCACAGCCGAATATAGCACACTTACTTGTTTTCTTTACTTCTGTTTTATTATGTGTGAAGAAAATAATCAACAGAAGTGATGTTTTCAATCGTTCCATTTGTCTGCTTTGTTTAATGAATATGTTGCTTGTTGATTACTACACAACACTATCTGCAACATTTCATGACATTGTTGTGAAAATAATTTTAATAATGGTCTGACAATCAGTAAAAACCACACAAGTCCATATTAATTTTTTCTGTTGAAGCTTCTAGTATTGCTGTAGTTTTTATTTTTTCTTTTTTTCTTATATACGTTAATAAAAACGTTTTAAGTTAAGTAATTACAACCAGTATAAAAATAAAAATGTTGCTTATTCCGCTTTAACTCCCCTCTAAATAAACAATCCACTACCTACTTAAGCTCAAAACAAAATAACACTCCTTAAAATAAGCTTTACAATTTGGAAATGTGATTTTAATTTTTTTCTAGATGCTGTTTTCTTTATGTCAAATACACAGGAAATCACTGGGTTTTGATAGTAACAGTTGCTACTGAAGTAATTGCTAAAATTTTGTCAGGTGAATGCAAAAAACCGGAACAACTACAGAAATTAATTTTGAAATTCGTTGTATTTTTCTTTGTTTTTTAGCAACCGAAAAACAAGTGCTAAACATTTTTGTTTTTATAAAGAATCGTCTAGTTGGTTTGGAATATTCTTTACTTTATTTTGAACACAAAGGCATCATCATCCTTTAATGGATTTAACACATTCAGAAAAAGGTTAATAATTTGTGTAAGAAAAAGTTTGTAAAAGGGATATTAGCCAAACTTTCAAAATAAAAGCATATAAGAAAGTATAGTTGGTCAAGACGGTCTATTTGATACCCTACACCACAATATTTAATTTTTTTTTTCCAAATTGTACCTTATTTAGGACTCATGGGAAATCATAGAACAGCACGAATAAAATTATGTTTTGGGTTATAGGTCCATGTAAAAGTTCTTTATGACGAATATTATTTAGATATCTTCATCTATGTGAATGAGATTTTTGTCTTAATGTGATTTTAGGAACACAGAAAAAATTTTGCGCCAGTAAAAGCATTAATCAAAAATAAAATCAGTTTTAATTAAAAATTTAATCACGTGAATTAAACGTTTAATCAAGTGAATTAAACTTTTAATGAAGTGCATTAAAAGTTTTTATTGACAATATTAATTTAAACCAGTAAACAAATTAATAATATCAATTAAACTTTTAATTCACTTGATTAAATTTTTAATTAAAGCAGATTTTATTTTTGATTAATGCTTTTACTGGCGCAAAATTTTTTTCTGTGAAGGGAGCGTTTAAGTATATGGGACCTATGAATAATTTTGGACCTACCGGCATATTTATTTATAAAACAATTTGGTAAAGTGACTTAGATTGCATTAGAATATGTTTGTATCAAATTTAATGAAAAAGCGAACATAATCGGGGTTGTTTTAGAATCCGAATTCATTCCAAAGTGGATTACTTCAACATTTTGGTGTTCTGAAATTCACGTATTTGTATATTTTAAAATTAGAGTAGAGGTGAAAGTAAAACGAGTCAATTTTTACAAAAAATGCCAGGAGCTTTTTGCGTTATTTTTATACACATATAAGAATAAAGGGGGGTGCTTTAATACCATGCGAGATAAGGCCATGATGGCTTTATCTCTCATTCATAACTTACCATTCAATTGACCAATGAGGCCATCATAGCCTTATCTCACATGGTTTTAAAGCACCGCCCCCCTTTTATTCTTATATGTGTATAAAAAACGCAAAAAGCTCCTGGCATTTTTTGTAAAAATGTTCTTTTTTTTTGGAATAATTTTCGATATCTTATTTTTAAAATATAATTTTCTAAGACAGCTTATAAAAAGCTGGGGGCTAATTCGGGCAGTCGTGATCGAATACTTTTTTGATTCGAAAGCAATTTTTTTTTTGTTTCATTCTTCCAGTCAAAACTGAACCAATCCAAATTTTTTTTCAGTGTTGTAAAAACTCAAGTAAATAATTTCGATTTGCTCAGTATCGACTGAAAGAATTAAAAATAAAATTTCTTCTGAATCGAAAAAGTATTCGATCACGACGGCCAGAATTAGCCCCTATTTTTTATGTTTTGATTTTTTTCGAACAAAAACTTCAAATACACAAAATATGCCGATTTGAGTCGAAACGTAGAAAATACCTAAATAAGATAGTTTTTGGTAACAAAGACTTCCGGGAAAGAAGTTTGTATGGGTGATACGTAAAGTCATGAAACCATTCTCACCATTATTAATAGAATTGTGAGCCGGTTCATCGATTTCGAACAAAGTCTTCGTTCGCTTAACTTACATGTCAAACAAAAACAATATTTTATTATTTATTTTTGTTTTTTTAAATGTAAGTTAAGCGATCGAAATCTTCGATCGAAAATAGGTAAATAGGCAGTTGGCCCTACAACATTTCATTAAAATATCTCCAAAATGACGACCTGTACTTTGTGCACAAGATTTACAAGGACAGCCAGCCAGCCGTACGGACGGACGGACATCATTAGATCTATTCAAAAAGTAATTCAAGTCGATGGGTATACTAAAATATGGATCTAGTAACAATATTTTAAGGTCTTACCAAGATCAGCACAAGCGTTTTCCAGCTTACAGAATTATAAAAAATTATAAAGCACCAGCATCATTCCCGATATGGTTTTTACTTTAAAAACTTATGGCCATTTTCTCAATGTATCGACAAACTGTCTGTTACTTAATGTCAACATAAATTTATTGGACCGATAAACTGTCCGTTAACGATTTTGGGTTTCTCAATATACCGACAAAAAACAAAGTTTTCAGCTGGCAACGCCACTCAAAATACATGTAAAAGTTGGGAGTCAGCTGATTGAATTTATCTGTACGGCAAATAATAGGAAAATAAATAATTGGCAGATGAGTGCCGGTTAGCTTTGCGATAAAATCGAAGCAAATGAGACATTGAGAAAACCAAATTTCTTTAATGTGCAGTTTTTCGTTGGGAAAAAAGATAATTGCCTAATGAGAAAATGGCCATTAGTGTACGTATATAACTGAAAATATAAACTATATGAGAAGCAAGAGTTCTCCATTTTACTTTTTAAACATGAAAATAATGTGTTTTCGTCTTGTTCTGTTGCTTTTGTTGTTTCTATACACAACAAGCAAATCGTTTTTTAACTACTTGTGTGGTGTTGTTGTAGTGTCTAAAACAAACTTTGACAAGTTAAATGAGATTAAAACGCTCCCCAGGGGCGAATTTGTCGATTTCAGAAGCGATGATGTGATAGACACGAGTAAGATAGTAATGCACACCATCTGAATTACATCCTTGTACACTTTTTCGAATGCATTGCCACATTTGTGGAGTGAACGCCTACCACTTGCACACAAAGTAAGCGGGATAGTGAAGTGTTCATTCAATAAATATAGACTCAGTACTGTTTCACACACATTGTAAGCAGGCAGTAGACAGTCTATACACAATCTCGCTTACTTCGTGGGCAAGTGGAAGGCGTCTTGCACACATTGTAAACAGGTAGACTTTTTGGATTTTCGCGTTATTTCAGAATGTTAAATTTTCAGGACATTCAGACCAGACTTTCGTTATAAATTGAAAAAATATATGTTTAACTCGCGATTAATTTTTAGATTGTTCCTTATTAAAAATAAACTACTTAACAAAGTAGCAAAAGAAAAATAACGGGACCCATACAAAATTTATCAGAACATTATAAAAGATGAACGAAATTCATTTTTGTAAATTCCATACACTTCCGTCATACACTTTGTTAGCTAGAATTCATTGAACACGAAGTGATACACACTTCATTGAAGAGATGTGATATGGTATGCAAAGTTCGCCGCTGGGTCACTTTGTAATTTTACTCTCAGAGTGGCACTACCAACGAAAAGTTTAATCGCTTTTATACTTGGTTTAAGATTTTTGTACTTACGTTAAGAAATTCAGGGATTGATTTTCGAAAGTAATCCCATTTAGGATTGCTTTAAGTACGTTTAAGTGTTATTCATACTTGAATACGACTCGTACTTAAAGTTAGCACAAAAAACTTAATTTATCCCGAGGGTTTTTCTTTCTGTGTACAAATTGCTTGGCAAACATGTTAAAATTTTACATTTGTACAAATATTTTGTGTTGTTAGTTGGGGTGTTTGCTGTTTGGACAAACATTTGCACAATATTTGTAGAAATATTAAACATTTGTAATACTTGGCAGACATGGCGGTTATCTGTCGAACTTTTTGTTTTGTTTAGTGCTTAATCTTATCATTTCAACGAATGCAGAGTGAAGAGTTAAGAGAAGAAGAAGAAGAAGAAGCATTAAAATTATTTTAGTCATAATTTCTAATAGCATTAGTAAATCTGTATTTTAGATAATTATTTCATTTACAATATTAACTTGAACAATTTCATATATTATACAGATTATACAGCTCCCTAGAGGAAAGAGAACTAACACTAATCTTGTAACGTGACAGTTCTGTAGTGATAGGGACCGGTTCGAGTTCTTACACTTTATATGAAGGGGACCTGTCACTTTATCATGGCGATGTCCTACGAGGGGGTTAATTGGCACCTTTTTGACGCTTTGTAACAGGTCACAGAAACAACCTAAATGCACAGAAAAAAATAATTTTCATATTTGAATACGAAATTCGCATATTTGTTAAAAAAAAATTTTGAATTTTCTGCGATGACGATTTTTGCATTATTGATAAAAAAGTTTGTAGGTATAGTTATTGAATTTTTAGTCAACAACCAAGTTTATTGAATCAATAAAAAAAGTTGTTGCCCAAAATAATTTTTTTCAACAAAATGTTTACGTGATTTGTTAAAATAAATTGTTGGAAATCGAATCTTTATTTATTTGTTTATTAATAATGATGTGCTGAATTCCCAATTTTATTTTTTGATAAATACACCAAAATTTATTATTGGGGGATAAGCTAGTTCCTATGTGCATTTCGCTGGTTGCTTAAGCCAGATCATCAGGAAACCTTTTTCTAAAGACTTTGGCAAAACTAAAGATATTTAACTAAATAAAACTGTTAAGCGAATGAGAATTATGACCTATTATAAAATGAACAAGAGTTATAAAAACACTGTTTTACGTTGATTCAAATATTTGTTTTATTGAATATCAAGAAATATTTAAATATTTCATTATTAAATATGTTTTATTGAGCGCTATTTTGCCAAGTGTTTATTTGATAAATTTTTTCATTGAATCAAACAAAAAGTTTGTTGAACAAAAATTATATTTTTAACAAACTGTGTTGTTAAAAATTTTCTTGAGATATTTTTTTCTGTGTGGACACATTCAATTTCAGTTTAAATAATGCCTGTCGCAGATATTGTCCCAAATGAACCATGTAATTAGGGCGTATCCCCTTCATTTAAAGTAATAGAACCAGGTAGAATCGATTAGTCATCACACACTCAAAATCCAGTTACATGACAAGTTGTTTGTCAATTACCTTCTGGAGTAACTACTCTTAAAAAATACATTATCACCAGTTAAGTGATATGTTCTGTTTCAATCTATCACAATTTGTTCCTTTTTATTTTAAAATTGTTTTCGCTTGTCACGGGATAAGTGCCTTGAAACCAATTGAACCAAATTTCCCACAGGGCTATGACAAATAAACCACTCTTTGCTCCAATTCTTTTCCTATTTTCTTAATATTTCTCCTCCGCTTTAAACAAATAGCGAGAAAAATATCCGCAGTACTCCCGGCGTTCATTAAAAACAAAACAAAAATGAAAAATTAATGTTTGTACGAAATATATTTGTGTTGTTCATTGGCGAAGGTAAAACGGAAACAAAACATGTTAATTTAAATATGACATCATCTTTAATATTAATAGGAAAGCATCCATGATTTTTATAGGAAATCACGTTTGAATTTAATGGAAAAAAAAACTGATAAGTGTAGGGTAAAAAGGAAAGAACAGTGTCATGATTTCTTTAATCTAAAACAAAAGTTTTTTTCGTTAAAAATTTCTCAAATTCCTTAGAAAATGTTCCTTACTCCTTTATCAAGGCTGGCATTTTAAATGTTTCCACCTCTGAATCATGTTTGCGGCATTGGTTTCAATTCAATTGTTTGTTTTTTTTCTCTGTGGTTACTTTGTAACTCCACTCTTGTTGCTGCTTGTCATACTACAAAGATGAACCTTTATGACTTACAGACTAGTTAGCTAGTCATCCATGATGGTTGGTTGGGCTGCTATCGTTAAGTTTTTTTTTACTGTCAAATGGTTGAGACAAGGTTTGTTGATTTAACAAATTGTTTGAGTTTTGTCAGAAATTCTTTAATATCGTCTCCGTTAGTGTGTATGAATCTCTTACGTATACATAGACATAGACTTTTGAAATAACTTTTGGGTGCTAAATGCTTCTGGGTGCTAAATGATGATATTTATTCTTGACTTTTTATTATATTTTAAGCTTGTTTCGTCTGTTTAAATAGAGAATAATTTTCTTCAAAGTTCTTTGTCCTCGTTTTTGCTGGCGGCGCACAGTGGTATTTTTTTGGCAAAAAGTCTATTTTTTTACAGTTATTTTTTAGAAATCTTATGATGCCATTCTGTAGAGAAGTGTTTCATTAGTAGAAAACCATGATTTGTTTTCGAAAAAAAATAAAATTTTGTATAAAAAAGAGTGTGGTAAAGTTATCTAAATATCATACAACGAAAACTGATGAAAATTTTACTACATTTCAGTTGTTTATACAATAAATATGGTTTAACTACGAATAGTTTTAGAGCATTCTTATTAAAATATAGTATTTTAAATTTAATAGGAAAGAAAAATTATTTAAATTACATATATAGTTTAAGAGATCTGAGCAAATCAAAATGACTCCAAAAAATTTAGCATTTGCAGTTTTCATTAGAAAAAAAATAAGTTAGCTCGGTCTACCTCCGTGTTAGTACTACTACTAAATTAAAGTTTGGAATGTTTTCTTTCATTTAATGTAAAAAAATTCTGCGACTTTTTGCGATCGCTGAACAAACTTATACATTTTGTGATAAAACTCGCGTATTTTTTGTGAATATTTACAATAAATTGCAATGCATATTTACAGTAAAAGGTTTTGTATACTTTTAGGCTTTTCCTTTTTAATAACTGATTGACGGCAATATCGAAAAAGTGCATAACAAAAAAAGAAAAACAAAACCATATGATTATTTGAAATAATAATATTTGCCAAAAAAAGTTTAAGAAAACTATTAAACCTAACTAATTTTTAAAATGGGTTCCTTTTGTGTTTCATACAGTGAATTGTGCAAGAAACTTATTAATTGCAATAATAATGTGGATTTATTAACTGATTTCATTTTGGGTTCTATGGGCGGTGGGTAGAGGGCGTGGCCAATTTTGATTAAACTTTATATTTTTCTTAATTGAGCTAAATGAAGGCTCGCAGCAACATTTCAAAAACTTTGGGCCAAAAAAAGTTTTGGGTTCTATGGGTGGTGTGTGGAGGGCGTGGCCAATTTTGATGAAACTTTATTTTTTATTTAATTGAGCTAAATAAAGGCTCAGAGCAAAATTTCAAAAACTTTGGGCCAAAAAAAAATTTTGGGTTCTATGGGCGGTGGGTGGAGGGCGTGGCGAATTTTGATGAAACTTTATATTTTTCTTAATTGAGTTAACCAAAGGCTCAGAGCAAAATTTCAACATTCTACGAGCACTCCTTATATTTTTTGCCAAACATTGTATGGACAAATCCCTCTGTGCGGCGTTATTGTTGGTGGTACTTATGATACCTGAATGTAGTTGAAGCTGTATGTTCTAATTTTAATTGAATGAGATTTTTTCTACCTTCAACTGACTTTCGTTTTCCTTCAGGTTAAGAAATGTAGATAAATGATTTTATTTTCGTAAAAAGCAATTATCATAAGAGTGTCTTACAGCTTAATCAGAAATCTGCTTGGTAAAAAAAAAGCTTAGTTTTTTTTTTTTTTTTGAAATTTTGGCTGTAGTAAAAGCCAATTATATTTTAATTAGTTGATGAAAATTATTTAATTAAAAGTTTGAGACATTAAAATGTTTTTTCCAAAGCAATTAGTACAAAGTGATTTAATTAATTGTTATTAAGCCTCAAAATAGGCAATGATTATTCATAAAACGAATTTGATTTTTATTCTTGAGAAAAACGTTGTTTTTTGATTGTAATTTATGTTTAAAAAATACAAGAAATATGAAACTATTGGGGGTAAAACTGTAAAAGTTTAAAAAGTAATACATTTTTTAATTTTGTTGTCCTAATCAACCAGTGAAATGCGCATATCCTATCAACAATAAATTTCAGTGTTTTTTTATCAAGAATAAAAATTGGAAATTAAGCACGAATAACAAAAACTTTTAAATTAAAATTTTGTTGTTAATTTTATTAAAATAACTTTCGATAAAAACTCAAAACGAGTTTGAGTAATAAAACCTTCAAAATTAATCATATAAAACGCTTATAAATCTTGTAACTAAGACCGCATTTAGATCTATGCAATTGACGCCGAGTTTTTTTCTATTTTCTTTAAAAGTAGTTTCTACGAAACTCTTTTCACACTAACATTTACATTTTTGTCAAGCATTTTTTCAACTTTTCAAGCCCGTTTTCTTCTCTACACCTCTTGCTAACAAACAAAAAGTTGCATGCGAAAGTTGCGGCAAGTTGCGGCGTTAATTGTATAATGTTAATATGGTCTAAGAAAGTTTTAAAAATGTGCAACTCAATAATTCCACAAAAAATCGTTCACTCTATAAAAAATTAAAAAAAAAAAAATTTAGTTATTTTTGTAAATGTTTGAAGGAAAGTCTTTTATTAAAAATCCTTCCAAAAGAAATTTTTAAGCGATATTTTTATCTCGTAGAATTTGCAGTATTTTTCTAGGAAGTTGCAATAGAATGGCTCTTGTACGATGTTTCTTTTAAAACTCTCAACATTTTCTTTAAAATTAAAAAAAAAAAATTAGAGTGCTACAAATATTCGGCTATGCCGAATCTTATGAACCCTTCACCATGGTGTGATAATAACAGAAAGTTATATATATACCGTTCTTCAGACATAAAAAAAATCAACTTTGTGCCACGCCCACTTGCCCAATCCCACTCGCATTTTGTCGGATGTTGTGTATTGTTGCTCATGCTTGTACCTAATTTGTAATTTTTAGCACCTGCTGTTTTCCAGATTTACAAAAATCTTTTTGTATTTGTATGGGAAGTGCGACGCCCACTTGTATAACGCCGCCCAGAGGGTCTACCGCGTATTTCGATTCAAAAAGCCAAATTTTCGAAAGCAATTTCCGATTCGAAAGTTAAACCGTTCTTCGTAACTTGTTCGAAACGATGACAGAGTTGCATTTATAAACAAATGGGATATTTGATTAAAAGTTGGTAGCACTGCTATTAAAATACCAAAATGGACGAAAATATCCCATATTAAGAAAGTATAGTCGGTCAAGCCCGACCATATGATACCCTACACCACAGTATTAAAAACCACATCACGCTTATATGTCCATATAAATATGGATTTATCTATGTTTATAAACTTCTTTAAAATCGGGTTGAAAGTTTGTGAGGGGCGAAATTGCTTCCTACCTCCCCTTGTGGTCCTATTTTTGAAAAATTTTGTAGCTTATGTGTCAATATAGATATGGATCTATCTATGTTTTAAATTTCATTAAAATCGGTTTGAGAGGCAGAAATTGGCCCTATCTTCCCTCGTGGTCCTATTTTTTAAAAAATACATCCCTTTTGTGTCCATGAAGATATGGTTCTATGTAAGTTTTAAATTTCATTAAAATCGGTTTGATAGTTTCTGAGAGGAGGAAATTTCCCCTTATCTTCTCTCGTGGTAGTACGATTTGGCCCATTTTCAATAGGCTTGGTCCTTTTGTCAATAAGAACCTATGGCCCAAATTTGATCAAATTATCTCCAAAATTGCGACCTGTACTTTGCGCACAAGGTTACATGGACATCCAGCCTGCCAGCCAGCCGGACGGACATCGCTAGTTCGACTCAGAAAGTGATTCTGAGTCGATCGGTATACTTTAAGGTGGGTAAAGGACCAATATTTAAAGGAGTTACACACATCAGCACAAATGCATAATACCCTCTACACTATTGTGGTGTGGGTATAACAAATAATAAATACTATTCAATGTGTGAAAAATAATATAATTGTCTTTTTAAATAAAAATTATTGTATTTCCCTGTGGTTTGAAGACTCAACAGAAAAAAACAACCATTGCTTTATACTGCTTTTTGTTTGTAAATGTATTTTTGTTTTTAAATTTCAAGACCACAAATATTAAAACATTTTCAATAATAACGTTAGTAAACATTTATTTTATATCAATTATAATATTATTAGGTTTAATTTGTTTGTTCTACACTATTATTTATCTTGAACTTTGTCATTTGCATTTTGTCACTAACAAAATAATTTTCGAAAAATTTCCTAACGCTTTTTACATAACTGACGCTCGTTTTCGTAATACGGAGTTGGAGTTTCGAAAGGGATTTTTATTGTTCGTAATATAGAGTTGCCGTTACGAAAGGGACTATTTGTTTTCGAAAAGGTATTAACACCTTCCGTTCATTCGAAACAGATAGTACGAAAATCGTAATACACAGTACAAATTGTTGGAACTCGCAAATTATTTCTTTCGTATCGAAATACGCGTCAATTCCCCAGATTTTGTCGAATGTTGTGAATTGATAAACGAGATGCTTGTAACGAAGTTGGAAACTTTGGCTTTTGCCTTTCACCAGATATACAGAAATCTGTAATTGGTTTGTATGGGAAGTGCCACGCCCACTTGTCCAATTCCGCCCACATTTTGTTGGATGTTGTGAATTGATAACCAAGATGTTTGCACCTAATTTGGAAACTTTAGCTCCTGCTGTTTTCCTAATACACATAAAAATGTAATAAAAAAAAACAACAACAAGGGTTTTTTGGGCAATAATAGGGGCAGTCGAGATTTTTTGCTCATATCACAGTCATTTGTGGACCGATCAGGCTGAATTTTAATAACAAACAAACCCGGACTATATGCGACATAAATATATAACTACCAAGTCCCCATCACATATGGAGTCTTCGGAAAACCCATTTCAACAGACAGACGGACATCGGTAAATTCTTATAATGACCCAGAATTTAAATACTTTATAGGGTCAAAGATCAATATTGTAGAAATTACAAACGAAATAACTAATTTTAATTAAATTAGCTCTTAAAAGTCATCGCTCAGTTTATAACATACATATTTAATTAAAAATCTTTTCTCGTTTCAAATTGCTAATAAAATGTTTCTTTCGTTTGTAGTTTTTTTGTAACTCTTTAAAAAAAGTTTCTGTGTTTTCGCAATTTTGTATAGAAAATAATTTTTCCCGTGTAAAATTTACTATAAAATCAAATCTATCAAATTAGCAGCGGTTAGGAATTCTGCGTTTGTGTTGATCATGGGTATAAGCAGCTGAAGAAAAGTTTGCTTGAATACTTGGGCGTGCATTAGATGACCAAACGTTTTCGTTCGGCATCGGGACGTCAGTGTTCGTATTGGCCTTAAACATCCGAAACAGCAGTATTATCCGTAACAGCATGGGTTCCAGAAGCAGCAGGCACAGCAGCAACGTCAGAAACATCGTTGGCGACAGAAAACATATAAGCATAGACATCATCACAACTCGTTGGTCTGGTGACAATATTGTCGTCGTCAGTTTTTTCTTTAGCGGCCGCAACGCCGTCAAAATTAGGGGTACAGTCGCCTGGGGTCTTATCTTACGTTTTATAATTTCCAAGGCGTACTACAACATCCGAACCTGGGCAATAGGGCAGTTAGCGATGCCATGATTGCATTGCGACTTGTTCAAAGCTCTATTTTGCCGACACTCTCGTTGTTGCTCATCTATTAATTTTGCTTTACGTGTTTCATGAATTCTTGTGTAAATTATTGTACAAAATATTCGTCAGTTGTACCCCACACTTGAGTTTTAATGACTTTTTATTTATTATACCCACACCACAATAGTGGAGAGGGTATTATGCATTTGTGCGGATGTGTGTAACGCCTTAAAATAGTGGTCCTAGACCCACCTTAAAGTATACCGATCTACTCATAATCACTTTCTGAGTCGAACTAACGATGTCCGTCCGGCTGGCTGGCAGGCTGGCAGGATGGCTGGCTGTCCATGTAACCTTGTGCGCAAAGTACAGGTCGCAATTTTGGAGATAATTTGATAAAATTTGGGTCATAGAATCTTATTGGCACAAGGACCAAGCCTATTGAAATCGTAGGACCACGAGGGAAGATGGGGGAAATTTCTTCCTCTCAGAAACTATCAAGCTGATTTTAATGAAATTTAAAACATAGATAGATCGATATC
This sequence comes from Pollenia angustigena, assembly GCA_930367215.1. Lineage (NCBI taxonomy): Eukaryota > Metazoa > Arthropoda > Insecta > Diptera > Polleniidae > Pollenia > Pollenia angustigena. The sequence goes on along the minus strand of OV884060.1, from coordinate 13,245,418 downwards.
TATATGGACACATAAGCTATACAGTTTTTAAAAAATAGGACCACAAGGGGAGGCAGGGGGCAATTTCTGCCTCTCACAAACTTTCAAACCGATTTTCATGAAGTTTATAAACAGAGATAAACCCATATTCACATGGACACATAAGCATGATGTGTGTTTAAATACTGTGGTGTAGGGTATCATATGGTCGGGCTTGACCGACTATACTTTCTTACTTGTTTTTCATATACAATTTATTGTTACACGTTTCATGTGTTGCCCTTATAATACGCAAACTACATTTAACCGGAAATTACCAATGTCAAAAACTATCCAGATGGTATCTGTAGTTTAGCACAGTTTAATGACATTGCATGACACCTCTGTGTTTCCAACTGGAAAAAAAAATCTTTCTTTTGGTTTAAAATTGTCCAAAAAAAATTGTATTTCTTTTGTTTGAAATAATCAGGGATGTTCAGGAAATCGAAAACGCAAGATTTTAAACGTCGTTTTTTAATAAGATTTCTGTGATAAAAGAATATTATAACAAATATTATACAAATATTTCTCTATTACACACTCTTTTAACTTGTGTTACACTTACACTTACACTTATTTACTCATACATTTAACATTTGATGCGAATTTGCTTTCAAATACTCTTTTCCCATTGTGTGTTTCAATTTATAGTCAAGAAAACAGCTGATTACAATTTTAACGAGTAAATTTTTCTTTTGTCTTTAAAGACTTATAGTTAGTTATAAGTGGTTTTTTTGATGGCATCTTCAAAATAATTTAAAAAAAATTGCGTGCTGCCTACGTCACTGCTTTATATTTTGGTGAATTTTGACACGCAGTATCCATATGGAAAAAAATCTTGAAGGAAAACTTAAACGTGTGACTGCAACTTAATAGAGATTTTTTGTTTTTCGTTTGAAACTATCTGATCCATAAAATCCCTCTTTAGAAAATTTTTAAAGAAATCCTCTATCTCTCTTGCTCTAGTTAAAATATCTTTGCATACTTTTTTTTTTTTTTTTTTATTTTTTTTTTTAATCCCTATGCCAATCCCCGTGAAGCTTGAAGCTTGTCTGCAGGAAAGAAACCAGAGTCTCTGGCGGGAATCGAACCCGCAACCCCAGGGTTGATAGACTAGCTCACTACTAGCTAGCCTACAAATTTCTAAGGGAGCATTTTTTGAAATAATTCCCCCTCCATCGAATTTGTCTACAGAAAATCTCTTGCGTTCTTCCTTTAGTTTTGCAAAGTGAACGTTAAGTTAAAATAATATTAACAATTCACCATGGACTTTTTAAATCCTACTTGTTTCAATATTTCTTTCATCATTTACTCACCTAAATTTAAACTTTCTTTTACACTTTATTCTCAATAGTCGGCAAAACTAAGAAAGAACTTGCAACATGCAGCATTTTCTTGGTTCGTTGGAAGTTTGAAAAGCAATAGTTAATGTAGTGAAAGAAAGTAATAAATTGATTTTATTTCGTGCCATTTAAAACAATCAACCTTAAAATCTACAATAAGTATTTTCATGTCATATTTAGTTCGCTTGTTGTAGTTCTTTTAACACGGTATTACTGTCATAGTTTCTTTAGTTTTTGGTGGCGAACATAAATGTCATCCCAATAAGAAACTTTTACTTGTAGCTCGGTACTTTATTCTACTTAGGGATTTTTTAAAATTTCTTTTTTGTTTTATTCTGCTAAAACCCACAAATAAAAAGGAAAACTTGAATGTCACGCAGAATCTAAAGTAAAAGTTTTCCTTGGGAAATGCTTCCTACAACAATGTTGTCGTAAGATTTTCTTGCTTTATTTTCAGACAAAAGGCAACTGAGAGAAATATAAAATACGAAACAGGAAATAGTTTTTCAAACTGAAAAATTTTTGTTTTAAAGTTTTTGTTGAAAACAAAAATTTATTTTCAATATGTTTCTCTTTTCTTTGTTTCTGTAATGCATGTTGTAATTACACTATTCTTTAATGTAATAGAATTTTAATTCTCTACAGGCAGCTTTGGAAACATTTTGTTCAATAAGTTTTTTCTTATAAAAAATAACTTTTTCTTTTGTTTAAATTTTTCTTTTCAATTCGTTTTTAAAACCACAAAATGATTAATTTTATAGAAATTTAGTTTAAAGTATTTCAACTTTTTTTTTTTTTGTAAATATTCTTTGAAGTAACAAACACTCTTTACAATAAACATTTGTTTATTTATATGTAATCCAATAGATTTTGCATTTAATTTAATGTTTAATTAAGATTTTAAGTAGAATAGAAGGCCAGTATTTTCTTAAATCTAGTAACAATTACATTCTAAATGTGCCGAAGGAAATATTAAAGTGTTGCGTCCTTTTAGGAGTAAGGAATTTTAATTATTCTTTTAAGAAATAACTGCTTTAGTTTAAGGAAATTAAGTTTTAAGAAAATTTGGGAATTGTAAATGTCGTAATAAAGTAGGGATGTAACGATATGCCTTCTTGCCGATACGATTCCGATAACGTTACTCAAAAAGAAATAACGGCTATGCCAATACGCCTTTTGAATGTGAGTTCAGGTTTAAATTAACAAAAAACCTTTTTTTTTTACAAAAAAATAAAATATGTTTTAGCAAAATTTCCCATAAAAAGAATATTTTAACAAAATTTTCTATAAAAAGTAAATTTTAGCAAAATTTCCCATAAAAAGTAAAGTTTAACAAAATTTCCTATAAAAATAAATTTTAGCAAAATTCCAATAAAAAGTAAATTTTAACAAAGTTTCCTATAAAAAGTAAATTCTAGCAAAATTTACTATAAAAAGCAAATTTTAGCAAAATTTCCTATAAAAAGTCAATTTTAGCAAAATATTTCCTATAAAATTTAGCGAAATTTCCTAAAATAAGTAAATTTTAGCAAAATTTACCATAAAAAGTAGAGTTTACCCAAAATTCCTATAAAAAGTAAATATTCTATAAAAAGTAAATTTTAACAAAATTTCCTATAAAAAGTAAATTTTAGCAAAATTTCCCATAAAAAGGAAAGTTTAACAAAATTTCCTATAAAAAGTAAATTCTAGCAAAATTTTCTATAAAAAGTAAATTTTAGCAAAATTTCTATAAAAAGTAAAGTTTACTATAAAAAGTAAATTCTAGCAAAATTTACTATTAAAAGCAAATTTTAGCAAAATTTCCTATAAAAAGTCAATTTTAGCAAAATATTTCTTATAAAATTTAGCGAAATTTCCTAAAATTAGTAAATTTTAGCAAAATTTACCATAAAAAGTAGAGTTTACCCAAAATTCCTATAAAAAGTAAATATTCTATAAAAAGTAAATTTTAACAAAATTTCCTATAAAAAGTAAATTTTAGCAAAATTTCCCATAAAAAGGAAAGTTTAACAAAATTTCCTATAAAAAGTAAATTCTAGCAAAATTTTCTATAAAAAGTAAATTTTAGCAAAATTTCTATAAAAAGTAAATTTTACTAAAGTTTACTATAAAAAGTAAATTCTAGCAAAATTTACTATAAAAAGCAAATTTTAGCAAAATTTCCTATAAAAAGTCAATTTTAGCAAAATATTTCTTATAAAATTTAGCGAAATTTCCTAAAATTAGTAAATTTTAGCAAAATTTACCATAAAAAGTAGAGTTTACCCAAAATTCCTATAAAAAGTAAATTTTAACAAAATTTCCTATAAAAAGTAAATTTTAGCAAAATATCATATAAAAAGTAAATTTCAACAAAATTTCTTTAAATAAGTAAACTTTAGCGAAATTTACCATAAAAAGTAGAATTTAACCAAAATTCCTATAAAATGTAAATATTCTATAAAAAGTAAATTTTGGCGAAATTTCCTATAAAAATTAAATTTTACCAAAATTTCCTATAAAAAGTGAATTTTAGCAAAATTTCCTGTAAGATGTGAATTGTAGCAAAATTTCCTCTTAAAAGTAAATTGTAGCAAAATTTCCTATAAAAAGTAAATTTTAGCAAAATTTCCTGTTAATATTTGATATGTATTAACAAAATTTTCTATAAAAAGTAAATTTTAACAAAATTTGCTACAAAAGTAAATTTTAGAAAAATTTTATATAAAAGTAAATTTTTAGCAAAATTTGCTATAAAAAGTAAATTTTATCAAAATTTGCTATATAAAGTAAATTTAGCAATATTTGCTATAAAAAGTAAATTTAAGCAAAATTTCCTGTAAAAAGTAAATTCTAGCTAAATTTCCTTTAAGAAGTAAATATTTATTAGCAAAATATTCTATAAAAAGTAAATATTAACAAAATTTTGCATATATAGTAAATTTTAACAATATTTCCTATAAAAAATTAATTCAAGCAAAATTTTCTATAAATAGTAATTTTTGGGGGAAAAAAAAATAAATTTCAGCTAAATTTCGTATAAAATGTAAATTTTATCAAAATTTCCTATAAAAAGGTTATATTTATTAAAAAAATTTTCTATAAAAAGTAAATTTTAGCAAAAGTGGCTATAAAAAGTAAATTTTAGCATAATTTGCTATAAAAAGTAAATTTTAGAAAAATTTGATATAAAATTAAATTATAGCAAAATTTCCTATAAAAAGTAAATTTAAGCAAAATTTCATTTAAGATTGAAGTTTAAGCAAAATTTTCAATAAAAAGTGCATTTTAACAAAATTTACTATAAAGAGTGGCAAAATTTTATACAAATAGAAATAAATAAATAGACACTTTTAGTAAAATTTCCTATAAAAAGTAAATTTTATTATCAAAGTAATTTCTGGGAATACAAAATTTTAATTTAATGATGAAACAGAACTGAGTCTTCAACTTCAGGCAAAAATGTTAAAGCCCATAATTAAAACGTCGGCAGTAACTTCAAATTCTCTCTCATTTCTTTCGTTCATCATTTAAATGATGAAACAGAACTGGGGCTGAACGATGTTTTTCATACAGTTTGACATAAAATTATGCCAGAGAATGCGGTCGAGAAATAAAATCAATTTTATTTTGAGGACGTTTTTTCTAATGCTCTCACATAATTACAATTATTCTCTTAACAATGCTACAATACTTTCATTCAATTTCATACATTTTGTAAACAAAGAAAAATAAGAACAAAAGAAAATGAAAGAAATGAGAGAGAATTTGAAGTTACTGCCGACGTTTTAATTATGGGCTTTAAAATTTTTGCCTGAAGTTGAAGACTCAGTTCTGTTTCATCGTTAAAAGATTTTGTTATTCGTGCTTAATTCCCAATTTTTATTCCTGATAAAACACTGACATTTATTGTTGAAGGGATAAGCTATTCCTATGCGCATTTCACTGGTTGCTTAGGCCAGATCGTCAGGAAACTTCATCCAAAGATTTTAGATAAACTAAAGATATTAAACCAAATAAAACTGTTAAGCGTTTAAGAATTAAATGCAACAGTTCTACTTGTAATAATATCAAAGTTTAAACAAAAACATCACCAATAAACAGTGAGTTTATCTTTTCTTACATTCCCCAAGCAACCAGTGAAATGTTTTTTTTACTAAATTTTCTTTTTATATTCGCATTAAATTTTTTTTAAACAATTTTTACAAAATTTGTTTTTAAATTCTTTCATATTTTTGCATGAAAATTTTACAAAAAAAAAATTATCACTCATGTTTTAGTTAAAATAATCTTCAGTTCGTAGATGATACTCGTCTCCATAAGACAATTCATAGATAATCCCACAAGACAATTTAAGAATAAAAGAGAATTGAGTAAAAATCTAATTTAGATAAATAAATATGCTGTGCTCTAAATCGCCCTAAAGTAGGCATTTTATCTTTTACTTTCTACAATATAATTTAAGACTTTTTTAAGAAATTTCCATTTATTTAACAACACAAATACCTGTCATTTCGAGGGCGAGAGAAAATAAAGAAATTTTCAATTTATTTGCTTAAAGCAAATATGCTTTAATTTTGTTGTTGTTGTTTTTTCTCTCCAAATTAAAGGACATTAATTTCGTTGTCTTAAATCCTAATGTTAAATCTTTTTGAAATTCCATTTACATTAACAATAATCTTACTTCATTTGTCTTTGTGCAAGAGAATCTGGAAGTTTTTTTTTTTGTTTTCAATGTTTTACACTGTGGTTATATGGCTGACTGGCTGGGCTGCTAATGGTTGGAAGCCAAAAGAATAAACGACAGCAACAAAAACAAATCACTAATAAAAAGCGATAAATATACCTTGTCTTCAAATCTGTTTGTTTTTCTTTCACATTTAAGTTGTGTAAAAAACAACAACAAAAGCTTCTTTCAAATATAATTATATATTTTCTTAATTATGGTTTAAGTGTAGAGTTTAAAGGATAAATTTTGCAATGAATAGGAAGAAGGTAGTTAAAATTTGAAAAAATTAGAAGAAGAAGAAAGCGGATTTTAAGTACAAAATACAACAAAAAAACTAACAAATTTCTGTTGTTACTTTTGACTTTGACAAAAGTATAGCCCATATTTAGGCTGTCATAATAAATACTGTAGATTTTTAAATTACTTTTATTTAAAATCTATTGCCTACTCTAGGGCTCATATTTTCATAAACTGCTCATTTATTTGTAGATAAACGCCTGTATTCATAATTTTTTTTTAATTTCCTTGAAAAACGCTTGGCAAGTTAAATAATCGTTTGGGAATACGGTGGTAACCCTTTCATTATTCATAAAAAACTAACTCAGTTGTAAAATTCACTCTTCATTGCGATAAGAAAAAATTTAGTTAAAGTAAAAGCAAAATAAAATACATATCAACAACTCAATACACAGCAGAAAGTTTACGTATGCAGCACAAAAAGCTACTTTTAAAATATTAACTAAAAAAAGTGGCGTATGCGGCACAAAACATTAATTTTCACTTTTAATTAATTACTATGAACTTCTAAGTTCGTTCATAAATGCTCACCAAAATTTACATTTTTCTTTAAAACAAATGCCAGAAACAGTAATGAAAAAACAAAAAAATTCTATCGGGTATACTTCCAAATAACTTCATGTGAACCTTCATTGTCGTTTCTATCCACTACGATTTATTTGCATAAGCGCCAAACCAATAGTGAGCTGACGGTATATTATATTCTTAAAAATCTTTATTTAAAATCTATAGCCTAAACAATATTCTACTTAAATTTAATATTCTTTTACTTAAAAAATTAATACTGAATTCAAAATAATTATGATATTTATATCAAAGTTGAATAAACAAAACGCAAGTAAATAAACATATTATTAAATTCCCTTTTTTCCTAAAAATATGCCATGAATTCTAACAGACCCACACAACTACATTTAACAAAATTGTCTCTTTTTATTCTTATGAGTTTAAATCACCCAAAAAAAAAAAATCTCTGACAAATTGAGCAAAAGTTAATAAGAATTTATATAATTTCTGTTAACATTCACTTTGTTTTTTTATTATACGTTTTTCAGAGACAAAATAAATATTTTTGTATTGCTGTTTTCTTTTCGTCGTGCAAACAAATAGAATTGTGCTTATTTTACAAAACTCATCTAAATAGTCTGTATGTAAATCTGTATGTATGTGTATGTCAAAGCAAATAATTTGCAATCATAAGTTATTTTTTTTTTTTTTTTGTTTCATTTAAATTCTTCCCATTACATGCACTTAATTTATACACTTTTTCGTTTGTGTTTTTCGTTTTATTATGTGTATTTGATATTCAGTTAGATGTTTTGTTTCTTCTTTTTTAACTTCACTACTGCAGTATGTAAATCATTTTAAATTAATGGTAAAAAATATCTTACTGCCAAAACCATAAAGAGAGAAAAAACGGAATTTAAATGAAGTTAAAATGAATAGCATACATTTGGGAGAAGTAAGGTGGTAAGAAAAAAAGTTTACCTTAGGGCTGTTTGGTTCTTAAGGCTTCCTAATAAATTTAGATTTTATATATTAAAAAAAAAAACATTGCTTTCATAGAAATATAAGGAACAACTAACATTTGACCAGGTTATGACTGTGGTACTTCGATAACCTCTGGAGGCTACAATCAAATTTAGCTGACAAATACTTTATGCTTTAAATAAATTTTTAGTTTATGGCGGGAAATAAATTTATAAAAGAAATACAACTTTTTTCTTTTATAAAATATACATATTTACTTAAATGTTTATGAAAAGTTTGGATTTCCCCTTGATGTTGCATACTTTGGGGATGAACTAATTACAATTTTTTATTGCCTAAAGCTTATTATTTGTTTCTTTTTTTTTTTTTTTTTAAATATTAAAAAAAAATCTAACAAGGTGCTTTAAGATGAGCAAATAGATGTTGACTTTTTACAACTTTTTTTATGCTTAAAGTGTTTGGACCCCAAAGAAAAAGTCAAAAAGCGAGATACCACATGATCTAATTGGCCATTGTACGGATGTGGTGGCGGTTTTAACACTGCCTTAACTTAATTGGCTTGTCAATGCAGCTTCGGGCTTAAAAAAAAATTGAATTTTAAAATAATATTTTTATTACTGTACCAGGGGGGTCAATAAGTTCGTGACTTTTAATAGGAATAACAGGTTTTTGTTTAAAAAGTTTTTTTTTTCAACGTAGTCCAACGTTTTCCCAATTTTTTTTTATCCTTTCCAAAAACATAAGATTTGTCAGGTCATAAAATTTGATCGTGCAGTCTTATCTTTTTCCGGCGAAGCAACTTTGTAAGGTTTGTAAACAAAAAGCAGTCCCTCGGGCTAAATCCGGATAATAGGGCGGATGAAGGTGCAATTCGTAGCCTAATTCATGAGTGCCTAAAAAGCTCTCGAAATTAACTTTGTTCAGTTTCTCCTCAAATGATAAGGTAGAACCAATTGCTGTCGAACACAAACTTAATTACGCAATTTATGTATTATAATTTGGACAAGCCAACTTACAGATGCCTGCTGATAAAAGCTGTGTTGCGCTTTCAGTAAAAAGACGGATACAAAGTCACGAAATTATTGACCCGCCCCTTAAAATAAAAAAAGTCAAACCGCTATAATTCGTACCCCGTTAATTTAAAAACCTCAACAATTCGAAAAAAAACGTCTATTCCCTGGAGAAAAACTCTTGAATTCGCAAAAATCTTATATATTTTGGTCCCCTCGTTAATTCGTATTTTTTTTTTTTTGTAATTCAAAGTCTGAGAAGATCTCTTCAAATCATACTTGCTCGTAAACGACCTCTTAAAATTCGTAATAAAAACCAAAAGGGTTTGAACAAAATACAAAGGTACTGTTTTTTATAAGTTTGTTTTGGATTGCCGTTAGTTTTCTTTCTGGAATTTTTTGTGTTTTTTGAGATTCGTTTGTTTCTAGTTTTTGTGATGAGTGTGACGTAAAAATTTCAAATTACAATAACAATCTAAATTTATGCTTCACTAAAAAAAAGAACTGGCGCTGTGGGGTGAACCAAACGTAATGTTACGGTGCCCAAATTAACCAGTCTTTCTTTATTAGATTTAACCTCGTTTAATCAAAATCTCTTTATATCCAAAACTCCTCGAATTCGTAAAAAAAACAGTCGGTCCCTTCGATAACGTATTATCGGGATTCTACTGAATAAACAACCATGTGCTAGAAATCGAAATCACGTGAAATTGAAATCAAACAAATTTTGAAAACTCTCCTGAGTTCAAAGTTCATAAAAATATTTTCTTTTATATACCACATACTTTGAGGACCACCTAAACTACTTTTGAAATCAGGAAAAGCTACGTTCATTTTTCATCATTTCAATATCACGTGATTTCGGTATCCACAACATGGCCGATCAATGTCTAAGCTTCAATAAACATGCTTTCAAGTGCAGTCTAGAAAATTGAACATTGACTTGAAGTAGGCTTTAAAAAAAACGGGAATATCACTAAGTCACAAATTCTCCTTAATGTAGACTGTAAACTTTTTTGAAAACTCGTCAACTCGTTTAAAATGATAACATTTGAAGAAAATATTCATCTAAATGTAAATGCTGTTATATCCATGTTTATCTGATACAGAAAAATTGATAAAGCATTGTAACTTTTTTGTTTGCTTGTTTGTGTTTAAGATAAATTCAAAAGTTTAGTGTATACTTTAAGGCTGGTACATTGAATAACAAGTATTTAGGCTAAAATAGAATCTCTGGTGTTTGTATTTATTTTTGAATAAATATTTACATAAAATACGCGCATAATACGTTCATTTGTGCGAGTGGATATAAAATATTTTTTTTTTCTTTTATACATATTTGCAAAGTTTAAAAATAATAATAAAAAAAAATATTCCTCCCCCTGTTTAAACGTGATTGAAATTATTTGGCTGTTATTGAATTTTTACGCAGTTATAATCATTATCTTATACAAAACGACATTATTAAGGTGAGACAGATTATGTCGCTGCCGATGATCATTTATGTTATTGTTTTTTTTTTTCTTTTTAATTTTCAATTTCTTTATTGAGGTTAAGTTGAATTTCGTTTTTATTAAAAGACAAAAAAAAAAAAATTTATTTATTTTGTTTCAAATTTACAGACATCCAGGTGTTGTCTACGACCGACATGTTGTTATCGTTTTGGAGCGTAGCTTTAAATTTGTGGGTGTAGTTAAATATTAATATTTTCTGTTTATAAATTCAATTTGCATGCAATATTTTTTAAAGCCTTCTTTTTGTGTTGTTTAAAAATCGTATATAGATTTTAAATTTGTATAATTTTTTTTTTTTTTTTTTTGTAATTGGTTTGTTGGTAACTGCTGCCTGATGTTGATTGTGCTGCTGCTGGTGCGGGAGACGAAATTCGAGTGAATTGTTTTCTGCTTTAATTTGTTATCATACGGTGGCATAAGTGGAGAAGGGGTGTTCATGGCATGCGTGTTATTTTTTTGTTGTGTTATTAGTCCTTTAAATAAGAAATGAAACACCCACAAGGAAAATCTTTTTAAATTGTAGTCCTTAGATTACACTAAGTTGAAACATCTCAATTTATTTAAATATTATTTAAAAAAAACTCGCCGAAATATACAGATGTATATGGGAGATTCTCATTTCAATTGGTTTTTTTTTGTGTCCGACTTTCCATTATGTGTTAAAAATAAAGAACGAAAATACTGGGTTTACTCTCTTCATAGAAAAGGGTGCGTCCGTTTTGCTTGCTGTCGCTGTTCCACGTTAAAAATTATGAATTTCACAATGAACGAGATTAAATTAAATTAAATCAAATATATGGAAAATAATACCTATTTTTAAAACCTTTTCTTTAGCTTCACTTCGGAAAATCAAATCTTGTAACGTTAATTTAACCGCTTTATACTCAATGCAAATGCACGAATACATGGGCGTAGCCAGGATAAAATCTAGGGGGGCGGCAACAATTTTTTTAAATGTTCTTTTTTAAGAAAAGCGTTTCCTAAAAACATTTTTTTTAAATATTCTTATTATTAATAATCAAAAAGTAATTTCAATTTTTGGGAATACAAAATTTTAATTTAAAAAGATTTTGTTATTCGTGCTTAATTCCCAGTTTTTATTCTTGATAAAAACACTTGAAATTTATTGTTGATGGGATAAGCTATTCCTATGCATTTCACTGGTTGCTTAGGCCAGATCATCAGGAAACTTCATTCATAAAGATTTTAGAGAATTTCAACTAATTGTAGTGGGGGATGTAAGATGAGATAATCCCACTTTTTTATTGTTGATGTGTTTTGTTTAAACTTTGATATTATTACAAGTAGAACTGTTGCTATAAGTCTTATACGTTTTACAGTTTTATTTGGTTTAATATCTTTAGTTTTTCTAAAATCTTTATGGATGAAGTTTCCTGATGATCTGGCCTAAGCAACCAGTGAAATGCATAGGAATAGCTTATCCCATCAACAATAAATTTCAAGTGTTTTTATCAAGAATAAAAACTGGGAATTAAGCACGAATAACAAAATCTTTTGAAATTATTCTTATTATTTATAATTTTTTCAGGTTCGTGTATTGAGTGTTATTCTATTTTAGTATGTTCCATTAATCATTCAGTATTTGTTGAAATCGCATTAACAACATTAACTTTAATAACAGCGTCAGTTTTTCATTTAAAATGCTTAAAAGTTTTAAAAAAAGTATTGAGTGTTATCCAAACTTTTTTTTTATTAATTGAAAATTTTTTTTGTATACATCTCAATTGTTATAAATTCTACATATACATAATTTATATTCTAAAAAAAAAAAAATTTAATTCGTACAAAAGTGTATTGAGTGTTGCATTCACAAAATATTGATATATAATTTATCTGTAAATTAATGTCCATGGACTTAATGATTCTGTTAAAAGTGTTATAAGGTCCATGGAAAATGTGCCACTTTTTGGTCTTATTTCATTTTAAAATGTGTCGCAATGTACACTTTTTAATAAGTAAAAAGAAATAACGTTATATTTTTATCGGTTTATTTTTAAATACTTTTCTTTGGAATAAATTAACCAAGACTTAAGGCTTAGTAAGCCAAAAGTAGCAGTAACGTTGCAACTCAGCTGCTTTATTTTGTTGCTTATAAAGCAATTAGAACGATTATAGTTAGCAGTAATATGTTACATCTCAATCTGTAAATGGGTCTTCCTTTTTTACGTTAATGATAAGTTACTGATACTCCCGGCTAACTGAGCCTCAAATTATTATTTTTTGATTTTTCTTTCCAAAATACGAGTCTTTTTGACCACAAACCATCTTATGATGTTGGTATTTACATTACATTAGCTTTAAATGGCATAACTTCCTTATAAGTGCTGGTATTGACACACAAATTGTCGGTTAATTTTGATGAAATTAGTTTTATTTGAAATAAGATTTTTTCCTGCTATTTAATCATGATTAATTTTTGGAAATATTTATTTTTTATAATTTTAACTAGCTTAACCCGGTGCGCTTCGCTTCACTGCTTCAACCACTTCTTCATTTGAGAGATATTTAATATATGCATCCTATGGGAGGTATATTCCCCCTGCGCCTACCCGCTTTATTTTTATTTTCAAAAGTGTGGTATACCATAAGAGTGACTTCTACAAAGTTTGAACATTCTAACTATAACAGTTCTTAAGAAATGCGATATTAAACATTGGCGTCCTATGAAGGGTAACACTTCCCCCGCTGCTATTTTATTTAAATTTTGGGGCTCAAAAGATCCTACTACCAAAAGTTCAACAAAATGCGTGCAGCGGCCTTATTAATATTTCTATCTATGAGGGGTACTGCTCCTCCTCTGTCTACCCCGCCCATTTCTATATTGAAATTTTTAGTTTACCTTAGTATTAGCTTTTACGACGTTAGAAGACTCTCCCTTTAATAGTTCTTCAGTTGAGCGATATTGAATGTATGAATCCTATGGGAGGTATTTCCCTTCCTGCGCCTACCCGCTTTATTTTTATTTTCAATAGTGTAGTATACCATAAGAGTGACTTCTACAAAGTTTGAACATTCTCACTTTAACAGTTCTTAATATATCCGATACTAAACATTGGCTTCCTTAGGGGGGAACCACTTCCCCCGCTGCTATTTTATTTCAATTTTGGGGCTCAGAAGATCCTACTACCAAAAGTTCAATAAAATGCGTGCAGCGGCTCTTAAGATACCAATTCCCCTGCCCCTATCGAAAAAATAAGTAGCCTTTTTTATTTTTTGGGCTCACATGATGTTACTGTCAAAATTCCAGGAAAATTGGTTTAGTAGTTTAGGAGTCTATAAGCCAACAAACAAACATACAAACATTTTTCACTTTTTGTGAACTATTCTGTTCGAAAAAGGCAAACAACCCAGAACAACCGTGAAAGCTATGTAACTCTCAATACACAAAAATGTTACAAATTGGAAGAATATAGTTGTACTTCAGGATCCATTGAATAAGGGGAAAGCTAAAGGGTGTCTTAGAAAGAGTGCACTTTTTAAATTAAGAAATTCGGCAGCTGTCACATTTGTTTATTCCGAGTTTTGAAAATGATGCGCTTTAGGAAAGAACAACGCGCTATAATTTTGGAAAAATACATGTTATATTAAAATGAAAAAGAGCTTTTTGCTGCAACACCCTTTATAATATGAATCTCACCTTCTCATATTTTTAAGAATTTGATTTTAAAAGTTAAAAAAAGAAATAAAATGAGAAAAACCCATAATGGCTTAAAAAGCCTTACAAGTAGGCTTTAATATCTTTGATAAGGAAAAATGTTATGTTAAACATGTTTTCTTAAATAATGTATCTTCTTTTTTTTGGTAAAACGTACAATTGTTTAAGGTTTCATCACTGAACTGTATTTTTTAATGAAATAAAGAATAACAGCCTGTTCATCGATTTCGAACGTTAACGTTTTTCAACCAAATGAAATGAAAGGAAATGTATTCACACAATTTGCAAACGTTATTCGGGCTTAAGTCTTTTCACAATAAGATAATAAATTGGTAAAATCTGACAACCGTTTAGTAGATTTCAATAAAATACTTTTAAAAAACACTCTTTTGTTTTCATATTGTTATTTAACTGCCTGTTTCTCAAAATAAAATGAAAATTTCAATAAAAATTTCTAAGCGAAAATTATTATTTTAGTTTGTAAAACAGGCAGTTAGTCAATTTAAAATTTTTGAGCGCCTCAAAGCATACTGTATTCGAAACCCCTATAAATATACTTTAATATTTGATTTAAAGTTAAATTAAAATAAAACACCTTTAAACAATACCCCTTATCTTTCCTAACCAAATTCTAAATAAAATAAAACTTTCTATAACTTTTTCTAAAACAAAACTTATTAATAATAATTTCTTTGAGTTTTTGAAGATCCATCTGTTTCTATTTATATATTTTAATAAGCCTTTAAGTAGGCACTTACTTCTAGAAGATAATTATTAAAGCATGTTAAATACTTGAACTTCATTTCAAATAGAATTAAAGCAGTTTTTTAAGGTTAAGGATTTTCTCTTTTTAGGATTTTTTTTTTTTTTTTTTTTTTTTTTTTTGTAACACTTGTCTTTAAGCCATGGCAAAGTTTTTGATAACGAAGATACATGGAGGATTAAATAAATAATTTCGTTTAAAATGTTTGAAAAAAAAAATGAGTTCGAATCAATTTTAATTAATATTTTTTGTTAAACAAGCTCTCACTTCAACGCCTTTTGGTATTAAAAGTTGTTCTTTTTTTGGGCGTTTGTTAAAAAACAAATTCCACAAATTGTTACAACATAAAATTCATTCAATACGTAATAAAATTCCAGGCCATTGATTTTAGATTTGTAATGGATTTTTTGTTTTTTTTTCTGTTTAAGGGAATGAAATGAAACAAAAAAAAAGAACAACATTTCGTGTTTTTATTTTTCTAAACAAGTAGGAAGAATTCAAATCATGTAACAAAAAAAAAAAAAAAAAAATTCTCTTAAACTCTATGATTTTAATCTGACACATACAAAATCTCTAGTGGTAAATCATTACACATTCATTTTTCAAAATCAACTTTGTCAAAGTTTTTATTTTTTTTTGAAAGCAAAGAACTTTTTTACACATTTTAAATTTAATGAAGCTTTAAACATAATCTATCATAAGAACAATATATTGTGCGACCATAAAAACTGCCTAAAAGTAGGCAGATGTTATTTGAACAAAACTTCTGGCTTTGCATATTAATCATGTTTTAAATTCAACCTTCTCTGCTTTAAATTATGTAATTGTAACTATTTTTTGTTGTTGCAATCTGTACAACATTGTATTATTGAAAAAAAAAAAATCATTTAAACCTATTTTTTAGCACAATGTTAACAACTTTTTAATTGAAAAACTTAAAATTTTTTTTGTATAAGCAACCATATTTTTTTACGAGGAAGTCCACCCTCCTTAGAAAAACAACGAAAAAAAATCTCAATTGCAAAACTTTTAGTTGTGGAAATTTTTGGAATATGTATGTGCTCAAAATAGAATATTGAATAGATTGTTTAAAGGTTACATGCTATTGTTTTCTTAAAAAATGTATACAGAAATACTACATCAACAATATTTCTAGAGTCTATTTTTAGGAGGGGAAAATGAAGATGAAAATTATGAAATAGTCTAAGGCATAATTTTATGTGTTAACAGGGCATAAAACTTTTTTTTTAGCACATAATATTTTGTGTTTCTGTTATTGAAAAAATTGGTTTTAAAATTCAAAGCACATGCTAAGGAGGCATATAAAATGAAAACTGAAAGGTATAATTAAGGCGTGTTAAAACAATAAGAGTTTTTTTTAATATATATAATTGTAAGAAACGGTAGGCAGTACTATGTTTTCTATTGTCTTTAATATTAATAATGTTTAGTCTACCTAAAAAATATTTAGTCTACCTAAAAAATATTTAGTAAAAGTAATTTGGTTCAGAAAAAAATTAGGTTTACAGAATGAAGCTGGAGAATCCTTTTTATTATTCGTTCGAAACCATTTTAGCTTAATTGAAGATACTAATAGAAAATGATTAATTCAAAGAGGGATTTATGTTGGTTGATATAGTTTTTCTGCAGGCCTTTGGGGACTTTCTATAGAATTTTTTGTATTTAATATACTTTGTAATCTATGGCTATGTAAAATTAATAAACTATGTTGCTTAGTACATAACCAAGTTAAAGGCGAAACATTAAAATAAAAACTATTTTTACAAAAGTTGAGTAAATAAAATAACAAAAAGAAAATAAATAAAAAATAGCCTTATTGCCATTAAAACAAGAAGGCGTTAGTTAAAGGAGGGGTTTTGTTGGACGCAGGAAGAGTTTATCTCTATTACAACTGATGAAATTGTTACAATCATTTTGTTGTACTATGAAACGCAAACACAAGTTTCCTACACGCCAGTTTAAATGCCACTGATTTCCAATGCGTTTCAAACCGGTTTTAAAATTTTCGCGACATGTGTGGTCTTTCAAAGAAGTCTATCGGGCATGTTCTGACAATCGCTAAACGCTTAACACTTACGATTCTGACTTGAAATCGCATTAAAGGTGTTCAGTAAATCGCAAGAAGTTTGGCGACTTCAAATCTCTAAAGTATGCTCAAGTAAACTGGAATATTTTTAAGAAACTATGTCAGATCAAAAGCCAAACGCACGAGTATTAGAATACAAAATGGCATAAACTTAAATAAAACTCAGAAATTACTTAAATTTACAATTGCTGCTATTCTGGGCCTAAACCGTTTTGCTTTGAGCCATGGTAGTGAAAAGTTCTCTTCCCAACAAACACGGAGCCATCGACGACTGCTGGCAGTCAATAGTCAAACATCAATCAAAGGTTAAATACAATTTTGTTTAAAGATTCATGTTTGACTATTGACCAGCAGTCGTCGATGGCTGTGAGTGTTAAACGGCAAACCCCTTTGAATAGTTTTAGTGGTTGCAATCGAAACATGTAAGGGTAACCTGTCCGTAAAAGCCTGGGTTCGAGCCCCAGCTGCAGTCAAGAATGAAAAATTATCAATAACAATTTTAATTAATTTTCATGTTGTAAAATTCCTTTCTTCATAAAAATAATGTAATGAAAATTTAATTTGATGAACTTTAGCCTAATTAGAATATTAAAATTTGTTATAAATAAAAAAATAACCACAATACTTATTACTTTTAATTCATGTTACATTTTTATTTATGTTACATTGATAAAACTATAGCATATACAACCCATATGACAAAATAGAACACTTTTTGAATTGCCTAACTGTAATTTGTCTAGCAAAAAAAAAAAATATGCTCTGCTTGATTTTTGTTGATTTGCACTTAAATTAAAATTCAATATGCGTATCGGCGATAGAGAGCCGATATTTCCTTCTGAGCATCGCTATCGTATCAACAAAAATGCATGTCGTTATATCCCTAAAATTATTCTGTATATTCTGTATATGAAGGGTCGGATTGACCTGAGTAAACTTTTTTACTTGTTTATTAATTCCTTTAATTATTCTGAATCAAGTTTTTGCAACATTTTTTTAAAATAAGAAGTAAAACATACTTTAGGGATTAGTTAAATAACTCTTATTATTTAATATCTTATGTAATTTTCTTTAACGCCCTTAAAATGTCAAAACTTTGTTTAAACTCTTTAAAACGTTTTCCTTATATTTTGTTCGACTTCAAGTTAAAAACTTGTTTTAACTTCTAAAAAACATTTAATTTTTTTTTTCTATTGCTACTTAGTACAATCCTAAAATTTAATGGATCTCTATTAGCCTAAACTGCTACTTTGTTTAATTTTATAAACTTTTATGCTGCGTTGAGTTTTATCTTTCTTTAATACTGATATATCCTTAAGGTATGCTACAAACTGATGTATCCTTAAGGTATGCGAGAGTTTTTATTTTATTCTGTTTCTTTGTTTTCTTTTCATTTTCTATTTTATTTGACCTGTTTCCGAGGTTAGTTAAAAAAAAAATCCTTTTTGCTAAGCTTACTCTTACTGTGTAAGCTTATTTTATCATTTCAAATATTATTTTTTTCCTATTCTGTGTGTGTGTGTGTGTGTTTTCTTTTTGTTCTATATTTCCTTATTTCACTTTGCTATTACATGCATACTTACCCCTTTTTTCCAACTAATGTAGCTATTTAATACATTCTATTTGATTTTTTCATTTCATTACTTTCATACAGTTTTGGTGTCTGCAAATATAGAAGTGTGATGTCAAACATCGTACACTAGATCCTTTGTTAACGTGTACACTCAAAACAAAGTTTGAACTAGATTTAAGTTAGAAATTAACTTATTTTAACTACCTGTTTATCGATTTCGAACGTCAACGTTCGCATTGAAAATAATATTTAGAACAAAAACAAAATTCGAAAATTTGTTCTTATTTTAAATGTTGTTTTTTTTTGCGAACGTTAACGTTCGAAATCGATGAAAAGGCTGTAAGTTCATGAAATTTTCTTCAATTTAAATTTAACTTAAAAATAAGAATTTTTACTTAAAACAAGGAAATTGTACTTCACGGAAGTACTTATATGAAGCACATAATTATATAAACTTTATTATTAATTTGCATAATATTTTAGAAAAAAAAGAAAAAACCTATAGGGAAACCCTTTGAATAATCTTTATTGTATAATGATTGCCTACAATTAGGCTCTATTATAATATAAATTTTTAAAATGGTTTCTGAAGCGGCTTTAATTTTTAAAGAACCCCTAAAATTTTTATTTCAAAAAATTCCATTTAGCTTAAGTAAGATTTTGAAGGTCTATTTGTGGTAACGTTCAACCCTTTTCTTTCAACTTTTTTTTAATTCATTCACATGTTTGATTTTTGTTTTTTCGACACGTTTGGGTAAGTGCTTTTCTACTTGCAATCGTTTTTTTTATTTTATTATTTGCAGTCTTCAGTTTGCTAGTTTGTTGTTGCTACTGTTGTTATTTCTGGTGCTACTGCTGTTTGTTGTAGTTGCCCTGAAGGGTTTGACAAACTGTTGCTATTACTCGGGTTATAAAGAATACATGTCATGTCTTAATTTTGTTTTTTTTTTTGTATATTTTGCTACTTATGAAGAATTTTAACTTTCTGGTAAACACTAAGAGTCAACTTACATATATTGCAACAAACCTAAGAGAATCAGGAAGGGGTTTTAAGGATATTTTACATGTTTAAAGTTTAGATTATTGAAATTTTCTTGCTAAAGAATATAGATAGAATTTGTTAAAGTAACAATAAGTTTTTAAAGAGAAGGTACTTTTCCTTTTACATTATAGAAAAAAAAAATGTTTTTTAAACAAACATTTTATTCTTTTAAAAAACTTTTCTTTAGCTTCACTTTTTTTGGTAAAATGGTTTATTGACCGCCTTTTACTCAATGCAAATGCATGAAACTTTGCAGGCATACATATTCCCGATGACAATACACGAAACCATGGGTGTAGCCGGGATAAAATCTAGGGGGCGGGCAAAATTGCTTAAAACCTTTTCTTTAGCTTCACTTCGGAAAATCAAATCTTGTAACGTTCATTTAACCGCCTTATACTCAATGCAAATGGATGACACTTTGCAGGCATTCATATTCCCGATGACAATACACGAATACATGGGCGTAGCCAGGATACAATCTAGGGCAGCAAATTTTTTTCTAAAACCTTGTCTTTAGCTTCACTTCGGAAAATCAAATCTTGTAACGTTAATTTAACCGCTTTATACTCAATGCAAATGGATGAAACTTTGCAGGCATACATATTCCCGATGACAAAAAACATGGGCGTAGCCAGGATAAAATCTAGGGGGGGGGAGGGCAAAATTTTTTTTAAATGTTCTTTTTTAAGAAAAGCGTTTCTTAACCCTTATGTGTGTGGACAGGTACCTGTGTACCTATTGCGTTTTCAAATCGAAATTTTTTATATAAGATTTTAGTCTACAATTCTACAATTTCATGAGAACTCCTAACTTTTTGTTATTATTATATTTTCATAGGTGTTTATATACAATATGAGTTTGGGGGGGCGTGGCATACCAATTTGCTTTTTGCACCCTTAATAGGGTGAATAGGTACCTGGGTACCTGTATACGTTTTATATTACAAATTTTTTTTTTTTGGGTGTAGGATTTTAAAAAATATATGAAAAGGAGAAAACCAGAGTAAAGTTCTAATATTATTTCATTAACCATCGATTGTTTGTACGATACAAGACAAAAAATTAGATTTCTCATACAATTTGCATGAAGGTACCCAGGTACCTATCCACCCTATAGAAGGTGTTTTTTTTCCACACACATAAGTGTTAAAAAAATTTTTTTAAATGTTCTTATTATTTTAAATTCCTTTTAAAAATTGCTTCCCAAAACACAACAGATTTTTAATTCCTTTTAAAAGTTGCTTCTCAAAACACCACAGATTCAAACGATGATTTTTTCCCGGTAATTTTGTATCGGTAATTCTTCTTTACTTGCTAATTTGTAATGCGCTCCGTGTCTTGTATTGCAAAGTGATGTTGCCATATTGATGTAATTGAATATAGAAAATAAAATGAAGCAACATATCAAAAATACGAATGTGTGCAAAAAGACACAGAGAACAGAAAATTTGATATTTTTGATACACGATCGTTCCCTTTTCACTATCAAACTCAAATGTTTCGCAGCAAATATTTCATAATATGGATGGTTAATTGAAGCACAGCCGCGAATAACATTGTAAGTTACAAAATATTTTTTTTCAGGAGAGCAAAAAAACGTTTTTAACAGGCAAGATTATTAATTTTTTTTTTAGATTATTAAAAATAATGATAATAAAAATTTTTGTGCAAAATATCAACAAATTTAAAACTTTTTTCACACTCTTTTTTAATTATTTTAATAACTCCATTTTTCATTTCATTCATTAACTGAGAGGCATGGGTCTGCAATAGGGTGGTTACAAGAAATCAATGTTGGATTTTCCATCGGCGCAACTCCCTTATATGTGCCGATAGCATAGAAAATGCGTTTCAGCCCAATCAGATAACGCTAACATGTGCCTCATTGAGAATAAATTAAGGAAAAACAGCGATTTTTCACTTAAATTCGTATTTCTTTGCCTTTATAACCGAAACCATTCATTCTAGGAACCTGAGTCGAGTCTTGTTATATATTAAATTTTATTCTTATTAATTTAGATATTGATAGTTTTGTTCCTTATACCAATAGATAAAGTATATTTAGCATTACTTAAGGACAAAGAAATACGAATTTTAGTGAAAAATCACTGTTCCACTACACAAAGCACGTTTAAAACCATTTACTTTGTATCATTTTTAAGTAACTTACAACGTTCTTCCACTAGCTGACTCTTTGTATGCCCTTTTTAAAGGCTTTAAGGTGCATAATTTTGGGTGATTTGAGGTTTAAACAGTGTACGAGAGTAATGTTAACGGTTATCTGCAAAAAAACAGTTTTTGCAAAAAGTGGCTTTTACAACGTTATTCGCGGCTCTGCTTCAATTATTAGTTGCAATTGGAAACATTTAGGCATTCATTAGAAGGAGCTTCGTTTTTTTGTTTTAGACCGCATTTACATCTATGCAATTAACGCCGAGTTTTTTTTCTATTTTCTTTTAAAGTAGTTTCTACGAAACTCTTTTCACATTTACATTTACATTTTTTTCAAGCATTTTTTCAACTTTTCCAACCCCGTTTTCTTCCCTGCACCTCTAGCTAACAAACAAAAAGTTGCATGCGAAAGTTGCGGCGTTAATTGCATAATGTAAATATAGTCTTACTCCTTTTTTTGTTGCGTATTATTGATAGTTAAAACTGTTGACGACATTTTTTTTCTACCGCCAACAGCAAAACCTCAATGTGGCTCTTCTAATACCTCCCGCATTATTATTTCCGTAAGGACATTACAGTTTTTACTGCTTATAAGCATTTCATAATTTGCACGTCGTGGTGCCTTTTAACGAGAAATGCATTTATAAAAACTCGCACTTTTGAACATACAGTGCTAATGAAAAAAACTCGCTTAATTTCATCGGCATCATGAACTAGCAAGAAAGTAGAGTCGGTCAAGCCCGACCATATGATACCCTTCACAGTATTTAAAAACAAATTTTGGAGAGTGTATGGCTTTATAAATAGGGATCTTTTTAAATTCCATTAAAATCTGTAAGGTAGTTTCGGAGAGGCAGAAATTGCCCCCTATCTCCCCTCGTGGCCCTATATTAATAAAAATGCATAGCATGTGTGTCCATATAAAAATGGGTCTATCTTTGTTTTAAATTTCATTAAAATTGGTTTGATAGTAGCACAAAGACCCCATTCCGGAAAGCAGCTTGTTGAGGGATATATGAAATTATGGACCGATTCGCCCCATTTTCAATATGCTTGGTACTTGTACCAAATTTCATCAAATTATCTTCAAAATTGCGACCTGTACTTTAATCACAAGGTTACATTTACAGCCAGCCGGACGAACATCGTTAGATCGAATCAAAATGTGTTTCTCAGTCGATCGGTATACTTTAAGGTGGATCTAGGACCAATATTTTAAGGTCATACACACATCAGCACAAATGCAAAATACCCTCTCCACTATTGTGGTGTGGGTAAAAAGCGTTTTCTTACCTGTATCGAAAATGCATGAATAATTCAAAGTTTGATCAAAATGTAATAAACTTAGTTTTGATGAAATAATTTTGTGCGCTTTATTAAAATAAAATAAATATTTTCGGCTATTTTAAGTAACAGACTGTAATTGCACAAGTTTGGACGCTTAAAAGCGTAAAATGCTTATGACCTGTGTGTAAATAAGCGATAAATGCTGTAATGTGCGGCTTTCACAATAAAAGTGATCGAACGTGCGGTAAAATTTATATGTAAAGCATTCAGTTCTTGATCACTTGTATTATGAAAACCGCGCATGAACGATGTGGAGGATAGAATACAACCCTGTCTTATGCCAGACTTAATAACGAATTACCATGTGGTTGAATTTCACTGCGGCGTTGTTATGTTTGTACAATTCGTATATAATCCGTACTAGATGTTGTCGTACTGCTTATCTCAGTAAAACTTTCCAAAGAAGGTTCGAATCCACAGAATCAAATGCTTTAGTATAGTCCACAGAAATTTGTTCTTTTGTTCCTTTGCCATTATGTTCCATTATGGCGGAGTTAGACAATTGTAGGGTATGATATGGTCGGGCTTGGCAAACTATCCATTTTTACATGTTTCAAAAACAGACTCAGACTTTCTGCACGAAAAGTTTCATAGTGTGAACCCAGATAAAAGGGTTATTTCCCTGCAGAAGATTATGAGGTATTTGCCTAAACACCACTAGTACAATTACTAGAACAAGAAGTACTAGTGCTAACGGGGTTAGAGTTTTTATATAAAAATACTAGTGCATATGAGTTCCAGTACTTGATGTAGTACAAGGGCACTCACTACTTGTGGACTGAGATTTTGTAACAAAACTAAAATTCCAGAACATATTTCTATTTTGATACAGCTTCTTAAATTTGATTTCAAATCAAAGTTTTTCCTGGGATTCCAAAATTAATCATCAAGGTTCGTTATATTGTGCTAAATTCCCATTTCATACTATTAACAAACTGAAGATTATTGTTGATGGGATAAGCTATTCCTATGCGCATTTCACTGGTTGCTTAGGCCAGATCATCAGGAAACTTCATCCAAAGATTTTAGAAAAACTAAAGATATTATACAAATAAAACTGTTAAGCGAATAAGAATTATTAGCCCCAGTTTTACTTGTAACAATATCAAATCAATCAATCATCAATTCAAATTAATTTTAAATCATTTATTTATGGCATTTTTATTATAAAAAAATATTTGAACATTTTTATGAAAAAAAGCACCCAGTGTGGTCCAAGTGCACTAGTACACGTCTAGTACCAATAGTACTAGTGATGTTCCAAGCACACTCAATGCTAATTTGAGCATTAACATGGTATAAAAAAGTTTACCGTTGAGAACTAGCACTGGTTATTTTTGTACTAGTTTGGCACTTATAAGGTACTAGTTCCATCTCCTGCAGGGTTGCTAAAAGGAAGCTTTTTCAAATATTTTTACATATTTTACTAAAAGGGCACTTTTCACATCACAAAGAAAGAACTTTTAAACAACTGAATTAAATTAACTGGCATTTAGCTTTTGTTCCGTGATATTTGCGCCATTGCATTTATTTTTTTAATATTTTAATTAAACATTTGTCATAGTTGTGTCATATTTTATAATTGAATTTGTTGTTTTTTAAATAATTTTAATTAAAAAAAACTATTTATGTATATATTTGTTTTTTAATATTTTTTTTGTTTTATTTGGCTGTCATAAATAATATTTCATAATTAAAATTAATGTAAAGTGTTGTCACAAATTATTATCTATATTATAACACATAAAATGCGATAAATAATTTAATTTTTTTTTTTGCAAAATATTCAATAAATTACAATATGTAATAATATTAACCCATTTGCTGAAATGAATACAGTAAGAAACAACTAAAAGGAACAAAATGGAATTTCCGAAAAAAAACAAAAAAAACAAAATTTAAATAAAAATTTTGTATTCCCAAAAATTACTTTGATAATATTGGAATTTTTGTTTTTAATAATTTGCTTTTCTCTAATTGAGATCTTTGGCAGTTTTTTGATTTTTATAACTCATTTTAATTTTTGATGTTGATTAAGGGGATAATTAGGTTTTTGTTTTTATTAATTATTCATTTTTATCCACAGTGATTATGTTAATATATATTTTTTGTAACAATTAAAAAAGGAAATGATAAACATTTAATTTGTTTAATAATAATTTTAATGATTTCTTTAAGCTCAAATGGGGGCAAAATAAAATTAAATCGAAATTGAAATCGAACAAGATTTTAAGTAAAATTTTTTACAAAATGACCAGGGTTTTTCCTGGTTTTAAGAGTTGTTCTTGTAAAGTTTATTGGTACTCAAAAAATAAAATTGATTAAAAGGAATATTCAGCCTTATTCCAGTTGTCGTTGTCGTAATAGCTCAAGTCGTTTTTTGTAAGAGATTAAAGTAACACACAACCAGTGTTTCTTAATCTCTTACAAAAAACGACTTAATCGATTACGACAACGACGACCGGAATAAGGCTGATTGTTATGAATTTTCAGTGCAGGGTCGTTTATAAAATTTGCTCAATTTCAAATCTACTTCATTTAAAATTTTAGAACATGCCCGATAATCTTTCTTAATACAAACAAAGATTTAGGAGTTAAAAAAAGTTGTTAAGTGTATTTGTGCACTTCGGAACTTTGTTGAAGTATAATTGTGAGGATATCTGTCTATTTTCGCTCCAGGTACCGTGCATTTTTCTAAAGCATCCATTTATTGACAGCTCTTACATTTTATATTTTATTTTTGTTGTAGAACAAATCACATATTTTTGTAAAATCAATTAAATATAGCAACATTGGGAAAGGACTTGGTAAAGTCGAAGTTAAACTCCAGGGGCCTAATTCTGGCAGTCGTGATCGAGTACTTCCTCGCTTCAAAAGCAATTCAGTGGATACTGAACGAATCGAAATTATTTTTTCAGTAATTAATGATTTACAACACTGAAAAAATAATTCCGATTCGATCAGTACTGACTGAAATAATAAAATATTAAATTGCTTTCGAATCAAGCAAGTACTCGATCACGACTGCCAGAATCAGACCCCTGATAATTGCTATTTTTTTCGGGGGAAAAAGTAAATTTTTTTATAACTGGGCATTCGTTAAGAATATATGTTCGACTTTCACCCACCACTTTGTAAGCGGCTCCCTTTCTTTGGCGTATATATTTTTGTGCCAAGTTTATGTTTTAATAAAAAAGTACCCACATTTATCATTTTAAAGGTTCTCATTCACGCAGGATCCTGCGCCTGTAATAAAATGTTTCTAAGTTCAGTATTACAGAAAATTCAAAATGTACTACATTTAGAACTGAGAAGTAGAAAAGAACGAAATTAAATTTCCCGTATTTTTTCTTCTTGATACTTTATTTCTCCCCATTGAACTATCAAAAATTTAAACGTTGTAGTGAGAGCCCATTATTTAATACGAATATATCAATGAATGTAGGAAAATGTTTCGTTAAAAAAAAGTTCCAAAAATAGGTACAATTTTTACCCCTTCCTTAATCCTTCGAACTTCGAAAAAGTTCAGAATTCGTATTTATATTTTTTCAGATAAGATACAAATGTGATACAATTTTTATTTCAATGTTTATTGACTAAATTTTGTAAGTTCAATTATATAAAAGAAATCAAAAAGTACCAATTGAAAAACAAAAAGTACCAATTAAAAAACAAAAAAGTGCCAATTGAAAAACAAAAAAGTACCAATTGAAAAACAAAAAAGTACCAATTGAAAAACAAAAAAGTGCCAATTGAAAAACAAAAAGTACCAATTGAAAAACAAAAAAGTACCAAATGAAAAACAAAAATGTACCAAAAAGTTTCCTCTTTTATTTTTTCATTCCCTCTAGATTTTATGTTTTTAGCTTCAATTTTATAGAAAATTAAAAAAGTACCAGTTAAAAAACGAAAAAGTACCAAATAGATCCCTTATACAGATTCTTACAAAATTAAGCAAGCAACATCCTGAGTGAATGAGAAAAAATAAAAGGTTTTTTTTGGTACATTTTTGTTCTGCAACTGGTACTTTTTGAATTTCCTTCATTTTCTTTGTCCAATACTTATGAAAATTCCAAAAGTACCAGTGGGAAAATAAAAATTTCTCTCTTATAGATTCTCATTCACTTACGGCATTGCATGAATAATTTTACGGTCCTAGTCCAATATTAACACAAAATTAAAAAGTACCACTTGAAGAATAAAAAAATTACCAAAAAGTCTTCTCTTTTAGTTTCTCAATCGCTCTGAACTATGCTAGTATTAATAAAAATTTAAAAAGTACCAGTTAAAGGCCGAAAAAGTACCAAAAATATTCCACTTACAGATTCTTATTCTCTGTTCTACTTAAAGAACAAAAAAGTAGCAACATTTTTCATCTTAAGGTTCTCATTCACTTAGGACCCTGCACCTAAAATTTTATATTTCTAAGTTCAATGTTACCACATGCAGTAAAAAAATAAAAAATTTTAGTTTCCCTTATTTACCCTTTTTGGTACTTTTTATCCCCACTGAAGTATCAAAAATTTCAATATTTTAGTGGGAGCTCAAAATTAAAAATTAAAAATGTGTCAATAAATGGAGAAAAATGTTTTTTAAAAAATGTACCAAAAATAGGTACAATTTTCATTCTTTAAACGTTCGAATTTTAAAAAGGTACCAGACGTATATTTATATTGTAAGATAAGTTGCGATTTTGGTATAATCTTTATTTATATTTTTAATGGTTTAAAAGATAGACGGGGTGACAAATAAGTTTTAAAATACAAGTTTTATCCGTTCTAATGGATAATGGACAGCGATAAGTATTATATTTTTTCGTATGTCTTTAAGTTTTGGAGATATAATGTTAACGAATTTTCCCGTTTTTACATTTTACCACCTAAACGTTCGATTTCCAAAAATTTCGTCGATCTACGAAAGCAACAAAAAAAATACAATGTTGTGTTTTTGGTGTTGTACTTGTTGTAGTATTGCCACTACCGTTTACATGAATTCGCCTTGATTGTGACGTTGCTTTTTGCTAATTGTTGAGAATCGGTAAGGAATCGTTTGTGCTGCTATTCTCTTCCGTTGTGCTGCTGCTAGCCTACATTCGTTTTTTTTATATGGCGGCTTACAGAAGCTGTTTATTTAATTATTTTTCCTACAAGCTGTTTCCTAAAATATAAAAATTATTATACTGGGGTTGAATATCAGAAATCCAAAAATATGTTACATGTTGCCCTTTCACTTTTATCAAAGGGTTATAAATGGAGCAT
This sequence comes from Pollenia angustigena, assembly GCA_930367215.1. Classification (NCBI taxonomy): domain Eukaryota; kingdom Metazoa; phylum Arthropoda; class Insecta; order Diptera; family Polleniidae; genus Pollenia; species Pollenia angustigena. The sequence continues at coordinate 13,217,094 of OV884060.1, read as the reverse complement.
TTTTAAAAAGGCTGTTCTTGTTTTTGAAAAAAACTATATTTTTGATTTTCTTTATATTTTTTGATTAAAAATTATGAAGGGAAACTACTTAAAGAAAATTACAAATGGGGGATTTCATGTCAAGTGACCCAATTTTGAAATCGATGTCTTCCGATTTGGATGAAATTTGCAACAAGGTTAGTCCTATTGGAAAGTAGTTTAGACACAAATTTTTAACAAGATCGGTCTAAAAGTATCTGAGTTAGTTGGGATCAAAATTTGACATTTTGGCCATACAAGTGTTCTTTCTTATCCATGTAACTTATTACCTATTGGTGTTAGCAAAATTTGTCCCAAGTAGCTTCGATAGCTATTTGATCAATATTTTAAAAATTTTTTTTTAAATTAAAATTTTTTTTTTATATTTTTTATATCCGGAATGTTTATTTTTTTATTTTTGTTCAAAAAAAAGCTTATTGTGTAGTTTTGGTCGCTATATATATATGGCATATATCAGCCATGTCACAGAGTACAATTCCGTTCGGAAACGGAATTCATTCCGTATTTTGGTGCTTCAGAAAATGACGAAAAAATGTTTCGGAATGAAACCATTTTTGTTTTCATGAACGGTATGGTAGTTGTCTGTATCTGAAAGGCCATAAAACTATCAAAATACACTTTCCATCAACAAACAAATATGTTTTCTTCAATTCCGAACGGAATCATACCGAACGGAATTGTACTCTGTGACATGGCCCTATATGTATATGTATATGGCAATGATTTTTGGTCGTTAAAAATGTAACACATTTACCCCTAAAATTTGTTACCTTTTTCCTAAAAAATGTCTGGAGAAAAGCACAATTTCACGGAAAAAGACTGTTCATTATTTATTCACGATAGGCGAGATCTTATGAGGGTGTGAGTAACCCTCGGTATGTGTTAAAAAAATGTTAGCAACATTTAGCGTTAGAAAAGAAAACGCCATAAGTTAAATGTTTTTGGTTTGCCTAATTGGAATAACAAAATATACCCCCTATTCACCACTTTTGGTGGTGGAGGGTTTAAGAACAAACAAAATGTGTATTTTGTTCATTACGCTTGAAATTCCAAAAAAAAAAAAAAAAAATCAAAGATCATTCAAATAATGTTTAAATCTAGAACTGACTAACACACAATATTGTGTAAAGATGCCTACAGTAGTTCCCAAATCGTCGTAATGATTGAAAGGAAAAGATTTAGTAAAAAAGCATTATACCTCAAGCCTTTATCCTTTTGGAAATAAAAAAATAGCTTTAATGACGTAGTAATTGTAAAGTAAAAAAAAATTCAGATTTAAGAACAGCCCCACGAAACGGTGTATCTCATTTAGTTTTTTCAGAAGGTCTTGCTGCGATTTCCCATTTTTCCCACATACCACCAAGTTTTTTTTTGGTTTTTTTTGTTTATTCGGCTGTGAACTACCACATCATTGTTTTACAAATACTAACAAATTCTCTATTGTGTAACTGTTCTTGTGCAAGGACCTTTTTCTAAAAAGAAAATCAAGTGGGATTTACAAAAGAATTGCGTTGTGTATATCTTTTGTATAATATTTTTTTCTTGCGGGTGTGAGGAAAAAAAAATTCAAATTCCCGCTAAGCAAAAAACAGCTCCCCACCAATTAAAGCTTTTGTTGGGGCGGTATTTTTAAGATTTTTTTTTTTTGGTAACAAAAAATACACAGGCTGACAAAAGTTATTGTAGTTATCTACTTTCACTTCACTTCAATTCAGTTGTTCAGTGTTTTTGTGTGATCCTTTTGTGGTTTGTTTTTTCTTTTTCAGCGAACTGGAAAATCCTTTTCTAATTTTTTTGCAGTTGTAGCATTTTGCTGTTGCTCAGGCGAAAAAAAGATTTTATATTGTTTAATATTGTTTTAACAAAACTCTGGGAAATTTAAGATTTTTTGTGCAGTTTGTTCATAGTTTTTTAGGTTTCCTTTTCTAGTGCGTATGTGATTTTTAATTTTTCAACTCCTTGTTGCCCTACAGAAAAATAAGGAGATAAGTGGCCTTCAAGTAGGCCATTTTCTGCAGTTATAAGGTTAACTAGATAGATAGGTTAACTAAGATAGTGTATTCTTGGGCATTTATCAAAATAAGACGACGAAGATAACATTTTTGGAACAAAATATAAGATGAGAAAATTTTAATGAACTCTAATAATGTCTGAGCTGTTCCGAATGATAATAAACAATCTGTTCTCTTTACCTTGATAAAATATATTGGTTCCTTTTACTACTCTGAGAAGCATATTTCTTAAAAAAAAAAAAAAAAAAAAATTGCCTGAAGGATATATTTAATGCGTTTTCGGATATAGAAAAAGTTTGGTAAATTAAAAACCCTAAATCCCTCGTAAAATCTCGTGGTGAAGACCTCCACAAAGATATCTATGTATATACATAATTTTCTAATTGGTGTGTTCCTCTTTTAATGTCTATTCACAGAGCCTTTTAAAGCCTACTGATGGGCAAGAAAGTTGAAAATTGAAATGCGTACACAGAAAGAAAAACACTCGGGATAAATTCAGTTTCTTATACTTACTTTAAGTATTAAAACGTACACTAAACGTACTTAAAACAATCCTAAATGGCATTACTTTCGAAAATCAATCCCGGAATTTCTTAAAATAAGTATAAAATTCTTAAATCAAGTAAGAAAAAGTAAAATAAAAGATTAAACTTTTCGTTGGTAGTTCCACTCTGAGAGTAAAAAAACAAAGCAAGCGTCTTAATATCTCATTTAACTTATCAAAGTTTGTTTTAGACACTACAACAACACTACACAAGTAATTAAAAAACGATTTGCTTGTTGTGTGTAAAAACAACAGAACAAGACGAAAACACATTATTTTAATGTTTAAAAAGTAATATTGAGAACTCTGGCTTCTCATTTAGTTTATATTTTCAGTTAAATATCTGTGGCATTTTGACATAACATCTTAAGTCATGTTTAAAAAGCTAAAAAAAAAATGTTGTTAATCATACGAATTTTCATTCAAAAACATTTTTGTTAACGGTAAATCAAATTTGTCTTTAATTTTGGTTTATTTTTTAATAAAACTGACTTTTTCACCGATTTTTTTTAAAACTTTTTTGCTATCTTATCTGGACTTAAGATGTTTTGTCAAAATGCCACAGATATGAACATTAAGTTTTTAAAGTAAAAACCATATCGGGAATGATGCTGGCGTTTTATAATTGAAATTCTGCAAGGTGTAAAACAGGTAACTAAATCAATCATAATAAAGTTCTCTTTCTAATTTAATTTTTGGTTTATTTCAAGTACGAATTCGGGATTAAATCAACTTTATAACACTGGAATCAAGCGCTTTTCGAGATTGATTCTATCTTAGTTTTACTTAAATAAATCGCATTTTCGGATTATTTCAAGTACGAATTCGGGATTGAATATGGTTAAGTTGAATCAATCTTCTTGTACTTTATGCAATAATATCCGTACTTACCGTTCTATTGATACCGCTTCGGATGGATTTGAGTACGGATGGATGGATTTTTCTTTTGAGTATATAAATAGTAAAGCACCTAACGTAGTCAGAATTTTTGGCCTGTGGGCGGAAAATTAAAAGGAAAAAAGGGGCGTGGGAAAATTCATTTTTTATTACACATTTAAGCTTATTTTAAAGAACCCTAATGCTGAAAGTTGCCTAGCATATAGTCCTAACAATGTAGCATAGCCTGAATTAGTCGCATCTAAGATTTTTGGCCGATGGGCGGAGAATTGAGAGGAATGCGGTGTGGCGAAATTGTGTTATGTTATATTTCAGCTAATTTTGAAGCCTCCTGAAGACAAATTAAGCTAAGAATTGCCAAGAATATGGTACTCACGTTGGGGTTTACCTCAAAGTAGTTTTTCTTCCTACCTGGCAGGGGCAGGCTTAACAGCTACACCTTCTCCAGTTGTAGTTCAGAAAGCGTCAATTGTAATTTAGAAAGCGTCAATCGTTAATCAGAAATTGTCAATTGTAATTCAGAATATAATGAAAATACTACGAAATATATACGAATATCTTTAGCTCTTTGGTAAAAAATCTTTTTTTTTTTTTGTTCTGAATTACAATTGACGCTTTCTGAATTACAATTGACGATTTCTGATTTACAATTGACGCTTTCTAAATTACAATTGGAAAAGGTGTAGTTATAAATAAAGATAAGTTGAAATCTTTTAGAAAAGTCAAGAAACAGATTATTGGAAGGTCGTCCTAAAGAAGCCTAAAACGTTTCATCTTTATAATCCCTTATAAAGGAAATTAGTAGAGTAATTTCAAAAATACAAAAGGCCTTGTTTTTTTGTCCTTTTTGCGTTTGTATATGTATATGCAACTGTGCTTGTATGAGTGTTTGTCCTTGTCTATATTAGCTTCAACATTTCAGTCTGCTTGTCTGGTTTTCTATTTAAATGTCAAAACTAATTAAAAGTTTTATTTTTCACTACAAAAGTTTCCTGTTAGGGGTATTTTTTTCGTTGTCTATTTTTTTTTAAATATTTGAGTTTATTTTATATATTTGTAAGTTAAACAAAAACTTTTTTGCAATTCTATACAAAAAAGTTTAGTTTTGAGAAATATGTGTATTTTTATGTTTGAGAAAAATTGTTTTACTACAAACAAAGTAGCACTTAAACGGCTGCTGCGTTAGAGTCTCCCTTTCCTTCGTGGAGATATTTATATGCCAAAGTTAATGTTTAAAGGTTTGAACAAGAAAGTACCAACATTTTTCATCTTATGGGTTCTCATTCATTTACGACCCTGCTTCTATAATTTTATGTCTCTAAATTCAATATTATATAAAATAAAAAACGTTTCAGCTGTAGAACGGAAAAGTCAAAAAAAGAAATAAAAATTCCCGTATTTCCTTTTTTGGAAACTTTTTTTCTCCCCATTGAAATATCAAAAATTACAATATTGCAGTGGGAACGCAAAATTTAATACGTATATGTCAATGAATGGAGAAAAATGTGTTGCAAAAAAAGTACCAATTGCATGGGACCCTTCTGGCTTACCCAAATGCAAAGCATTACATTTGCGCCATGGATTTTGCGGCAATACTAGACTGATAAACCTGGCTTAACAGACAATTTCTTGCGCTTCGGGTTGTCGTAGTGAATTTTTTCTTCATCGCCAGTTAAAGAAGTAAAGCGAAACTTTCCGCTAATGATACTTGTTTGGCGCAAAAATTATTTTATGGCGATTTAGTAGAATTTTAGTCAGCCATAAACTTTTTTTACCATCTCGGTTTCAATTTGCTTACCTTAAGATCAATCCCGATGCTTGCAAGCGAACGTTTTGAATTCGCTGCTTGAGTGACAGCTAATGAGTTTGTAACAAACCTTCAAGCATCATCTTTGAACTATTCTAGTTGACAGTCTTCGTTAAAACTTTTGAACCGTACAAACCATCACTCGGAGGTTCAAAATGATGGAATATATTCAGGATAAATTTCGGTGTGCAATCGCTAGTGCATTGTTTTTTTTTTTTTTTTTTTTTTTTTTGTTAAAGAAGTTAAGAGAAACTTCCCGTAAATGCTGCATTGTTGGTACAACATTCAACTTTTCCAAAAAAAACCTTGTACACTGATAGAAAAGGCGTCATAACGCTGATGTATTTTGACATTAGTACTATGACAAGTGTCTTCGTTTTTGACCCCATGACAATTTTCATCATGGTGATGTCAACCTTAACATCACTTGGACAAAGTGTGATCAGGGTCAAAATGAAATTCAGTCATCAATGGGATGACACATCGGCATCAGAGAAATGACGAACATGTCCTCAGTGCGGTGACGCAGTAACATCGGAGAAAGGACACATTAGCATCAATTTAATGACATTTTATCATCATTAAGTCAAAAGTCATTGGAATTGACTGAAGTCAAAGTGAGAGCATATTATTATTTACTTACCCGTTACATATTTTTGCTTCTTATAATAACTTGTAATCATGAAAATAATGTTAATTATATACAAAATGTGGCATCGAATTGATGTCACTTTAGTCATAAAATAGATGACACGCAAAAAATTACAAAATAGAACGAAGACGTTTGGATTGAATTTATGTTATTTTTTGCAGCATTGATGCCATTTGTAGTAACATTGATGTCACAATTCTGATGTTTAGGCATCATCAATATGAAGATGCATTTTTCTATCAGTGTACATACACTATAACCTTCGATGACTAAGTGCGAACAAATGACAAACGTTTCTGTTAAGTTAAACACCCAAAACACAGAAAATACAAACTAACCAAGCCAATTTATGTTTCTTTAAAGATGTCATAATTTTCCTTAAGGATTTTTTTCTTGTCTCTTAAAATTTTCAATCGTATAATTTTGTGTCATTAAGACACTACTAAACAAATCATCTTAATACTGCCATACAAATTACAGAGATAATTCGAGTATTTTCCTATAAATAACAAAATTTGTATTCTAAAAAAAGAAAAACAAAAAGCAAAATCCCTAAAAAAAATACATAGCAGTCTGAATGGCCATTTCCTCTAGAGGAATTGTTTAGTTGAATACAATAATTGAAAACAAGATGTCCGGACCATCTTTATTTGTAGCATCATCAAAATCATCCACATCTTCATTATTATTGTCATGTGGCTACATAGTTTTCATAATAACCAAACAAACATTCCACTTGATTCGGACACTATTCAACAATCATTATTAATAAGATTTTTGACATGTTTCTTTCTCCGTTACTCCTTAAAGCATTATGTAGCTTAAATTGTATTCAAGTTGTCTGAATGAAGGACACGTCTTATGCACACATACTAAAATAACTTAAAATAGATACAAACTAATAAATATCTATGCATGTACATTGTACACCTACCAACTGTTCATAATGATATAGTACATTAAAAATATATTTTACAAAATATACGTACGCACACATCCAAACATACTGGCGAATCCTTAAAGTTGAACGAAGGAATCAACATACATAATAATAACTACGATAATGTTAGAAGAACACGCAAAAGGTCCTTTTAACTACTTCGGCTGTTGCAAACAAATTTAAAGAACCATATTTATGAGTGTGTCTACGCGAGTGGTTTGAAAAGTATCTGCATTGAAGAAGTTTTTTTTTTTCTAGAAAAAGGATTTTTAAAAATAGAAAATTTCTTTAAAGTTGGTCTCACGTAAAGAAATCACAAAATAAATTTTTAACGCAAAATTCGTAAATACATTATGGGTTATTATTTTCACTCGTTACCATATAATGGGTAAATTAGTCCTCCATCAAGAAGCCACATGATGTTTATAGTTGCCTACGAGCATGTTTTATGATTTGCCGCTTAAATCAAGAACTGTGTTTAAGCGGAAAATCATATCATATTTTTTAAATATGTTTGATAATGTGGATGAGTTATATTCGCACGACATCGTTTTTTCGTATTTCGCTCTCTCATTCATAATTCACAGCCTAATTATGATCCACATTACATAATTCGTCAAACACAATTTTAAGAGGGAATTTTTTCATTTGTACGTAATTCACTTTGAGTTACTATGCCAACTATCACAGAAATAAATATCCCAATAAAATTTTTAACAACAAACTGTTAAAAATCAAATTTTAGGTGAACAAACTTTTTATTTGATTCAATGAAAAAATTTATTAAAATTGCGCCTTGCAAAATAGCACTCAATAAAACATATTGAATAGTGAAATAATTAAATATTTCTTCAAATTCAATAAAAAATATATTTGAATCAAAGTTAAGACAGTATTTTTGCAACTCTTGTCCATGTTTTAATAGCTAATAATTCTCATTCGCTGTAGAGTTTTATCTTTATAATAACTTTAGCTTTTTCAAAGTCTTTGAAAAAAAAATTCCTGATGATCTGGCCTAAGCCACCAGCGAAATACGCATAGGAAAAAACTTATCCCCCCCCCCACCCCCCCAACCCCAATACATTTAAGTATATTAATGAAAGAATTGGGAAATTAACACATCATCATTATTAAATAAATAAATAAAGATTCGATAAACATTTTTTTTTGATTTATTCAAAATTTCCAACTATTTATTTTAACAAAGCACGTAAACATTTAGTTGAAAAAAAAATATTTATTTTTTTATTGACTCAATAAACTTGGTTGTTGACAAAAAATTCAATAATTATACCTACAAACTTGTTAATCAATACCGCAAAAAGTCAACGCAGAAAACTACATTTTTTTAAATCATATATGCGATTTTCGTCTTCAAATATGAAAATTATTATTTTCTGTGTTCTAATGCTATGTTCGTACAACTTTGTTTTTTTCGTAATTCGCTCTCTCTTATTCGTAATTCACAGCTTAATTATGATCCAAAATACATTATTCGTCATTCAAAATTTTGAAAGCGAATTATCTCATTTGTAAGTAATTCATTTTGCATTACTATGACAACTACAAACAAGCATTCAAGTGACTCGGTTCTTTAAACAGCGTAAGAGGTACTTCACTCCATCTGATCTCCTTAATATTTATACCACCAAACGCGAATGAAATATAACTCTCAAATGTGGACCAGTGCTTCAAAGCCTGTTTTAAAGCTTCTCGGTCACATGCAGGAGTGGGCGAAGGTGTTCACTGGTGACAGTAGGGTGTCCAATTCTTTTAACTTCCTTAAACATCGTCGCAATGTGGGTTGTATTGCCTGAAAATACGTATGACTTGTGTGATCGTGTTAAGTACCCATAAGCATCGAGTACCCAATAAAAGTGCAACAACTCGTTACTCGGTACCCACTACACAATACTTTACTTTACTTTCTTTAAAGTCAATTGGTTTTTAATTCACCATATATAACGTCGCGTATGTATCGCCACTTCAAAACTTCCCATTGTCGACGGGACGTTTCCCATGACTTTCCAAGATTTTTCCGAGCTATCGGTCGAATTTAAATACCTTCCTCCCACAGAAAAAAAATCTAAAGTGGTTAAATCTTTTTCTGACCTTCCTGTAATAACTTGTAGATATTGTTTTAGGTGCTTCATGGAAAGGTTTTCAATGTTAAAGGTCAAGAATTTAACCCTAAAATGTATAAGGTCAGCACCATTAATCAAGGTTCTCTGATGTAAAATCGGTCCCTTTATATAAATATTGCCTTTATTTTGCACAGTTTCCGAGAAAACTTTGATAAATAAAATTTTTTTAAAAGTTTGTTTCGTTAATAAGAACATGAAACAAGAGGAATAATTCTGGCCAGTTAAAACTTTTAAAGCAGAAATTTTTAAGGAATATATTGTCTCTCAAATTTGTACAGTTGAACACAGACAGTTCATACGGCTCTTGTCTTATTGACACGATTGCTACTTTATAGGCGAGAGGGACGAGGGGAACAGAAACGAGTACACAGATGCATGTACTGTCTTTACGTTTTGCTTTTTCATTCGTTGTTTAATTTTGTTATTGTTTTCAATATCAAAAAAGCAGTGTCGTCAACATGACATGAATCATTTGAACGCCAATTCATGTTCGAAGAAGAAAAAGAAAGAATTTTGTCAATAAGACATGACCCGTATAAACTTAGACTATGTTTTTTGTTCTCTCTCTCTCTCTCTCTCTCTCTCTCTCTCTCTTGCAAGTTTTTTGAGTACGTGAACACTTACTAGTAACAATTATTGAAAATAAGCAATAATTTTCTGTTTTTGAACACCCTAATGATTGTTTCAAAAACCCAAAGTAAAAGCTGAGTGATAAATAGCGTTACTGAGTGACAGCTGTCAGTTTGCAATTGAGTGTTGCATATGTCAATTAACAAAAGAATAGCAAGTGCATCGCAACGCATTATGTGGAGTTAAAATATACTGAAGGAATTCAGTGTTTGCTGCAAATGGTCTTGCGAAATAGAAAATGCTAAATTTCGTAGCTTTTTTATGAAATTTAACGGAAACTCTGTGTATTTTGTTGTTGGACTTAACAAAACAGCTACTATATCATATTGCAAATGCTGTGAGGCAATACCATTTGCACAAGATTGTGAACCGGGCTAATGTGAGCAAACTAAAACGGTATTTTAAAGAAAAGTTATACTTAAGCATGTTGAAATCGAACGAGATTTTGATTTTAATTATTTGCAAAATCGCAGTAGCTTTTTGTTTTCCAGTGCTGTTTTGTAAAGATAATTGGCACTTAAAGTAAAACGGAATACTTTTGAGCTTTAATTACAAGCTCGTTTTCAAAATTTGTTTGATTTTAAATCCACTTCATTTCAATGTATAGAACATGTCCGACTGTCTGCATTATTTAAAACAATTTGTTTCAATATCATTTGAGTGAATAATGAATGAAATAAATAACGTACCATATATGGAACAAAATACAGTTAAGGGTTAAAACAATAAAGAACATTCAATTTAAAAATCGTCATCAAAATTTTCATAGAAAATTCGTTTAAAAGGCCTGTCATAAATCTTAAATATTTTTTACAAACAAGGCTTTTAGTCAGAGTTAAAAGAGAAAATCTCTTCCTTGTCAACAAACAAATGTCACTCGTTAAGGATGTTTTTACCTAAAGTTTTTGCAAAACTTTTCAGTTTGAACCTTCTTTTGCTGCAAATGTGTATGAATTAAAAGTATGACCTTATGTATGATAATATCATAATGGCTACAACTAGTTTATATGTCATTCTTGTAACATAGAATTTTTGGTCAACTACTTTCACATACAATTACACACATTTCAGCTACACTTTCGTAGTTTATGACAGTCATCATGATGGCATTGGTACACCAAACAACAATGACAGCAAAAAAAAAAAATATTAATTCGTACAAAGTAACATGTTTATACACTCATTTCTATTTGGACGCACGCAAGCATTTTAACACGTTTATACAATTTTGGGCATTGAATAGAGTAAAAGGAACTTGTCCTTGTTTCCTATGATTTGGAACATTTATAGTGATTTATGTTATGAAAGTCGGACGTAAGCATTAGTAGTAAATAGAAAAGAAAAAAAAAAAAAAAAAAAATAAACATATACGCTGACATTTTTAAAAATGTTATGGGAAATACGAGGGTCGTTTATCTTGTTGAAAAGGAAATATTAACGATACACATAAGTATAAGTTGCATAGACTGGGGGCAAATTATGGCAGTCGTGATCGAATACTTTTTCGATTCGAAAGTAATTTTATTTTAGACGATACTGAACGTATCGTAATTATTTTTTTCGTGTAATGAACACTAAAATAAATGCTTTACAACACTTAAGAAATAATTTCGATCCGTTCAGTATCGACAGAAAGAATAAGAAATAAAATTGCTTTCGAATCGAAAAAGTATTCGATCACGACTGCCGTAATTTGCCTCCTGGTTGGCCTTAGTGGCTGCATATTTTAAGGATGTTATACATTTGATATACCGTGCGCAATCACTAGTGGTGAATGAGGGTATTCTTAGCTTAGCTATGGAAATTAAAAAAAAAAAAAAAAGTTTGTCATTTCGTGTGAAAACTTTTTTTTAATCATCTCAGACCCGCTAAAGTATCTATATTTTATGTCCTTTAGCAGTTCTAATTCGATTAAGCCATGTCCGTCCCTCTGTTGAAAACAAGATCGCTTTCGAACAACTCAACAGAAAAGAACAGGCCTTATGTCAAATATCTTCTAGTTATCCTGAGCAGTTTGGGATTGAAATTCAGCAAAATCGGTTCAGTAGGACGAGAGTTATGAATCCATTCAAATACGCTATAAAAAACGGAATTTTGTTACAAAAACTAACATAAATGGTGATATAACGAATTGATATACGATTTGCACAAATGCTTTAGATATGATTAGAAATCCTACTGTTAAATTTCGTGAAGATCGGGCCATAATTTATTATAGGCCCCATTTAAAGCGTACTCTCGAAAAACGTGTTAGTACGCCTTAAAGCGTGAGAAATAATAATACTCACAGTTTATGAGACTAGAAATCACACTGTCCAATTTCGTGAAGAATGGTCTAAATTAGCTGTATATCGCCCGTAATAATACTATGCAATTTTGTGACAATCGGTCCATAATTTACTGTATGTCAAATGTCAATTCTAAAAACCACTTTAAAACTATAAAACGCTATTATTTTTTCACTACTATATCGAAATTTTTTATAATTAACGTTGTTTAATGACAGAAATCACTCTACAGAATTTTTGTTGATTGGGACGTCCCGGAAGGCTAAACAATTTTTATGAATTGGTGACATCAATCGTCTAAGAGATATTTCGAATTTAAATAAATAAAAATTTGCAAAATCATTGGGTTTAATAAAAAGGATATTTTTCTGCTTGCAAGCATAGGGATTATTTGAAATCAAAGAACTGTAATAAGAAATGAATAAAAACCAAGAAATATAATGACCCAGATTTAGCATGTATAAATTCGTTAAAATATAGAGATATTTTTAAAGTTATTTTCGGGAATACAAACATTTTTTATTAAAATTTATTTATTTATTATGATGTGCTAAATTTTTATTTTTTGCTCTTGAAAAATACATTGAAATTTATTGTTAAGGGGATAACTAGTTGCTATGCGAATTTTACTGGAAACCTTTTTTCAAAGACTTTGGAAAAGCTAAAGATATAAGACAAATTAAACTGTTAAGCGAATGAGAATTACAAATACTCAAGTCTTATATCAATCAACAAAAACTCAACTCAAGACAAAACTCCAACAATAAACAGTGGGTTTATCTTTTCTTCTTTGATTGGGGAAGAAATATGAATCTGCTAAGGTAATAAAGGGTGTTTTTTTAGAGTGTCACAACTTTGGGTTGGCATCACTGCTTTATATGAGCAACCATTTAACAGCTGATTGCTTTTTGTCTTAATCGTTTGTTTTGAAATTTCATTATGAATCGACTTACACCAGAGCAACGCGTGCAAATTGTTGAAAATTACTGTTTGGTGCGCTTTGTGGGCTGGCGGAGTCATTGGCCCATATGTCTTCAAAAACGATGATGGTCAGAATTCGAAAAGTTGTTGATAATTGATGTTCTACATGCCAGCCGTGGCGGTCACATGGCAAAAATCATTTTTAAACATTAATTTCATAAAATTTTCTTTCAAAAAAAGACCGTTTCATTGATATCAAAAATATATTTCCTTGTTTTATTATGATTTAAACTTGTGTCACTCTATAAAAAACACCCTTTACATAGCAGACATCAGATACGTCTACAATGGGAGCCAATGACCAAAATCAATTGCGTTAATAATACACTTTGTATTTAGTGGGGTCAAAAGCCGCAGGATAGACTTTGGATACGTTTAAAAGGAGATATTAAAGATAAAAGTTATTAATGTTAAATTCTACTACCACCTGGCTGGATAAACATTTTCTTTGGAATGGAACTCATCTATTGCCAGAAATAGTTAAACAGTTACTACCAATACAAATCTTCTTTTATAGGATTTTTTTTTTATTTTTAAAGGCTTAAATTTCTAGCCATCCTCGTTTTTATGTTTATTGAACATTTGTGTGCATGTCTTGTTATTAATTTTTCCTTTACACAAAATTGTAAATGGACATTTACTGCTTTTCTGATTTTTCCGCTAACAATGTTAAATTAACATTAAAATCGTATTTATTGCAGCTAGTTTACTTTTAGTACTTGTTTCAAAGACATATTAAAAAGTTTGTATGCCCTGTTTATAACTAGAGTTGTGAAATCTTATTTACATTAGTGTAACATCTGATAATCATTTTAAACATGCATGTATTCAGTAGGCTCTAATGATTCAACTAGATTGTTTAAGATTTCTTTCGGCATTTTTAATTAAAAATACACATTAGTATTATTTTTATTTACAATTATAATAAAAATTTTATAATACATAGTTATTGTTGCATATTTTAAGGACATATATTTTAATTGAAAATATTCCTTAAAAAGAATGTCAAATAAATGTTGCAACATATCAATTATTTTTTAATTTTAATAAAATTTCCTTTGAAATAAGTAATTTTTTATAAATACTTACAAGAACATTACATTTTTGTTTTTTTATTAAACGCCTAAGGTTAGACATTATTAATGTAAGCATTATCATAAATTTACATATACCATTGAGAAAACTCACATATTTATTTATATGAAAAGAAAAAATAACAATGAAACGTAATAAAAAGCACCATGTGACACGTTCATGTGCCATTAATGATAAAGGAAAAAAATAACACTTGAATCAATCAAATCAAAACCGTATGCAAATGCATACATACAAATGTATTTAAAAAATAACATAAATGTACATTTGAACACAAGTACACATGCTGACTGGCACATTAATAGTAAGTAGTAGTATTGTACTTTAACGTTTCGTTAAACCTAGTAACTCACTTGTTCTCTTCTGGGTGCCACACTACTACCACATTATCATACAAAAAAATAAAGATGCTAGATTTCCATACCTTTGCTAAACATTTACCATTAGTCTTTGCGGAACCTTAATTTCAGTTCTTCAAAATATTTATGGTCGGTCCTCAATACTGAGCTAAATTTAAGTATGTCTGCATTCGCTAAATAATCAATCAGACTTAATGTCATTTTGCGATTGACAAAGTGTTTTTCATTTCACCCAAAAAGGAAAAAGGTGTTGAATTATTTTTATTATTGTCTCTGCAGTTGCTCTAACGTTAAAGAACAAACAAAAATAAGCCGTAAATACCTTTTTTTTTTGGCTTTCAACTGATTCAATTAAATGTGACATACTAAAATTTGTAGAATTTAAATTATATTTTTTTTATCTATATTCACATCTCTTCACTGTTAATGTTTTTTTTAACCATATCCCTTTAAAATTGCGTAAAAATTTTAATTTGTGAGCACGTATGTGCAAAGCAGAAAATGGCCACCACTTGCGAGACATAATTTTTCATAATCAAACTAAAAATATTCTCTTTAAAGCCCTTATGACACTACATTTTTTATTCATTAATTGATATAGAATTGTTAGAAAGAAACAGTAAATGCTAGAAAGAGCAAACTATAAAAAATTTAAACAAAGTTTTTAAGTTGTTTTTCTCTTGTTATGGTTTTGTTTCAGGGATGGCGTTGAGAACTTTTAAAATTGTACCAACAACCTTTAAAAATTTAACCTAATTGTACTAAAAGATTTTTTTAGTTGAAATTAATTTTATTTATGTTATTAAAAAACACCACAAAAATGTATTATAAATCTTAGTGTAAAAAGTATCAACAAAAAAATTACAGTTGAAACAACTTAGCCATCCCTGTTCTGTTAATTTTATTAAATGCTGTCAACCTTTTTTTTATAAGAAACCTAAAAACAAAAAGCGGTAAATCGCTGAATTTGCCCATAAACCGCTAATTCAGCAACACTTTTAATATTTCAAGCTTAAAATGTCAATTTTAATAGCCTTTTCACACTTGTCAACAAATAACATTTACCATCAATTTGCGAAGATGTTGGAATTTTCCCATAAGAAATACATATGGCTAAAAATCAAAATTTTTCAACATCTTTACAGAATGTTACTATCTCCTTTTTGTTCCCTTTACATTTTTCGATTCTTTTAGTGTCATCACGAGAAAGTGGCAATAAATTCTGTTATTATTATGGCATCACTGACAAAATGGAAGTTGCTTTCTCAAGTTTTTCCATTTTTGCAAGCCTTATTTTGCTTAATTTTGCTAAAATTATTAAACAAAATGATTTAGAAATACATTTTGGTGTTATCTTTTGAAATATTGGCACTTTTATAGAATAAAAGTATTTAAAAAAAATAAAAGTTTTTTTTCCGAAATGGTGACATTTTTTATTGATGGTAGATGTTAGATGTTTCAAGTGTGAACGCGTATTTCACATTTTCAACATCTTCCATGCGTTCCTCCGAAATGTATGCAATTTTACATATTTTTTTACATAACTTAATTTTTTATCGATAACTTTAGCAAAATTTTTTACAGTTGGTAAATTTGTCTATTACTTTATATTTGCACTGTTCACCAAAACTTGAACAATGCATTAAAAATGTAGTGTCATAAGGGCTTAATAAACTGTATTTAAAAAAAAATTTTGATAAATAGATAAAAATAGAATCTGGGAATTATTTGTTAAAATTGCTGAGTTAAATACATTCAATTTATAAAGTATCACTTTCCAGTGTGAGGCAAAAAATGCCGACGAAGGCCGTAGTCTAATAATTGTAAAATTTTTCTGTACATACAATATACTTTATTGCTATCCAAATGATAGTTAACGTTTAATGTAACAAGAAGATACAAGATAATAGTCTGAGTGTATATAATGTCATTCCTACAAAATTAAAGGAATAGGACTATTACAAAAAAGCTTTCTAAAATACATAACTGAAATTTAGCTCATAGAATAAATTCGAAAAATAAAAAATTTTGAATTAAACAAAAACTTAGGGGCTGGACCCTTCCGTCATTTTGGGCCATCCTGTTTTAAAACAAAATTATGGGCTGTAGTATATTTTCGTCGTTTTATGATATAAGAAAGAAGCCTTAATAAATTTTTTATATATTTATTTAATTTAATTTATTTTTTTTCTTTCTAGGTTCGTACATTTTTGCATTTATATTAATTATGTGGACTAGGTAAGTTAAGCCTTAAAATAATCGCTTGACATTGACGTTACCGTTCTTAATAATATGTTCGCAATTAACTTTGCGAAATTTAAAAAAATTGCAATCTCTTTTCGTTCTTAATAAATAAAAATTATGGCCATAAATATTCACCCTTAAGGCCGGGCTAGCCTACTGTAAATGTAAAAATGTAAATGTAGTGTTAACAGCTGATCGTTTCTGTTATATGGAAGGCAGGTTAACAAATACTTAACTGACTGTAATGTCACTTAACCGTTACGTGCCAAACTGTATAAAATAGTATTTCATTGCGAGGTTACGTGATAGTTGTAGACACTGATGAGCTGCTTGTACTTTAAATGGAATGCGGGTATATTCACTCTATTTTTTTGTACCTATTTTTGTGACAAAATAACTTACAAAACAACATATTTTCATATACACGAATATATGTATGTTTAGATGTATAATACACAATGAAAAAATTTTAAATATATTGTTAAGGGTTTCCTTTAATAAACGCGTTTCAGTTTATTCCCTTTATAAACCTTTGAGTTCTTTTTATTGCAAATCTATATATAAATCGGCTAAGGCAAAACAGTTAAGAACACTTTCCTCCTCTGTATGTCAACCGATTTGAACAAAATATACACCATTTAAGAGGTATTTACTCAAAGAAGTGCACAATGTATATTTTATTAAAATCTGTTCAATAATTTCAGAGTTATAAGCGTTCAAAATTGTTACTAACACAAATGCAAAATAAATAAATAAAAATTTATTTTCAATTATCAAATAATAAAAAATTAGGGTGATCGATTATTCGACATTTTTCAGAAACCGAGATTCGAATATTTCGACTATATAAATCAGACCAGGCAAAACAGTTAAGAACGCTTTCTTCCTTTGTTTGTCAACCGAAGCTCTGTAGGGAGAAAAAGAGGGGAAATATGGGAAACTAAATTTCTTATTTTTTACTTTTTTGTGCTTCATGTGATAATTTTTAAATTTTCTATAATATTGAGCTTAGAAACATAGTATTATAGCTGTCGGATCCTGAGTGAGTGATAACCTATAAGATAAAAAATGCTGGTATTTTTTGTTTTTCATCTGGAACTTTTTGAATTTTCGTTAATATTCGACCTATAAAGATAAAATTGTACATTAAACTGGGTGAATAAGAACATGTAAGGGGAGCTTTTTGGTACTTTTTCATTCAACAGCTGGTACTTTGATTAATTTTCGTTAGTATTAGACATAGAAACATAAAATTAAACGTGCAACGTCCTGAGTGGATGACAATATATAAAGGAGACTTTTTGATACTTTTTTGTTTTTCAATTGGTATTTTTTATACTGAACTTACAAAATTAAATTACTCACGTAGAAGATTAAATATGAACCGGAGGTTGGTCACCAGCCAAATCGATCCTCTTTGAATGAAAAAATAAATGCTCGAAACAAATAAATTCATATATACTTAGATGAATTATGTTTTCTTCATATTTACAAAAAAAAAAAAATCATGGTCGAATTTTGACCATAAGGCGAACACTAGTCATAATAAATGAACACACTTATTCAACTTAACAAACTTTATAACGTTCACAAAATTTAAGCAACGAACTGAATCGTTTAATGTCTCCAATCATATTAAAACTAAACATTTTTGAGCAGGCCTGTATTTATAAACGGTATTTTTATAGAGTAATACAAGTTAAATCATAATAAAACATAGGCTGACTTCCAAAACGTACTAATACAATGTTTGTATACAGTTTTACTACTGTACTTCAACCATGCAGATGTACAAAGTACCGAAACAATGCAACTATGTGTTCTGTTTATTTAAACGTTTTGAAATGTAAGTGATGCAATGCATAATATTACAATAAATCTGTATTGCTTGCAAAATTAATGTCAAATATCACAAAGCATCAACTTTAAAACCGATGCTCTGATTGCTTTTTGCTGCGTTACTAATACTTACCATTGATGTTTTGGAAGGGTTTGCATTGCATATATATTGTACTGCGGCGTAATGAAACATTATTCTTTGTTCTTATACAAAGCATTTGACGTTTTGGAAGTCAGCCAAAGTAATATATTTTTGATATCAATGAAACGGTCTTTATTGGATAGAAAATATTATTACAATATTGTTTATATATGATTTCGGCCATGTGGCCGCCATGGCTGGCTCGTAGAAGGCGCAATTTGGAATACCAATTTTCAACAACTTTTCGCATTCTGACCATCATCGTTTTTGGAGACATATGACCCAATGACTTCGCCAGCCCATAAAGCGCACCAAACAGTCATTTTCCATTGATGTAACGGTGTTCCCACAATTGCTTGTGGATTCTCCTGACTCCAAATGCGACAATTCTGCTTATTTACGTACCCATTCAACCAGAAATTTGCTTCATGGGACCATATAATTTTGAATGGAAATTCAAAATCAATATGAATTTGTGCTTCAGCCTATTCGCCGAATTATTTTGATTAAAAATTTCCACAATTTGTTAGCGTTTCTCTGGTGTAAGTCGATCTATAATGAAATGTCAAAGCAAACTAACCAAAAAGCAACTATTAGCTGTTAAATGGGTTGTCAAATAAAGCAGTGATACCAACTCAAAGTTGTATCACTCAAAAAAAAAAAACACCCTTTAGTTCACAACCAGCAGTAGAAGTAGAGTAGTTAATTCAAGATCCTTCTAGTCGATTCTGGAACATTCTGTTCGAAATATTTTAAATTCTACAATTAAATATAAAGTCTACAAAAATGGAGCAAATAACAATTTTAACTAATACGACATAAATTATAATTAACAAAATAACTTAAAACTAAAACTTTAAATAATTCTAAAATAAATCTAATTTCGTAACAATATCAAGGGTTTTGAATGATTTTGCTTCCATTTTTGTCTATGCACATTTGCAAAATTATATTAATACATATGAAGATGTGTTTGTATATGCTAAATTACATATTTGTTCATTGTAATTCTTTTATACAAATTTCAAATATTTAATTATTTATGTATTTTACATACACGAAAAACTTTTTTATTACCATTTAAACCACTTGGTACCACAGTGGTCACCATTTGAACATTTTTAATTCCCATCACTGTGTGTGTTGTTTTATGTAAAGAGACTTACGGCCTGTTTTTAAAAAACGTAAACAAGTGAGTGAGTGAGAAATAATATTGAAAACAACAATAACAAACGAAAATTTGTTTTTGTTTTCAATATAATTTCTCACTCACTCACTTTTTTACGTTTTGTAAAAACAGGCCGTTATGCTTTTATTTTGTTTTCTTTTTTGTTTGTGAAAAAACAGATGACACATTTTTACATTTTCTACAAGTCCACAAAAGTGCTTACATTAACGATTGGCTAAGGCGGTGTTTACTTATTCGGTAGTTCCGTTGATGAATTTTCAGTTTTCCGTGGAAGACTAAGGTTCATAAAACCGTTCGGAACTGTATCCCTTTGTTGCATCTGATGCTCAGCGGGTTCGTGAAAGCATCATCTGGCATCACTGCAAATGTCAGTGATTCGAAAATACAAAGCAAAAACAGATGATGCGCAAACAAATCTAAATCACAAAAATGGCCGATGCAGAATGTGTTCAAAAATATAACCAAACTGTAGTATAGTTAACAAATCACGGATGCAGTTCGGAACATGCCCATTCTGTGACTACTTTTTGCTTCATGGTCTTCAGATAGTCAAATCAGACAATTTATATTTGCTAATCTTAATCTTAAACATTAAATTCTCTTTTACTGCTTGCTTTTAAAATAACTAAATTAAGATAAAGATTTTAAAATTAATTTGAATGTTTTAACTATCCTGTTAAGCAAAACTTGCTTTGCAAGAATGATAGACGTTAATTAAGATTATTATTTTCAAATGAAAATTATAAATGTAATTCTCTTATTCTACGCTTCTTATAAAATTTTTCATTAAAAAGAAAAATAAAAAAATTATTTTATGTATAATATTTTCTTGCTACAAACAATAGAGTTTATGTAAGCAGAATGCTACTTGTTATAGTTTAGTTGCAGTAGTTTACTAAACTACTGCAACGGCAAATATTGACATAAACTCTTGAAAACCATGTAAAAGTGTGTATGTATAAGTGAGCGTCGTCTTAGTGTGTTTGTTTGCTGACTTATAAATTCGTTTAACATTTTCAACAGACATTGTAATACTAAAATCAAATTTAATCTGTTTAAGCTATTTTAATCCTTTAAAAAAAAAAAAAAAAAAAAAACACTACTACTACTACTGTTACCATTACCACAAGGATTAAAAAGTTGAAAGATAAAAACGAAAAACTGTATTTTAAATATCTTTTTGTACATTAACCCTGGTTTATTATTGTAGTTTAAAGAGTTTAAAAATTTTGCCTTATACAATGTTCACACTTTAAACGCGTTTAAGCAAAATGTTGATTTAAGTAATCAAAGCCGTTCACTTTACATTTGAAATGATTTAGATGCAAGTTGATTAAGGAAAAAAAACAACAACAAAATGTATATATTTTTAAGGTAATAAAATTGATAAAAATACTTTAATAAAGCTATCAGACGATTATTTTAAACATTTTAGCGATGAAATTGTAAAAATTAATGGATTATTTGAAGACGCAATAAAAACATTATATTCGAATTTAGCTATACTCATAGCGGCAAATATGTGTATTAAGCTATAGCCACATTACCGATATAGTCTACGTTTTATCTGCAACCAAAAGCTGTGATTATTGGCAAAAAGTACTGTACATGTATTTCGCTTATATTCTTATGTATGTTTGTTTAAGTGTTTGGCAAATTCAACCATGGAGAGGTACAAAATTGAGCAGCGCGTTAAAATTGCTGAAGCCTTTAACGAAAATCGAAAATTCAAGAGCTAACGGATAAGATAATTCGGCACATTAACGATATTGCACCTAAATGATGTTTCCGAGTCATTGAATATATGGACCATCGGATAGAGGTATGCAGCCAAAGCCAAGGCGAGAATTTGGCGGATATTTTGTTTCACACATAATTATCAGAAATCCTTCTATAATAAGAAAAAATATTAAGATTATTCTCTGAAAGCTTTTTGTTTTATTTACAATTAACTTCGTGCGTTTTGGTTCAACCACTCTTTATTAAGGGGTGAACAGTGCACTTTTTTTTTTGCTTGTATGGTAATACGCTCCGGACCGGAGTTCCTCCTTATCTGGTACTACGGCAGTCAGTAGCCCCCGGTGACACGGCACCGGACTGAGTATTGATTGAGCTTGCGTACCTTAGGGTTGCGATGGGATACTTTTGGATATCACGTAGAGGTTGTGGTTTAAATTCAAAGTCGCCAGAAGGCGAAATCCCACACAAAGGGCAGATTTTTCACCCTTCTAGGAATGTTTGGCTTATGGCGATTCCCCCTAGGTTCTGTTGCTATTCAACAGATACTGCAGGCTATTCCTAAACCAGCGGACGTGAAATAACTCCAGCTCCTAAACAAGGGGCGAGTGTATAATTAATTTATCTCGAATTTTACACATAAAACTGCTTTAGGGGTGCCTCACACTCGGGAGGCCATTGCTAAACGCATTTTTTGTCACCCAGTGGTTCCTGTCCGCCATGAGATTAGGCCATATGGCAGGTACAAATTATTCCACATCTGTCCCATTTGGTATTTGAACCGATATTTCACAGAATCAGGAAACATGAACACATCCCTGTTCAAGCTAAAACTCAATGTGAACTAAAAAATATAAAAAGTCTTCAGTTTTGTATACAACATATTTAGCAATGTGCCAAAATCGACTTTGCGAAAAATAACTTTTTTATTGTTGAAAATGGCTCTTTAGGGTATCAGAAGCAACTTTTGTTCCGCGACTTTTATATAATTCCGTTATTTACAAAATTACCGTTATTTTTAGGTGCTTGAAGAAAATCAAAATTTTGACCGTTAAATTTCCAGAATTCGACCAAATGTTGTTTGGCAACTTTGTGCAAAATCGTATGGCCAGTAGTTTTGTGGAACATATAATTTCAAAATATTTGCAAATACAGGGTGTTTTGATGCATTTTTCCAAAAAAATGAATTTTACGCCATCTAGCGGCAATAATTTTTACTAACTATATTCTACATTTAGAAAGGTAATTTAAATACCTTTCCAACAAAAAACTTGAAAATCGTATGAAAAATAACCGAATGAGAAAGAAAAGATCTATAAGAAAATGAAATAGTATATATTATATTATTTATATTAAAATATGTATGTATGCAACTTTTATTAAATCGATCATTAAAGTTTACATTTTTAGTTTTGCGAAAAAAATTTTAGTTATTTTACTGGAAATGTATTTAACAGAAATCTTTATTATTTATACTTTTAAAAATATCAAGTTATTTTATTTTTTAAATTTTGAGAGATCTACATAATAGTGCAAATTCTTTAGCTTTTCTTTTAGTTGGGACTCTAAATCCAAATTTGTTGTTTGCCAAACTTTTCACCGTGATATTTATAATTTAAACCTCTCAACATGTTTATTTGCTTTTTAAGAATTTTTATCCGATTACTCTGTACATCGACATCAGATAGTTTATTCCATAAATTAAATAATTCCATAGGCTCATTCACATAAAGCAAATTTAGAAATAGGACTTTACTCTCCGTACGTCGTTTTTTTACTTGTTGTTTGCTTCATCTCTTCCAATCTCTTTATTCGTTCCTTAGCACTCCATTTTTTATTTTCCTGAAAAACCTTTTCATTATTTTCACACCATTTTCCATATCTTGCTTCGTTGGATAGAACTGCAAAATATCAAAAAAGAAGTGAATGCATTTGTTTTGCCGTGCTTTTATTTGCTGACACATGGTGTATATTTCTTTATGAGGTTCCATATCCTCGTTCCTCTTCGCCATCGCAAACACTCTCTCCACAGTAATATTACTGTGGTATGAGTATACATTAGGGTGGGTCGAAAAAAAAAGTTGTGCCAGTCACCCCCTAGGATGAAAGATATGTCAATGATGTTTCTAAAACAGGAAACAAAATTTTTTTGCCACGCCCCAAAATACAGCACTTTTGGTTTTTTATATGTAGCGCTGCCATTAAAAGTCCGATCTCATCATATTGCATATCGTTGTTCATGGCTTGAAAGTTGCTTCATTTTTGTCTTTGGTGACTTTTCAATCCGACCTGAAATTCTGAACACCACTTATGCCACCTCAGATTCTTCCCCCAAATGTCCAATTTTTTTGACGGTCCAAGAAAGTCCTTATAAAATTACGTATGTATCGATTTTAATATGCTCACTTTTATGAAACACCTCCAAATTAAGGCCCTTTTTTCTTTTTCACACACATACTACATTAAACCAAGTAGAAGCCAATACAAACCAAAAAAATTTTCATCAGTCACGCCCTAGAATAAAAGGCATATTTATTAAGTTTTAAGAACTTTACAAAAATTGTTTTTGCCATGCCCAAAATAACTGCCCTTTTTGTTTTATATCAGTGATAACCACTCCATAGACTCGCGAGCCAGTCAATAATCGTATTTTTCACACAGACACGGTCGGCAATTCACATGTATATTACAAATTTGTTCGTTTCAAAACATCAGACTATCACCGGTCTCTGCGACCGCACACAAGCACATAATATCCTTGTGTGCGTGCGTTCGGGGCTTTCTTAGTTCGGGGCTTGGTTATCACTGTTTTATATATACAGCATCGTCAATTAAAGTCCAATCTCATCGTATCGTATATCATTGTTAATGGCTAGAATGTGCCTTTATTTTCGTATTTAATGCTTTTTTAAACTAACTTAAAATTCTAGATGGCAATTATGATATCTCGGATCCTTCCCTCTGATGTCTAATTTTTTCATGTGCTAAGAAAGTCCCTCTAAAACTTTGAGTCACCTTGAGTCTAGCTAAGATTTATATACACCGACTGCCCAATTTATAATTTTTCGCATACATGTTTTGAGGCATTCATTTTTATGCATTTAAATTATTTTTTTTTTTAATTTTTAGAATTCTGCAGTTTCTTTATATTTTTTAGTTCTTGTTTTAACTCTGTATCATGGTCTCATATATGACATTATGTTTGCTTATACAAATGTCTTAATTTAAATTTTTAATTTGAGTTTCACAGTCCAGCAAAAAAAAAAAAAAATGGCACGAAAAATTGCACAAAATATGAAAACTGGCAAAAAAAAAACGCTAGTAGTTCAGATCGAGAAAGCTTGTCAATAAATTCATCCGTCTCACTTTCATTAAAATATGAGTAGTCCACTTGAAAACACCGCTTAGTTAAAAAAAAAACCAAAGGCTAAGAAACAGTTTTTAAAAATTCAAATGACAAGCCATAGAGAGTGGTTTTCAGGATTATTGAATAATTAAACAAAAATTGCGCGTAACTTACAGAGTTTTGTACGAGATTGATAATGGCTTAGGGAGCCATTAAAAAAAATGGAGGCTTTTACAGAATTTTTATTTTGCTATATATCTAAAACAAAAAGGGCTGTTATTTAGGGCGTGGCAAATTTTTTTTTAAAGTCCTTAAAACTGTATAAATATACCTTTTGTTCTAGGGCGTCACTGAGGAAAATTTTTTTGGTTTGTATTGACTTATACTTGTTTTAATGTAGTATGTATGTGAAACAGAAAAAGGGGCTTTATTTGGAGGCGTGTCATAAAAGTGAGGATATTAAAATCTCAACATACGTAGTTTTATAAGGACTTTCTTGGACCGTCAAAAAAATTGGACATTTGGGGGAAGGATCCGAGATGGCATAAGTGGCGCCCAGAATTTCAAGACGGATTGAAAAGTCACCAAAGACAAAAATGAAGCCACTATCAAGCCAAGAACAACGATATGCGATATGATGAGATCGGACTTTAAATGGCAGCGCTACATATAAAAAACCAAAAGTGCTGTATTTTGGGGCGTGGCAAAAAAATTTTTTTCCTGTTTTAGAAACTTCATTGACATATCTTTCATTCTAGGGGGTGACTGGCACAACTTTTTTTTTTTGTATGGAGGTCGACCCGGTCTAGTATACATCATCCACAGGTCTATCGATATATTTTTTTTAACATTGAATCTTTCGCATCCGCTAAAACCGTTTGGAAAATGTTAACATCTTTTTCAAATTTGCAGTAAGCAAATTAAGCTTGTCTGTGTTAAAAGCAAATTGAAATTTGTGGGGAATTGAATTCAAGAACGATCTTTTATTTATTTCTTCGAACTCTAAATATTCAAATATTTGATACAGCACGTCCTTGAAAGTGAGATGATCACAAGCAACAATTGATTTACAAGTGCTAATATGTTTTAGTGGTTCAATGCAAGCTACTACAGAAAATTTGATACAGAAAATTTGTGTCTGTAATATAATCATGAATCATTTTCGCATCCGTGTACGCTTCAGGATATTTTTGCACAAACTGAAATAGCAAATCGGTTTCTTTGTAAATTTGACTTATTGTTAGTTAAAATTTTTTAAAATTGTATTTCCTTACGTAAGATCAAATCTGTCAAAAATTTTAAAAGTTACATGCATTTAAACAAACACTTTTTAACATGGTCAAATTTACAAATTAGGTAAGGTCACTTTGCGGATTTTACTTGTAAATTACATGAAAACCCAACGATAGAATTCAATTCTTATGGCAGCATTGCATTCAGGAGGTGATAATACATAAGGATTGGTGGGTCTGGTTTCTGGGTCAGAACCTTTTTATATTTTTGTGAGGATGTACAATTTATAAGCACGCAAAGGCGACGGCTAAAATACACTGAAAGAATTTTCTTCGCAATACTAACGAATTTTGACATTAATCCCATGAAAAATTGCATTATAAAGGAACCTATGCAGCGCTTCGTTGGATCAATGAAACCTGTTTCATTAAAAGGACTTAATGAAACATTACATAAGATCCATGAATATTATTCATTGGATGAATACTTTCAATAAAGTAAAATTTTTTTTTTTTTTTTTTTTTATTTATTTATTTTTTTTTCTTTTTTCTTATTTTATTTTACTTTATTTTATTTTTTATTTTTTTTTTGTCTCTGGTGGGATTCGAACATGTAACCTTGGTGCTGATAGACTAGCTCACTACCAGCTAGTCTACCGGGGCAGTGTAGTTTTTGTATAAAAAAACTATGTTTTTTTCTCAATTAAGACCGTAAATATGAGATTAAATTGTCCATAATAACAATAACAACGTTGATTGAAAGTGGATTGAAAGTTTTTGTTTCATTACTATAATGACATTTTTATTGTCATAATGAAAATTTAAATTTATGAAGGCAATTATTGAAATATGTTGCTTTTATAAAAAAATTTTTTGATTTCATAAATTTAATGGCATACATGTAACATTAGATGTATGAAGTTATTAAATCTTACATTTTTTAAATAACAATTAAACATTTTTTTAAGGAAACTATAATTTTGTATTAATTTATGAATATAGTTATGTTTGTATATTGTTTTTTTAAGTTCCCAATTAAAATTTTTTGTTTAACTTGGACAACCTTAAGTTTTCATATATCCAATGAAAATTTTTAACGTAATTACGAAATCTAATGAAGCGATTTTAACGAAAATACTTCATCAAACCTATGAAATTCCATTTAGACAATGAAAATTTTCATTTACCCAAGGAAAACTTTTTTATGAAAATGATTCATTAAATATATGAAGCATTTTTCTTTCAGTGTATCTACTGCCGTTTTATTACAATAGTAAATGAAATATAAGTATATTTACTTATCACATGGAAAGAAATTTTGTTTCCCAAAGTGAAAACAGTGTCTATGTTCTTAATAACTAATGTAAAACTAATTTTAGTGGCATAAATTTAATCAATTAATAAAATTTGTCGAAAGTAGGCTGTACTGTTTGTACTACGGCACAAATTCGGCTGAATATTATGCCTTGGGAGACAACAGAGTTGTTGATGATTAAAATATCTAAAATTCTGCGGTGGTGCTTATCCTACTTCAAAAGTTATAAGTGAATGAAGGTCAAAATAAACCAATTTTTTTTCATTTTTTTCGCCTTTTTTTACATTTTCCTAATTTTCTTGTAAACGAAAAATGCGATCGCCACGCACCACCGCAGAATTTTAGATTTTGATGTCATTAACAACTGTGTTGCATGGCAAGCCATAATATTCAGTCCAATTTGTGCCGTGCTAAATGTTAGAAGTCGTATTTTCTTACATTTAAGTTTTGTTTTTTTCAGTGTATTATTCCAACAAAACCCAAAAATGAAATATTGCTACCCAAACTAACTATTCAATACATAAAAACATTGATTTTGTAGCTAACAACATAAATAATGCGTTAAATTCATAAAAAGTCAAAAAATCCAAGTTTTAAGGGCCACCCTAAATATCCGTTTTTGGACAAGTGAGGGGCACTCTAATAAGCAAGTAGGGTACTTGACTCTACCCCCGAAGTATTAAAAATCATTTGGCATTAATAGCTTGAAAACGAAAAAGTTCATTTTTTTGGCATATTGCTAAACATATTTAGTTAAGTTTTTTATATTTATTTTATGTATGTGTATGTAAACGTTTATTTTAATAAATTTTCTTGATTTTTGCTTTTGTTACAACATTTACGGCCAATTTGACCAAGTTCAGTTAAAACTAACTATTACTTTAACTTCCAGTTCCTAAAAACTCGAACTTCACTAGATGTATGAAGACTTTTTTCTACAACTGTAAATTGGCCAATATTTCTTTAATACTTTTCAAGCTTTAAACACTTAAAATGAAAAAAGTCTAAAAAAATGAATGATTTACTTTACAAAAGATAATGAGATTAAAAAAAAATCTTTTCTATTGTTTGTAATTTTTTTTTGAACACAAGGATCTCCACAGATTTTAGGGATAAAAAACAAGATTTATTTTTTAACTCTTGGCTTATGAAAAATTTTTGTTTTGAGTGTACAGCGACAAGAAATCGACACAACTAATGATGCATAAATAACACATTTTACGGTGTGGAGGCTTAAAAATTTAATTTATATTAAATGCTGTAATTAAATTACTTGTCATGCTATCACTACCACAATGATATATCCATGAATGTATGTGACAAAACGAGTATCGTGGAAACATGGGAATAAGACTAGCGAAAAATTTTTTTTTTACTCAACACTAAAATGTTTTTTAAAAGCACGTGCCAAACAATTTTTGAACATTTCATTTTGCCTAAGAAAATAGAACAAAAGCCGTAAAAGGAATGAATACCTACATATCTATATGCAAATAACATCAGCCAAAATCTTAAGAATGACGAAAAAAATGTAAAAGAAGTGCTAAGAATGATATGACAGTTTTAACGGAATCGCTTGGTTAAGAATTATGTTATGCCATGCAAACAGAAGCGAAAATATAATTAGAAAACCTTTTGTTATTGTAAAAAAATAAATGGCAACAAAAGGCACTAACTAACTGTCTCCTTTTGTATGGTTTTCTTCAGCGCAATAACAAGTAAAAAAAAAATTAAATTTGGGATTTTTAAATTTTGATTGGGTAAACATTAAATTATGTAAATTTTTTAAAAGAGCAGAAAAATAATGAGCATTTTGTAAATCCAATTAAAGGTAAGCAAACTCTGACACGACATAAAATTTATGTAAAATGCCGCAATTATCAATTTTTTTTTTTTGCTTATGATTAACTTTAAATATAATTATTTTTGGTGCAATTTCTGCTAAATGTGGCGGATTGTTTAAAACTTTCAAATTGACAATTTTCTGTTATGCTTCGACCGGCTCTGTCAATCGCAGTAGTAAAAATTGCTCAAGCTCGTACATTTTGTCCAATTTCCTATGAGCTGAAGAATAGATGACCTTTACCGAACATATTTGATTTGTTTAGAGCAAGAATAAGCTGAAAACAATCTAAAATTTGCGACCAGTCAAGAAGTCTTAATATCCTATCTTGATCACATGGTACTAGCCCGCATTAAATATGTTTCGTAAATAATTAGTGAAAAGTTTTGCTACACCCGTCTTGGCCCATTTTTTTCTTTCGATGCAGAACGCTTTCTCTAAAATACGCCATTATTCAGAAAAGGATATTTATTGTTGGAATCAAATAATAAACAGTTTTTTTTTGACACGACTACAGAGAAAGAAAAAAACTAGAACTAAATTAAAGTTTTTTTCTACTTTCCATTTAAGTACGAATAACACTAAAAAGTACTTTAAACAATCCAGAATGGTATTGCTTTCGAAAACAAAACTACGTGCGTACGAATGTATTGCAGAAACAACAACAACTCTTCAAAAGATGGTAAAAAAGATTTGGTTTTTTTTATGTGTAGATACAACAACAACACTACGAGCAGAAAAACCTATTTATTTCTTTCGATGCAGAACGCGTTCTATAAAATACACTGTTATGCAGAAAATAATATTGATTGTTGAAATCAAATAATAAACAGTTTGTTTTTTGAAGCGACTACGGAGAAAGAAAAAACTAGTTCTAAATTAAAGTTTGTTCTACTTTCTATTTAAGTACGAATAACACTAAAAAGTACTTTAAACAATCCAAAATGGTTTTGCTTTCGAAAACAAAACTACGTGCGTACGAATGTGTTGCAGAAACAACAACAACTCTTCAAAAGATGGTAAAAAAGATTTGGTTTTTTTTGTGTAGAAAAAAAACAACACTACGAGAAGAAAAGCATACGTTATTTTCATGTTTAAAAAGTAAAATAAGAAGCAAAAATTCCCAAATTCTATTTGTTTAAATTGTTTTCAATATACAATGATTAGGAAAACCAAACCAGGCATGCTGCTGATTTCCTATAATTGAGAGTTATTTTGTTATAAAAGGGCGGTTTACAACAAAACTGAAAAACATGTGTAACGGGTTAAGGAAATAATAATATTCTCTCCCTGATTCTCTGAAATAAGTGTCTAGGAAGAATCAATCTAGTCTCACTTGCGTATTACTTCAAGTACGAATGCTTGATTAAACCAGCTTAGAAATTCTTGAATCAAGCATGGCTTGAGATTTACTTTAATCTCACTTGAGTCAAGCATTCCGTACATTATTTAAGAAAATCCATACCTACCATTGACACCGCTTTGGATTAAAGGACGGATGGATTGATTTGTCTTTTCAGTCTTATATATGTGCCAGAAAGATGACTGGTACTTTTAACAAATTTGTATTGTAGCAATGTTTTGCATAGGCCCAACATTTGCAAAAAATTTCGCATTTTAAAGTTATACACCCAGTAAAAAAACTACTTCAGGCCTTATCACAGAAGACCATCTTCTCCTCAAATAAATCGTTAAATTTGTCTTGTGGGTTCGAGAGATTGATTACTCGGACCTTAGTGCAGTCGAAAATTATATTATGCGTGAATACCCTGATTTTGCACGCGTATATTTTATTGCCATCAGAAGATACGTTTCTAACCCCAAAGCTGGTGACAGGAGATATGTAATCCGTTTTTTTAGGTCGATTTTGCAGATAAATGCAAGCTTATTGCAGAATTACCACTCCTGGTATAATTGCAGGTTTGACTGCTTTCCTTTACGATGAATCAGTGTTGAAATCAAGCAATTGACATTTTAAACTGTGCAAAAGCATCGTTAATTTAAATAATGTGCTAGTTACGATTGTTTGCATAACAGCTAAGAAGCAGACAGCTTTAGGAATGCCATGAATTGTCAAAGTTTGGATGGTTACGTTATATTGTTGCACTGCAAATCCAACTTTGTCTAGAAAGGCAGTCTTTTTTTTACATATAGAAGTGATATTCTCTTATAGCGGTATCCTTCCTTATTCAGTTTTGAAATATTCTTAAATAATATAATAATAATATATCATTGATCAGGGAGAAGCTTTGATGTATAATTTTTACCTAACCTTATTTCTACCTTAAATTTTCTCTAAATTTAACATGATTTTCCAGCTAAACTTTGAAAATGTATGCATACCAAAGGCTTAATGGCATACTTTTCTATAATTTGTTTCAATAAATTTTCCTGTACAAAAAACATTGGAAACTTTTGAAAAATTCCTAAAAGAAAAATAAGAAAATCTAATAACTACTAATTATGAAGCAATTTGTCTTGCAGCAGAACGATAATACAAAATAGTTTAATGGAATACCAACATAATAACAACTATGACTACAAATGCCGAAATGAACTTTCCTAAAACTAAGAGAGTTTAATGGAATACCAACATAGTAACAACTATGAATACAAATGCCAAAATAAATTTTCCTTATGCTTAGAGAGGCAGAGAGAAAGAGAGGCAGACAGACACCAAATACTTCTATAAATTTAGTTCACTTCTTAACATACAAAATGTCTTTAGCAGGGATGGCAAAGGGAGTTTTGAAAATGTACATATCGTCAGCTCATTATTGGTTTAGCGCATATGCCAAAAAGTCGTAGTGGAGAAAAATGACAATTAAGGTTAACATGAAGTTTTCTGCAATTATACCCGATAGAATTGTTTTGTACTTTCACCACTGCCTTCATCAAATCGACTCCCTCGCAGCACATTGTACATGAGAGACAAAAAACGTTTTAATATTCATATTTGTAGCTTGAGAGGAAAACCAAAAAATATAGTTGGTTTTATACACTTCTAGACTCATATTGAAGAAAAACTGCATGCTGGTTGAAGTGGCGTATCTTTCTCTACCACAGGGCTTTTGAGATTTTAATTTACTTAAAAAGTGGATTTAGAAAAATTAAAATTTTCGTGAACGTTCACGAACGAACTTTTTCAAAAGTAGCGTTTTGTGCTGCATATTTTTTATCTTTTTTTGCGGCATTGAAGCAAAGCAAGAGTGAAATTTATTTTGTACGTTTTTGCACAAGGAATTTGCTGTTTTCGGCTTCTATCTTAGAAACCATTTAAAATTTCCTAAAACATGTTTTGATTCGGAAAGGGGTTAACCAAAATATATAAACCACATACCTTACTAATTTTTTTTTAATGGTCGGTAGGTCAAACCAATAATGAACTGACGATATAACTATTTAATTCTTAAAGCCAATATTTGCACATACACATTTAATAGAGCAAAAGCGGATTGTCTAATATGTTTCCATATTCCTTTCTAATACATACATATCGTTACTTTAATAAAGAAAAGCCCTAACTAACATTTTCCTTACTTTACAGGAGAAGGAAGAAACTTAATAAAAATTGTAGTATTGTAGTTGCGATTTTTTTTAACGCAGTTTTTTATTAAATTGTTTAGAGAATTTAATAAAAAACTGCATTTAAAAAAAATCGCGACTACAAGACTATAATTTTTATTAAGTTTTTGCTTTCTCCTGTAAAGTAAGGAAAATGTTAGTTAGGGTTTTCTGTATTAAAGTAACGATATGTATATTAAAAGTAGTTGTAAAGCTATATTATAGCTATTCTGAGATATTGCACCAAGACCTCTGGTGGGGTACACCAAACCTTTTAAAAAGCATCGTACCATATTCGTTCTTCATAACTAGGGTAACCGTTAAAACTTTTAAACAGTGGTACAAAAAGTGGTTTTATAAAAAATTAATTCGCACAAAAAAGTCGTTTCAAAAAATTTGTCATTGTTGTGCCATTGAATCGAATAGTACAGAAAAGTTCAATTGTACCAACTTTACCAAACCTGGCCTCTGGTATAACAAAATGAAAAAAATTAGTGAAAGCAAATATAATTTATAAATTTATTTTTTTATATTTCCTTTTAACATGATTTTGGTTATGTTTTCTGCATTTTCTACATAGAGCACAATTGTCGAGTACTTGGCTGCCTTCTATGGCATCAATAGCAACAGACTAGAAATAATAATTGCAGGCAGTGGATGATGCTGTTGAAAATTCAAAGTATTTAATAGAATCATCTGTACCCTCTTTAAAACTGTGTTAAGCATGCAAAATTGTCTGGGGTTGATATTTTTTTCTTATTATTTTCCGGTTAGTGTGCAAGAAAAAGTTCATGTTCTATATTTTGTTTCTAATAAAGCTTATAAGATCATGACTTGTGCATGAAAAAATAAATTCTTTGAAAAATGTATCTTTAGCAGAGAGCAAAAAGCCATTTAACATAAAGTGGGGGAAAGGAATATGGACAAATTTAAAGTGACAGCCGAAAAAAGCAAGCAAAATAAAAAAAAAATACAACTTAAAATTAGGAAAGGAAGGTTAAGATAAAACAAAAGAGGTTTTAAAAATAGATGCATATTTCGAATTCTGTTTAATAGTTTTGGGCGAACTATACAGACAGGCAATCATCATTTCTAGTGGAGAAACCCGACGCTGTCATAAAAGAAAAAAAATGTAGTTAAAAATACTTGGATTTTTCTGTGTTGCTTTAAAGAAATATTGATAAAAGAAAAATACTAAAAATTTTCTGTATAGACATTTAAAAAAAAAATTAACTATAACTTTTCCAATAAGCGAAGCCGGTGAAAGAATTATGCTTCATAAATCTAATAAATCAGTTTCATTACATTTTTTTCATTAACGGGAATGAAATTTTACAAATATAATGAAATAATTTCATTAATACAACGAAATTGAGTTTCGTAATTTCGTTAACATTTTTCATTAAATTAATGACTTAATATCTCTTTCAAAAGAAAAATTAAACTTATTGTTATACATAATTTCAATAGGTTTTTTAAGATTAAAATGAACTATTAATTAAAATCAAAAAGTAATTTCAATTATTGGGAATACAAAATTTTAATTTCAAAAGATTTTGTTATTCGTGCTTAATTCCCAGTTTTTATTATTGATAAAAACACTTGAAATTTATTGTTGATGGGATAAGCTATTCCTATGCATTTCACTGGTTGCTTAGGCCAGATCATCAGGAAACTTCATCCATAAAGGTTTTGGACAAACTAAAGATATT
Organism: Pollenia angustigena; assembly: GCA_930367215.1. Classification (NCBI taxonomy): domain Eukaryota; kingdom Metazoa; phylum Arthropoda; class Insecta; order Diptera; family Polleniidae; genus Pollenia; species Pollenia angustigena. The sequence goes on along the minus strand of OV884060.1, from coordinate 13,182,543 downwards.
AAACCAAATAAAACTGTTAAACGTATAAGAATTATAGCAACAGTTCTACTTGTAACAATATCAAAGTTTAAACAAAACACATCAACAATAAACAACAGTGGGTTCATCTCATCTTACATTTCCCCACTACAATTAGTTGAAATTCTCTCAACATTAATTGTAGTTGTAAGTAGGTTAAGAAAAACAAAATGAAAAAAACAACAACTTACAAAAGATGTTGTCAATTAAGTGTTTTTTAGGCCGTGCACTGCCTGTTTATTATCAAAAAGTAATTTCAATTATTGGGAATACAAAATTTTAATTTCAAAAGATTTTGTTATTCGTGCTTAATTCCCAATTATCCCATCAACAATAAATTTCAAGTGTTTTTATCAATAATAAAAACTGGGAATTAAGCACGAATAACAAAATCTTTTGATATTAATTAAAATATTAAAATATTTTTAAGTTATTGATAAAAAGGAACCTTTTGTAACTTCATATTTTCCATGATAAATGTCACTAAAACAATGAAAACTAGATAAGATTCTTTAACTTCGAAATACTTATAACTATACAATGTTCTTCCTTTAACTGTTGTAAAACGTTTTTTTTTTAATTCAATTTTTAGCGGTAGACATGAAAATATGTGAACATAATTTTAATATTTCATAACATTAATGAAAAAAATTCATTACGATAATGAAATACTTTTTTAGCTAAATGTAAGAAATATTTAGGTTCAAAAACAAAAAACGCGAAAGAAAAAACAAGAGAAAAAATTCTGACATTCTTTTTTCTTTAATTGTTAATTTAAATACACAAAATTTACGCAGTAGTACAAGCCAGAAAAATGCAAAGAAGGCAGATGAACGCCGTTGCGGGCTGGAAAATGAATTTAGTACAATTTACTTAAAGGTTAGCTTATGAAAAAAGAACATAACATGATGTAAACGAAATATAAAAACGAAATAAATTAATTAAACCTGATGATTTAAAACAGGAATAAAAAAAAATAAAATAAAAATCACAACATAACAAAACGCACATTGAAAAAATGGATAAAATAAATTAAAAATTTCATTGAAATATAAATATTATTTATATTAAAATAATAAAAAAAATTTCTTTAAACGTTTCACAAAATAATGCAAAATTTTCATTGATTTTATGAAACATTTCATTAACGGGGGGCTAATGTAACATTCTTCATTAATCCAATGAAGGGTTACATAGCTTGACTTTTAATGTAATTTTTCATTGGATTAATGTCAAAATCCTGTGAAGAAAATTCTATCAGTATTGAGGAGAAAGTAAGGAACGCCCGGTCATAGGCTGGCTATGCAGAGAAATGCAGAAAAACCTTGGTTAGTGCTGGTTCACACTCTTCAAGCTTAAGCCATCAAGTCTTGAGTTTTTTGGAGACAGAGGAGAAAAGAAATGTCATTCTCTATTCCCTTCTCTCCTAAACGCTCAAGACTTGATGGCTTAAACTTTAGGAGTGTGAACCAGCACTTAGCGTTTCGGAATTTTTGAATTCGGGATTTTAATGGATAATAATATCGTCGGCTTAAAATGCAAGCCTGCTAAGAAGAGAATACTATCTTTATAGTTCTCTTAAGTAGTTTTGTATTGGAATCCAGCACAGTTGGTTCACCAGGAAAAGAGTAATGAATCCAAATCTGGACCAACCATTCTAAAAATAGATATTTCTGTTGGAAAAATTAATTGGTGGACTAGTAATCATTGTTCTTCTAAATTTCGTGATGATCGCTTTAAAATTTACCATACAGCTTTATAAAAACCGACTTGAGGAAAACACTTACAGCCAATTCCACGATGTCACACGTTAACGTTCGCATAGAAAATAACATTTAAAACAAAAACAATTTCTAAAATTTGTTTTTTTTCCATGATATTTTCTATGCGAACATTAACGTGTGACATCCTGGGATTGGCTGTTAATGTGCCTGAAACTATAACGAATAACGGTATAGTAGTTGAAATTGGTCTGCCAAAGTTTCATAAGAATTTAAATCACTTAATTACATTTTGTAAAGACCGGTCTACAATCTCCATATACCCCATAAAAATCGATTTTCCTTAATATTCTAACTCGGTGGAGGTTATCAAAGATTCGGCACAGCCGAATATAGCAATCTTACTTGTTATATCCTTCACCGAAGATAAAAGGGTATATATAAGTTTGTCATTACGTTTGTAATTTCCACGATATTGATGCTAGACCATATAAAGTGTATATATACTAGATCCTTATGAGAAGAGAAGTTCAAATCCGGTTGACCGTCTGCCCTTCCGTCTGTTGAAATGGGTTTTCCAAAAAACCCCAGATTGATTGGTTGGTATATATATTTATATCAGATATTTAAATTTTGCTATTGGAATTCAGCCAGATCAGTCCATTAATTACTGAGATATGAGCAAAAACATACGACTGCCTCTGATTTTACCCATAAATCCCTTGTTGTTGTTTTTTTTATTTCTTCTTTATGTATATCTGAGAACGGCAAGAGCCAAATTTTCCAAATAACTGAGCTACCTCAATAACAGCGGAAGCGTTTTTTGTATGTCAAAACTTCGCATTTCCATACAATTTATACGAAACAAGCCATTAGAATGCGAATTAGAAACCACCCGGCTGATAAATCTTATTTGACAGATCGCTATTTATTTATTTATTTAATTTATTCGTCTATGGAATTAATCCTTACAGACTATTAATACAACACAAATGTTAATAACTCACATAAAATAATTAATTATGAATTTAAAAAAATTATTATTTTACTTTTAGTTATATTAGTATTTAAAGAAAAATCTATAAATCTAAACAGTTCATTAAATTGAATACACATTCTCCTGAGAGGATCAGCGTTTGCATAATTAGCTCTAAAAAACTGAACGGATAATGGTGAGAAGTAACGTGTTGGTCGTTGAGGAATGTTGAACGAAATATTGTTGATCAGAAAACCAGAGCAAACATCACCGTTAATAATATTCAATAGAAACGAGACATTTAACATAGATCGTCGGCTTTTTAAGGTTGGCAGCTTAACAAGGGCGAGCCTGCTGGTATATGATGGAAGACTTAATGGGTTGAAATTTAAACTTCGAAGACAGAACAACAGGAATTGCTTTTGAACAGATTCTATCCTGTCGATATAAGTTTGGTACATAGGGTCCCAAATTATGGAAGCATACTCCAAAATAGGTCTCACAAGTGATGTGTATAAGGTTTTAGTTACATAAGGGTCATTGAACTCTTTAGCCCACCGTTTTATAAAACCAAGTACTCCTCTGGCTTTGTTTACCATAATTGTTATATGATTAATGAAACTTAGTTTAGGATCCAATAAAACACCAAGATCTAAAAAGCTATCCACTTTTTCTAGTTGATAATTGCCCAGCATATAATTTACAGATATCGGTCGCTTTCGGACAAAACGCATATATTTGCACTTTTTTAGATTCAGCTCCATTAAATTTGAATTACACCATTTGTAAAACGAATCCAAGTCATTTTGAAGTAAAACATGGTTGGAGTATTCACTAATACTCAAGAAAATTTTCACATCATCAGCATACATTAAAATACTTGAAAACTGAATAACTTGTGGTAAATCGTTTATAAACAAGGAAAATAAAAGCGGTCCAAGGTGGCTGCCCTGTGGTACCCCGGATGATACGCTTATATTCTTTGAAGATTCATTGTTGAAAAGTACGCTTTGCTTTCTATTTGTTAAATATGAGTTAATCCACATTAAGCTAACATTAGCAAATCCCATCAAGTGTAATTTCTTTATAAGAAGTTTGTGATTGACTTTATCAAAAGCTTTGCTGAAGTCTGTATAAACTACATCTGTTTGTTTTCTTTGAAGAAACCCGCGATTGACTATTGTAGTAAGTTGTAATAAATTTGTTGAAGTTGAACATCTTTTTTGAAAACCGTGTTGGAAGGGAGAAATTAAAGTGTTGACTTGATGACATAGGTGATCCGTTATAAGTTTTTCAAAAAATTTTGGTATAATACTTAATTTGGCAATACCTCGATAATTTGTAAGTCGGACTTGTTTCCAGATTTAAATAGCGGAATAATGAAGGAATCTTTCCATTTATTTGGAAAATACCCATATTTTATTGATGTATTAAACATAAGTGTTAATGGAATAGCTAAAACGTCTGCATATTTAATTAAGATAAAACTAGGAATTTTATCAGTTCCACTTTTGTAGGAAAATTTAAGCTTTCTTAATCCATGAGCAACTGTAGAAACATCCAGCAATGGAATATTAATTGTTTGATTAGCGGTAAGTGTATATGGATAACTGTTTGAATCATCAAAAATTGCATCCGAATATGTAGTTGAGAAAAAGTTTGCAAACAAATTACTTATAACAGCATCATCACTGGATTCATTATGCTGAAATTTCATTATAGCCGGAAAGCCAGTTGTTTTCCTCTTAGAGTTAACAAATTTGTAAAATGATGTTGGATTATGTTTAAAGCTATTTTTCATTTTGATTAAATAATTTGAGTAACATGATTTATTCAGAGTAATATATTCAGCGCGACTAATACAGTATTTCCTATGATCAAGAAGAGAACCAGATTGTTTGTACTTTTTGAAATCTTAATTTTTTTTATTTTTAACTTTAGCCAGTTGCTTGTTGTTCCAAGGAGGCCCGGATAGTACTTTGGTAATTCGTTTCGGAATACATAAGTCCATCATTGAATACATCGTGTTGTAGAAGGCATCAGTCATATGATCAATAGCAGCAGTTGTGTATGAGGGACAAGTTAATATGTTATCCCAGTTCGTACTATTTAGAAGTTCATTTAACATTAAGTAGTTTGATTGCGTGAAACAATAACATTTATCATTATTTTTATGAGATTTTATTAACAAGTCCAGATGGAACGGATATATTAATGTCGGTTTGTTTTATTGAAATTGTATTTAAATAAAATTTTCATATTTAAAAAAACGCTTGCCGCTTTTGTTTAGGTTGTTCAGTAAGGAACAAACCACTTAGTTATCAATACACAACATCTGACGGGTGGGTGGTGTTATTAGCAAGTGACGTGGCGCAAAATAGATTTATTTATATCTAAAAAACGGCATTTATATAGCTTTGTGCTCTTATTTCACCATGGTGAAGGGTATACAAGATTCGGCACACCCGAATATAGCAATATAACTGTTTTTTCTAATAGTTTCTTTATTTTCTAAAAATACCTGTCACTGTAGAATAGAAAATAAATCATATTTTTCTATTTAAAATCTAGAATTTTTTAAAACTTTTCCCAGTTCAAAGAATTTCTTTAATGAGTGTCAATTTCCATAAAAGTGAAATATTCCATATAAATGCATAATATTGTCATTAAATCTACTTAGACTGTATTTAAAAGTCAAATACAGATGGTCAACAATAGGTCAATTGAGAATTTAAAATAATTTTGAAATTAATTAATTAATTAATTTTTTTTGCTTAGATTCTTGGGATTTTAAATTATAAAATTGTTTATGAAAGTCAATCTTGCCTATAAATTAAGTTGTTTTTTGCATGGAAGTCTTAAGATACGAATGTCACAAGTTTTAGTATTCCATTTCAAAAGATTTCCTATTAGCATACTGTAACAACTTTTAATGCTAATGAGTTTGCATACTTAATCGTATATGTATGTGTAAAATAGATTATTCTAGACAATAATAACAATAAACACCTGAAACTTCATATACGGCTGAATGAAAATTAAATAAAAATGCAAAAAGTTTCATTTTCAAGGCATTTTTGGGAATTCAGTTTCTGATTTGCAAATTGTTTACAAACATACTCCAAAATTGTTTTTAAGTACTTAAGAAAGTCTGAGAATTTCTTATTGCATTCCTTAATTAAGGTACTTTTACACTTTAATACTGAAATTTCGAAAACTCAAATAAATTCACAGCCCATATTCATAAACGATTATTAAATTTAATAAACGTTTATTAAGGACAATTTTCGTAGGAAATTAGTTGTATAAGCCTTTATTAAATCGAAAATATGTATTTCTATGAACACAGGGGCCTGATTCTGACAGTCGTGATCGAGAACTTTCTCGATTCAAAACCAATTTCATTTTAATTATTTCAGTCAATACTGAACTAATTGGTATTATTTTTTTAGTGTTGTAAAACATTAATTTGAGTTTCCCAATATGTACTGAAAAAATAATTGCGATTCGTTCAGTATCGACTGAAAGAATTAGAAATAAAATTGCTTTCGAATCAAGAAAGTACTCGATCACGACTGCCAGAATTAGGTCCCAGGCAAACATGTTTATTGTTTATTATTTTTTTAAAATTTTCAAACTCTGCAGTCAGGCACACGTTCATGTTTTGCTTTCAAGATTGTTAAGCCATTTGTTTTCAAGATGTCACCAAGAAAACAACATGAGAAAAGAAAAATTTTAAGTGTGATAGTGTAGACGCAAAATGTAAAACAGAAAATTTTTTTGACAATCAGACCAACAATTAAACTGGATCACAAATTTTAACCTTTTTGCCATAACCTCAAAAATTAGTTGTTTTCTAAGATAAATCGGGGCTGCTGCACGATTTTCGCGTATATCTCGAATGCCCCATTCGTGATCAGCAGCCCCTATTTATCTTAGAAAATATCTCATTTTTGAGTTTCATTTTTTTTGTTGCATAGTGTTATTGATTTTTGTGAGACCAAAATTCGTAAGACTTGTTTAATAGTGTGAAAGGGTCTTTAATGGCTAATTTGTTCAACTGTTCAATGTTAACATTTAAAGAGCCACACATTCATTTCCTTTCAGATAATATTGTCTTCAATTAATTTTATATTTACCAGAATTGTTTTGACCAATGCAAATACATACACGATGATTTGGTGAAAGATGGGAATGGTGGTTGATTTGCAAAAGTCTCTATAAGTAGACTGGTATGAATGTACAGGGTGGACCATAAGTTAGGAACTAAACATCCGTTAATAATTTGGTAAATTTTTGACAAAAATCTTAAACTGGCTGCAAAGTCTTGCGACAAAATTTCATCCACCATTCGCATTTTGTACGGAAACAGCAATATATTTTTTTTTTATTATTCTTTGCAGTGAAGTTCTGGATATTTAAAGCTAAGTGGCACGTTTACGAGTTGATGTTACAGGGAGGCTACTCTTTATTGCGATGCGAATAGAATTTCGCTGCGAAAGATAAATGCTAACTTGGTACTCTTTATATCACTTTCGCAATATTTTTGGAAAATGAAGCAGTACTGGCAACAAAAAAATCAAAGATTGCGCAGATTGACAGTAATGAAATGTCGAAATATGTACCAACATTCGAAATTGAAAAGTTTTAATAAAATAAATAGTGATGATTTGCGAAAAAAAAATTTAAAGATGCGAAAGACAAATGCGCAAACGCATTAAAGAGCAGGGTTTTCAAAACTGTAGTCGAAACCAAAAACTGTCGAACAAAAAACGAAAATTTGTGTACAACTTTTCGCTTTTTGAGTTGGGTTGACAGCGACAGTTTACATTTAATGAATCAGAAGTAAAAGCAACAGTTTTTTTTGCCAATAACAAAAGAAGAAGTAGAAGAAATGGCAGATTTACTACTGCGACTGCAGTTTTTTAAACGCTGTTAAAGAGTACCAATCAATAGATTTGCTATCCCCAGGGTTCTTCGATATTATCTTGGCTTCGTGCTTCTTCCTCTCTGAGATTAGTCACTAACAGACCCTGAGGACTGAAAACGAGCGTCTAGATTGAGTACTTGATTTGGTGGTGGTGCATTTCTGGTGTTAAAAAAATTTCGAAACTTTCTTTAGGTTTGAATATTTTAATTTTGACTAGCAAAATAAAACTCAACAATGTTTACCTGAAATCTCTCAAACGTTGTTTCTAATACTGACAAATAAAAAAAGAAACAAAAAAATTACGTCAACAATACGAACGTTCTACTGACTTTTGGCCCACCCTGTGTATATCAAAATATTTATGAGGATGTTATGAAGTTTGGAATGCTACTAAAAATGCTATAGTTATGCAAATTTCACATTACTTTAGTTCGACACAATAAAATCACATCGTTAGACTATAAATATTTTTGCCAGATCTTTAAACGCAAACATATTTCCAACAAACTTTGCCAAATTTTATTAAAATGTTTTCCTATTTTGTGTTTCTTATTTTCTTTTGCAGACATAATTCATGGCAAACTCTTTCAAAACAATCGCTTTTTGGAGATTGATTATGCTCAAGGTCGTGATATACCACCTGGTTATACGGCTAAAATTGCTGAAACTCTACAGGATTGGATAGATTCTTGTGATGCCATTTCCAATTGTATTGTAGATCAAATAACGCGTGCAAATGCTGAAAAGGCGAAAAAACTGGATAATAAGAAACAAATTGAACAGGAGGTGAGTTTTTGTTAAATATTTAAAGGAAATTTTAAAGTATTTTAAATTAAGATATTTTTATATTAAGATTTTTTTTAAATTAAAATTGTTAAACAACTGAATTTTGCCGGTCATAAATGGATTTCGCACAAAATATAACTTTTTGTATTTTAAATGGTAGTCAGATAAATTAAATTTTGTACCCGCTTTTTTCCAAACAATTTTTTTTATTGTACCGCAAAACGTAATAGTTGAAAATTTAAGTTTTGCGTTTGTATACTCTAAACATTTCCTTTTAATAACTCTCTTTAAACTGTTCAGCTGTTATTGGTTAATCTTTCCTGTTATACGCTAATGTAACTAAAGCCATCAAAAGATACTAAAAAAAGCATTATCGTGTAAAGAAATTCATGTTAAATGGCCACATTTAAATAAGGAAAATACACATTTTAACAAAGCGGTTGATTCTCTTAAAATGTGCCATACACGATCAAAACGCTTGATGTCAAACACGTGTGCTTGACTTAATATCTTAATTCGTTTGATTTTCTTTCCAGCATCTTTGGTGTTGCACAAACTAACACATTTTTTACTCAAACTATAAACGTGTTTGTTTTGCACTCTGATCATGTAAAGACCCCTTTATATATTTATAAATTTGTTATCCCCATTTACAATTCAAGGCAAAAAACAATTTTTTTGAAAGCGCTTAAGTGACAAGTTTATGTTGCAATTGAATTTTAGATCTGAGCTAAAAATAAATTGCATTTACGCAAGCGGAAGTTTTTTTTAAGCAAACGCATGTTTGTTTAATGCAAATCGCATTTATAAAGAAATGCCTCTCATTCCACATTCTTATGGTGTTTTCTTTTCTACAAAAAATGTGAAATTTTATTTAAAAAATGCAATTTGGTGTATGTTTCTTAAAAATTTTGCTCCCGTAAAGGGTGGCTTGCTTTATTCTAAAAAACTCACCCTATTCGGGAGTAAAATTTTTAAGAAACAGACACCAAATTGCATTTTTTTAAATAAAATTTCACATTTTTTTGTAGAAAAGAAAACACCATTAGACTTTTGTGGCCTTCGGGAGCTTTTTCATTGTTTTAAACATCAAAATCTTCATAGATAGAGATAGAGAGCGATAGTGAAAGAAAGAGAGATAGATAAAAAAGAAAGAGGGAGAACATCAAGGCGAATTCAACTACAGGTGGTGTCAAAACGCCGTCTGATTTTGACAGTTCGAACCAATTTGTTTTGATTTGTTTGTGTTTTGCTAGGTATGGTTGACATTTCGAACCCGGCAACACTAGCAATGCAATGTAAAAAACCCTTTGTTGTTTTTGGGTTGTTGTAGTATCTAATCCACCTGTAGTTCAATTCGCCTTGGTGAGCATGTTTGCCATAAACCTTGAGCCAACTTTCTGCAAAGGCGAATTTGTATATCGGGTGGCTGCAATACTACAGAATAGCCATTGTGTTGCCACTTTTGCTAGTTGAAAATGTCGAACTTCATAAATAAACCGTTACCAGAACATGTATGTTTACAGTTTCAACAATAAGCGAAACTCATAGCCAGCTGATCGGCTGAATACACCTGACACCTGACTTCATTAAAAATAATGAAACGAAATTTTCTACAAAAACACTTTTTTGTGTGAAAAATATCCATGTCCAAAGCAGTGGAAAACTACAGCTACTCACACACAGAAAAAAATTATTTTTTCAATTCAAACAAAAAATTTGTAGAATCAAACAATTTTTTGTCTGAAATCGGTCCTACAAACAAATTCGCATATTCAAACAATTTATTTGCATTTTGTTTATTGAAAAAAAACGCCGATTTTTTCAAACAAATAATTTTACAGAATCAAACAAAATGTTTACTGAAATTCATATAAATTTTAAACAAATAATTTTGCTGAATCAAACAAAAAAGTTTTGGCACAAGCAATGACGCGCTGTTGGTGAAGATGAAGCAGAGCAGAGCGGCCGGCTGGCTTTGAGACACATTTTTTTGTTGGAATAATTTTTGAACGAAGTCTTATTTATACACACAATGTTTTTCTTCGTCACTCACTTTTGCTGCATCCTTTCCTTTGCTAATGAAGAAGAAATGTAACCAAAAACGGCGGCAGACCGACTCGATATGATTTCGTCATCATCCTATTTTTGTATTTGATGTATTTAAACAAACTGTTTGAAAAAATTGAATACGGGATTTTTTTTTTTACCAACTTTGAAACCAACCAAAAATTTATTTTGTTTCTTATAATTTGTTGTTGTTTAAAAAAATGAAACGTTTTTATTACCTGCTATTGTTTTTGTTGTTTTTTTACTACAAACCTCGTCACGCTATTTTATCTTTTTCTTATTTCTATACTTTTTTAAAGCGTCCAAAAATAGACTGCATGTGTTTTTTGTTGTCGTTCTTATATTTATCATAAAGAAGTGTTGCTAACAATCAATAAAAAATATGCAAAAGGACGACAACATTAAAGAGCATTAAATATTTCATACAAAATTATGAAAACTTGAAACCAATAGCGCGTTTATTATATTTTTGAAGAGTTGTCCACATTTTTGTTGGTTAAATAAAAATCAAACAAAAATATTGATTGAATCAGTAAAAAAATTTGTAGAAATCAAAAAAAATTTCAAACAAGCGTTTGTTTGAAAATAATTCGGCAATAATTTTTTCTGTGCACTGTCTAAAGTCTTATGTTACTATGTTTGGAACTCAAAACAAAGCCTTCGTTTAATTTAAAAAGTGAAGTTTACTTTATTTAATATGAAGTTAATTACTCCAATTTCATTCATACCTATGTAAACAAAGGATTTTTTTAGATGTCCCACTTATAGTGTTAGTAGCTGTATATTGAGATTTAAAACAAGGGACAGAATTCAAAAGTGCGTGTTTGTTTTATGATGCGAAAGGGATTTGTAATTTAGAAATTCCATATAAAGAGCCACACCTGTTTTTTTAGAATATTATTAGGGCGGATTTTAATGCATTAAATTTTTGAAAATATGTTCAAAGAACAAGCATCCAAAAAGAAAAGAAAGAAAAGAAAACATGCATTTATTTTTTAAAGAAAATCTAAGGAGAATTTTGCTATTAAAAATATGATGCTATCTATTCTTGATAATGTCTATAGAGAGCGTGGTCTCTTTTTAGTAACTCCTTAAAACATGGTGATTTTAACGAAGATGAGAAAACCTTTCGGAAAAGTGAAGATAACGAATTCAGGCATAACCCGATGAAGGTTCTTGTCAATGAACAAACTGAAATCTTAAAATTTCTCATAGCAATTTTCGTAAGCCAATTTGTAAAAAGCTTTGAATAACTTAATTTTTTGCGTTCAAAAATCGACATGGATTTTCATATAATTTCCCCCCTAGTCATTACAATTTTGTCTGTATCGGAAATTTTATGAAATTTATTCAAACTTTATTTTGTAATTTAAAACGAGCAAAATAAAACCTATTAAATGTTAAGTTGGTCGCTCATTAAATTGAATCACCTGTCAGGAAAACGTTTTTTTTTTCTTCTTTATATTTTCTATTTTTTAATTAATGCGGAAAACTTAGTTCAAAAATAACAACACAATTATCTTTTACCTTTTATAGCGTAAAAAACTTTTCTAACTACTTTTACAGCTTTATTTTCTTCTCGCTATTTATTTTTCTCAATTACAATTAATTATTAATTTAATTAAAAGTTTTTATTGTTGGGAAAAATGAACTAAAGCAAAAACAAAAACAAAAAAAAAAAAAAAAAAAAAATTAAAAATCACAAAAAAGGAATTCACGATTCTAGTCATTTAAATTTTGTAGCTGAATGAAGAAATTTAAATAATGAATGTAAAACAACAACTTAGTGTTAATGTACTTCCTTCTCTTTTTTTTTGTTGCAGATAATTAATTTGAAGAAAGTTTTAAAAACACAAATCAACGACAATGATGAAGCCATGCAAATCGATTCACGTGAAACCTCATCCACCAGTCAGGAGGCGCGCAAAAAAACCTCCAAAGTTAAGCCATCACGATCAACGGGTAAGTTGTTGCAAAAAAAAAAAAAAAAAAAAACGGAAACACAAAGTTACTAAACTAAACATACAAATTTAATTGAGGTGGCGGTTGATTGTTGGCTTTTTACTTTTAGTTTGTTTGTTGGTTGGTTGGTTATCTTTGATGGAAAGTTAACTAAGCGAGTTAACTGGGAAAAGCACAAACATTCATCACAACTGTTGCTTAAACTTCTGCAAACAAAAAGCCAAATACACGGATTGAATTCCTAAACAAAACAAAGAACGATAAAACAAACAAAACAAAAAAAACCAGACATGAATGCTTGTTTTTAATTTTAACCCTTATTTGATGGTAGGAGGTCAGGAAAGACATTGTTAAAAAAACTTGCGTTGTGGGATTACAAATTACCTCTTTTTGATAAAGCAATAGTAGTGCTTCAATGGAAAACTGCAGGTACTTTGTGACCTGTGTAGATTTTTTGGGAATCCTGGAGAAAGACGAAATAAAAAATGTTTTATTTAAAATTGCCTGAAAATTTGAAACTGTATTTTATAATCTTCAAAAATTCGTAATTTCAATTAACCCTTAAGTGGATACCAGGGCATTTTTGAACATCTTAATATTTAATATTATCAACAGACCCTCCTGATTTTTAATGAATTCCTCAAAAAAAAAAAAAGAATTGTATCTGTGGTCGTGGCAATCTTTGTCGAGAAATTTTTATTCATCCTGTACCACCAGGGCCAGGCCCTGCACTATTCAATATATAGACTGTTCAAAAAAAAAATCAAAACAAAACTTATAAAAATGCAAACGCACTACATACGAATTCATTTTTATTTTATTTCGAAGAATTAGGAGAGTTGACAATGAAATGATTTTGCTGTAGGCATAAAACTCCATACAAAATTGCTTAAGGGTTAATTTGCAAAAAAAAGAGGGTGGGAATGGAGTAAATCTTTTTCACGAGCATTGATATTTTTTCGAAAAAAAAAGAAAAAAAAATTATTTCATTTGTAACTTTAAGTTTTTATCACAGGGATGCCCAACATTTTTTTGCTTTACGGACCCTTAAAGAAAAACAATTTACATCTCAGGACTTAACGTAATTTGGTTAGGAAAGTTATGGAAATTGGTTTGTTAATCCACATTTTCGTTTGTAACTGATTTTTTTCTAAACTGATTTAACTAATTGGAAGAATTAAATATAACTTGGGACTAGCGTAATTATTTGCTATGAAAGCGGGGCTTACACAGGCAAAAAAAAAACGTATACCCATGTATTGGTTCCTTTGTCTTCTATAAAAAGCGTAGGGTCTCATTGGCGCCACCTTCTAATTAACATAAATGCATGCTAACACCGATGTACGGCGGGAAGTTAAGTCGTTGTTTTTTTACCATTTAGCGAACGGGCCTCGTCTAAAGGGGTCTAATGGCAACCTCAACACCAAGATCGGATGCGGAAGCTCAATCATTCACTCATTTTAAATTAAGCGAAGATTAACAAAACCTAAAAAAAAAACAAATACAGCCATGTCACAGAGTACAATTCCGTTCGGACACGAAGAAAATATTTTTGTTTATTAATAGAAAGTGTATTTTAATAGTTGTTTGGGCTTTCAATAACAGAAAATTCGTGAAAACAAAAATGGTTTCATTCCGAAAATGTTTTTCGTCATTTTCTGAATCACCAAAATACGGAATGAATTCCGTTTTAATTAATACTATGCCAAATATTTAGTCTAGCCTAAAAATGTAAAGAATTTGGAACCGTATTTTTATTACTACTGCTGCTACCTTCGCGTTTTGCTTAGCTACCCCTCTACTCGTAGCAAAAAAAAGTTACTTTTTAAGAGCAGCAGAATTTTTTTTAATTTCGTTTGCTACTGCTTCATTTACAATTAAAAAGCAGTAGTTAAAGCATATAACTAACATAAACTACACGAAAAATAGCAAAATATGCGACAATTAAGAAAATAGCAAGTAAGGTAGCATAAGCAGTAGCAATAAAGTAGCATACGCTGTAAAAATAAGGTAGCAATTTTAGAAATACAAAACTGCTTTACATTTAATTGCCTAATTCGACAACGACAACAGCAACACATAACAAATAAAATATGTTACTGCAAATCATTTTAATGCTATTGGTTTTCGTAGTCCTTAACGACTGTGTATTTTTTGTAATAGATAAAAGTAGCACACAACCTGTGGACTTTAATCTATTACAACAACATCTGAGTCTTAGAGAACTACAACCGTAATAAGGCTGAATATTTCTTTAAGCAGTAGTTACAGTTGCAGTAATAAAATTTGGTAGTAATTGTAGTGTTTTAGGCACTGATCAAAAATTTGAATCTTAAGTGGTAAAGGAGTCATTAATCCCTATTTATATAGCAAAACAAATAAATAATTGTAATTTTTTTTCAATTATTTCGACTTTTCGACAGCACAAAATTGGTTTGGCGCATATAACGGTTAAATTACCATAATATGCGCCAAACCAATTCTGAGCTGACGATTTATTAATTTTATTATTCAGAATGTGTTGTTCTCTTAACTAAAAAAATATGCTAAAAAAAGGAAACACAAAAGTTTTCCTAGCTTTTAAATCTTGAACTTTCACATATTAACCAGTCAGCCATAATTAAATAGACAAAAGATATTGTAATGTATTTATCTATTCTACTTTATTATCTCTACACCCTGGGGAACACGTGACATCCTTAGAATATATTACAACTAAGTATTTAATTTTGCAATAAAAGGAACTTTGCCATATTCTTCTTAACGATTTATTTTTAAAATGTCTTATCTTCATTTTTTGTTATTTTCTTTACAGATTTATTCAAATTCACCAAGTAAAGTTTTTGCTAACTGTCGAAGAAAAGAGACGAAAGACAACAAAGAGGGGTTGATTATTTTGCAACATCATTATCATCAACTTTATTATCTCGTAAAGCTAAAACTCCATGTGAAATAAATTTAATATAATAGATTTTTTTTTTGTATAAAAACTAAATCATGCATAAAAAAATTTATTTGAATTTCTATTTAAAAAAATCTAATATTTTAAATAGATAAAGGGGAAAACTTTTTTCTAACATGCAAGTAAAATCAATTTTCTTTTTATAAAAGCTGTTGTCAAGTTATTCTTCAAGTAAATGTTTAAGTTTTTTTTAGAAAAGAAACTTAATAAATAAAAATTTAGCCTGTTCAGTTATTAATTAAACACTTTCAAATACTCTTTTTATACCCACACCACAATAGTGGAGAGGGTATTATGCATTTGTGCTGATGTGTGTAACGCCTAAAAATATTGGTCCTAGACCCAGCTTAAAGTATACCGATCGACTTAGAATCACTTTCTGAGTCGAACTAACGATGTCCGTCCGGCTGGCTGGAAGGCAGGCTGGCTGTCCATGTAACCTTGTGCGCAAAGTACAGGTCGCAATTTTAAAGATAATTTGATAAAATTTGGGTCATAGGTTCTTATTGGCACAAGGACCAAGCCTATTGAAAATGGGCCGAATCGTATGACCACGAGAGAAGAGAGGGGGAAATTTCTTCCTCTCAGAAACCATCAAACCGATTTTAATAAAATATAAAACAAAGATAGATCCATATTTGTACGGACACATAAGCTATACAGTATTTCAAAAATAGGACCACAAGGGGAGGTAGTGGGCAATTTCTGCCTCTCACAAACTTTCAAACAGATTTGAATGAAGTTTATAAACATAGATAAATCCATATTAATATGGACACATAAGCATGATGTGGTTTTAAATTCTGTGGTGTAGGGTATCATATGGTCGGGCTTGACCGACTATACTTTCTTACTTGTTTAATATTTTTTAGTCAAATTATTTTTGCATTTATTTTATAGTCTTTTATCGGTTTTTGTCTAATATTGCCAATTTTGTTGGTGCTGACATTAATTCATAAGATCATACATAAGTTAAGTCTTGTATATATAATAGGCCTAGTTTATTATCGTCCATTTCAAAGCAGTTTGAGAAAATATTAATTTCAAAATTCAACCCCATACCGGGTAAAAAATATATTCCAAATAATCAATTTGAATTTAGAAAAAAACACAGCACAATCGAAGAAACACTGAGGCGGCATTTATACAATGATTTTTGAAACATGTCTTTTGGTTTTACTGCTACCAAAATATTTCTACATTTACATGATGACTTCTGAGACATCTTTTTTTTTTGTTATGGATAAAAATAAATTATAATAACAATATTTGAAATGCCGGAAAAAAATCTGAAAAAAATAAGAACGGCAGGTTAAGTTAGCTCAGAAAGGTTGGTGCGATGTAAATTTTACACCCTCACCCAGAGACCAATATGGTCCATTGTAACGCCTTATCTAGTGAAGAATAAGAGAACTTAAGAGTGAAAGCACAGTAACAGAGCAAGAAGTGGAAGATAAAAATCGGAAAAACAAGCAAAAACTGCCCTACATGTACCCAGTCCGCAGTCCTAATTCTCAGATATCATGTGTTTTTTACTACTTCTTCTTCTCTACCGAATTTGTCGTCTTATAGAAAAACATGTCTTAAAGACATGTCTTAAAAGCAGTGTTCAAAAATAAACACTAAATATCGGTCCTTAGTGTTCGGTTCGGTAGATTTGTGAAAAACACATACGCTAATAGTGTTTGTGTAGAAAATCATTAAAAAAATAACGTTTCCCTGTTTGTCATCTTTCGAACCCAAAAATAATACTGTTCTTATCCAACTCAACAAAACATAAGAACATTTAATTCCGTTCGGCTTTTTTTAAACAGAAACTTCTTCGTGTTCGGTTCGGTTCTTCAAAAATTTTAACAAAAACAAAATAAACATTCGAAAACAAAACAAAAAGTCAGCAAAATAATTTTACATAAACAAAACATATGCACAATGCACACACAAGCTGTTCGTGCTGCGGTCGTTGTTTAAATTTTTTGTTTGTTCATTTCTTTGTCAATGTAAAAAAAGAACATTAAAATATTATAATGTTTGTTTACAGTATTACTTCACTTGTTCTGTTTTTTAACAAAGAACAGAACACTATTTAATGTTCGGCTCTTTCTTGAAAATAGCTACGAACGTTATTAAGGGTTGTGTTCGTCTACACAATCACTAAAAAAAATAGATGTCGTTCTTGGGTGTGTAAGTCGAACGCTTAAATCGTGTAAAGTAATCGTGTTAAGGCTGCCATAGACTAGTAAACTTCATTAAAAAATCCTTTGAAGGAAAAAAATATTGATGTTTTTTAAGCTTTTGATAAAGTGTGGCATGAAGGCATAATACGTACACTGAAGTTAAACTTACCCACAAATACCCACAAGCTGTTGAAGAGCTATTAAAAAGGGCGGAAATTTATTATTAAAGAAGGAAAGGTTTTTAAGTTCTCCTCAATCGATTATGGTTAGTGTCCCACAGGGAAGAAATATAGAACCTCTATTGTTCTTATATGCATATACTTTAGATATGCCAATCAACAAATACACCAAATACACCCAAAGATCAACCTTTGCGGATGATACAGCTCCCACGTCCATAAAAACAGCTATACATATATTTCAATTGCATTTATGGAATTGCAGCCAGCCAGCCGGACAGACATCGTTAGATTGACTCAGTGGTGTGGGTTAAATGAAGGCTAATGGCAAAAATGTGTACACATAACATTTACTTTGCATATAGAATTATGCCCTCCCATTAAAATCAATAATCAAAAAATACCTCAACATTCCCCTAGAGGAAAAGGAACTACATAGCACCATACTTGTCACATGACAATTTTAAGGGGCTAATGACCGGTTCTAGTTCTGATACTTAATACGAAGAGGACTTATCACTTTAACATGACGATGTCCTAGAACGGGGTTAATAAGCACCTTTTTGACAATTTGTAACATGTCACTGAAATAACCTTAATGGACAGATTCAGTTTCTGATGAAATAATGCCTATTGCAGATATTGTCCCGAGTGAACCTCTGGAGTAACTTTACTTTCCTCTTCTCTGAAGTTGCTACACTTTATCAAATTTCTTCATGTTACTCTTAATCTTATAAGATTCCATAACCGAATGATTCTCGTACAGTATACTTGTGTCGTTTTTATTCTTTTTTTTAGTTTTTTCTTTTATTTTAGCTTAAAAAATTGTTTTTTAAATAATTATCACAAGATTTTTACTATTTGCACTAAAAAATTAAACATTTTAATGATGGTGTCTTATTATTGTGATATGTATTTATGTATGTATGTATATTTTGGACAGCTCATCTTAATAGATAATTGTTATAAGATTTCTCATAACATTTAATATAATATTAATACTAACACTATTTGAGAGTCCACACGTAAGAAAATACTCTGCGATTGAATTTGACGTTTGCTGACATTAAAATCCTATATCTTACATATCAGGTGGAGACCCTGTGTTAAGCCCATTGTGCAAAATATTTTTTCAATATAAAATAAAATGTTTGCTAGTTAAAACCTTGAACTAAACTGCATTGGGAAGTAAAATACTTTAAAAAAAATATAATATGAACCGATTTAATTTTTTAAATCCCTTCTAATTCTTTTATTTTCAAAAATTAAAAAGAAATAAACGAACAATAACTGCAACTTATATCAAGTACAAGTTTATCAAGTCAGTAAATGCATAAATAAATGAATTTTGAATACATTATATTTTGTCCATAGAAACAAGAAATATAAATAAAATAAAAAAAAAAAAATAACTGTAAAATAAAAAAAAAATATATTTCTTTTTTTGAAAAAGAGAAATATTTTAAACTAGTTTTTTTTATATTTTTCAATAAAAAAATGAATAAATTCAAAAATCTCAAAGATTCGGCTGTAGCTGATCTTCGATACCATTCACTAAAAAGCTAATTGGTCACTATCAAATACATATGTAATAAAAACCGATCGATTTCGAAATGACCGCTTTTAATGATGTGATGAATTTCGAGCGATTTTTAGATACTACATAACCATTCGTCTCGTACTTCAAAAACCGCTAGAAACCGCTAAATATTTTATTCTGGGTACAATGTATTCAAATTATCGCTTAAATCTAAATATTTTGTAATATGCTTATACAAATCATGATAAAGTTTCTTTTTCAAAGATTTGCGACTTTTAATTAAAATTATATAGTAAAATTTTTAATTTCCCTGTATTTTTTTAGTCCCGGGAACGTACAATATTGTTTTCTTATAAAAATGCGTAAAAGCTGATACGATTTACCCTAACTTTGGCAATTATTTCCCTCATCAATAAATTTTAGTGTATTTATCAAATATGAAAAATTGGGAATTTAGCACGTCATACAAAATTCTTCTCACTTTTTATCTTCAATTGAAAAAATAATTGAAGTCTGTTATATTATGAAAAAAAAATGTTAAATGTTCGAACGCGTTGAGGAAAAATGTTATACTCTATTGATATTAAATAATCGCTAGTTTTCCCGCTAACCGTCAGAACCGAAATTTTACCGCGCTGGCCACATAAAAACCTCTAGAATCGCGGTAAAACCGTCAAATTGGCAACAGTGTACATAACTTAATAATATGTACAGCCCAATTTTTAATAAAAATTTCCCGGGAGTTTTTTCACTTCTCCCATTTTTCCTATTTAAATTCAATTGTATTAAATTTAGCGATTTTTTATTTTAGTTTTGTTCTTTTGTACTCATTTAAAACAGCATTGTGTAAGATTTGCTTTGAAATAAACCAAGAATTAAGGCGAACGCACTTTTCAGGTGATGCTGAAAACACAGCTGAGCTACTTTTTTATTATACGGAAAGAAATATCAAAAGCTGCTTATGCTTTTTTTCATTAACGGCCATTTTCTGAGTCAGAACTTCTGACATTCGCACGATTTGAAATAGCTAAACGCCAGATTTATTTTATGGTGTTCTGAAACTCATGCGTTTTGATTGCAATCTGCCATAGATTCTTAAAAATATTCTAGTTTCCTCGACCATACTTTTGCAATTTGAAGTCGCCAAACATCTTGCGATTGCGATTTACAGAAAACCTTTTATGCGATTTAATATCAGAATTGCAAATGTTAAACTTCTTGCTATTGTTAGAACATTCCCGCAAATTTTAAATATCGAGTGATGATGCTAAAGTTCAAATTGGATATTCGTATTCGCGGATACAAAACAATTGATATTCAAAACATCACTACTGCACACAATATTCCTAATTATTTTCTGGCTACCTCTCTCCATTTTACTTTCTCTCAAATTATTATTTCCTGATAAAAAAAATCCATAACTTTTCTAGAGTTTTCAAAAACTTTTAAAAATCTTATATCTATCTTCTATATATATGAAAAGAAGTGTACACTTTAATGTCACCACTAACTGCGAAAACGGGTAGACCGAACAAAAACGTTGGGGTACGTTGGGGATAGCCTGTAGATGGTTAATGTAAAGTTTGCATGAAATCGGCCCAGTGGTTCCGGAGATATGGCATTTAGCTTTTCCTGTATAATCCCATACAAATATCAACAAAATGCCCTCCATTTTGAACTCCTACGAAACGGCTTGACTGATTTTTATGAAATTTTGTAAGTGTTTTTGTTAGGTATGAGAATAGGTCGTAGAGTATATTTTATATCGCTAGAGGGCGCAAAATAGGGCATAAGCTCCCCCTCCCTATATATTTTTAGCTAATCAACATGTTTTCTTAAAATTTGGCATGCAGGCACCATAACATCTGAAAGAAAATAGGGAATAGGGCGTGAAATAGGGCAAGAGGAGTTAAAGCTCCCCCTCCCTATATCTGCTTAACAAATCCACCGATTTTCTTGAAATTTTGCAGGAAAATAGTGTAACATCTGGAAAGAACTACAGCCTCAAATTTGTATTATTTAGGGCGTGAAATAGGGCAATAAGGTAAAAGCTCCCCCTCCTCAATCTTTTAAACTAATCAACCGGGTTTCTTAAAAGTTGGCATGCAGACACTGTAACATCTAAAAGGAAATAGGGAATAGGATGTGAAATAGTGCAAGAAGAAGAATCTCCCCCTCCCAATATCTTCCTGAAATTTCGCAGCCAAATAGTGTTACAGCTGGAAGGTACTATAGCCTATAGTTTTTATTATTTAGGGCGTGAAGCAGGAGGGTAAAAGCTCCCTTCCCTAGATCTTCTTAGCTAATCAACCGGTTTTCTTAAAATTTGGCATGCAGACACTATAAAATGTGAAAGAGAAATGGCATGAAATAGGGCAAGAGGAGTAAAAGCTCCCCCTCCCTATATCTTCTTTACTAATCAACTGATTTTCTTGAAATTTGGCGGGCAAATTGTGTAACATCTGAAAAGAACTAAAGCCTATAATTTTTATTATCTTCTTAACTAATCAACCGGTTTTCTTAAAATTTGGCATGCAGACACTGTAAAATCTGAAAGAAATAAGTTATATGGCAAAACAACTTTTGCCGGGCCAGTTAGTAACTATTAAATATTATATCGTTAGCAAAAATGCAAAAAGGCGTAACTAACAAAAATATAATTTTACAGGAGAAGCAAAAAACTTTGTAAAGTGACAACTATAAACATGTCAGAAAAACATGCATTGATAAGTCGTCCATTGAATTCTTCAACCAATTTTCAAAGAAAACCATTTCATTATATTTTCTTAGAAAAAAAAATGTGTAATTACGTCGTTTTGCATACATCAAACAAAAAACTTGTAGTTACGTCCCTTTGTTTTTTGTTAATAAAAGCGCAATTTTTGATCGCAGAAGTGTAAAATTTTGTCAAGACATGTAGTTTTATAGCATTCATAATAACCAACCAAAAAATCGATTTTGAATTTTTTGTTAGTTACGTCTTTTTGCATTTTAGCTAACGATATATAAATTCAATGTATTATTATATTTAAATGTAGGACAGATGTTTTTTTGACGACCATTTATTTTTTTTTATCTAATCATCTACTCAAGATCTTAATGCATGGCAACGGTCACTGGGCAAATAAAAAGAATAAATAGAAAAAAAAACCTGAATATTTTGAACCGATTAAATAAATGACGATAATCTTGATTTGTCTTGATCTTTAATTCTTGTAATTTTTTATAAACATCCATAAATCTAAATTCATGTTTTGCTTTTTGCATTTTAACGACATTTTCCCAAATCGAGACTTATCAAAACAGTTTAACTCATTTTGTTAAAGGTGTTAATGTCATCTTATTTGTTACTCATACCAGAAGTGTTGCCATAAAGACTTTTGTGTATAAATTAATGAACCAAATGTCAAATGGCGTTTAACATATTTTTTTGGTTCAGTTTTAATCTAATTAATACAAACGAAAAGAAAAAAAAAATATATTAAATAAAAATGCAAATATGTTTTAACTCGTTCGTAAATGTGTGACGATAGAAGTGAAATTAAAAATTAAACAAAAAGCAAAAGTGAATCTAGTTTAAAGCAAAAAAAAAAAAAAAAAGACTAGAATAAAGGCTAGAATTCTTTAATATCTTTTTTCTACCTGTGCAATATTTTCAGTAATGTCAACAAATTTAAAACATGATTTTAAAACAAAACCAAATTTGTATACATAATTAAATTTCAAATGGCCTTTAATTAATTAAAGTCTTATAATTTTGGATACTTAGATTAGGTTTTAATTGGAGTATTTTTTTAGTAAATAAGATCTCAAGATTTTTGTAATTTTTCTTAAAAAATTTTTTCCTAAAACCATAAAATTTTACAGAATACCGTTTACAAATTTCGAATTAGTCGGAGAGCGCGTTGCGGCGATTATTCTTTAAGTTACACGTGATGAAAGTTGAAAAAAGGTAAATATGACCGATGGCCCATACTGGACATATGATATACTTTTGCGGCGATTTCATTAATGATTATAGTTTAAACTAATTTTTTTATCAATAAGATTTTGTTTGTCGTGCTTAATTCCCAATTTTTATTCTTGCCAAATACACTGAAATTTATTGTTGGGGGATAAATCAGTTTCTATGCGCATTTCACCGGTTGCTTAGGCCAGATCATCAGGAAACATTCTCCAAAAAAAAAAATTTAGAAAAGCCAAAGATATAAGCAAACAAAACTGCAGAGTGAATAAGAATTGCAAACACTCAAAATGTCTAATTTGCAACGATATCAAAGCTCAAACAAAATACCAACAATAAGCAGTGTGCTGATCTTTTTTTACATTCCCCACTATTAATTCCCAGCGGGAAAACTCAGAAGACCTTCTTACTTCAGGCCTTTTTAAAGGCCTGCTTAAAAAATGTTTTGATTTAATTACTTTTCTTACGTAACTGCTAAAGAATGCCTTATAGAAGGCCTCGGCTCTTTGGTATAAAAAATAGAGAAAAGAAAGAGTAACATTTTTTGTTTTTTTGCACAAGCAAAAGCAAAAGAGTTCAGATCCCTTTACAAAAACAAAGTTACATATGTTGTAAATCATTTTCGTTGAAGTTGAAAAGAGAAAGAGTAAAATTTTTTGTTTTGTTTTTTTTTCGCCAAAGCGAAACAATTCAGATCCCGTTATAAAAACAAAGTAACAAAGTAGGTACATATTAAAATACAAAATAAAAACAATAATGTAAATTATTTTAGTTGAGTTTTGTTCATTAAGGCAGATAGGTACTTGTGCTTAAAAGCTTTTTACTTTTATTTACAATCTATTTTACAATATTTAGCAAATTTGATTATTTCAATAAAAAATAGGTATCACATGTGTTATTAAACTACAATAAGTTTAATAAAATATATAAACATACGTTTGTAAAATAGGTATACATATATAAAAAGTTAAATGTTCATTTTCTATATTGGAGATCTGATATGTACATAAAACCTATTCAGTCTTCTAATTTAATTTCTAAGGAAATATTCCTTAATGTTTTAGACTTATAGCCCTTCAATATGACCTTTAATGCATTTGTAGAAGGATGGTCTGAAAGGCCTTTTAAGAGCCATTAATTGAAAGGCCTTTTACCATACCTTTCTTAAAAACCCTTCAAGATAACATTTTTGCTAAGGCCTTTTGACAGTCATTCTCTGGAAAGCCTTCTACAAGCCATTTATTTGAAGGCCTTTAAGAAGCTCTGGGGAAGAAAGGAAAGCGGAAGGCCTTCTCCGCAATGACAACGCGTGTAAAAAAGATATGAGTATGGAATGGAGCGAGAAGGGCTTGTTTATCCAAAAGAAGGGGTACAGAGGCCTTCTGGAAGGCCTCCGTACTCCTTTTTCCCGCTGGGTTGTAGTTGTGACATCTTTACTACCCGTCTCCACCATCCATCAACTTGGTAAGAACAGCATGTCGCACATGAATTCTACTCGTGTAGACTGTTCATGTTCATGTTTCGTCCATGTGCTGCCATCGTTGCCTAAACATTCGTCTTAGCATCCATGTGCGCCATGATGTTGGCCTTACAATGTATTTTCTGTATACAACCAAATGCACAACAACAAATATTGTGGTCAATCAGAACATGAACATCAACACGTATTCGCCACATATAAGAACATGAACAAATTAATACCGTTGCTCTGCCGGCGTTATGGTCATGTCATGTTCTAATTGAAAGCGTATGGAGACGTGGGGTTACGGACACAAATACAACATTACAACAAAAATGGAAATTATATTACCGTTTACGTCAAGAAAACACTTAAACAAAAATCAAAGTGTGCCGCTTAACGTGAAAAAAATACAATTTTAGCCAATTTTTACTTTATTATGGTCCCTATCTTACTTATTTTAATTAAAAATTATCAAAAACTTTAATAAAATACAATAATCACAGCACAAAACGTGGACTTTTTGTAAACATAGACAAAACTTTGACTTAAACCTAGACAAACAATGCAAAAGCAAAAAACCGTCATCTGGTGTAGTGCTGCCACCTCTTTATTTCACCATGGTTGTAAGTAGGTTAAGAAAAAAAAAAATAAAAACAATTTGCCTTATTGTTTTCGCAAGATAATCAAAATAAAGCAAATTGCCCGCTCAGTTTTTTAAGCCGTGCACTTGTATATTTATAATCAAAGTAAATTTTTTTATTGTTTCATAAATATTAACTAGTCAGATTTATAAAAATGTCAATCAAATTAAAAGATTAAAGAAAAAAAAATATTTATTTTATACTTAAGCTAGAAGAAGCAATTTTTGTTATTGCAAAATCAATCCATGATTTCACATGGCTTGTATGGGGGCCATGTGATATTATGGAACTTCTTTTCAGAATATAATCCTTTTGCCCATAAACTTCATCTTATTATGTTGGACTTAAGATTAAAAATTTCGTTCGAAAATTTTCTATTGCAACATAAATCATCTTAACAAATTTTTCAAATCGGTCCTTATTTGACCACAAATAAAACTCCCTTTAAATTGCATAATTTTCTTTAATTGATATAAAATTAAGCGAAGATTACTTTTATGATAGCTACTAAACCATTGAAAAATTGTGTACTGGTGGGTCCAGAACTGACCATACGTCCCACATAAACCTTCTTTCTTTACAAGATATAATTAGCAGATTTGGAACAAAATTTGGTAGAGAAAATGCTCCAACAAATCGTGCCGTCAAGAATTTGAAGAAATTAAAGAAACTGTATCCGTTTAAAATAAAAGAAGCAGAATTGTTCATCCGAGAATGTAGCAGCTGTGAGCAGAAGTGTTGAAGAAGTTCCAAAAACTTCCATTCGTCATCGTTCGCAGCAAAACATTTTACATTGTGATCTAAATTTAAAGATGTGGAGAATATGTGGTTTCAACCAGTGATGCCAACTTAGTGCTGTTGGCAATATTTATGTTGCTTTTTGATGCCTCAAAACGACAAAATTTTATCCATAGTGCCAAACTAAGAAAAAGCACTAACTTGGTGCTTTTTCAATTTTTCGTTAGTGCCTTTAGTGCTTTTTACAATTTTTATTTTTTCCGACATTTTTAAAACTTCAATTATATTGAGAATGATTTAGATGTGATTTGCTATTTGGGGTACAATTTTAAGAAGGCCTGTAATGATTTTAAGATTTCAAATGATAAAAAAAGTTATTTAACAGTGCTGATTCTAATACTGTAATTTATACGATATACTATCTTGTTGTATTGAAAAAATCGATATAAATAAATTTAAAAAAAGTGATAAAAGATATTTTATTTACGAGGTCGATATCCAAGCAATTTGGACATTTTACAAAACGTCGCACTTTTAGCGTTGACAACATATTAAGTAATCGTAATAAAAACGATGTATTAGTTTTTAGTTAGTAGTAAAAAATTTTTTAAGCATGTAGACACTGTTTCAAAAATAGAAAATGGCTTAGAAATTATTACTAATTTTGATTGTGAAAACATGCAGTCGGAAACCTTACAAAAGAACGCAAAGACTTTAAAAACAAAAAAAAAGCCGTAACTTGGTATAAGCAAAGTGTTTAATAAATTAAAAAGAGCTGACAGAAAATGCATTTATAACGATCCAATTTTCATGCGCTTTAGTTTTCAGACGCACGACACTAGTCTCCGAAAAACCGCGTGTTGAGCACTTCTACGTCAAGTGCTATTGCAAAAAGGTTTCACTAAGTATCAAAATTCAAACATAAATTTGTTTATATTTTGCACCTTATGTGTGTTCTTTAATCAGAACCGTACATTTTATTTGATTGAGGTTTTTTAGTAAAATAAACAATGGTCGGACATTGCAAAATTTCGGTTATTGCAACAGGTCCGATTTGTTCGAGTTACGAAAATCGAGCTCGCACTGTATAACTTTAAAACTGTTTTATGGCCCAATTCAAACTCAGCTGATGATGATACAAATGATTTGAATGATATTATTTTTATTGAAGATAATAATAATACATTTAAAAATGTTTATATACAAATGTAAATATATTTATTACTAAATTTTAAATGAAAATCCCCCATCAACTCCGTCGCCTTTTTTAATATTTTGGAGGTGTATAATATTTGGCACAGCCGAATGCAACTTGTTTTGTGTTTAATTAAATTGTAAAAATGGCTTAGTGCTTTTATACGCTTTTTTTTGTTTGAAATAGTGCTTTTTATAAATTTTAAAGTGCTTTTTTCTCTCAAAAAGTTGGCATCACTGGTTTCAACAGGATGCCACACAGCGAGAGAAATAATTAATCTTTTAAGAGAAAAGTTTGAAAATCGGCCACCAAGATCGTGCGCTTTAGCACATTTAGACTATTTTTTCGTGGGGGTTTTTTTTTGAAATCGAAAGTGTACCGCGATAATCCCACAACAGTTCAAGAGCTTAAAAACAACACTATCGAGCAGATATCAACCATTGACAATAGTTTATTTGAAAAACGTGATTGAGAATTTTGGTAAAAGATTGGGAGCCTGCCGAGCCAGTAGGGAAGCAACTTGACCGACATAATTTTTAAACGGAACCTATTTGTAATAAACTGGTAGATTATTTCTTATGGTAAGTTACATTTTAATTTTTTAAAATTTCATATTATTTCGAATATATAAATTTAAGAATACACATGCGAATTAATATAAAAAAATAAAAATATTTTTACTATCTCAAAAAAAAAAAACTTTTTTATCTATCTATATATATTAGGGTATTCATTTAATCGACCTTTTGCTATAATCGGTTAATCGCTCGATTAATTAACCGAGGTTTTGGTTTAATCGGTTTATAATCGGTTAATTTTGTATTTAATCGGTTAACCGATTAATAAAGTTTTTTTTATAAATTTAAATAAAATTTAAAAATATTAGAACATGATAATTCAGTCGTAGCGTCAGATATTAGAATCACTGGTATACCGTTTCACGAGAATGAAGACTTATCTGGCATTTTTCAAAATATTTGTGGCGCGTTAAAGACAAGAGTGCCAGCACATAAAGTTATTTTCCGTGTACGCCACTTTAAACATATTCGTGATGTGAGTGACCCTCCAATTATTATAAGAATGAACTCGCCATTTGAGAGAAACCTCCTTCTCAAAACTGCTGCCGGGTTTCGTCGTCAACACAAATCACCACTCCGTTTGTGTAATGCAGGCTTTGACAGCAATATGCCTTTCTTTATTAATGAAAACCTTACCCCGCACAACTATGGTATTTTTAAGTCAGCGCTTAATTTAAAAAAAGATAATTGTTTAAAAGCTGTATTTATACAACGTGGAATCGTTCATGTAAAAGCACTTGAAAATGATGACCCTGTTAAAATCGTTTTGCCTGATCAACTACAAAAATTTTTTCGGGTTTAAGATGAATTTGATAACTATTTTTATTTTATTTTCACTGTTTTTTATAAATAAGTTTTTGGAATTTTTTGGCCTTTTATTTAGACCATATAGGATTAATTTGATAATTACTTTCATTTTATATTCACTTCTTTTTATATATAAGTTTTTGCAAATTTGTTGCCTTTCATTTGGACCATATAACTTTTTTAGCATTTATTATTTTTTAATTTATTGTCCAGCTATTTTTTTTGTTAAAATTATTGTTTTTTGCGTTGCTATTTTAAATTTGTTTTATATTATTAAACATGATTACGGCTAATGATGACACTGTCGAAGGTAATTCCAGGGACACGACAGCGAGCATGGTAAGGATCCTAGCTAATTACAGGAAAGGTCTAACGCTAACTCATATCAATGCCCAAAGCTTGAATAATAAAATTGATGAGTTAAGACTTGTTTTTGAAAATTCCAACATTGATATTGTCTGCGTCTCAGAAACATGGCTTTCTTCTGGGACTCCGGATAGTTTGATCTGCCTAAAGGCCATTTTAGACTATAATACTTTGTGTTAAGACATGTCAAAAACTTACAAATAATTCATAATGTATAATAGTGTAAAAACATTTTGTAATGAAATGTCAAAAAATACGTAAAGAAATTTGGCAGTCGTATGGTTCTCTCTATTTTTTGAAATTTTTCTAAACGATTAGATTTTTCATTTTATCAGAATTGTGTTTTTACAAAAGCACAAGAAGAAAATCAGGGATGGAAAATTAAAATTTTGTGCACAAATATTCACTATTATTTTTTTTAATAAAAAATTGCAAAACGATAAAAAAATATAAAATTTCAAGTGAATTCTTTTAAAGTTTAAATAAATCACAAATATTTGTTGTAAAAAATCGTTAAATACGGTACACAGACGAAAAAAAAAAAATAAAAAAATATGATTGTATTAACTTTTCCACCCTAGAAGAAAATAAAAAACAGCTGTTGAATAATTTGCCGGCCACTTCAAAATAAAAATTATTAAATATTAAAGAAATATTAAAAATAAAGCAAAAATATATCTGAGGACCAAGGTGCAAGTTTAAATGTGCAAGTTAGTGCATAATACGCCAGCTAACAATGTTCCAATGCTTAATAAAATGTTTTTTCGTTTTTATTTTGTAATCTAAAGTGGATCTCAAAAATCACAAAGATTTTACTTTTTATTTTAAGTGTGATAGTGTAGAAGCAAAATGTAATGAAAAAAAATTTCTCTTTGATTTTTTTGACAATCAGACCAAAAATCATTTCATTTTGTAAGACCAAAAGTCTTAAGACTTGTGTGATAGTGTAAAACAGCCTTAAGTGGTTATAAAGTGGTTAGGGAGGATCGAGAGGGTTATGCTGGCGGGGTAGCTATTTTTGTGAAAAAGAATATTTCTTATAAGGTTTGCTTAAAATCTTCAGCAAATTTATCATTGACTGTTAAATATGTAGAATTTATTTTCATTGAGATAAATTCTGACGGTAGGAAAATGCTGGTAGGGTGCGTATACAGGCCTAACAAGAGATTACCTTTCTCTAATTTTTTCAGTGCGATGGAAACGCTTGCTGATTTTTATGATGATATTATTATTTTGGGTGATATTAATTCAAACCTACTTCTGGAATCGGAATTAACCGACAATATGTTATCTTTTGGTCTCGTTCCTATGAATACGGTAAATCCAACTCATCATACAGCAACTAACAGAACTCTGCTTGACGTTATTTTTGTTTCAAATCCAGAAAACGCATTGTTGTATGATCAAGTGTCAGCTCCATGCTTTTCACGGCATGATTTAATTTTTTTAACATATAACTTTACAACTTCTCTGTCGGAACATACCCTCCACTATCGTGACTTTAACAGTTTAAACTACAACGTGATCCTTGAATGTGCCTCTCGTATAGATTGGTCTCAAATGTACTACATGCCCTCTGTTGATGAGCAAGTAGAATTTTTTGAGGATAATATTCAGCGTCTATTTGATGAAACAGTTCCACTAAAATCTAAAAGAACATCTAATAGGGAAAGGCCTTGGTTTTCTGCCAATATTAAACTTTTAATATCTAAACGAGATTGTGCTTATTCAAGATGGAAGCGTTTTCGAACCTCAAGTTTAGGAGCTGAATTTAAAGCTGCAAGAAGGAACGTTAACCTTGCCATTAAAAATGCAAAGACCGAGTATTATTCCAAACGCTTTGGCTCTGCAGTAGGCTCTAGGCAGACTTGGAAATATATTCGCGAAATTGGGATTGGTCACTCTATGAGTAAAAATAGTTCTCAGGTCGACGTAGAAGAGCTTAATAGAACTTTTACAAATTTACCTCAACTACCAATAGATAGCACTTTTTACAACTTTCCGAATTTGAATCATAATAACAATGAAGTTAATAACAATGTGTTTCAGTTCGCGTGTGTAAGTCAATCTGAAGTTTTACTTAGCTTTATTTCAATTAAATCAAATGCTGTTGGCTCTGATAACATACACCCTAAATTTATAAGGTTATTGTTGCCTATACTCCTGCCATATATATCACATTTGTTCAACACTATTATAATGACGAGCACTTTTCCGTCGAAATGGAAATACGCTAAAATAATTCCAATACCGAAAAATGACTCAGAATTCAGGCCAATTGCCATCCTGTGCTTTCTATCTAAGGTTCTTGAAAAACTACTTTATACTACCATAGTTGTGTTTCTGCTTTACTGGACGTGACTGAAAACATACGACGTGACCTAGATACAGGAAAAGTAAACTTCTTGGTTCTTCTGGATCACTCTAAGGCCTTTGACACAGTGGACCACGGCACGCTTTGCTCGAAACTCCGACATTTTTTTAACTTTTCCTTGACCTCCACGCGTCTGTTGTCGTCATATCTCTCAGGACGCCGGCAATTTGTGTTTTCGGACCAACTTCAATCTTCGGTATTAAATTTATCTAGGGGTGTGCCCCAAGGGTCAATCCTTGGACCACTCCTTTTCTCTATTTATGTAAATGATTTACCAAACCAGCTTTCGCACTGCAAAATGCATATGTACGCAGATGATGTGCAGTTGTATTTAAGTAGTCCAGTCATTTCCATCGCTGAAAATATAACGAAACTTAATGACGACCTTAATAAGATCTATATCTGGGCAACTGCAAATGGGCTTTGTTTAAACCCGCGCAAATCAAAGTGTATCATTATTCGTAGGAAAACAATGAAACATATTGCTGACGTTGATATTTTGATAGATGGTGAAAAAGTCACTATAGTTAATGCTGCCAAAAACCTCGGATTAGTTTTTAATAATAATCTTACCTGGAATAACCATATTAACGCACTTGTGGGGCAGACGTACACAAAGCTCAGATGTCTTTGGTCCTCACAGCATTATACTCCATTAAATATAAGACTACTTCAAAATCTTACATTATTCCCAATTTAATCTACGGTTGTGAACTTTTTGCCAGCTGTGACTCAATAAGCAAGGGTAAGCTTAATGTTTTATACAACAATGTTGTTAGATATGTATATGGACTGAGAAGATATGATCATGTATCCCACTTTTCTTTGAAATTATATGGAGTCTCGTTTAACAACCTTCTTAACATACGTGTGCTTTTATTTCTGCATAAAATCATTTATTCGGATACGCCACAATACCTTATTGAGAAGATTAGGTTTGCCAGATCAGTTAGGGGAAAAAAGATCATTATTCCATTCCACCGTTCTCTTGTATCCGAATGGCAGTTTTTCATACATTCGGCGCGTCTCTGGAATAATCTTCCTCGAACACAACAACTTAATAGCAACGCAACTAGCTTTAAGTCTTATTTATATAAACATTTTACTTATTAAAAATCACAAATATTATTATATTCTTTAACAATTTGTTAGTTAATTATGTCTAAATATGTATACTTGTCTTTGCCGTCTCAATTTAATAATACTTACAATAATACTTTCCTGTACTCTAATTATAAGATTAAATCTTGTTGTACAGGATCTGAACATACAAATAAATAAATAAATAAAAATAAATAAAAAAAAATTAAGTAATTTCAGTATATAAAAATGCATTAATTACTTATTTCTTGGAGTTTATAAGTAAATACGTAAAAAATAACGTAGGTGTCATGGAAAGTTGGTCCTAAAATTATAAATTATATAGTTAACTTCATGAGTAACAGGAAATTTTTGGTTCGGTTGGGAAAAACATATTCACAAACATTTAATCTCTATAATGGAATTCCGCAGGGATCTCCCTTGTCGATAGTTCTATTTCTTGTCGCTTATAATAAACTTTGTGATATTGTATCTTTACACAAAAACATTAGTTTTTGTGCTTATGCTGATGATTTCATTCAATCCAAACATTAATATAAGTAGTATAATTGACGATATCCTTCAGTGGTGTAATGAATCGGGTGCTGTTTTGTCAAGTACAAAATGTAAATTTATACATATATGCCGAAAATACAATTGCAATTGTAGTATTATAACAAGCACTATTCAAATTGAAAAAACCAATACCTTAAAAAATATTAGGGATTATCTTCAATAGAAGACTAAGATGGAACAGCCACATTGAGGACTTAAAAAATCCTTAAATAATCGTATCAACATTATCAAATGTTTGTTCTTTTCAAAATTCAATCCGAATACAATTACGCTCTTAAACGTAATAAAATCTTTAATTATATCTAAAATTAGATATGGATTAGTTTTATTTGGTAATTCCTCTACAACCTCTCTAAGAAAAATTAATGCAATTATAAACACAGTAACTCGATGTGCTCTCGGCGCTCTTCGAACTACTCCAATTAAAAATATCAACTTCGAAACCAATACCCTAAACTTAAAAATTTTATACCATCTAGAATTAAAAAAAGCCATTAAATCAATCATGTACTACCATGATACACCATTAAAAAAATTTATCGAAAAATATGGAAAAATTAATAGAAAACAAAAAACTAAATCAGCTCTGTATGAAATAATTAGTCACTCCTTAAATTTTGATGTTCCAACAAAAATTCCCAAGCCTAGACCTGTTTCTTATCCTCCATGGAATCTAAAAGCTAAAGCCATCGAGCTATCTCTTTCCAAATATAAAAAAGTAGAAACCCTTCCAAACCAATACCGCATAGGTTTCCAAGAAATAAAAGAGCAGAATCATGACAGAACATTCATTTACACGGATGGTTCTAAGTCTAATGATTCAGTCTCCTTTGCGATCACATTAGAACAAAAAATTATTTATACTTCGTTACTTCCCAACTACAGTTCTGTTTTTACAGCTGAAATAATAGCAATATATAAAGCAACCGAATACTGTCGAAAATCCGGTAATTTCGCTATATGCTCTGACTCACTATCTGCAGTCCACGCCATTAAAAATATTAACAACAACAATTTGTATGCGGTCCACATCAGAAACTTTCTCATCCAATATTTTCCAAGAATTATCCTTATTTGGGTACCGGGCCATACTCTGATACTAAGAAACGAACTCGCAGACAGTACAGCCAATTTAGCTCATATTTCTCCATTAACTATGGAAATGAACAGAAATTATTCAGATATTAGAACATTTGTAAAATAACAAGCTAACCTCCTGAACTCCCGTACTTGGTCTGATACGAATAATTGGTATAAATCTATTAACCCGGGTAGGAATAATATCTACACTTGGTTATTAAGGAACAATAACATTAAACGGAGGGATATAATTATATTCCTTAGACTTAGGTTAGGTCATACTAGAACTACTCATAACCACATAATTACTGGCAATTCCCCAACTAATTGTGATTGTGATAATAGTAGTCCATTAAACATTGAACACATCTTAAGTAGGTGTACTAAATTTGAACTAATTAGAAGACAAATATTTTTTGACATCAACCCACTTTCGTTGCTATCATTTCCCTCGGAACATTCCATTAACAAAGTTATAACTTACTTGAAAAGAATTAACCTTTATAACAAGATATAAGATATAAACTTTAAAAAAAAATCTAACATCATCTTTTTATAGTAATATAAGTATCTTTTGTAAAGCATAAGTATATTCTTTAACTACTTAGCTTAAGGCCTAGTTGCTATAGCTAATATAATTATATTTAGCATATACATTTATGTATTACCTAATTCTTTAATAAATAAAATAAAAATAACATAGGTAACAAACTTCACAATTCTTGAACTAAAACAAGCAAGTAAAAAAAAAACAATTCACAAATATGTATGTAATATGCATTTTTTATCATGACGATATGACTTGATACCACACCTTGTGAATTAATTAAAAAATGCATAATTTTAATTATTATTATCCTAAATAAAATTTAAGATTGTTTAAAGTAAATATTGTTGTGTTTCAAACAAAATAAAAATTGTAATGCTGTGTTCATTGATTCGTCATGACTGTATAGTAGAAATCTAAATTATAAGCGGCATCTTATAACAGTCATATCGTTGGCTTAATATTCAAACCTGCTAGCTCACTTTCAGCACATTTTACAGGAGAGAAAAATAAACTTTTTATTTTTCCTATTTGAAGCTTGATAGAAAATAAAATCACAGTCAGTTTTACACACTTCAAAACTTAAATAGAAGAAAAACTACATGCTGGTCGACGAGGCGTATCTTTTTTTACCACACGGCATCAAAATTGCAATTTACATAAAAAGTTGATTTAGCCGGTTTGCATATTAAGCCGAAGATATATATTCCTGTAATTATTTTAAGACATAAAGCTTCGTACAGACGATGGTCAGATCTTACAATATTGGTAAGCAGCGTTGCTTAAATTGCATTAAAATTGGCTAAAATGTCATACAACTGTGTGAACATTGTAAGCTGATTTGTATTTGCAGATGTGCAAAATTAATGCATCTGACAATGGATCATTGTCAGAAAAATTTTGCTGTTGGCAACGCCTGCTTACAATATTGTAAGATCTGACCATCGTCTGTACGAAGCTTAAGGCTTTATATTTACTACCATGTGAATCCCCCAAATATTTACATATGTATACAAAATAAAACTGCAATAATTTTATTAGTTATTTCAATAGTTAAAGGACATCTTATAAAATACTCTTTTAGAAAAGTAATTTGTTTTAAATGTTTAGGATTAAAGCGATTCTTTTCTTTAGTTTTGGCATAAGTTGACTTGGAAAAAATTCTTTCACTTATCGTATATGAATATCTAATTTCTTAGTCCTTTTCCAGGATTATGCCATTAGAGTTTTTTAAAATTTAATTTAAAAATTAACACTTCTAATTGTTTCGGTTAATTCTGTTAAAAGACTGATATGAGAATATATGAGAAGAAACAAATAACTAAACACATACATATAAAAAGTACGTGAAACAAAAAAAAAGGTGTTGGCAATCAAATATTTAACCCACTTTTTGCCACATTCCTGTTGATCGATGATGAAGATAAAAAAGCATTGTAATTTTAGTCATCGGTCGGCGGGAAATGGGTTAAAATGAAGATCACTGAACACCTTTTTTGTTTGTATGAAAAAATATTTTCTAAACAAATACAAAAAAATTATTTTATAATACTACAAAGTATTGAAAGTTTTGTTACTTCGGTTAATCGGTTAATCGACTGAAATTAATCGGTTTAATCGTTAATCGAAAAAAGCCAATTTTAAATTAACCGATCAGTTAATCGGGTAGTAATTAATCCGGTTGACGGTTAACCGAATGAATACCCTAATATATATAATAAAAATGAGACAACATTTCATTGCTGTTCGTATTACTTGAGAACGGCTTGACCGATTTGGACGATTTTTTCTTTTAAATAATCACTATGGTCCAGCTTAGGTTTTTACGGAAAGAAAATTTTGCCCCGCCCACTTTTTTTGATTAACCTAAAATCAGAACACGGCTCCATCGATTTGACTAATTTTGTTTTCAAATGTTCGTATTAATCTATTTTAAGTTTTCATCGAAAGAAAAATTTACCACGCCTACTTTTACGCCCACTTTTTCTATTTATTTCACCGATTTGGACGATTATTTCTTTAAAAAGATCGCCATGGTCCAACTTAGGGTTTTACGGAAGAAAATATTGCCCCGCCCACTTTTACGCCCACTTTTTTCCATTTACCTAAAATTAGAAAACGGCTCCATATATCTTTAGTAATCAGCTTCCGAGCGAAGCCGGGGCGGCCAGCTAGTATTTAAATTAAAAATTATATTTTAATTATGGACAACCTTTATTTACAGTTATTTTTAAAAGATATTGCTATAAATAGATTTTGCAAAAAAGGCATGTGAAGATTTTACTTCATCTTAACAACAATAAAACTTAATTATAGAGAACCCCAAAATAACAATTAATTTTAATTACAAACCATATTATTAATTCATTATTAAGTGGCCACCAGATAAAAATTTATAATGTCATCCAAAAATTATAAAATCATAAATTATAAATAAACACTTAAAGCAAAAGAAACAAAAACAAACAAAATAAAACAGGCTTTAAATTGTTTTTAATTCATAAATATTAATTTTTTTCAATTACACAAAACGTAAAAATTAATAAAAAAAAAACAACCGACAACTTCATTAAGATCCTGAATGAATTCTGGATTAATTATACTGGTATAATATGCCATTTAAGATAAACATACAAAAGCACGTCAAAAAGCACAATCAAGTTTAAATATTTCCATGAAATTAGATTTTTGAAAATAACACAAAAAATTATATAAAAGCCAGACAAAAATCTTAAATCGATACAGTTTAACAAGCTTCTATTAATCTGCTAAAACAAAAATGTTCAAATTAGTAAGTAAAACAATTAATTTAAATAAGAATTTTGAAAAAAAAAAAAAAAAAAAAACAATCGTTCTACAAAAACCAAAAATATTAAAATTTTCAAATCCTTTTCTAGTTGATTGTCACCGCCTTGATTGCCTTCGCTGCTGCCGTTAGCGACGATGATGTCCATGCTGAAACTACTCTATTGAAATCCGATGTTAGACCCGACGGTTTCGATTCTGCTTTAGAGACCACCAACCACATCCACCAAGAGGCTTCTGGAGATGAACACGGCAAAATTCACGGTGCTTTCTCTTGGATTTCTCCTGAAGGTGAACATATTGCTGTTCAATATGTTGCCGATGAAAACGGCTACCAACCCAGCAGTGATTTGTTGCCTACTCCCCCACCAGTACCAGAATACATCTTGAAAGCTATTGAATATATCAGGACTCATCCTTCTCACGAAGATTCCCATCATTAATTTGATTATTTAAAAAGTTTTTTAAACTGGCAATAAAATAGCAAATGAAACTAAAGCAAACTAAAAAAAAAATTTGGGCTATTACTTCTTTTGATAGGGTACAATTAAGGATTTTAAGAACATTTGGAAGTACATATAACAGAATTTCAATCGAAAGTTGAAATTGCGTAATTGTTTTTGAAATTTTCTTGAAAAATATAAAAATAGCGCAATAATTTTGTAAGAAAACTGTTTTCATTTCTATAAAAAAGCAACATTTTTAAAAAAAATCTATTACTCAAGCAAATTTTTAACTCAATTTATTATTAAAGAAAACTTTCAGCAAAGTTTTTTACAATGAATTTTTATTTTGACAAAACAAAAAAATATCCAATTTTGACAAAATTTCCTTTAAATATCCAATTTTGACAAAATTTCCTATAAATAAACAATTTTGACAAAACTTCCTATAAATATAAAATTTTCACAAAATTTCCTATAAATATCCACTTTTGACAATATTTCCTATAAATATCCAATTTTGACCAAATTTCCTATAAATATCCACTTTTGACAAAATTTCCTATAAATATCCAATTTTGACAAAATTTCTTAAAAATATCCAATTTTAAAAAAATTTCCTATAAATATCCAATTTTGACAAAATTTCCTATAGAAATCAAATACGGAAATCAAGTTTTGACAAAATTTCCTATAGAAATCAAATATTGAGATAATTTCCTATAGAAATCAAGTTTTGAAAAATTTCCTATAAGACCAAATTTCGAGAAAATTTCCTTAAGACCAAACTTTGAGAAAATTTCCTATAGAAATCAAATTTTGAGAAAATTTCCTATGGAAATAAATGTTGAAAAAATTTCCAATTGAAATCAAACTTTGACAAAATTTCCTATAGAAATCAAATTTTGAGAAAATTTTCTATAAATATCCACTTTTGACAATATTTCCTATAAATATCCAATTTTGACCAAATTTCCTATAAATATCCACTTTTGACAAAATTTCCTATAAATATCCAATTTTGACAAAATTTCTTAAAAATATCCAATTTTAAAAAAATTTCCTATAAATATCCAATTTTGACAAAACTTCCTATAGAAATCAAATACGGAAATCAAGTTTTGATAAAATTTCCTATAGAAATCAAATATTGAGATAATTTCCTATAGAAATCAAGTTTTGAAAAATTTCCTATAAGACCAAATTTCGAGAAAATTTCCTATAAGACCAAACTTTAAGAAAATTTCCTATAGAAATCAAATTTTGAGAAAATTTCCTATGGAAATAAATGTTGAAAAAATTTCCAATTGAAATCAAACTTTGACAAAATTTCCTATAGAAATCAAATTTTGAGAAAATTTTCTATAGAAATCAAATTTTGAGAAAAGTTCCTATAGAAATCAAATTTGAGAAAGTCTCCTACAGAAATCAAATATGGAGAAAATTTCCTATAGAAATAAAATTTTGAGAAAATTTTCTATGGAAATCAAATTTTGAGAAAACCTCCTACAGAAATCAAATTTTGAGAAAATTTCCCATAGAAATCAAATATTGATAAAATTTCCTATAGAAACCTATTTTAATAAAATTTCCTATAGAAATCAAATTTTGACAAAATTTCCTATAAATATCAAATTTAGACATTAAAAATGTCCTATAAATATCCAATTTTGACAAAATTTCGTTTAGAAATCAAATTTTGACAGAATTTCCTATAGAAATCAGATTTTGACAAAATTTCCTATGAAATCATATTTTGACAAAATTTCCTATACAAATCAGATTTTGACAAAATTTCCTATAGAATTCAGATTTGTCAATATTTCCTATAAAAATCAGATTTTGACAAAATTTCCTATAGAATTAAAATTTTGAGAAAATTTCCT
Source organism: Pollenia angustigena (assembly GCA_930367215.1). NCBI lineage: Eukaryota > Metazoa > Arthropoda > Insecta > Diptera > Polleniidae > Pollenia > Pollenia angustigena. The sequence goes on along the minus strand of OV884060.1, from coordinate 13,142,683 downwards.
ATAGAAATCAAGTTTTGAGAAAATTTCCTGGAAATAAAATTTTGAGAAAGTTTCCTATGAAAATAAAGTTTTGAGAAAATTTCCTATAAATAACAAATTTAGACACTTAAAATTTTTTAAAAATATTAAATTTTGACAAAATTTCCTATAGAAATGAAATTTTCACAAAATTTCCTATGGAAATCAGATTTTGACAAAATTTCCTATGAAATAATATTTTGAGAAAATTTCCTATAGAAATCAGATTTTGAAAAAAATTTCCTATAGAAATCAGATTTTATCAAAATTTCCTATAAGAATCAGATTTTGAGAACATTTCCTATGGAAATCAAATTTTGAGAAAATTTCCTATAGAAATCAAATTTTGAGAAAATTTCCTATAGAAATCAAATTTTGAGAAAATTTTCTATAGAAATCAAATTTTGAGAAAATATCCTATGGAATTAAAATTTTGACAAATTTTCCTATAGAAATCAAATTTTCACAAAATTTCCTATAAAAATAAAATTTTGAGAAAATTTCCTATGGAAATAAAATTTTGAGAAAATTTCCTATGGAAATAAAATTTTGAAATTGAAATGAATTTCCTATAAATATCAAATTTAGACATTCGAAATTTCCTATAAATATCCAATTTTGACAAAATTTCATATAGAAATCAAATTTTGACAAAATTTCATATAGAAATCAAATTTTCAGAAAATTTCCTATAGAAACCAAATTTTGAAAAAATGTCCTATATACTGGCCTGTTCTGAAAATCACGTGATTTCAAATCACGTGCTTTTGAAATCACACGTGTGATTTTGTGGTGTTTTGAAAGTCATACCGTTGTTGTGTTTCTCGGTGTGCTTTCTGCAATTGATGATCAAACCAAAACACACAAAAACGGGACGCTAAAATATCACACGTGTGATTTAAGTAGGCACATGTGATTTAAAATCACGTGATTTGAGTTAAAGTGATTTTCAGAACAGGCCTGATAAATAAAATTTTGACAAAATTTCCTTAGAATTCAAATTTTGAGAAAATTTCCTATAGAAATCAAATTTCGAGAAAATCTATAGAAATCAAATTTTGAGAAAATGTCATATAGAAATCAAATTTTGATGAAATTTTCTATAGAAATCAAATTTTTTCAAAATTTCCCATAAATATCAAATTTTGAAATTCGTATTATTTTGATTTTCCTATAAATATCAATTTTTTTTTTTAAATTTCCTATACAAAACAAATTTTTTTTTTAAATTTCTCCCAAAAAGCAAATTTTTAAAAATATTAAGCAAATCTTAGGGAAAATTGGCAGTCGGAATTTTTTTTCCAATGCAAATCTTAGAAAGTTCTCCTAAAGGCAAATTTTAAAATATTTTCTGTAAAACAGCAAATTTTGGACAAAATTCTAATAAAAAGAATAAGGCCTTTAAACTTTTACGGTATAATAAGGACACTTGAAAAAAATAAAGTTAAAATTAAATAAAATTAAAAAAGATGTATCCAAGTTCGAAAAATTTTAATTTAAATTGGCCAATTCCGGTTTGCAGATGAATATTTTTTAAGATCAAACGATTTCCTATATGAATCACTCTCTTATCTTAAAATTTTTGTTTCATTTGTTTCTAGTTCAACAAGATAATTTAAGAAATAACTATTTTTAAAAACAGCAACAATTTAGCACCCAATAACTCGACAAATAAACATAAAAAAATATTTGGCACATAAATTTAAATCTTATAGGACTATAGTTTTGCAAAATAAGAAGGATTTTCAGGAAAATTTTTTTGGTATGTCCGCAAATGACTCATATTTTGAATGTTATTTCAAGCTGTTAATTTCTTGTTGTAGAAATAAAACTACTGAAAATAAAATTTTGGGCAGCAAAATGTGTAGTTAACATTTTACTTGTGCTTCTAAAATTCATTATCATATACTTTTATTTCTAAAATGATATTTTATTAAAAAACCGGCCCAAAAGTGCAACGAGTTCATAAAAATTATAATAATAGTTCTGTTAAATGCTAAAATAATAAAAAAAAAACTTAACTTGATCCAAGCTAAACTAAATAATTTCGTATACATTTAATTAAGAAATTAGTTTGAAGAGATGTTATGCAGAAAACCAGAACACTTAAACAAAGTTTACAAACAAGTTTAAATCATTTTTAAAGTGTACAAAAGACAAAATTTAAATTAGTATAAAAACGAAAAGAAAGTTTCTAATTAGCACAGTTAACCAAGTTTGATTAAGCCTGTAATAACAAAAATGTTCAAATTCGTAAGTTTAAGGAATATCCGCAATCACGTGATGTCAGTTAAAAATATTCATTATCTTTTAGTTCCTTTTCGCCGCTTTAATCGCCTGCGTTGCCGCTGGCAACCCTGAGGATGAGCACGCCGAAATCACCCTCTTGAAATCCGATGTCAGACACGACGGTTTCGATTCTGCTTTGGAGACCACCAACCACATCCACCAAGTTGCTTCAGGTAATGAACACGGCGAACATCATGGTGATTTCTCTTGGATTTCTCCTGAAGGTGAACATATTGCTGTTAAATATGTTGCCGATGAACACGGTTACCAACCCGTCAGTGACTGGTTGCCCACTCCCCCCCCAGTACCAGAAGCCATCTTGAAGGCTATTGCCTACATTCAAGCCCATCCCCACAAGGAAGAATACCATCATTAGGATTTGTTAAACTGACAATAAAAAGCATTTAATTTAAAAACTTTTAAAAATATTTTAATTCAATATCAGAAAGTTTTTATGCAGAATTTAGAATGTATTTCCTTAAGTGATAGACCCTGTTAGACTTTTAGTGCAATAATCTTTTGCATTTTGCTATTCCATTGTTAAAAGAATTGTTTTCACTTCATGGCATTTGGCTAAGTTGGGGTACTTTTTAAGAGGTAAAAAAAGGAAAAATTGGTACTTTTTATCTTTTTGATAAATTTGATTAACAGCTTGCAAATGGCTCAGATTCAGATAAAAAGTACTTTTTAAGGAGTAAAAACGGGATGAAATTGGTTGTTTTCGTTATACATACACGGAAAGAATTATTTACTTAACATGGCTTGAACCAGGAAAATTTTGTATGATTCTCGTCCAAGCCAAAAATTACTTAATCTTTTTCTAAATATATGCGTGGCTTGATTTAAGCAAAATGTTTCTTTATTTAAGATTTTTTTAAATACAAACAGAATAAATTAATACCAAGAAAGAACACTGTATTCAAATATAAACTACAATCTGTATGTACACTGAAAGAAGTTAATTTTCTAAGGTAATCAAAATTTATTTTTTTTTTTGATTTTGGATTTTCTTGTTTTCTGAAACGAAATTGATTACTTTAGAAAATTAACTTATTTCAGTGTACATACGGATTGTATTCTATATTTAAATCTGTGAAGGGCACACACATACTTTCACATTTAAGCTTGTGTTGACGAAATAACAACAAAGCAACAGCCGAACGTACATCGTCACAGACACACAAAGAAGTTTATAGTGTACATGTGTCGACGTCACACAAGCATCATTTTTATTCCTATGCACGCGTACATAGGATTTGCAAATGTGCCCGTCACTGATTTAAATACAGTGTTCTTACTGGTAGCCTAGAATGAGGACAAGCTCTTTCTGCTTTACCTTTGGTACCTTTTCTCTTTGCGATAATTTTGATAAAGAGAAAGCATATTGCTACTTTTAACGTTGCAAAAACAGGGGAAAAATTGAACTTTTGGTACTTTTTGCAAAAACTTGGTATACAGATTGCAAATGGTCGATTGGCCACACCATATTTATACACCCCTTGCTTCTCACATGGACAGCTGTATATCGGTTGCTCAAGAGTATTGAGCGCTCAACATTAAAAATAGATAATCAATTAATGCAATCTTCGATTCACCTATACCATTGTTTAAAAGATTGATGTTTGACTATAGACCGCCAACCGTCGCAGTGGAGAAAAGGGTAAAACTGCAAAGAATTATTAATAAGATTTCTGCATGACGTGCTAAATTCCCAATTTTTTCATATTTAATAAATACAATGAAATAAATTGTTGAGAGAAAGCTAGCTTCTATGCGCATTTCACTGGTTGCTAAGGCCAGCTCATCAAAGAATTCTGATGATGAAAATTTGGTTATTCTCGCAACATGTAAATTCCGACCGATTTCAATCCCCCGTTAAGTCAAGAATAAAAATAAAAAAATTTTAAATTATTTTATGTTGTAAAATTCATTCCATTGTTAAAATAATATATTGAAAATTAAATTGATGGACTTAATTAAAGCCCTTATTATCAGCTATGGGCAAATTCAAAATGAAAATTCAAAAAGAGCGAACGATATGCACTGAAAGAAAAATGCTTCATATATTTAATGAATCATTTTCATAAAAAAACTTTCCTTAGGTAAATGAAAATGTTCATTGTCTAAAGGGAATTTCATAGTTATAATGAAGTATTTTCGTTAAAATCGCTTCATTGGATTTCGTAATTACGTTAAAAATTTTCATTAGATATATGAAAACTTAAGTTTGTCCAAGTTAAAAAAAAAATTTTGATTGGGAACATAAAAAAACAATATACAAACATAACTATATTCATAAATTAATACAAAATTATAGTTTCCTTAAAAAAATGTTTAATTGTTAATTAAAAAATGTAAGATTTAATAATTTCATACATCGAATGTTACATGTATGCCATTAAATTTGTGAAATCAAAAAAAATTTTTATATAAGCAAAATATTTCAATAATTGCCTTCATAAATTTAAATTTTCATTGTGACAATAAAAATGTCATTATAGTAATGAAACAAAAACTTTCAATCCACTTTCAATCAACGTTGTTATTGTTATTATGGACAATTTAATCTCATATTTACGCTCTTAATTGAGTAAAAAACATAGTTTTGTAATACAAAAACTACACTGCCCCGGTAGACTTGCTGGTAGCGAGGTAGTCTAACAGCACCGAGGTTGACTGATCGAATCCCGCCAGAGACAGAAAAAAAATTAAAAATAAAATAAAGTAAAATAAAAAATAGAAAAGATAAAAAAAAAATAAAAAAAAAAATTTTTTACTTTATTTAAAGTATTCATCCAATGAATAATATTCATAGATCTAATGTATTTCATTTAATCCTTTTAATGAAACAGGTTTCATCGATCCAACGAAGCGCTGCATAGGTTCCTTTTTAATGCAATTTTTCATGGGATCGATGTCAAAATTCATTGGTATTGCGAAGAAAATTCTTTCAGTGTGTAAACAAACACAAAAAACAAAGAGCAAAAGACCAATACAATACCACACTTGCAAAGCTTTTAATGCAGTGGTGCCCATACCTGCTTATTATGTAAAACGCAACGCCAAAGAATAACATTGAAAGCAAAAACAAAGTCATGAATATTTTGTAATTTTGTTGTTGCTTTCTTTAGAAATTCACATTGCCCTTTAAAATTTCTAACGCGTTGTGGGGTTGAAAATTTTAAAACGGTACATGAATTTCTGAAGGAAACAACAACAAAATTACAAAATATTTATGACTTTGTTTTTGCTTTCAATGTAATTCATTGGCGTTGCTTTGCGTTTAATATAATAAGGACCCAAGTCTTATTTCAAAAATTTCAATTAAAAATCAACTGTTCAATAAAAAAACACCACAATTATTATTTTAAATGTTTTTAAAATTTAAGCGATTTTATTGGCTTCATTGTTTAATTTCTTTTTATTAGATTTAAAATTTATTGTCTATTAGTGATTAAAAATAATGTTTAGCGATTTTTGTGATTTTAACGTAATTAGCAGGGACCGCAAATAACAGTTATATTGGAATTTTAAAACAAAAAAAAACATCGAAGTAAATGTCGAAAAACTTATTCAAGTATACCATATTGTTCCTTATGCACTTGTCAATGATAAAATATATTGATTTATATAATTTTGATTTTTATATAAAAATCAAAAAATAACAATTATATTTTGTTTTTTTTTTGGGAACAAAAATAACTGTTATTTTTTGATTTTTATTTTTTCGATCAAAAAATAACAGTTATTTTTTGATTTTTATTTTTTGAGCAAAAATAACAGTTATTTTTTGATTTTTATTTTTTCGAGCAAAAATAAAAGTTATTCTGTAAATAAATGTACGTGATTTAATAATCTAGTTGACTTGAAATTTTTATTTTAGTGTTTAATTATCATGGGAATTCCTTATGCACATTAAAATAATTATTAAAGTCATCTAAATTATTAAAACACGTAAATTTATTAAAAGAATAAATTTTATTTTTGCTCGAAAAAATAAAAATCAAAAAATAACTGTTAAATTTGTTCAAAAAAATAAAAGTCAAAAAATAACGGTTAGTTTTGATCGAAAAAATAAAAATCAAAAAATAACTGTTATTTTTGTTCAAAAAAATAAAAATCAAAAAATAACTGTTATTTTTGCTCAAAAAAATAAAAATCAAAAAATAACTGTTTTCATCTGACTTTTATGAAAAAAGGCATAACTGTTACGGTCCCTGGTTATTAGAAAAAAAAAGATTTTTTAAGAAAATTCGGTTTTTGGTGATAATTTTTGAATATCTTTTATAAGAAATTTTTGGAAAATTAATAATTTATTTATAACAAAAGGGAACAAGGTTTTCTGTTGGTTAAGAACAGAATTGTGTTTTTAAGGTAATTTGCTGAATCTGAATCCAAGTCTGCACTTAGTTTTTTTTTTTCTATCAGCTATACTTTTCGAGATATACAGTTATGTTCAAAATTAAAGCGCCTTCACTACATATATTGCAATAACTTGAAAACGGTTCACTATATTCAGTAAACAAAAAAATGCAAAATTCATCAACGATATAATCTTCAAGCCGAGCTTACATTGGTTTTTAACTTGCCCAGTAGTTTCAGAGATATCGTTGAAGCTTTGAAAAAAAAGGAAAATGTAAAAGTAATTAAATTTTTGTTCTTTAAAAATTCATAAAAAAAATAAAAAAAAAAATAAACATGCAACAAAGTTTTGACTACAAAACATTTAGTTAAAGATATTTTGAATTAAATGAGCTTTATTTCATTGCAATCGGTGCACAAATTTCAATTTTGTTCACAATTTACTGAAAAAACTCAATGGATAAAAATCGCGATTTCCATACAGAAATATCAGTTTTTTTATGTCAAGTTTGACTCGTCAAGTCTTTAGTTGTAAGGAGAGAAGGGAAAGAGAATAGCATTTCTTTTCCACTCTCTTCTAAAAACTTGAAGTGTGTGAACCTGCACTTTGCTGCTGTTCTATTTATGGACGTTTTTCCCCCTTCACTTAAAAATGAGGTACATTCACTTAATTGTGAATAAAAACTATATCTATATCGCATTTTGCTTCAAGGTGATGTGACTTTATGTGCAAGTAATAAAACTTCAACTTTTTCCCGTTTTGGATTTTTCATGATTTTCTAATTTTAATGTTTTTTTACGTAAACAACCATTTCTCAGACATTTTTTTTTTGTGATTTTGATTGTTTTTTAAAGCTAACAATTCCATCTATTAAAAATGTTTGAAAATCGCTTAATAAATTATGATTTAACTTTTAATTTTTGGAAAAAAGTCAAAAATATAATTAGTACCTGTCAGTTGAAGATGCGAGCTGATGGAGAAAAAATGGTGATACTATTTCAAATCAGCGAACTCAAATTAGCAAAAAGTTGCATCAAACTTCCAATCCACACAAAAAAAGTTCAATATTGTTTCCTTGTGTAATCTTTATACCCACAACACTAGAGTAGAGAGATATTCAGGTATGTGATGGAAATCGATTTCGTCGTTCAAACTTTCTGAAATCGACAAAACATGTGATATGGTAACATACGTCGAATTAATGTATCGATTTCATATTCCATTTTGTTTCATTAAAAATAAAGTGATTTTGCCATGTGATGAATTTCGATAATGCCAGTTTATATTCAAATCGTCTTATTTTATATTACTGAAATGCGGTGTTATGAACCAAAAATGTAAGTAAAACGTTGTTAAAAATAGTAAAAAGCTATTTTTTATTTCACACATAGATATATATATATATATATATATATATATATATATATATATATATATATGCAGGGGAACGCATAAGAGTAATCTCCAAGAAGATACTTTAATTTAGTTCATGGAAACTGATCCTGATACTGATAATAGATACATATTCAAGTACGGTACATAAATAAAAAGCATCGTAAAATAATCAGGTTTTTTCTTTTAGATACAATCAAGCATTACATTTACGAGCAGGTAATTATGTTTGAGTCTTAAATTAACTTTATTTAAAGACCTGTTCATTAATATAATATTGAATTGCATCTGATGGACATACCTAATTATTTTGCGGTGCTTTTTCACTGCATAATTTTTCGCAAATACACCATATGATGCTCCTCCATTGCATCATAAATTAATGTACTGCGTATTACACATCATCATCTTTACCAAAAAAATTATATTACGGCCTGAGTGCAACTAACAACATTAACTGGAGGAGGTTCTTATAATCAAATATATATTTAAAAAAAAGAGAAAGCGGTTGGTTAAATTTGTGGACTATACTCTTTGGTCGACGGAATAAAATTGCAACGGCATTAAAAGCTTGGTTTAACAAATGACCCATGAAGACGAAAAACTAACTTGGCAAGAGAAATTCAATCATGTCTATAACATCCCCAGTGCATCTAAGGCTCAACCATAATATGCATAGTCTTGCTTCACCTACTGTCAAAAATTAACAAAAAGTCTCTCAAATGTATTAAAGAAAACCAAAATAAAATAAAAAACATTTGATTCCGTACGGAATGTGCGATTAGATTCGCACCTTGCTTAAGCAAATGACAGTTTCATTAAACTTAGCAAAAAGTTTCCTTAAGTTCAATATGGTTTGCGTTATATAATTTACATGTATTCGCTTATTCACTTAAGTCAACTTAAGCACATTGTGGTTGGGCCTTAAGAGATCTGCCAGATAATTGCAAAATAATATTTAAAACAATATTTGTTGATTAAATTTATGAAATTTATGTTGATAAAAATAAAATTTTCTTTAAATATTTTACAAATATCATACAAATGTTGCATTAAAAATTGTAATATGTGGAAACGAAACAATCGTAGAACATGAAAGCGATCGAAATCTATCACAGGTAAGGCGATTTGAAATAAGAACATTTAAAAATTTTTTTTAAGAAACGCTTTTCTATGCCTGCAAAGTTTCATTTATTTGCATTGAGTATAAGGCGGTTAAATTAACGTTACAAGATTTGATTTTCCGAAGAAAATGATTTACTTTTTAAATCGATCGAATTTCATCACATACCTGAGTATGTGTTTTGCTGATGTTTGAAACACATTCAAATATTAGTCCCTTTTAATATATCGATCGACTTGGAGTCACTTATTGTATTGATCTATTGTCCGTCTGTCCGGCTGTCCATATTACCCTGGTGCGCAAAGTACAGATCGTAGTGGAAGTGAAGGAGATAATTTGTTGAAATCTAGTACATCCGTTCTTATTGTCACAAGAGCCAAGCCTTTTGAAAACAGTGAGCATCGGTCTATAATTTTACATATCCCTCATACAAGCATCTTTCCGCAATAGATTTTTTGTGTCCACAAACCATCTTATAACGTTGGTTTTTAGATTAAGATTGCTCTAAACTTATTTTATTTGGAATCTAAATCTTCTTAACAAATTTTATTGAAATCGTTCCATATTTGACCACAGCTCCCGTTCTAATTTAGACTGCTTAGCTAAAACTCTTACTATACAAATTAGCAATGATTATAAATCAGAAAACCGGTCAATTAGTGCATCCATTATCTTAAACATGAATTCATTTAAAAACTTTTTTCAATTAATTCAAACAATAAATTAAGTATAACTTGATTTAATGAAGTAGTTTAATTCTGCTTTTCATTTCATCTCTACTACAGAAAATACAAAAAAAAAAATTCTTGATTTAATGCAAAAATATCGAGCAATAAAAATTAAGTTATTGAACTAGTTTTAGCACTTTTTCGCAACCAAAAAAAAATTTAGAAAAGTAATTTCAAAAATTGTATAAAAAGGAGAAAAAAATTTAAGATCAGCACAGTTTAATAAGTTTTTATAAACCTTCAATAACAAAAATGTTCAAATTCGTAAGTTAAAAAAAAAAATGGATTACAATTTCCTAACTTAACTATAACTGCACTTTGCTATAAAATATTCATTTATAACTTTTCGTTTCATTTACAAAAATATGAAATTTTTGTTTTCTTTACAGTTCCTTTTAGCTGCTTTAGTCGCCTGCGTCGCCGCTGGCAACCCTGAGGATGAGCACGCCGAAGCCACCCTCTTGAAATCCGATGTCAGACCCGACGGTTTCGATTCTGCTTTGGAGACCACCAACCACATCCACCAAGTTGCTTCAGGTAATGAACACGGCGAACATCATGGTGATTTCTCTTGGATTTCTCCTGAAGGTGAACATATTGCTGTTAAATATGTTGCCGATGAACACGGTTACCAACCCGTCAGTGACTGGTTGCCCACTCCCCCACCAGTACCAGAAGCCATCTTGAAGGCTATTGCCTACATCCAAGCCCATCCCCACAAGGAAGAATACCATCATTAAATTTTGTTCAAATTTTAAAGAAAAGTTGTTTGTTGAACTTATAATAAAATATATTTATGATTAATTGAAATTTTTGAAAAGATATTTTTTTTAAGGATCGATGTGTAATTATTATAAGGTGGCCTCGATAAGAAAACTGTTTATTGTATGCGTTTGTATATAAAACGTATTGAAGTTGTTGTCGAAGTGCAAAGCAACATGCGTTTGGAAAGGCGAAATTAAGGTGAAACAATGTTGTTCCAATGTTTAAACAAATTACTGTACTGTATTTGTATCTAAATAAATTACATTTAGGAAGAACCTTTATTTATGTTCAACGCGTTTCGCCGCTGCTAGAAATCGCCAAACTTGTCCTAAATTAAACTTAATGCATGTGCTAGGAAAAAATTATTAAAAATTTATTTTAAGTTACTGCCTGTTTGTAGAACGCGAGCACAAAAGTGACTCGCTTAACTTACATTTAAAACAAAAACAAATTTTGAAATTTTGTTTTAAATGTAAGTTGAACGCGTTCTACAAACAGGCAGTAAATTTCGATACAAAATTAATATTTACAGTTATAAAATTTTCACTAAGAATTGCAATATTTACTTAAAATTGCAGTTTTCATTATCACATTATTGGTAAAAAAGACATTCTTCTTTGATATGAGCCCATACTTTATTTAAAGTATGTTTTTGTGATGCTCTGGATGAATCTTAAAAAAGTGTTGCCGTAGCTAAAAAAAAATTTTTTGATGGACAAATAAAAAAACTGAGTGAATACACAGAAAAAAATAAAAATTGATTTGAATTAAAAAATTTGTGATATTAATTAAAAAATTAATTTAATATGCACCAGTTAACAAATTAATAGTAACAATTAAACGTTTTATTCACTTGTAAACGTTTAATTTACTTGATTAAAAGTTTTATTCATCTGATTAAATTTTTAATTAAGACTGATTTTATTTTTGATTAATGCTTTAATTGGCGACAAATTTTTGAGAATTTTTTCTGTTTACTTTTTTCAAATCTCTCTGCCGTTTAATAAGCCAAGTGTCCGCCTTTAAGAATCAAAAGAGAAGCTAACAACATTTTAGTTCTAACTTACAGATATACATGTGATCATTTTAGAGGCCCAAAACGCATTTATTATTTTTTATAATTTAGTACTCTAGATTAAAAGCTATTAATATTTTTCTGTACGATAAAATTATCCTTTTTTCTTTGTACTGTCTTTAAAAATTAACGTTCTAAACAAATTAACTTCACGAAAATCTCTAACCGTAAAAAAATGCAGGGGGGTTACCGCGTATTTCGATTCGAAAGGAATCATTTACGGATTCGAACAATTTGTACTGTGTATTTCGATTTTCGTAATATTGGGTTTGAATAAACGGACGTTTTTCATACTTTATTGAAAACAAAAAATCACTTTCTTAAAAGCCACTCTCTATAACGAACAAAAATTGTTCATAAAATTTCCCATTTGTTAAAAAATACAACCTCTGTCATCGTTTCGAACGATTACGAAAATCGTAATACACAGTACAAATTGTTCGAATCCGTAAATGATTTCTTTCGAATCGAAATACGCGGTAACCCCCAGGTTGTTTTTGCAAAGAATATGAAAATCTTCAATATTTACCTTAAATTTGAAAAAAAAAACTGATTGCACCGTTTTTCCAGTTTATTTTAAGGAATATATTCTCCGTTGCCCTTACAATTGATGTAGAGAAAAAAATTTACCACATTTTGAGTTTAATTGAGTTTTCTTTTCTAAAAAAAGTGTTGCATAAGTGTTACATTTGACGGACTTGGCAACATTTTTAAATGCTCCCCAAATTTTTAAGAAATGTTTCATATTTGACGTTTACAAAAAACACAAATTTTGGCATTAAGCAATAAAGTACAATTAGCGCGAGGTAAATTTAATTACAGGTGGTGGCAAGACTACAACAAATCAAAGCCAACAGAAACAACAGATGTTTTTTGTATTGCAATTTTAGTGTTTACGGGTCGAAACTTGCCACCACCTTGTACTAAATTCGCCTTGATCTACTACTGCACTCATGCCCTTTTAATTTAAATGAGTGTTGAACATGTAGCATTTTTTCAATTTTAAAGAGAACATCATCAGAAAAGAACGCTTTACACTTTTAAAACAACACATGTTTTTCAGGAAAGAACATACAAAAATGTAAAAGGCAGAACAAATGCAGATTTTTTACTTAGAAAAGAAAACGCCACAAGTGTAATTTTTTGTGCTTTTTCCGAAACACCAAATTGTTGTTTTTTTTTTTTTTTATTTTTTGTATGAAATATTTTTTAATTATGAATATTAAATAAATATCAAATATTTTCCCTTAATGTATATTTTCCTTAAAAGGACATACATAAATGTACATAACGTCAGCTCAGAATTGGTTTGGCGCATATTATGTTTAAATTACCATGATATGCGCCAAACTAATTCTGAGCTGACGATATAAGAAATGCATATCCTTCAGTTTGTTTGGCACTAAACTCTTTTATATTTATAATTTTATAATTTAAATGGAATGTAGCGTAGTGATTTCATATTTTTGTGATCTTTTTAACAAAAGGATATTTTAAAATACAAAAATCCTTGATGGAATTTATACAAAATTAAACACATCAATTTTAACATTCTATTTAGATAGATTTGGTAATTGTCAACAATTCAACATAAAAAGTGTTGCCAAATTAAATTTTTCTTAAAAAAAGGATATATGGAAGGTACATGAATCCTTTGACGGAATTTTTTCAAAACTATAAATTTTATATTCTATTTATGCATTATTTTGTTCTACATCAAAGTATTGTTGTTTAAGTATGGCTTCACACTATTAAAGCCTTCTTTCAAATAATCTGAGCTTATTCGTGAGGAGTAAGGGAAGAACAGCATGGGTACATATTTTCATATTCTTGGAAATTCCCTTTATTTTATAATTCTATAATATTAACAAGAAGCTGGTTGTCACGGCTGCCAGATGTGACGATTTATCGTAATATTGACGATTTTTTGTTTCGAAATTAGCCAACTGCCGATTTGCTGTATTTTTTTTTTCAAAAAAGTGACGATTTTATTCAGTCTCCAAAAAAGGAAACTTTTAATGATTTTATATGTTTAGATATTAAAGCCCTTATGATTTTTATGATTTGTAATGCATTGTTCAAGTTTTGGTGAACAGTGTAAATATAAAGTAATAGAAAAATTTACCAAGTGCGAAGGGTTCAGCTGTATTAAGATAAATGGCAAGCTGTCAAACGTTTTACTTAAGTTATAGATAAAAAATGAAGTTATGTCAAAAAAAAATGTAAAATTGTGCAATTTAAAATTGACATTTCAAGCTTGAAATATCAAAAGTGTTGCTGAATCAGCGGTTTATGGGCAAATTCAGCGATTTACCGCTTTTTGTTTTTAGGTTTCTCATAAACAAAAACTTGGCAGCATTCAATAAAATTAACACAACAGGGATGGCCAAGTTGTTTCAATTTTACTTTTTTGTTTATACTTTTTAAACTAAGATTTATAATACCTTTTTGTGGTGTTTTTTAAGAACAAAAAATAAAATTAATTTCAATTAAAAAAAATCTTTTAGTACAATTAGGTACAATTTTTAAAGGTTGTTGGTACAATTTTAAAAGTTCTCAACGCCATCCCTGAAACAAAACCATAACAAGAGAAGAAAAAAACTAAAAAATTTTGTTTACATTTTTTATAGTTTTCTCTTTCTAGCATTTACTGTTTCTTTCTATCAATTCTATATCAATTAATGAATAAAAATGTAGTGTCATAAGGGCTTAAGCAACACATTTTGGTAGCAACAAATTTTGTAAACAAGACAGTTGAAATTTTTAAGTTGCATTTCTTAAAGTGATCAAGACCTTTAATTCGAGTATGGAGCCAAGTGAAATAATGCACCGCTCTTTTTATACCCTCCACCACAATTAGTTGTGAAGAGGGTATATTAAGTTTGTCATTCCGTGTGAAACTTTTTTATTATTCATCTCAGTATATATATTCTGGGTCCTTGAGTAATTTTAAGTCGATTTAGCCATGTCCATCTGTCTGTCCGTCTGTTGAAAACACGCTCACTTTCGAAAAACTCATAAGAAATAAACAAACTTGGTGTCAAATTGCTTGTAGTTATCCTAAGCAGTTTGGGATTGAAATCCAGCTAAATCGGTTCAATAGGATCTGAGCTATGAATCAAAATGTGGAACTACCACCTAAAAAAAATTGATAATTTTGTTACAAAAACTAACATAAATGGTGGAAAAATGCACAGAATGATATAAGATTTCGCAACAGTTCGTTTTATTTAACTGGAAATCACGCTGTAAAATATCTTGAAGATCCGTCCATGATTTACCCTAGGCCCCATATAAGCCCTACTCCCGGAAAACAGTATAGTAAGCCTAAAACCCTAACTAACAATGCTATCATAACAAATTTTGGCACGTCACAGTTAAATAGGACTAGAAATGAAACTGTTAAGTTTCGTGAAGATCGGTCCATAATTTACCATAGGCCTCATATAAAACCTACTTCCAGAAAACAGTTTAGTACGCCTAAATCCGTAAAAAATAATGCTATCATAACAAAATTTGTTACATCAAAATTTTTTGGAACTAAAAATTAAACTGTGAAATTTCGTGAAGATCGGTCCATAATTTACCATAGGCCCCATATAAACCTTACTCCCGGAAAACAGCTTAGTAAACCTAAATACGTAAAAAATAATGCTATCATAACAAAATTTGGAACATATAAGTTTTACAGGACTAGAAATAAGACTGTGAAATTTCGTGAATATCAGTTCATAATTTACCCTAGGCCCCATATAAACCTTACTCCCGGAAAACAGCTTAGTACGCCTAAAAACGTAAAAAATAACGCTATCATAACAAAATTTGATACATCACAGTTTTATAGAACTAGAAATGACACTGTGAAATTTGGTGAAGATCGGTGCATAGCTTACCATAGGCCTCATATAAAGCCCACTCTGGTAAAATAATTAAATACGCGGTAAACTTTCTTCCAGTTTAGCTTCATATGGCCAGAAAAAATGTTATGCAATTTTGTGATATACGGTCCATAATTTTCCTTAGATTCCATTTTAGCAGCCTTCTGAAATTTACTGCAAACGCTTAAACTAATTGCACCGCTGTATTGAAATTTATGTTTTTTAATACCAGAAATCGTTCTCAGAATTTGGGATGATTGGTTCATAGCTTACCATGGCTTTTATATAATTTGTTCTCTTGAAAATCATTTAAGTTCATCTTAAACTGATATTCTACTCAAACTTTTTAAAATTGATTCTGATTGTCGATCAATAATTTTATATAGGTCTAAACCGCAACAAATTTTAATGCAGATGTCTGTTTTTACAAAGATTATAATAATAAATAGACATCATACAGATATTAGTCCTAAAACATTCGAAGTGTCGGTGGAGGGTATCAAAGATTCGGCACAGCCGAATATAGCACTCTAACTTGTTTAACATAAAATACTCCTTATGTAGACAAAAAGGTGTGCCAAACTCGA
This sequence comes from Pollenia angustigena, assembly GCA_930367215.1. Lineage (NCBI taxonomy): Eukaryota > Metazoa > Arthropoda > Insecta > Diptera > Polleniidae > Pollenia > Pollenia angustigena. The sequence goes on along the minus strand of OV884060.1, from coordinate 13,126,465 downwards.
TCCCTCTAGCTCATATTAGCGCTTTTATGCCAAACTCTGGATGAAAAAAAAAATACAATTTATTTTTCTATAACTCGGTCATTTATGAACTGATTTAGTTAATTTTCACTTTTTCAATATTTTGGAAGTTACAAACGGAATGACAAACTTATATTTAAACGAACTTCTATATTTTGATTCTGATCTCGAAATAAATAAATGTGTTCATTAAATTAGTCCCTTCCTAGCTTTCATAGAAATGTTTATTATGCAAGTCTTGAAAAAATCCTTAAATGATTACTTCAAGAGTACAAAAACAACAATGTTACACTTTGATTATTCAATTCAATTTATTTAGCCATTATATTTACATTTACATTTTAATAAAATTTATACATATTTAAGTGTTTAAGATTTTTTCTTTTTCAGCTTAATAATACATACATTCATATTTACAAAATTTCTATATACATATTTACAATATTTTATTTGGAGGAGAAAATTGGCAAAAAACCCTATTTGACTTTATGTTTATTCTAAAACTACTTATACTACTTAACAAAAGACTAGATAAAACCTATGATGAGACTTGCTCATTTATATGAATGAAATCAGAATTTAGACATCTGATATTGAAATTTTGCGTAAGCCTATTTATCTTATCGCGAACTAATTCCAAGCCCGCGATATCATGAAGGCGTGTGGTAGAAAAATACCAAGGTATGTTATATATGAGCTTTAGTAATTTATTTTGAGCAATTTGTAGTTTTTTAATATGGCAGGATGCGCTAGTAGACCAAACGGGGACTGATTAGAATATTACAGCATGGAAAATCGACCTCAGAATCAGTTTTTTATTATTTATTTTAAGTCTAGATTTCCGAATTAGAAAAGGGTATAGGATACGGGTTAATAAGTTAACTTTATTTATTATATAAGGTATGTCTTTAAACTTCATTTTCGGATCGAGCATAAGGCTCCGTGCAAAAACTCCCAGGTGCAATAAGTCCCAAGAAAAAAATGAAATTAGACCCAAACATTTTTCATACAAATGTGGGAGTAATTTCATTATGAAATAGCTCCCAGCCCTCTAGGTTTTATTTCATTTTTTTGGAAGTTATTTCATTTTTTGCCTGGGAGTTATTTCATAACGAAATAAAATCCAAATGAAATAAGTCCCCGAAAAAATTAACGTGGAAGTTATTTCATTTTATTTTGGTTTTCGGTGTTATTTCATTTGCTGTAGGAGTTATTTCATTTTTTGTGGGAGTTTTTTCATTTTCAATTATTTGCAATTTCTTAAAATTGTTTAAAATTTTAAACGGTATTTATAACAGGATATTTCAAACTATTTGAATACAATGACTTAAGTTTATCAAAGAAGAAAATTTTGCTAATTGCAATTGCAGTGTCTTATGGTTCGGCTATGCAGTAAAGCTTTAGTTAGCGAAGCTGGTGCTTGTTATACCATAGAGGAGAAAATACTTGCGCGCGGCCGAATGCCGGCTATGCAGAAAATCTTTAGTTAGCGAAGCCGGTGTTTGTTATACCAGAGTATAAAATCCTTGCGCCCGGCCGAAGGCCGGCTATGCAGAGAAGCTTTAGTTAGCGAAGCCGGTGTTTGTTATACCATAGAGTATAAAATCCTTGCGCCCGGCCAAAGGCTGGCTATGCAAAAAAGCTTTAGTTAGCGAAGCCAGTGTTTGTTATACCATAGAGTATAAAATCCTTGCGCCCGGCCGAAGGCCGGCTATGCAGAGAAGCTTTAGTTAGCGAAGCGTGTTTGCTTTAGTTAGCGAAGCCGGTGTTTGTTATGCAATAGAGTATGAAATCCTTGCGCCCGGCCGAAGGCCGGCTATGCAGAGAAGCTTTAGTTAGCGAAGCGTGTTTGCTTTAGTTAGTGAAGCCGATGTTTGTTATACCATAGAGGAGGTAATCCTTGTACCCGGCGTGCTTAAACTGCAGGCAGTTGCCATTGCAGGAGGTCAGGATATAATAAAATGCCCCATTTGTTGTCAAAATGTCGAGAACTCAATGTTAGTTTTTTGGTAACCTAATATGTAAATATTCAAGTAAAACGAATACATATATAATAAATTTCTTTGGAAGTTGTTTCATTTTTTTTTGGGTCTGATTTCTTTTTTTTTCGATGGACGTTTTTGGAAGTTATTTCATTAATGTCTTTAGGAGTTATTTCATTATGAAATTACTCCCAAAAGCTGGGGTTTGTTTCATTTAAGACTTGGAAATTATTTCATTTTTTCTGGGATTTATTTCTTTTTTTCAGTTTGGGACTTATTTCATTTATTTTGGGATTTAATTCATTGGGACTTATTGCACCTGGGAGTTATTGCACGGAGCCGAGCATAATACCCAGATATTTTACCTTTTGTTCCCACTGTATAGAATAATTATTTAAAATGATATTGGTCTGTGGTGTATGACATTCTTTACTCTTTCTTGTAAAATATATCGCCTGCGTTTTATCGCAGTTTAGTATAATTTTCCATTTATTGAAATAAGATAAAATATCAGATAATGCTCTATGAAGATTAGCTATAACATCGACAGCCATGATTTCAGAGCATAAGATTGCTGTGTCATCGGCGAATATTGACAAAGTACAGTAGTCTAGTTGGAGACAACCTGCCGTTATAAAATGACTTTCAGAATGGTGTGAGCCAATGTAAACTTTAAAAGAACGAGAAGTGAGAAAACTATGAATTATTTTTGTCAGTGCTATTGGAAAATTTAGATTTATCATCTTAAATACGAGACCTTCGTGCCATACTGAATCAAAGGCAACTTTGACATCTAATAGCACCATGCCAGTTGATTTTTGGTGGCTAAAGTTTGAGTTAACTAAATTTCTTATTCTTATCAACGGATGAGCTTTGTTATGTTCTCTGCGGAAACCAAACCGTTGGGGTGGGATAATGTTATTGACATCTATAAAAGCAGTCAATTTAATTTTAATGCCTTTTTCCAGAATTTTACTTACACTCGATAATAAGCTGATAGGACGGTATGAAGATGGTTAATCAGATTGCTTACCAGGTTTTTTAATTGGGATAACTAAAGCCATCTTAAACTTTTGGGGAAAATAGCAGAGCCTTAGACAAGAATTTATTATTATTGTTAAATATTTAATGCCCTTATTAGGAAGTGCTTTAAGGCATCTATTATTAATACCGTCGATGCCAGGTGATTTTTTTATTTTTCAATCTTTTTAAGATATCAGAAATCTATGAACGATCTATCAAATCTATAATAAAAGGACTAACTTCTAACGGCCTGTACGATGCCAGAGTATCATTCACCAAAGAAGTCATAATTGGGTCGCCTAGATGGGACGAAATTAAATGATTAGTAGCAAATGTTTGCGCTAAAATTTCACACTTTTCCTGATTGGTCGTACACTTTGATTATCTTTCGGTAAATCATTATCGAATGAACCTTTTGTGACTCTCTGTATAAATCATATTTTCAACAATTATACGGCAGGCATTTCATGAGTTGTAAGATAATATCTACATGAGTCTCATACGATTCTTGACATGCTTTTTGAAAGACTCGTTTGATAATCTTAACCCAATTCTCAAAATATTCTTATAACGATTTCGTCCGTGTAAGGCATCTTCTACGATTAAAAAATGCGCTAGTCGGCGATAAAGAACGCTCTTCATGAGACTTTCAGTAGCTCTTACACGATACAAAGTGCTATCAGGGTATGAAGTTAAAATCGAACAAAAATTGTTAAAGAAACTTAACTTAAAGTTGGCAAATTTTTTGAAGATTTTTTGAAACGAGAAAGACGATTTTTTTTTATATTTTCTTAGGAAATTGACGTTTTTTTTTTTTACAAATTTTTATGGCAGCCCTGTTGGCTGTGTTTTTTGCTAAGTTTAAAAAATACAAACTTTTTGGGCTAGTTCAAATGTAATTTTCCTTTAGGACTTCGTAAAAAAGTTTAGTCCCCAATATTTTCAATGAAAATACGGCGGCAAATTAACATTTAAAGATCATAAAACAAAGAATTATTTACCATATGCCACTCTTATGGAATATAGTTTCAGAAAGGACCTTTTTTTGTCGTTTAAATACACATCAAATATGAAAATATTTTAAAGTCAGTCATAAATAGTTGTACTTTTTGAAAGGTAATTTATTTATGGTTATCCCGCCACTCAGTTTCCCATCATGTTGTATTGTAAATAATTCAAAAGAAATATTTCAAATTTATTTTAAATTATCTTTATTGCCAGACGTTTTTTTTTTAAAAAATTTAATGATGGTATTCTTCCTTTTGGGGATGAGCGTGAATGTAGGCAATAGCCTTCAAGATGGCTTCTGGTACTGGTGGGGGAGTGGGCAACCAGTCACTGACGGGTTGGTAACCGTGTTCATCGGCAACATATTTAACAGCAACAGGTTTACCTTCAGGAGAAATCCAAGAGAATTCACCATGATGTTCACCGTGTTCATTGCCAGAAGCGACTTGGTGGATGTGGTTGGTGGTCTCCAAAGCAGAATCGAAACCGTCGTGTCTGACATCGGATTTCAAGAGGGTGGTTTCAGCGTGCTCATCGTCAGGGTTGACAGCGGCGGCGCAGGCGATCAAAGCGGCAATAAGGAACTAAAAGAAAATGAAATTTTGAAATTTTAATTTACCCCCATATTTATTTAAAAAAAATATTTTTGATTAATAAGAGTCTTATTAAACAAATTTTTTATTAAACAAAAAGTTTATTAAACAAATTTTCATAGAAAATTAATTTCGTAAACCGGTGATAGACCTGAAATATTTTCTATGAATATGGCCTTTAAATTGTATCACTTTCACTTTTACTTACGAATTTGAACATTTTTGTTAATACAGGTTTAACTAAACTTGGTAAACTGTGCTTATTATTAGATTTGTTTAGACTTTTATATGTTTTTTTTTTAATTTTGTTTATGGTATTTTAAACTAGTTTTTTAATTTTTATCATTCTTTGTGCTTAAATTTTTTGTTTTTTTTTTTATAAATCCAGAATACATTTTCAGGATTATGTGTTTTGAAACAGGTAAATTTTTATCTAGTTTTGTTTATTTTATTATTTATAGTTGGCATTAAATAAAACAATTTTTTAATAATGATTTAAATGCTCTTTTTGCCGGTTTTTTTTTTTTTTGTATTTTCTCTGAGCAGATAACTGTAAATATGAGCTTAAGTTTTTAGGCATTTGAAAAATATTTCTTATCAGGCGATTTTTCCGCACTAAATATTTAATTTAAAAAATTGGATACTTTGAGCGTTATTTGGCCTATTTATTTTATCTTTTTTGTTTGTTTTATTAATGATATAAACAATTTAAAATAATCTAACTCTAAACAACAGCCAAATGCTGAGAGATTGCTTAGGCACGATTTCTCAACTTACCGATGGCTAAAGACAGGATTTTATCGGCCGTATAAAAAGTGCTTCATAACTTTCCTTTAACCTACCAGAGAGGATGAACATTCATTTAACATATCGATCTCTTTAGGTTAATGTAATTTTGTTTAATAGTGGATAACTTTTTGTACTGCCGATAACCTTGAGCTGTCGTTGAATTGTTATTAAAAAAGTTTTTGTAAAAATCAATAAACGCTTAACAAGTATACGCATCCGCCCTAATAATCGTGGCTTATATTTTGCTCTGGATTCAAGGCGAATTCATTACAGGTGATCTTAAAAGCCGTACTTATAACTTTTTTTTAACTTTATAATTGTTGGAGCTCAAAATTTTGTTGATTACACTGTGCAACAAAAAAAAAAAAAAAAAAAAAAACCAGCTTCAACACTTGCAACGCGAAATGTAAGTATACTACTAGTAGAGGAAATCTGTCAAAGGGTTTTGAAAAGTTAGCTCGGGTTCCCGAAAGTTTTTGAATTTTTTGAAAACGAGTTTGTTACAAGTCAAAAGAATATACTAAATGGACTTCTTAGCTAAAAAACTATTTCAGATGTCTTCAGTAGAATCGTATGGCGATTCTTTTCTTAGAATTTATTAACCCTCTAGCTCTCATCTTAAGGGGTAATTTCTGTCCTTTTTCCCAACTCTTACACAAAAGTATGCTAAAACAGCTTTTTTTAAAGGTTAAAATGTTTTACAAATATTTTCTGCATCAAATTTCACTAGGGATCTTTTAATACCAAAAAATCGTGCAATGTATATAAAACGAGTTTTGGAAAAATTCAAAAATTTTAAGGCCCGGAATTTCGAAAACCCGTTTTAAATACATTGCAGGATTTTTTGGTCTTAGAAGATCCCTAGTGAAATTTGATGCAGAAAATATTCGTAGAACATTTTAACCCTTAAAAGTGCCGTCTTAGTAAACTTTTGTGTTAGAGTTGGGAAAAAGGACAGAAATGACCCCTTAAAGTGAAAGCTTCCATTTCTTTATATGAAGAGTTTGGTGCAATCGTCAAATAGTTGCGTGTAGAGCAAAACACTACTTAAAAAACTTTAAAATAGTTTATAAGGAGCAAAGTGAATGCTTAATTTCTCAGAAATCACAAAAAAATTCAGGAAACTGGTTTTGGTTTTAGAAGGGTGTATACAAAATATACATATACCTCTTATGCTGGGTACACACTATGCAACTGATTTACGCAATCTAGTGAATTAAATTTATTTTCATTCATTCTAGATTGCATCAACATCAAAACGCTTTGATATTTTGAGGTTGCAATAAAACAGATTGCATGTAGATTGCACTGTGTGTACCCAGCATTACCTAACTAATTTTTTTTAAATGGTCGGTAGGTCAAACAAATAGTACGCTGACGATATATCGATAAAGACTTTTAAAAGTTTGTATTTCCTTTTATCTTAGAATCAACTTTATAAATTTTATCAAAACTTTAAACGCGTTTAACTCTAAATGGATTTTTTTTTGGAGTTATGTCACTATTGATGTAACTGAGCGATATGAGCTTGGCTTATTTGAAAATCAACATTTTCTGTAGAGTTTGTCTTTGGGCCATCGGTATATTAATAGTTGAGTAAAGTACTAATATTTTGAACTGCTACACACTTGGACACTACTGTGCACTACTTTCCCCGGCGGTGATAGTGTATCACATGCTTGTTGTAGCTGTTCTTCTTCTACATCTATAATATTTATGTGGCAATCACATGTTTTATTGTTGTTGTCGCTGTTGCTCCAAAGTTATAATATTTTAGTGGCAGATTTTTTTTTATAATTTTATAATTTTGTATAGCAGCATTAAATTTGCTCAAAAAAAAAAAAAAAAAAAAAAGCAGAACGCTTTTAGAAGTAAATTTAAGCTGTCTGTAATTATGATTATAAATTAATTTTAGCAAATGTTTTTTTTCGTCTTATTTCCATTCAACCTATTGATTTATGATATTTTTCCTTTTGAGGATGAGCTTTATTTGTAGCAATAGATTTTAAAAGTGAATTCAGGTGTGGGCACAACAACACCTTTGGCTTGGTGAGCACGTTCGTTGGCAACATAAGTTATTTTAAACATTTTACCTTCAACGGAAACCCATTCAAAATTGTCATGATTTTTACCATTTTCGTCATCGGAAGCAGCTTGCTGAACGTGATTGCTTGTATCTAATGCAGCAGCGAAACCATCTGCTCTGGTATCTGACTTAAGGTTGGTGACTTCCGCATGAACATCATCAATTTAAGTGGCAGCAGCGCTGGCATAGGCCACAAAGGCAGCGATAAGGATCTGATTAAAAAAATTATTTGAATTTTTTGTTATCTTTGAAAACAAATAATGTTTTATTGTTTGTTATCAAAAAGTAATTTCAATTTTTGGGAATACAAAATTTTTATTTCAAAAGATTTTGTTATTCGTGCTTACTTCCCAGTTTTTATTATTGATAAAAACACTTGAAATTTATTGTTGATGGGATAAGCTATTCCTATGCATTTCACTGGTTGCTTAGGCCAGATCATCAGGAAACTTCATCCATAAAGGTTTTAGACAAACTAAAGATATTAAACCAAATAAAACTGTTAAACGTATAAGAATTATAGCAACAGTTCTACTTGTAACAATATCAAAGTTTAAACAAAACACATCAACAATAAACAACAGTGGGTTCATCTCATCTTACATTTCCCCACTACAATTAGTTGAAATTCTCTCAACATTAATTGTAGTTGTAAGTAGGTTAAGAAAAACAAAATGAAAAAAACAACAACTTACAAAAGATGTTGTCAATTAAGTGTTTTTTAGGCCGTGCACTGCCTGTTTATTATCAAAAAGTAATTTCAATTTTTGGGAATACAAAATTTTAATTTCAAAAGATTTTGTTATTCGTGCTTAATTCCCAGTTTTTATTATTGATAAAAACACTTGAAATTTATTGTTGATGGGATAAGCTATTCCTATGCATTTCACTGGTTGCTTAGGCCAGATCATCAGGAAACTTCATCCATAAAGGTTTTAGACAAACTAAAGATATTAAACCAAATAAAACTGTTAAACGTATAAGAATTATAGCAACAGTTCTACTTGTAACAATATCAAAGTTTAAACAAAACACATCAACAATAAACAACAGTGGGTTCATCTCATCTTACATTTCCCCACTACAATTAGTTGAAATTCTCTCAACATTAATTGTAGTTGTAAGTAGGTTAAGAAAAACAAAATGAAAAAAACAACAACTTACAAAAGATGTTGTCAATTAGGTGTTTTTTAGGCCGTGCACTGCCTGTTTATTATCAAAAAGTAATTTCAATTTTTGGGAATACAAAATTTTAATTTCAAAAGATTTTGTTATTCGTGCTTAATTCCCAGTTTTTATTATTGATAAAAACACTTGAAATTTATTGTTGATGGGATAAGCTATTCCTATGCATTTCACTGGTTGCTTAGGCCAGATCATCAGGAAACTTCATTCATAAAGGTTTTAGACAAACTAAAGATATTAAACCAAATAAAACTGTTAAACGTATAAGAATTATAGCAACAGTTCTACTTGTAACAATATCAAAGTTTAAACAAAACACATCAACAATAAACAACAGTGGGCTCATCTCATCTTACATTTCCCCACTACAATTAGTTGAAATTCTCTCAACATTAATTGTAGTTGTAAGTAGGTTAAGAAAAACAAAATGAAAAAAACAACAACTTACAAAAGATGTTGTCAATTAAGTGTTTTTTAGGCCGTGCACTGCCTGTTTATTATCAAAAAGTAATTTCAATTTTTGGGAATACAAAATTTTAATTTCAAAAGATTTTGTTATTTTGTTATATAATTGACAACATCTTTTGTAAGTTGTTGTTTTTTTCATTTTGTTTTTCTTAACCTACTTACAACTACAATTAATGTTGAGAGAATTTCAACTAATTGTAGTGGGGAAATGTAAGATGAGATGAACCCACTGTTGTTTATTGTTGATGTGTTTTGTTTAAACTTTGATATTGTTACAAGTAGAACTGTTGCTATAATTCTTATACGTTTAACAGTTTTATTTGGTTTAATATCTTTAGTTTGTCTAAAACCTTTATGGATGAAGTTTCCTGATGATCTGGCCTAAGCAACCAGTGAAATGCATAGGAATAGCTTATCCCATCAACAATAAATTTCAAGTGTTTTTATCAATAATAAAAACTGGGAATTAAGCACGAATAACAAAATCTTTTGAAATTAAAATTTTGTATTCCCAAAAATTGAAATTACTTTTTGATAATAAACAGGCAGTGCACGGCCTAAAAAACACTTAATTGACAACATCTTTTGTAAGTTGTTGTTTTTTTCATTTTGTTTTTCTTAACCTACTTACAACTACAATTAATGTTGAGAGAATTTCAACTAATTGTAGTGGGGAAATGTAAGATGAGATGAACCCACTGTTGTTTATTGTTGATGTGTTTTGTTTAAACTTTGATATTGTTACAAGTAGAACTGTTGCTATAATTCTTATACGATTAACAGTTTTATTTGGTTTAATATCTTTAGTTTGTCTAAAACCTTTATGGATGAAGTTTCCTGATGATCTGGCCTAAGCAACCAGTGAAATGCATAGGAATAGCTTATCCCATCAACAATAAATTTCAAGTGTTTTTATCAATAATAAAAACTGGGAATTAAGCACGAATAACAAAATCTTTTGAAAGTTTTATTGTTTGTTAATTAAGTTCTTGTTAAAATGTACTAATTGCAAAATTGTTAAAGGTTTTTTTATACAAAAAAATTTTTTTTGTTAAGTTTTTATCTTTTGAAAGTTGTATCAAGTAAATCAATAAAAATGCATAACAGAAGCATTTATTTGTTTGTTTATTATTATTACTCATAACCAACAAACAATGGACTACAAATGCCGTTTAATATCTTATAATAAATTATTAAATATAACTAAGCACGAATAACAAAATCTTTTAAACTAAAATTTTGTATTCCCAAAAATTACTTTGATAATAAACAGGCAAGTGCACGGCTTAAAAAAACTTTAACTGGCAACATGCTTTTGCAAGTTGTTTTTGTTTTCATTTTGTTTTCCTTAACCTACTTGCAACTACTATTAATGTTGGGAGAATTCCAACCAATTGAAGTGGGAAATGTAAGAAGAGATAAACTCACTGTTTATTGTTGATGTTTATCTTAAACTTTGATATTGTTACAAGTAGAAATGTTGCTTATAATTCTTATACGTTTAACAGTTTCATTAGGTGTAATATCTTTAGTTTTTCTAAAATCTTTATGGTTGAAGTTTCCTGACGATCTGGCCTAAGCAACCAGTGAAATGCGCATAGAAATAGCTTATCCCATCAACAATAAATTTCAGTGTTTTTTTATCAAGAATAAAAATTGGGAATTAAACACGAATAACAAAATCTTTTATAAGAAAGTTTAAAATATTGTTTATGACTTTGACATAATAGTTTGTGCAGCTTATTATCTAGATACCAACATATATATGAGATTTATTCATCTTAACGCGACTTGCAGCCAGTTCTGCACCTACCAGTACAAAATTTTGCCATGGGACAGTAGCTTACTTTACAAGTTATTATCGCAAAATTTCATATCAATACAAACATTTATAAGAAAATTATGCAATTTGAAGCTATTTTAAGAAGCGTTAATTTACCGATTTAAAAGAAAATTGTGCTGTACACGGAAAGAAGTTTATTTTCTAAGATAATATTTCTTCGTTTCTTAAAACAAGAAAATCAAAAATTTTTTCTTGATTTTAATTTATTTTGTTCGTATTTGGTAAAATTTTGTTTAATAAAGAAACATTTTGCTTAAATCAAGCGACACATATATTTAGGGTTTATAAATCAGAACAAGTTAAACTCTCTTTTTGGTTTAAAATGTGCTTAAACCAACAAATCTATAAATCCGTTAACATATAAACCATCTTTAAACGCAAAAAATTGGGCGTTTAAGCTTGGACGAGAATCTTTGTTCAAGTCACATTCAGTAAATAATTCTTTTCGTGTAATTAGATATTTTTCCCGTTAAATAGTTTATGGGTCATGAGAAATAATAGACCAATTCTCACCATTTTCAATATCCTTATAACAAGTGAAAAGTGTGTTCCGAATTTCCTCAAAATATCTTCAAAATTATCAAATTACTGCATTCGAAATCGAACGAAATTTACATGCAAATTGTATTGTTGTTTCGATCGATAGCGAATGACGTAATATGCGCTCGGTACTTTGCGCATAAGTTTAACATGAAAGGACAACAGTCAGCCAGCTGGACGGACGGACGTGATTATATTGAGTTAGAAAGGGATTCTGACTTAATCGGTATACTAAAAGTTTGGCTTAATTGGCAACAGTGGCGAAAGTAGACGCTTTATTAGATATTTATAGAAATGCGGAACTTTCATTAAACAATTTTATTTAAAGGGGAGGGTTTTTGCAAAGGCCATTTCATATACAGATATTCAGGTATGTGATGGAAAATGATTTGAAACCGATAATATCGTTTTCAGCAGGGCGCTGGAGCCGCAAAAAATAGTTTTAACACCGAAATTTGTTAAGTCCGACTCCGAATCCAACTCCTATTTTAACCTTAATGTTAAATGTATATGAGACTGGTCCTTATTTTTTAATGCAGTCCCTTTTTAATGGTTAAATATAGCAAGAATATAATTCTGTAAAAATTTCAAGTCGATATTTGTATGCTAACACGTGCTGCATCGAGCTTTAACATAGTTATTTACATATCGCACTAGTTCCTTTAAAGAGAGTCAACTCAAAATTTTTGCAAGGACACGATAAACAATAGACATATTCACCCACTGTAAACATCTTAGAAAAATTTCTCTAGTATTTTGCCAATAAAATACAATTGTATCCTCCTTTGCATTATAAGAGTTCATATGTATAAAAAGAAACCCGTTTTTTTTCTCTACTGAAAATTTAAAATTTTTTAGCTGACCCCCTTTAGAGGAACCAGTGCGATATTAGAAGTAGACTGTTCGTTAATTTCTACTTTATTTTGAAAAATATTAGATCTTTTTATGCCGAATCACTTTGGAGTCGGAGTCGAGAGTTTTTGAGTGTACTTTGACTCCGACTCCGGTACAAAAACCTCTACTCCGACTCTACAACTCTACTATGAAATTAACGCCGAGTTTTTTTTCAAGTATTTTTTCAACCCCGTTTTTTCCCTAGACCTCTTGCTAACAAACAAAAAGTTCCATGCGAAAGTTGCGGCTAGTTGCGGCGTTAATTGCATACTGTTAATATGGTCTTATTTGTACCAAATTTTAAGGATTTTTCTAACCGATTTTCGGCATTAGTTTCTGATGGGGACTATAGTTAAATAACTACCAATTCCAACAAAGTTTGGTTGCATGCTTCACTCAAAAGAACCATCAATCCATTCGCACTCATACCAATCCGAAGCGGTATTAAAAAGTGCAGTCAGTACAGATTTTTTTGAATCAAGTGCAGAAAGATTGATTCAAGTACAGATTTTCAGTCGCGAAATACTTAACGTAAATGAGATTGATTGTAGTAAAACTAAGATTGAATCAATCTCAAAATGCGCTTCATTCAAGTATTATAAAGTTGATTTAATTCCGAATTCGTACTTGAAATAAACCAAAAGTGAAATTAGAAGGAGAATTTTATTTTAATTGATTTATTAACCCGTTTTATACCTTACAGAATTTTAATTATAAAACACCAGCATCATTCTCGATATGGTTTTTACTTTAAAAACTTAATGTACACAAATAACTAAAAATATTAACTAAATGAGAAGCAAGAGTTTTTAATTTTACTTTTTAAACATGAAAATAACGTGTTTTCATCTTGTTTTGTTGTTTCTACACGCTTCAAGCAAATCGTTTTTAACTAGATACTTGTGTGGTGTTGTTATAGTGTCTGCAACAAACTTTGAGAAGTTAAATGAGATTAAAACGCTCACTTAATAATTTTACTCTCAGAGTGGCACTACCAACGAAAAGTTTATTCTTTTTTTACTTTTTTTTTAAAGAATTTTGTACTTATTTTAAGAAATTCCAGGATTAATTTTCGAAAGTAGAAAAAACTTAATTAATCCCGAGAAAAACTTCTTTCTGTGTATACAAGACATTTTTAGACGGATTTTTAATTAAATTCCAACAACTTTTTAGAACGTTTGTGGATTCCAAGTCTAAATTTAAAGAGAACATTTGCGTGGGGGTTTGGTGACTAAAGCTTAAGAGAGCATTTGCATGTGGGCTTGATGAATTTGGTAACCACCATTTTCTGTAGACTTTGCCTTTGGGCCATCCAAAGTTTGTATATCAAATTACCTCTGAAAGCAATGCTGATTCGATCGATATATTAAGAGTGGAGTAAAGTACTAATATTTTAAAATGTTATACCCTTTGACACTACTGTGCATTACTTTCCCTGTCTGTGATAGTGTATCACATGCTTTTGCTGTTCTTAAACAGCTAAATTATTTCTTTGACAACTTTTTGTAATTTTTTACGACTGCATGAAACTTGCTTCAAAGAAAATAAACAAAAAAAAAAACTCGCAGAACACTTGCAAAAGTTAATTAAACTTGTCTTCAATTATGATTATAAGCTCAATTAAAATTTTAATTAAACACATAATTAAATTACATTTTCTTAGGCACTTTATTGGCGGTTTTAAGCAAAAGTCTATTTCTTTTGCTCATTAACAACATCCAACCTATTCATTTATGATGTTCTTCCTTTTGGGGATGAGCTTCATTATAGGCAATAGATTTCAAAATGAATTCAGGAATGGGATGAGGAGTGGGCAGAACATCACCACTTGGATGGTAACCATGTTCGTCAGCAACATAAGTAATTTTAATGTGTATGCCTTCAGGAGAAATCCATTCATAACCACCATGAATATGGCCATGTTCGTCACCGGAAGCATCTTGATGAATGTGATTGCTGGTATCTAAAGCAGTCTCGAAACCATCTGCTCTGACTTCTGACTTCTGGTGGATGACTTCAGCATGAACATCTTCAGTGGAAACGGCAGCAGCGCTGGCATAGGCCACAAAGGCAGCGATAAGGATCTGCATATAAAATGAAATTAAATTTTTTGGTTATATTTGAAACGAAATAAAGTCATTTGAATTAGACACTTACGAATTTATACATTCTGCTAAAGATATTTGTTTTGTTAATTAAGTTCTTAAGAATCTTAAGAATAAACTTGTTAAACTGTGCAAAATTGCAAAATTGTTAAATGTATTTATACAAAAAAATATTTTTTGATGGTTTTTATTTTCTGGATTTCATCAAGTATTTAAATCAATTAAAATGCACATTAAAAGCGTTTACTTGTTTGTTTGTTAATTATTTTTACTTATAAACGACACAGAATGTACTCTAAATGGAATTTAATACATAGTTAAGAAATTTTAATGAATTAAAAAGTGCCAAATTTTAAACTTAAATTTCAATTACAATTGTCTATAACACAGTGCAACAAAATTTGGATCATCGCCGCCAGCCTCAATACATGCAACGCGAAATGAAACTAGACTATTGGAGGTTAGCTCGGTTCCCGAAATATCGGCCTCTATATAAGCCAACAAAAAAAAATATACTAAATGTAATGGGTGATTTTTTAAGAGCTATAGGAAAGTTAAAAAAAAAAACACATAAAATTCAGAAAAATGCATGAAATCTTTATTTGAATCGATAGTACGGTCCATATATGTAATTTAATGTTTGAAGATTATTTCATGCAAATGTTGACCGTGACTGCGCCTCAAATGCTCCATCCGCTTAGTCTAATTTTGACATACTCTTTCCAACATTTCGGACGGTATCTCATGAATGAATGCTTCAATGTTTTCTTCAAATGCGTCAATTGAAGCGGGCATGTGTGTATAGACATGAGATTTAACACAGCCCCACAAAAAATAGTCTAAAGGCGTTAAGTCGCACGATCTAGGCGGCCAATTAACCGGTCCCGAATGTGAAATAAAATGTTCACCGAACTCGCCTCTCAATAAGTTCATTGTTAAGCGTGCTGTGTGGCATGTGGCACCGTCTTGTTGAAACCACATGTCATGCAAGTCAAGCTCTTGCATTTTGGGCCAAAAAAGTTGGATATCATCTCACGGTAGTGCTCACCATTCACAGTTACGTTACGATTCGCATCATCTTTGAAGAAGCACGGTCCAATAATGCCACCAGCCTATAAACCTCACCAAACTGTGACTTTTTCTGGATGCATTGGTAGCTCTTGCAATGCTTCTGGCTGATCTTCACTCCAAAATCGACAATTCTGCTTATTAACGTACCCATTGAGCCAAAAATGAGCTTCGTCGCTGAACACAAGGAGCGCGCGATGAACTTTCTTAACAGAGCACGCATTTTGATAATAAAATTCAATAATTTGCAAGTGTTGTTCGTTTCATGGTTAAATTATAGACCAAACTGAAGATTTTTGACAGTGAAACAAAACACGAAACGTGCTGTTTAAACCAGTGTTGCCAAAAAGATAATAGCTAAAAAATCACCCGATACTTCTGAGCTAAAATACTATTTAAGATGTCTTCAGTAGAATTTTATGGCGGTTCTTTTCGTAGGATATCTTAACCCTCTAACACTAATTTTAAGGGGTAATTTGTGCCTTTTTTTAACTTCCCCACAAAAGTAACACTAACACGGCACTTTAGAGGGTTAAAATGTTTCACCAATATTTTCTGCATCAAATTTTACTTGGGGTCTTCTAAGACGAAAAAATCGTGCAATGTATGTAAAACGGATTTTCGAAATTTCGGGCATTGACATTTTTGAATTTCTTGAAAAGACGTTTGGTACAAGTCAAAAAATATATTAAATGTACTTCTGAACTAAAAGACTATTTCAGATGTCTTAGAATATATTAACCCTCTAACGCTCATTTCAAGGGGACATTTTTGTCCTTTTCTTAACTTCCACATAAAAGTTTACTAAAACGGCACTTTAGAGGGTTACAATTTTCGACGAATATTTTCTGCATTAAATTTCACTAGGGGTTCTAAGACCAAAAAATCATGAAATGCATGAAAACGGGTTTTCGAAAAATTCAAAAATGTCAAGGCCCGGAATTTCGAAAATCCGTTTTACATACATTGCACGAACTTTTGGTCTTAGAAGACCCTTAATAAAATTTGATGCAGAAAATATTTGTAAAACATTGTTGCACAGTGTAATTAAAGCTGTGGTTCTAAATGCTTTAAAATAAGAGGAGAAATGAAGAATAAAATGCAGTTAAGAATTAACAAAAAAAAAAAAAAAAAAAAAGAGAAGTACTTGTCAATTAAAATAGACCGGTTTTCTGGGTAGAAGAATTAACGGTTTATTTATAAATGGGGTTTGGTTAAAAAAAAAAAAAACAAAAATACTCGTTCTAAATCTTTAAGATAATAAGAGATGAACTGAAGAGTGCATTCCCTGCATTGTTTAAAATATAAACAATTATATAAAATTGTAATCCCAAAAAACCGGAATAATGAGATTAATAGACAAATTTCTTTAATATAAAAGAAATTCTATTATAAAAAACAAAATATTAAAACAAAAAATCCGCTTTTAATTAGATTTCAAACAATCAACTGCTTAAAAAACCCAAAATTCACAAAGAAATTTTGTATAAATACTTTGAACAATCAACCAATTATTACAGTTTAATTTACTCAACAAAACAAAATGTTCAAATTTGTAAGTTGTTTAATAAAAGAATGAAAAAATATATATAAAAAAAAAAAATTAATAATCAAATTCTTATCCCCAGATCCTTATTGCTGCCTTCGTGGCCTATGTCAGTGCCGCTCCTGCCGTTGAGGATGTTCATGCCGAAATCATTCACCAAAAGTCGGATGTTAGACCTGATGGTTTCGATACTCTTTTGGAGACCAGCAATCATATTCATCAAGTTGCTTCGGGAGATGAACATGGTTTCATCCATGGTAAGTTCTCTTGGATTTCTCCTGAAGGTGACCACATTGAGGTTGACTATGTTGCCAATGACCATGGGTATCAACCCAGTGGTCTTCCCGAAGCCATTTTAAAATCAATTGCTCATCCTAAAAACGAAGAACATCATAATTAAAATGGATATAAAAAGTCTAAAACATCGATATAAATATTTAAAGCAAACTGCTAATAAATTGCACATAAATTAATCTGAATGTTGTTTTATAATTTAAAGATTTTTTAAGGAACTGCTCAATGGATTAAATTCCGTTTTAAGGTTAATGAAGATTGGCTTTTCTGAAATTTTTTGGGAGAATGATTCCTGATGATCTGGCTTAAGCAACCAGTGAAATGCGTATAGAAATTTGCTTATCCTCCAACAATAAATTTCAGTGTTTTTACCAAGAATAAAAATTGGGAATTAAGCACGACAAGCTAAATCTTATTAACTTAACATTTTGTATTCCCAAAACTTACTTTGATAATGAAGATTAACATTTTATACAAACAAAATTATTCCTTAGGAGCTGATTATGATCCATAATTAACAATTTTAACTAAAGCCGTTGCCCGGCGATGGCCTTTTTTAACTGTTTTTTAGGATGAGTCGCAAAAAAGGCCATGGCGGATAATGGGCTCATTCTTCTGAACATTTAATTTTGTGGTGGAGTTTTTTTTCTGAAATCTCGGCAACTTTCTCAAAAAAAGAGTTTGGGTTACTTAAATTTTCAAACAGCATTTCTAATATAAAGTGTGGTCCAACAATAATGCACGATGTTAATTGTGAGTAACCCCCTAAAGTTAAGTTTTTTGCCCAATTTTATTTGACATTTCTTTGCTTCAGTGTTTTTGACAAATTCAACCATGAAGAGGTAAACAATTGAGGAGCGCATTAAGATTCCTGAAGCCTTTCGCAAAAAGGGGTGTTCAAATCAAGATGCATTCCGTGCACTTCGAGGTTTTTTGGTCAGCATAATCGACCAAATGTGTCAACAATTGGGAGATCAGCAAACTGGGTCTGTAGGAAATGTGAAAACACCTGTGCAATGACGCCCAGCTCCTTTATGTGCTGGCGGCATCGTTGGGACCTACCTGATTGGTTTTTGTCAGCATTGGAAATGTGAAAACACCTGTGCAATGCCGCCCAGTTCGTTTATGGGCTGGTGGTGCCGTCGGGACGTACTTCTTCGAAAATGAGGTTGGCTAAGCAGTTACCGAAAACGGTGTTCACTATCGCCGCATGATAAAGGACTTCTTGTGGCTGGATATTCAGAATATGGGCCTGGACGATATGTGGTTCCAACAGGATCGTGCAACTTGCCACACAGCCAACGAAACAATGGCTCTTTTGCGCGAGAAATTCAATGACCGTGTTATCTCACGTCCTGTTAATTGGACACAAGGATCATGTGATTTGACACCGTTGGACTTCTTTCTTTGGGGATATTTAAAATAAAAAATGTACTTCAATAAGCCAAGAACAATTCAAGAGCTAAAGGATGAGATAATTCGGCACATTAACGGCATTTTACCTCAATTATGTCTCAGAGTCTTTAAAAAATATGGACTATCGGGTAGAGGTATGCCACCGATGCCGTCGGGAGAATTTGGTCGATACACCTAGTGAAAAAACATGTTTAAATATGGTCACCTCCAATAAAACTATTGATAAAGATAATTTTAAACATATTTTGTTTAATGTGACTATATTATTTTCACCGAAAACCATGTTATTGTCAAATTAGTCCTCCATCAAGAGCCACAGCCATATTATCGTTGCGTATAAACATGTTGTGGTTGAATATGACAATTATTTGTTTTAAAACTAAGAATAGTATTTTCCTCTTTTCCAAGAGCAACATGCTATAGTTGAAAAACAACCATGCTATTATAGGTTTTATACATATTTTAGTTATTATTAACCATAACATTTTCGGTGGCAACCATAATATGGTTGTGGCTTCTTGATTGACGACGAATTTAATCATAATATGGTCATCGGCGATAATAATATGGCTAAATAAAACATAATATGTTAAAAATTTTCTTTAAAAATAGTTTTGCTGGAGGTGATCATATTTAAACATGTTTTTTCTCTGGGTGTATTTTATTTCACAAATAATTGTCATAGATCCTTCTATCATAATAAAAAATATTAAGATAATTCTCTGAAAACTTTTTTTTAATAGCAATTAACATTGTGCGTTTTGGTTGGACCACCCTTTATTAAATTGTTTTGATATTGAAAACAGCATTTAAAAAACTGCAGTCAAATTAGAAAAACTGCCATTTCTTCTACTTCTTCATTTGTCATTGGCAAAAAAAAACTGTTGCTTTTGCATCTGTTCATTAAATGTAAGCAGTCGCTGACAAGCCAACTCAAAAAGCGAAAAATTGTACACAATTTTGCTTTTTTGCTCGACAGTTTTTTGTTTCGAATGCAGTTTTTTAAATCCAGATTGAAAATAAGTCAAATCTTAGATACATATAACTACATGCAACTATAAAACAAAATGAAAGATTGCATATATTCCCGACTGACAGCTAAAATAAGCGACAGGATTGATTCTTTAACCGATATTTTTTTTATCATTCCTTTTAAATTTGTGAACGCATCCAGCAAAATTATCCTACGATTGCTATTCAGTTGAAATCTACGTATGGTTTTTTCACATTTATTGTTTTCCCTTTATTGGTTTGCAGAAGAACTCACATGACAGCAGCAGCATGCCTGAATGGTTTTCGTAAGAATTCTGCTTAGAAAAATTGATGTATTTTACAAAATAATTTTAACAAAAAGAATTCGGGAATTTTTGCTTCTTATTTTAGGCTTTTAAATAATTCTCCGTATGCAAAAAAGAGTCAAAGTTAACGTTAGTTAACCAACACATAAGAACCCATTCACTTTTGCTGGGCTTAATGTGTTGCTCAGCGTATGTGAACCTTAACTTTTTTTGCATAAAGGGAAGTATGTTTTTCTTCTCGTAGTGTTTTTGTTGTTGCTTCACAAAATAAGCAAATCATTTGAACCAACTTGTGTAATGCTGTTGTTGTTTCTACAACAAACTTTTACAAACACACGCGTTTGTACGCATAAAGAATGCACCGTTTTCGAAAGCAGTCCCATTTTGGATTGTTTTAAGTACTTATTCGGCCAAAAACTGTCGTAGTTAAAGTAGACTGTCTTGGGCACAAGCAATGAAGTCCACTCTCTTTTAGCTTTAACCGCCAAGTTTTAAGTTTTTAGGAGAGAAAGGAAAATAAATCTCATTTTCTTTTCAGTTCTTCCCTTAAAGCTCAAGACTTGGCGGCTAAAACTTTTTTTCAGGGTGGTGGTTCCACATTTTGATTAATAGCTCTGATCCTACTGAACCGATTTTTTTTGGATTTCAATGCCAAACTGCTTAGGATAACAACAAGAAATTTGAGACCAAGTTTGTTCTTTTTGTTGATTTTTGAGACGGCCATGGCTAAACCGACTTAGAATTACCCAAGGAGCCAGATTATAATTTATGGGGTCCGAGATGAATAAAAAAACAGTTTCACATGAAAGGAAAAACTAAATATACCCTCATTCACCACTAGTGGTGGTGGAGGGTATAAAAATGTATTTTGCATTTTAAATACACGGCTTAAAAGTATTTTGCATTTTAAATACACGACTTAAAAGTATTTTGTATTTTAAATACACGACTTAAATGCGACTTGTATTTCAAATACATCAATGCATTATTTTGCCCAACCTGGGCTATTAATAAACAAAATTCAAGTACGGCTAGTGTTTTAACCCAGCCATTGGTGTTAATATTTGAAAAAAAAACAATATATTGAAGCGTCAGATAATAAATAACACTGCTTTACAAATTTTTAATTTGGAAAAATACCAAGAGCGCCACATGCCTAGATAAGTTAATTGGGACCTCCTGAACACGAAAAACGCTGTAATTTTTTTTTGAGTGGGTTTGAGTGGGACCATACACCGAAAAACACAAAAGTACCGTTTTCTAAAAAACGGTACTTTAAAAAAAAAAATTACAGCGTTTTTCGTGTTCAGGAGGTCCCAATTAACTTATCTACACCCAGAGAAAAAACATGTTTAAATATGGTCACCTCCAACAATACTATGTTTAAAGAAAATTTTAACCATATTATGTTTAATTTTACCATATTATTGTTAACAACAACCATATTATGGTTAAAATAGTCCTCCATCAAGAAGCCACAACCATATTATTGTTGCATCCGAACATATTATGGTTAATAATAACTAAAATATGGTTGGTTTTCAACCATAGCATGTTGCTCTTGAAAAAGAGGAAAATACTATTGTTAATTTAAAAACAAATTATTGTCATATATAACCATAACATGTTAAAAGGCAACCATAATATGGTTGTGGCTTCTTGATAGGGGACTAATTTAATCATAATATGGTTGTCGGTGACAAAAATATGGTTTAATTAAACATAATATGGTGAAAACTTTCCTTAAACATAGTATTGTTGGCGGTGACCATATTTAAACATGTTTTTTCTCTGCGTGTAGGCATGTGGCGTTCTTGGTATTTTTTGGCTGTAATTTGTTCACTTAAAGCTCCCATTATTTGTGCATCTGTTTCCAATAGATATTTGAAAATTTGTTTGAGGTTCTCAAAGCAAACGAGTTTTTCCTTTGAAAGTACTAACAGTAAAAATTTTTATCACCTTCCTCCAAATCAGATAAATTATTTTACGTTCTTTTTATTTCGTTGCAAATGTGGATATGACATATTTAAATTCATACTTTTGTGTGGGCCAAATAAACAAAAGTTTTAATTATTCTTTGTTCGAAAAAATATAATAAATTTCTATTTATTCCAGTTTAAATTAAAATTCGTTTAAAAACACAAAATATTTTATAATACAAAGAATAATTTGAAGTTTTTTTTTTTCATGTTTTTAACACCAAAAAAATAATAGTAATACATTTTATGCAAAATTAAATAAATTTATGAAATTATAATTAGTTATTGACAAATAGAAAATAAAATTGAACAGCAGGAACTGCGCATAACAAGCGAATTATTGCAAACAATGAAGACTAATTAATAGAAAAGTTATCGATTACTTAACTTTTTTAAATGGTTTTTTAATAAGTTTTATTAAACAATTCCAATGTTTTTCTTAAAATTTTCCAAACAAATATAGAAAATATTACTAGTTCTTAAAAAAATACTATTTCTAATAGTGTCCATGGTGTTCCTCATGGCTGGGATGGGTGCGAATATATTCAAGAGCCTTTAAAATGGCAACAGGTACTGGGTGTGGGGTAGGCAAGACATCGCTGCTTGGTTGGTAACCGTTCTCATCGGCGACATATTTTACAGCAACATGTTTACCTTCGGGAGAAACCCATCCGAAGTCCCCGTGGACACTGCCATGGTCATCACCAGCGGCAGCGGCTCTTATGTGGTTGGTGGTCTCGAAAGCGTAGTTGAAGCCTTCATGATGAACATCAGATTCTAAAAATTTAATTTCAGCATGAGCATCTTCACCCGAATCATGGTGGGAAAGGGCTGAAGCAGCGGCTACAAAAGCTAAGACGACGACCTGAAAGTATTTTTTAAATAAAAGATTAAACATTGTCGAAATTTCATTTTTACAAAAAAACTTATCGTTGACTTACAAATTTGAACATCTTGATTCTAGTTGGTTTCTTCGGAATTAACTGATACATTTCTCTACGACATTCTTTATTTTATATAGAAATTATTTTCAATTTGATGCACAACTTGATTTAGTTTTTATTTCTTGATTTAGTTTCAGATTTGGGCATTTAGTTTAGTTTTTGCACAAATCAATTATTGCAGAAATTATTTGCGTATACAAGTTTTTTAAACCAGTAAAAATGATTCAGAGTTCCAATAGTTTTTAATGTTTTAAAAACCTTTCCTTATTGTGCATTTAGCGTATTAATTATTTTAATTTAGTGTTGTCATAAAATTGACACCTAAAACGTGTTAAATAAAAAAACAATTTTGCATTTGTCTTTTAAAATCATCAAATGCACACACTGTGCCCATACAAGTTAGAAATATTTCCTCTGCCGTTATCAATGTTTTAAAAAGATTAAGTCACAAAACTGGTCTCAAACTAAAAAAGATGTTTTGTATCATCTACACTTGTCAAAAATTAGAGACAACAACAAATTTTAATAATAGACCAAAAAAATTAGTTTTGACAAATGTCATTTAATTTATAGAAACTTAAATATTTTTGAATAAATTAAAGCTCTAATAAGAGTTGAAAGCACATTAAATTTATTGTAGAATGTTTGAAAAGAGTCATGCATAAATTACTTTTCAATAGTTTGGCACTGTTTCTAAAAAAAAAAAAAAAAAACACAATTCTCCTATTTGGCCTAAAGTTTTTCTAATTTGTTCGACTACAAAACAATTTCCAAAAAAAAAAAAAAAAAAATTATCGATAGCTTTAGTTTTCAATCGACAATTTTTGGTTTATTTAATTTTTCTAAAGAAAAAGATATCGATCGCCAAAATGTTTTAAAGGAACATTATCGATAACATGATAACATGAATTTATATCAAGGTATGATATTCCAAACCCAAGCTCTGCCAACTAAGGCTTTTCTGCATAGCCGGCCTTCAGGCGGGCGCAATGACTTTTTCCTCTATGGTATAACAAAACACCGGCTTCGGTAGCTAAAGCTTCTCTGCATAGCGCCAGGATTTTCTCCTCTATAGTATAAAAATACCGACTCGATCCGGCTACGCAGAGAAGCTTTAGTTAGCGAAGCCGGTGTTTGGTGTACCATATAGAAGAAAATCATTGCGCCCGGCCGAAGTCCGGCTATACAAGTCAGCTTTTTTTTCGAAGCTGGTGTTCTGTATACCAAAGTGGATATATCCTTGCGCCCAAAACGTTTTCATTATAAATTTGAAAATGAAATAATCCCCCAAAAAATATATTGGGGCTTTATTTCATAAAGATTTTTTGGGGGATAATTTCATATGAAATAATACCCCAATTAAAAAAATGAAATACCACCCCAAACAAAATGAAACACCCAAAATTCGTTTTTGTTATTCTCTGTACAAAATTTTGAGGGGTTATTTAATTATTTTTTTTGGGGGTTATATTTTGGGGGGTTATCATGCCGCCTATCTTTAATTGTTTATTGGAAATTTAATGAAAGCTTGAATAATTTGTTTTTGACTTATCGATTATTTTAATATGTATCTAATTGAAAATTTATCGATTACTTGGATTTGTTAAAAAATATATTTATCGATAGCATGAATTTTCTGCTAAAAATTTATCGATAATTTTAATTTTCAATATAGAATTTATTAATAACTCAAATTTTCCACATGAAATTTATCGATAGCTTATCTTCTTTTATCTATAAAAAAATTTTAATAAAATACTTGTTGAATATTAAAATTTTCTATAGAAAGCTTATCGATTATTAAAATTTTCTATAGACACTTTTTTCTATAAAAAATTATTGATAACTTGAAATTTTCATAAAAAATTTATCGATAAATTGAATTTCAAATCGACATTTCTATTGGAAGCTTATCACTAACTTGAATTTTCTATAGAAAGTTTATCAATAACTTAAATTTTGTTTGAAGAATTTATCGATAATTTCAATTTCCTATATAAAAATAACTAACAATTGAGTTTTTCCAGTGAAAATATTAATCAATAGCATGCATTTCCTGCTAAAATATTATCGATAAATCAAATTTTCAATAGAGAATTTATCGATAACTCAAATTTTCTATTAGAAATTTATCGATACCTTTTATTTTCTATAAAAAAACTTTTAAATAAAAAATTTTTTTAATATGTACATATTAAAATTTTCTTTGGAAGTTTATCAAGTGCATATTGAAATTTTCTAGAGAAAGTTTGTTCTATAAAAAATTATTGTTAGCTTAATTTTTTATTGAAGTTTTATCGATAAATTAAATTTTAAAACGAAAATTTGCCAAAAACTAAACCTTTCTAATCAAAATTTATCAGAAGCTAACATTTTCTAAAGGAATTTTATCGGTAACCAAAAATTTTCTATAGAAAGCTTATTAACAATTTAAATTTTGTAAAAAGAATTTATCGGTCATTTCAAATTCCCATAAAAAATGAACTGACAATTGGGGCTTCAATATAAAGTTTTCGATATATTAGATTGTCTACTGAATCAAAAGCTTGAATAATTTTTTAATGATTTATCGATATGGTCAGCAGAAAATGTATCGATAAATTAAATTTTCTAGAGAAAGTCAATCGATAGCATGGCTTTTATGTAGAAAATTAATCGAAAGTGTGAATTTTCTATTGAGAATTCATTGATAATTAAAATTTTGAATAGAGAATTAATCGATAACTTTAATTTTATCAATATAACATGTGTTTTCTATAAAAAATCTGTCGATAACTTGTTCTATATACAATTTATTGATAGCTTACATATTCTGTAAAGAATTTGTCAAAAATATTATGGTTAAGTTCTGTAGGAACTTAATCGATAATTTGAAATATAATTAAAATTCAAATATTACTTTACTATAAACAGTTTATCGATAATCTAAATGTTTTATAGACCTTTTTAAACTTATATTAAACCTTAATTTTTTATTGAAAATTTATCGATAGCTTTGATTATCTACATGTATAAAAATGAATCGTCAACTTTAATTTTCTATCGAAAATAAATCCATAGCATAAATCTTTAAATAGAATTTGTTAATATTTTTAATCAGTGGCAAACTACGAAAAAGAAAATTTATTATTAACGTTTCGGTTTCTATAATATTAACGGCATACTTATATTTGGCGTTAGGCAAAAACGTCATAAGTCAGACACTCTAGGTTTTCGTAATGTTAAATGGAAAATTATTTATTTGGTGTATTTCATAGACTTTTTTCCTATTTATCATTATCTAATCATCAAGATTCAAAACAATCTATTTAGTTAAAATTAAAAAACATACAGTATGTCCGAGTTTTTTGTGCAGAGGGTTTGCATTGTATTAATTAATTTGTTGTCTTAACTCATTTAATCCACACACTGTGCACATATTTTATGTTTATTTTTTAAAATTGTCAGAAATCAGGTTTGCAACTAAAAAGTTAAGTTCATATCATGAATATTATATATTGAGCTAACTTTGTTTTCAACTATTAACTATTTAACTAGTTTTTGGTGTCAGTTTTATGACAATACTAAATTATAACAATTAATTCGCTAAATGCACATTGCGCAAATCTATTTGAATTTATTCAAAATTTTAAAACTTATTCGCGTTAAAATCTTTAACCTCTGAATGGGTAAATATTTTTCTGCAATAATAGATTTTATGCAAAAACTAAACTAAATGCCAAAATCCAAATCATAAAGAAAAAAAAAAAACTAAATCAAGTTGTGCATCATATTGAAAATAATTTTTATATAAAATAAAGAATTTCTTAGAGAAATGTATCAGTTTATTCCGAAGAAACCAACTAGAATCAAGATGTTCAAATTTGTAAGTCGTCTAAAAGTTTTTTTTTTAATTCTCAATCTCAACAATGTTTAATCTATTGTATAAAAAATACTTTCAGGTCGTCGTCTTAGCTTTTGTAGCCGCTGCTTCAGCCCTTTCCCACCATGATTCGAGTGAAGATGCTCATGCTGAAATTAAATTTTTAGAATCTGATGTTCATCATGAAGGCTTCAACTACGCTTTCGAGACTACCAACCACATTAGAGCCGCTGCTGCTGGTGATGAACATGGCAGCGTCCAGGGTGACTTCGAATGGGTTTCTCCCGAAGGTAAACATGTTGCTGTAAAATATTTTGCCGATAAGAACGGTTACCAACCAAGCAGCGATGTCTTGCCTACCCCACACCCAGTACCTGCTGCCATTTTAAAGGCTCTTGAATATATTCGTACCCATCCCAGCCATGAGGAACACCATGGACACCATTAGGAATAGTATTTTTTTTTTTTAATATAAAGATTTTCTTAGGAAAAATGTGAGAAAAATATTCGATTTTGTTTAATAAAATAGAGTTAGAAAACATAAAACGATTTCAGATTTTAATGACAAAAAATTTCTGTTATCGAAAGGAAATATAAGTTATTTCGATTTTTTTTACGAATAAATTGCTAATACACGTACGGAAAAAACATACTCAAGAAAATCATAATATCGAGCCCTTATAGCAAAAATGATGTAACCAACAAAAATAAAATTTTACAGGAGAAGTTTTTTTAAAATTTTTTTGCTTCAAGTCTAGGGTTTCGTTTGAAATTGCTTTTGGTCTTATTTCGTAACGGTACTTCCCAGAGATATGAGATTTTTTAAGATGATGCAAATGATCAAAAATTATCGATTTTCATCAAAAAACGAAAATCTAAAATATTGATGGTTACATCATGTTTGCTATTAGGGCTCGATATGCTCTTTGCAATGGCCACAAATAAAATATAATTGATTTTAATATAACTTGTGCCGCAGTTTAAAAAAATGGGGCGTTCACGAGGAAGTCATAAGTACATCTGCCTTAAATAATGATAACAAAAAAAAAAAAAACAAAACCAAAAGTTCCGTATTATTTTTTTTATTTTCTTAACTCGTTACGGATTTAAGGGCCAATGTCACCAAGTTTAGTTATAATTAACTACCATATAACAAAATATTTTTTGACACTTTTATATAGTTAATTATTACTTACAGCCTGATCGTCGATTTCGAACGTTAACGTTCGCATAGAAAATAACATTTAAAACAAAAACAAATTTTCGAATTTTGTTTTTGTTTTGAATATAATTTTCTATGCGAACGTTAACGTTCGAAATCGACGAACAGGCTATTATTATTAATTATTACTGAATTTGGTAAAATTGGCCATTGGGTGTATTAGGGCCATTATTACAACTTGAAGTTAGCTAAAGTTAAGATTAAATTGACAGATAATAATGTGTTATCTGTCAAAAAGCGTCTGTTAACTGTCGGATAACAGCTAACGCCAAGTTATAATAATGGCCCTTACAGTATTTATCAGGAGTGAAGATGGGACCAACGGTTAATTATGGACCGATATCAGGAAACTAAGAATTGCAATTTATACACTTTATATTTCTATTACAAGTGGCGGTGTGCACAAAAATTGTCTTTGTGTAAATAAGATTTTTGTGGCTACTTTAATAACTTTGTTATGTTAACTATGTAAATAATTTTTCATTCAAATTTAAATTATTAACCTTAATTCATTTAAAGAAAATTTTAACTGAATCTTAATAAATCCATTAATAATCTGCTCTATTCAATTACTTCATTAATTTTTTTTTATTTTGAAGCAACTGAGGAAATTGAATAAACTATAGATTTTGTGTTAATAATTTTTTTTAATTGAATTAATAACAACGTTGTTTGATATCACACAGGTTTTCATCATATTTTTTAAATAAGTTAGTGATTAACAGGGCAAGTTTTAATATTCACAAAAATGTTTAAAATATGAATGGAAATAGTCTCAAAAAAATATATTAAAATCATGCACGCTAAAAAAACCCACACTTATAATTTTAATTAGTTTTATTTAACAAAAGTTTGTTACAAAATATAATTATATGTTTTTTCAAGTTTCATAGTTTAACTACTGCTTGAAACTTATTTTGAATATCTATCGATAATTTTAATATTCTGTAGAAAATGTATCGAAAACTTCTATTTTATATAGAAAAGTTATCAATTATATGAAATATCCCTAAGAGTTAATCGTTTACTTATATTTAAACTTTATCGGGAACTTGAATTTTATATAGAAAATTTATCGAGAACCTGACTATTCAATAAAAAATTTTTAACAACTTGACTTTTTAAATAGTGAATTTATCGATAACTTAAAGTTTTTTGGTTACTTAAATTTTATATAGAAATTAACCTACAACTTGAATTTAATATACAAAATCGACAGTTTAATTGTTATTGACATCTTGAATTTTTCCCACGGACAATTTTTCGTTAACATGAGTTTTCTATAGAATATTTATAGATTACTTAAATAATTTATATATAATTTAAGCGATAACTTAAATATTACTTAGTAAATTCATCGATAATTAAATCATAATGTTGAAAATATATCGATAACTGCAATTTGATATAGATAAGTTATCGATTAGTAAAATCTGCATAGAAAATGTACCGATAACTTAAATTTTTTATACCAATTAAATTCGATTAAGAAAATTAATCGATTACTTAAATTCTCAAAAACCAGTTTATCGATTTCTAAAATTTTCTATAAAAAACCTATCGATAACCTTAATTTTCCATTTAAGTTGTATTTTCAATTTATCGATAACTTGAATTTTATACTGAAATATTAACTCCATTTTAAGTCAGGCTTAATAATTCCAAACAATTATTGATAGTTGGACTTTTTACCATAGAAAATTTATCGATAACTTGAGTTTTCTGCAGGAAGTTTATAGTTAAAAAAAATCTTATGTAAAATTTAACGATAAAATTAATAGTATATAAGAAATTAATCGATACTTAAAATTTTTTTACAAATCGTATCGATAACAAGAATTTTATAAACAAAAGTTGCCGATTAAAAAAAATTTTGTATATAAATTTTCCATAGGCATTTTATTCTACAGAAAATTTATCAATAACTTAAATTTTCGACAACAAATTTATCGATAATTTGAATTTTCAATAAACAATTTTTGATAACTTTAATTTTCAATAACAAATTTTGTTACAAAATGAATTTTCTTTTTAAAGTTTTTCGATTTCTTTAATTGCCCGCATTAATTTCTTCGATAACTTAAATTTTTAAAAAGAAAAGTTATCGATAATTCAATTTTATGTGGAACAATTATCGAAATCTTGAATTTTATATTGAAAATTCATTGAGAACTTGTTTATTTTATACAAACTAATTGACAGCTATCCTTTTTTGATTGTTTAAGTTAAAGTTTTCTACAGGAATCTTATCGTTTTTTATACTTGTCTATAGAAAACTAATCGTAAATTTTACTTATTAATAGAAAACTTATCGTTAGTAAAACTTTTTTGAAGAAAACTTTTTGCAAGACAGTTATCGTTACCTTTTGTTCTGCCAAAATGTTAACGTTATTTTAAATTTCTGGAGAATAGTTATAGTTTGTTATACTTTTGTCTAGAAAATTTAGCGTTGCGTTAACATTTTGGTAGAAAAGTAATCGTTAAACAAAGTTTTCTATAGAAAAGTTATGGTTGACCTAAATTGTTTTTTTTAGAAAAGTTATCGCTACATAAAATTTTCTTCTAACCACGAGATTAATAAATTTTTTCCCAAAAAAAAGTATATATCGCTAAGTATTTTTCTAGAATAGTCAATATCATTTATTCATTGGATTTTTATACATTTCCATAAGAGTCTTAGTGCTTGCGACCATGTTGGACTTCGGGTTTAGGTGGATGGGTTTCAATGTATCTAATAGCCCTCAAGATAGCTTCTGGGATTGGTGGTGGGGTTGGCAATAGAGCACTGTCGGGCTGGTAACCATTTTCATCGGCAACATAGCTTAAAGCAACCTGTTCACCTTCAGGAGAAATCCATTGGAAATTACCATTAATATTACCGTTAGCATCACCACTGGCTGTAGCACTAATGGCATTGCTGATTTCCAAGTGGTAATCGAAACCATCTGGACGAACATCTGAGGCAGCAGAAAGGACTTCAGCATGGGCATCATCACTGGAGGCAACAATCGATTTGACATTGTTGTGGGAGACTCTACGAGCTTGGCTGTGGCCATGGCCATGACCATGACGTTGGGCAAAAGCGCATGCCAGCAAAGCACAGATAACCACCTGTATTTGAGATGAAAAAAGGATAATTATAATTTTTTTGTGTTTTTTTTTTAGTTTTCTAAAATATTCTTACAAATTTAAACATTTTGTTTGTTTGGATATGATTTGTTTTATGTTTTCCAATTAACTGATTTGTTTTTGGAATTTTTTTGGTTTATATATGATTTGAATTTGTCTTAAATCATAAATGTTTTATTATGCCCTAAAACGTTTAAGTTGATCCATAAATTAAAGCCACATATAGTTTTTAAATATTTAAATTACTGTAAAAGTTATCTTTTTGTGTATCTTTATTGGTGTGCATAACTTGTCATAATTTGTGTTATTTGTTTGATTTTTGTTAACACCAACAAAATATTGACATTCTACAGCAGGTGGGCTGAACGCTGACATTGACTGATGTGTTAACAAGCCATTTGCAGAAAAATCTTTTGTGAATGAAAACTTGAACGATTTAAACGCCAGTTAACGTAGTAATTTTATCTCGTGACTTGCTTTAACCCTTTTTCTTTTTTATGAATTTCGCTTACAAATTTTTATTAAGATTTTTTATTAAAAGGTCTGGTAGGTCTTTAGTTGTGACTGTTTATTTTTGTCTTTGTCTACTAAAAGCAATAGTTATTGACATATCGTCAGCTCAGAATTGGTTTGGCGCATATGCCAAAAAGTCGGAGTGGAGAAAAACGACAAAGAAGATTTACATGAAGATTTCTCAAAATGTACCCGATAGAATTTTTTTATATTTTTGCCACTGCTTCCGGTATATGTTTTGAAGAAAAATTTAAGTTTTTGCGCACTTTCATGAATAAAGTTAGAATTTAATAGTATTTTTTTGAAAATGAAAAATATGGTTTTGTGCCGCATACGCCACTTTTCTAAAAATTAAATAAAAAACTGGTTTTTTGTGCTGCATACGTATACTTATTGCGTGAGTGACTGACTCATTCATCATCGTACAGCCTAAACTTCTGAAGCTAAAGACTTGAAATTTGGACCGGAGGTGGATCTCTCCTCAAATCGATCCACTAAGACGGGATTTTTAAAAATTCGACTGTTTAGGGGGTAAAAAAGGGTAAATTCGGAAACCTGTTATCTCCAAAACTAAAAGAGATACATAAAAACTGTAATACATATCGTTGTTCTTTTCAAAAATAAGTGGACAGGTGTGTGGTACTTTTTTGAAATTCGGCTCTTTTAGGGTGAAAACGGGTAAAACCTGAATTTTGGTACGTTTTTGTCAGCCCATCTTTCTTTTGATCCAATAAACCTAGAAAAAAAGTTAATACCACATTCGAAACTTTTCGAAAAAATACGAATACGACTTTGGTACTTTTTTGAAATTCGAACGTTTAAGTTTTTACAAAACATTTTGCATTTTGCAATTTTTGATATTATAATGGGGGGAAAAAATAGTACCAAAATGGGAAATACGGGAAATATAATATCTTTCTTCAGTTTTTTGGTTCTACAACTGGTATTTTTTAATTATCGATAATATTTGACCTCAAAACATAAAATTCAACATGCAATGTCCTGAATGAATGCTTTATATATCAGAAACCACAAAAAATTTCGCGAAACAGATTTCGGATTCAAAAAGGGGGTATTCAAAATATATATACCCCATACCTAACTCAATTTTTTTAAAAATGGTCTGTAGGTCAAATCAATTCTGAGCTGACGATATGTCATTGTATTGGATAAAAAAAACCTGTACAATAAAATTATTTAAAAGAATATTCCATTTTAAAAGATCTATTGTTGAATGTATTGTAATATTTCTTAAACTTAATACTATTTATAAAATATTGTTTTGTAAATACTCGTATTTATGCGATACAATATTTACATTTAGTAAAAATGATCTAATTTATGTGTCGCTAATTTACTGAAACAATGTCTTAACTCAAAATAATCTATTTTGGATTTAAAGAGTGCAAACTTGTTTATATGTATTTATCCGTCGAAGTATAAAAATGTTTTTAGAATACTCAGTTCTGGGGCCTTCTTCTGGCAGTCGTGATCTAGTACTTTCTCGATTCGAAAGCAATTTTATTTCAGTTGGTACTGAATGAATCGAAATTAGTTTTTCAGTATTGTAAAACTCAAATTAATGCTTTTCAAGTCCGAAAGTATAATTCCGATTCATTCAGTAATGACTGAAATAATTAGATATTAAATTGCTTTCGAATCGAGAAAATACTCGATCACGACTGCCAGAATCAGGCTCCTGATTTCTGATAAATGCAAATCTGAAGGTTTTAAATCCACTATTCTCTTAAAATCAAAATTTTCAAGTTATGGCATTTAAGTAAATGAGCCAAATGTTTAAAAGTATATTTATGTATATATTTTTTATGGGACATTAAAATAACTTTAGGTTACTAAAAAGGGACACTTGTAGATCATGAACTCGTTTTAGTTATTTAATGCATGAGAGAAGCGCAAAAGTTAAAGCGTTTTTTAAGTTGGAGGTTAAAAGCAAAAACTATAAAATCATTTTTTTTTAATTTTAATAAAAATTCGTTTTTGCTGTAACAACATTTGTTAGTTTGTTTTGTGATAACTTTTTGGCATTTTAATAATATACAGTGAAAGAAAAACCAAAGTTAATTAATTTTTCAACATAACCTAAAATCGCAATTCTTTTGCAAAATACCAAAACTTGGTTCTGCCACACCATTCCAATTATGCAATTTATTAAAAAAAAAAATTATTTTATATATTTTGGATGCATAACTTAAAACTGGAGGATTCACAAAGAATGTGCCTTATCTTACTATGTTTGGAATTAAACATAAAAGCCTTAATGGCTTATTAGTTTAAGCTTTTGGTTGACGCTCTGTGTCGTTCATTTCTGTATTTTGTAACTACTTTTTCTGTGAAAAGAAGCTATTTTTTAAAGTAAAAGTAATCGAATAATAAGTTTTTTATCGTCCATTGTTGTTTAATTGATAACAAAATATCGCTTTTTAAAAATTCTTTAAAACAAATTTTTCTAGCTTTTTTTTTTTAAATGTCTATTTGTTCATACTAGAGTTGGCTAAAAACCGTAAAAATGTGAAACCGCGGTTTCGGTTTTAAAATGATTAAAACCGGTCGGTTTCGGTTCGGTTTTCGGTTTTGAAAATATCAAATTAAATTCATACATAAACATTAGAGCGACTCAAGTTGTATGGCAGCAAAATTCGTGCTCGATGTACCCTCCTAAAAATGAACCTTGGACTTTTTTAAGATGACATTTTTAATATTTCGGCTCCAGCTTTGACCTCTCGTGAGCTGGACCAGTTTGAAAAAGGGTCTATTTTTGTATGTTTTGTTAATTTGTGAATCTGTTCCCTTAACAACATATACAAATTGGGTATCGTAAGAAAGGTTTTTTTAAGGCGCGCCCAACTGTATATACAATTTATCCAAGGACGATCATCCATGTCCTTTTTTTTAAGGTGCAATATGAAAATTTGATTTTGCCACGCCCCTCCGCCCGCAGAACGAAAATCAAAAATCAGACTTCACAGTGTCACCCGCCTGAATATTCTGAAGATTCCCCGAAAATTTCATCAAAATCGGCCGAGCCGTTTTGGAGTCCATACGTTACATACATACAGCGGAATAAAACTTGCAATATATCGCTTGTTGGGTCATATTGACCCAAAGGATATTAAATGTATTTAAATCGTGTTTTTAAATGTGGAGTGGGGAGGAAAAATTTAAATTTTATTATCTTCATTTTCATTTAGATTTATAGTTTTCGTCCCTGTAATGGATAAACTAAAGTTTCACCTTCATATCTTATATTTAAAGGGACAAATTTTGCGTTTGAAAACCAAAAATCGGGTCAAATTGCCGCAAGGAGTGCAGAATTTTTGAAGTGAAAAGTAAAATTTTAATTTTTTTTAGTGAAAATTGCCATTTTAAGTAAAATTTTTCAATTTTTAGTTAATTTTAAATTTTTTAGTGAATATAAAATTTTTAATTAAAAACCAACAGCCGTATTCATAACAAAAAGTTAGCCACAGTTTGTACACTACGAACAACGAACAATTTCTGGTGAACATTTTTAAATTTTGTTTAAAGTTTTCGTGAAAATAAAAATTTGAGGCGAACATTTTTAGTAAAAATTTAATCTTCTGCAGATTCAGCTCCAAATGAACAATTTCCAAACAAAAAATAAAAAAAATTTAATTCAGCGATAAATTCATCTTACAAACAAATTCATCGACAAATCTTATATTTTGGAAGGGGAAACAATTTTTTTAAATAGTTGGATAATATGGAGAAATATTGGACAAAGTGTGACAAAAGGAGGATACGTTGAAAAAAAGTTATTTGTTGTCCCAAAATCTGAATCTCGGACTTATTGACCCACCCTCGTAATATCTTTGAACTTTCAAAACACACGAATAAACATGAATACTGCCCTGCAAATAATAGGACCAGTCCAAACACGCGTGTAAAGAGTAGCCCACAACGGACCAGGACTACTCCAAAAGTAACCCAAACGTATGGAAAAACATGGTCTATTTAACATTAAGATGTCCCAGGAGAGGACCATATAACCCACCTTTGGACTACTTAGGAGTAGTTTTAAAACTACTCCATGGTATACGCAAGAGGATTAGTTTTGAAGTCGTTTAAAAACGAAAGCACGTCGTTAAAAACCGAAGATATGTCGTCTCACTACAAACACTTTTTAACAATGACATGGTCAATGCTTGCATTACATCGGACCAGTCCATGGAGTAGTCCATTTTATCAAAATGGATCAGGTGGTTCAATTTTATTTGCAGGGTGCATTGAATAAGAGCGAAGTATAATAAGAGCAAACAAACAAAACCTAAATAAAACAATGAGAAGCGCATAGTAAGTAGTACTACTCTTTTCACTTGTCAATTTATTTAAATGCTTTTTACACATGTGCAAAGAAATTACTGTAAATCATCGTTTAAATATTGAAAAGTGCTAAGAAATAACTGTAAAACATCATTAAAATATTAAAAAAAGTTTCTTTAAAAATAATTTGTTTTGCCAAAACTTTTGCGTTTAAATTGGCCACGTGCATGTTTGCAAGTGTTAAACTAAGAAGAGAAAAGTAATAGTGCACACATTCGTTATAATACGAGCACGAAATATGTATGTATGTACATATGTTGCTAGCAAACTAACTTTTTAATGATGAAAATCACCAAAGCGTAAAAACTCTAACTTTCAGTCATATTTGAAGAGTATTTTACTTGTTTTAACAAACTTACAGAATTTATAACTATTTTATATTTACTGGGAAATAATGTTAAGAAAGAGTTTGTTTGTTTAAACATAAAAAAGGAAATATGTTTATTATTTTAAAAGAATTGCTCATGTGAATTCTTTGGAAAAACATTGTAACATTGGAAAAGCATTGTTACAGAGGCAAGAACCATACGCATACGGGTTTGACAGTATGTATAAAGAAATGTGTCACATTGATTTTAATGTACAGTTAAGGCGTAAAATCTTACTTAGAAGCCGACTATTTTATAAATCACTTCCCTCGATTTTGGATTTAAGCTACAAACTGCACGTTATCCCCGAAGTGTCCTCAGCTAATAATCAGGCTTAAGCCAAACGCCCAGGGGCTCCTTAACACAGAACATACAGAGATGAAAAAAGTGACGTAAGAAAAATGCTCAAATCATTTGCGAGGCCAGCAAGAAAGAGAAAGAAAGCGTTTTTTGATAGTGAACTACACGCAAAGAAAAAACATGGTTGTGGTAAACATATTCTTAGAGCAACATATTATGATAACATTCATGATTGTTGTCACCATATTAAGATTATTATTGGATCATATTATGACTTAATATACTCGTACTATTACATCATAACATTTCTTCCTTAATCATATTATTATTCTGTTAATCATACTAAGTTTGAAAGTAATCAAATTATTGTCATGTTAATCATAATAAGCTAAGAAGTAGTCATATTATCATCATGTTTATCATAGTAAATTTATTAATGCATAAATGCATTAATGTATATGTTTCTAAAAATTAAAAAAAAGAAATGATCAATTCCGATTTTTCAACGTAATGACAAAGTTAAAAAAGTGCAATACCTAGCCCATTGTTTGATCTAGAATTGTTTTTCGGATTTCCTAAAAAATTTGTTTTAATACATACGCGGTTGCACATGAAAACCACAGAAATATCGTAACACTTTTATAAAATATAATGAAATCTCTTGTTTTGTTGTTGGATTTTACAAAACAACTACGATATATAACATTTGTACTATTACATCACTAATACTGAATATACCCCGCTAATATTTAAGTTTTTTCAATTTCTTTAAACTTATTTTTTTATGGGAATGGGAAACTTTAAATTGTTTAACCGCTCACATATAAAATAAACGACACAACTGATTCAAAATTGTTTTACAAATGGCGCCAACATAATATTATTAGAGTGAAAATAGTTTGATTGCATCTTAAACATAATATGATAAATGTATAGAAAGTAAACATGTTAGGGCTAATAAATATAATGATATGGTTGTGAGTAATATAATTTGTTTTGAAAGTAATCATAATTTAGTTGTTAAAAAAATAATTATTTTTCGGTCAACAATATTAAAATTTATAATTGCGATAAACATTGTTTACAGTAACTATAATATTGTTGATATTAAATAAAAATAACAATTATTTGTGTACGACAACAACAATTTGTTACATTTAACATAGTCTTGTTGCGGTAACCATGCTCAACCATATTTTTTCCCTGCGTGTAGCAATCTGTAAAAACAGGTCGCTACAATCAACACAAATTGCGTAATCAAAATAAAAATGCAAAAAGGGCAGCTTTTGAAGAAAAATATAGAAAAAACGCAATATTTTCTGTCTAGTGACGCCTCTGGGTGCTCTGTCCTCCTGACTTCCATAGTACCAAATTAGATCTCTGGTCAGCTAGATATTGATTGCATCTGATTTCCCCGAAAATGTAGCACCAAAAGGTGAAATATTCCTAGGAAGAATCCCTAAATACTCCTCGGGCATTCGAGCCTTTCAATTAAACTTGAGTCTAGTTCCAATTTAGTTAACATTTTCTAGTGAAAATTTTCAGAGATCTTCGTTTTTTTTTTGTGACAAAAATAAATAAGAAAATTTTCTAGAAAAAAATAAATAAGAACCTTTTCTAGAAAAAAAGTTCGGGGAACATTTTTTTTATTTGATAAGTTCGGCGAATATTTTTAGGGGATATATTTGGCAAACATTTAAAAAAAAGACTTCGGTTAAAATATTTTTTCTGGAAAAAAATTTTGTATAGATTTTTTTGTTAAAACTAATTTGGTAAAGAATTTTTGTGAAAAAATTTCGGCGAACATTTATTAATGAAAAAGTCCCAAGATATTTTCTCTGTAAAAAACAGTTTTAGCAAAAAACAAGTTAGAGTGCTATATTCGGCTGTGCCGAATCTTTGATACCCTCCACCGACAGTTCGAATGTTTAAGGAGAAATATCTGTATGATGTCTATTTATTATTATTATTATCTTAAACTGTGACGAGTTGTTATTAATTATGGTTTTAGGCGACTAAACTGTTTTCCGGTAGTAGGGTTTATATGGGGCCTAGGGTAAATTATGGACCGATCATCACGAAATTTTACAGCGTCATTTCTAGTCCTTTAAAACTGTGACGTACCAAAATTTGTTATAATTGCATTATTTTTTACGGTTTTAGGCGTACTTAACTGTTTTCCGGTAATAGGGTTTATATGGGGCCTAGGTTAATTATGGACCGATCGTCACGAAATTTCACAGTGTTATTTCTAGTCTTTTAAAACTGTGACGTACCAATTTCTGTTATGATAGCATTATTAATTATGGTTTTAGGAGTACTAAACCGGTTTCCGGGAGTAGGGTTTCTATGGGGCCTAGGGTAAATTATGTACCGATCTTCACGAAATTTCACAGTATCATTTATAGTCCTATAAAACTGTGACGAGCCAAAATTTGTTTTGATTGCATTATTTTTTACGGTTTTATGCGTACTAAACTGTTTTCCGGTAGTAGAGTTTATATGGGGCCTAAGGTAAATTATGGACCGATCGTCACGAAATTTCACAGTGTTATTTTTAGTCCTAAAAAACTGTGACGTACCAAATTTTGTGACGCTAGCGTTATTTTTTACGGTGTAAGGCGTACTAAACTGTTTTCCGGGAGTAGTGTTTATATGGGGCTTAGGGTAGATTATGGACGGATCTTTAACAAATTTAATAGCGTGATTTCCAGTCAAATAAAACAAATTTTTGCAAAATATTATCACATTCCGTGCCTTTCCAGCATTTATGTTGTTTTTTGTAACAAAATTATCAATTTTTGTAGGTGGTGGTTCCACATTTTGATTCATAGCTCTGGTCCTACTGAACCGATTTTGCTGGATTTCAATCCCAAACTGCTTAGGACAGACGGACAGACGGACAGACAGACGGACAGACAGGCGGACATGGCTAAATCGACTTAGAATTACTCAAGGACCCAGAATATATATACTTTATAGGATCTGAGATGAATAATAAAAAAGTTTCACACGGAATGACAAACTTAATATACCTTCTTCACAACTAATTGTGGTGGAGGGTATAAAAAGAAAGATGATGAATAAAGATATTTCAGGAAACTAATTTTGATGAACATTTTTTTTTAAGAAACAAAAAGTAATAAATATTTTTTAAGAAATAAAAGTTTCTTGCTTTTTTTTAGAAGAAAATCTGTTAAAAACTTTTTGTATTTAACAAAATTATAAAAAATGGCAAAAAGTTCGGCAAGCATTTTTAAGTATAGAAAAAGTTTGCTGAACTTTTATGACGTTTTCAAAGCATTTTATTCAATCTCTTTCCTTAAGTCTAACTAAAATGCCATTCTCGGATTTCAATGTAACTCTGATATTTAAAACGGGATCAAATACGCTTTGTGGTACGCAATCTTTGCGTGAATGATCATTAATACCTGAAGAAAGGCCATCTTTAGCGGGTAAGATCTCAAAATGTCGTATTATTTGAGAAAGCAAAGCTTTTAGTTGATAATTGGCAAATTTTTCAGCTGAAACAAAAAAAAAAATATACAAAATATAAAAAAATTATAAAATTAATGCGTTCAGAATTTAAAAATCTAGAAGGAAAACAAACCTATACACTTTCTTGGCCCTGCACTAAATGGCACCGATTTAAAAGCTTTTATGCCCATATTCTTATCTTTGGGCTTAATCAAAAATCTCTCGGGCTTAAACTCACAAGGACTTTCAAAGTATCTTTCATTATAACCCATGGCAATTAAACACATGACAACGGTTGTTCTCTTTGCAATTTTAGTGCCATCTGGTAACAATATTTTAGTTATAATAAATTTTACAAACTATAAAAAAACATAAACTTACTAATCTCTATGGGTTTTCTATTTGTACGTGCTATTAAGGGCACTGAGGGATATAGTCTCAAGGTCTCCCTTAAAACCAATGCCAAATAGGACATTTGCTCCAATTCTTCTAAAGTGGCCTTACTCATCTTCAATTCCATTGCTGTTTTACATTTTAAAACAACCTTTTGTTCTTCATAAACTTTCTGCTGTATCTCCGGATGACGTGATAATGTATACAAGGTAAAGGATAAAGCAGCGGCTATTGGGTCATGGCCCTTTAATTAAATAAAATACAGATTAAACATGTTCATGTTGAAAAGACAATTAAACTGTCATTTAAATCGTTAGTTAAAATCATACTGTGAATATAAATGTGGATAATTCTTCAAAAATTTTGAGAAATTTCAACTCTCTGCCATCCAGTTTGGCCTTTAAAAGGACATTTAAAAATGTTTTCAATTGTGTGTCTTTTTCAGACATGACAGCTGCGCTCGTGGTTTTGCCGGTGGTTTGCAATTGACGTCTTTGTTGCTCCACAATCTATTAATTAAAACGTAAAAGACATTGTTGTTGCGTAAATGAATTTTTCAACATTTTATATTTGATTTTCTTTAAAGTTTTGCTTAAATGATTTTAAATCCTTTTTTTCCCTAAAGGTTGCTACAGATACCTACCCGATTGATTTCGGTTTTTAAAGAACGCAAAGCTCTTCTTTGTTTGCCATAATGGGGTGTTAATTGAAACAAGGTATCGAATCTTTTAACAATGCTGAACGTACGCTCTTGTATAACATCACAGAGGCTTTAGGATATTTCACGCACACACAGACGTACAATTGAAACAGGATTCCATATAACCATGAACAACATATGTGTTTACATGTGGTTGTATAATAATTTTGTTGGATTAAGAAAAAAAAGTTAAAAGATCAATAATTAATTTAATTTTTAAATACATATTGTAGGTGTCGTGCCAAAGTAGCCAAATTCAATTAAAAAAATCTTTAAAAAAGCAGATCCCTTTAAGCCCTTAAAATTGATTACATTTGCTTTAAATAGCACAATAAAAGAAATCCTGTTTAAGGCAAATATTTGCACAATTCAAAAAAAAAAAAAAAAAAAAATTATTTTGAGAAAATTTCCAATAAAAAACAAGTAAGAAAGTATAGTCGGTCAAGCCCGACCATATGATACCCTACACCACAGTATTTAAAAACACATCATGCTTATGTGTCCATATAAATATAGATTTATCTATGTTTATAAACTTCATGAAAATCGGTTTGAAAGTTTGTGAGAGGCAGAATTGCCCCCTACCTCCCCTTGTGGTCCTATTTTTGAAAAACTGTAAAGCTAATGTGTCCATATAGATATGGTTCTATCTATGTTTTAAATTTCATTGAAATCGGTTTGATAGTTTCTGAGAGGAAGAAATTTCCCCCTAACTTCCCTCGTGGTCCTACGATTCGGCCCATTTTCAATAGTGCCAATTTCCTTGTCCTTGTGCCAATAAGAACCTTTGACCCAAATTTCATCAAATTATCTCCAAAATTGCGACCTGTACTTTGCGCACAAGGTTACATGGACAGCCAGCCAGCCAGCCAGCCAGCCAGCCAGCCTGCCAGCCAGCCTGCCAGCCAGCCGGACGGACATCGTTAGTTCGACTCAGAAAGTGATTCTAAGACGATCGGTATACTTTAAGGTGGGGGTAGGACCAATATTTAAAGGCGTTACATACATCAGCACAAATGCATAATACCCTCTCCACTATTGTGGTGTGGGTATAACAAATTTTAAGAAAATTTAAATAAATTTCTTATAAATAACAAATTTTGAGAAGAGGTCCTATAAATAACAAAATTTGACAAAATTTTTTAAAAATTACAAATTAAGACAAAACTTCCTATAAATTACAAATTTTGACAA
The DNA here is from genome assembly GCA_930367215.1 of Pollenia angustigena. Taxonomy (NCBI): domain Eukaryota; kingdom Metazoa; phylum Arthropoda; class Insecta; order Diptera; family Polleniidae; genus Pollenia; species Pollenia angustigena. The sequence goes on along the minus strand of OV884060.1, from coordinate 13,083,866 downwards.
AACTTCCTGTGAATAACAAATTTTGACAAAATTTCCTATACATAACAAATTTGGACAGAACGTCCTGTAAATAACAAATTTTGACAAAATTTCCAATAAATAACAAATTTTGAGAAGAGTCCCTATAAAAACAAATTTGACAAAAATTTAAAAAAAAAGACAAATGTAGACAAAACTCTCTATAAATAACAAATTTAGACAAAACTTCCTATAAATAACATGTTTTGACAAAACTTTCTATAATTAACAAATTTTCAAAAAATTTCCTTTAAATAACAAATTATGTCAAAATTTCATATACATAACAAAATTTCCTATAAATAACAAATTTATGACAAAACTTTCTATAAATAACAAATTTGGACAAAACTTCCTGTAAACAACAAATTTTGACAAAATTTCCTATAAATAACATATTTGTCAAAATTTCCTATAAATAACAAATTTTGACAAAATTTCCTATAAATAGCAAATTTATTACAAAACTTCATATATATAACAAAACTTCCTATAAAAAACATATTTTGACAAAACTTTCTATAAATAACAAATTTTCAAAAAATTTCCTTTATATAACAAATTATGTTAAATAACAAATTTATGACAAAACTTTCTATAAATAACAAATTTGGACAAAACTTCCTGTAAACAACAAATTTTGACAAAATTTCCTATAAATAACATATTTGTCAAAATTTCCTATAAATAACAAATTTTCAAAAAATTTCCTTTAAATATCAAATTAGGTAAAAATTTCATATACATAACAAAATTTCCTATAAATAACAAATTTATGACAAAACTTTCTATAAATAACAAATTTGGACAAAACTTCCTGTAAATAACAAATTTTGACAAAATTACCTATAAATAACATATTTGACAAAATTTCCTATAAATAACAAATTTGGACAACATTTCCTATAAATAGCAAATTTATTACAAAATTTCATATATATAACAAAACTTCCTATAAACAAATCCTATAAATAACAAATTTTGAGAAAATTTCCAACAAAAAACCAATTTTGACAAAATTTCCCGTAAATAAAAAATTTTGACGAAATTTCCTATAAAAAACCAATTTTCAAAAAATTTCCTTTAAATAACAAATTTTGACAATATTTCCTATAAATAGCAAATTTATTACAAAATATCATATATATAACAAAACTACCTATAAATAACAAATTTTCCTATAAATAACCAATTTTGACAAAATTTCCAATAAAAAACCAATTTTGACAAAATTTTCCTTAAATAAAAAATTTTGACAAATTTTCCTATATATAACAAATTTTGAAAAATTTTCCTATAAATAGCAAATTTATTACAAAATTTCATTTATAATACAAAACTTCCTGTTAATAACAAATTGTGACAAAACTTCCTATAAATAACATATTTTGACAAAACTTTCTATAAATAACAAATTTTCAAAAAATTTCCTTTAAATATCAAATTAGGTAAAAATTTCATATACATAACAAAATTTCCTATAATTAACAAATTTATGACAAAACTTTCTATAAATAGCAAATTTGGACAAAACTTCCTGTAAATAACAAATTTTGGCAAAATTTCCTATAAATAGCAAATTTATTAAAAAATTTCATATATATAACAAAACTTCCTATAAATAAAAAATTTTCCTATAAATAACAAATTTTGATAAAATTTCCAACAAAAAACCAATTTTGACAAAATTTCCCGTAAATAAAAAATTCTGACAAAATTTCCTATAAAAAACAAATTTTCAAAAAATTTCCTTTAAATAACAAATTTTGACAATATTTCCTATAAATAACAAATTTATTACAAAATTTCATATATATAACCTATAAATAACCAATTTTGACAAAATTTCCAATAAAAAAACAAATTTTCCTATAAATAACAAATCTTGAAAAAATTTCCTATAAATAACAAATTTTGACAATATTTCCTATAAATAGCACATTTATTACAAAATTTCATTTATAATACAAAACTTCCTGTAAAAACAAATTTTGACAAAACTTCCTATAAATAACATATTTTGACAAAACTTTCTATAAATAACAAATATTCAAAAAATTTCCTTTAAATAACAAATTATGTTAAATAACAAATTTATGACAAAACTTTCTATAAATAACAAATTTGGACAAAACTTCCTGTAAACAACAAATTTTGACAAAATTTCCTATAAATAACATATTTGTCAAAATTTCCTATAAATAACAAATTTTGACAAAATTTCCTATAAATAGCAAATTTATTACAAAACTTCATATATATAACAAAACTTCCTATAAAAAACATATTTTGACAAAACTTTCTATAAATAACAAATTTTCAAAAAATTTCCTTTATATAACAAATTATGTTAAATAACAAATTTATGACAAAACTTTCTATAAATAACAAATTTGGACAAAACTTCCTGTAAACAACAAATTTTGACAAAATTTCCTATAAATAACATATTTGTCAAAATTTCCTATAAATAACAAATTTTCAAAAAATTTCCTTTAAATATCAAATTAGGTAAAAATTTCATATACATAACAAAATTTCCTATAAATAACAAATTTATGACAAAACTTTCTATAAATAACAAATTTGGACAAAACTTCCTGTAAATAACAAATTTTGACAAAATTACCTATAAATAACATATTTGACAAAATTTCCTATAAATAACAAATTTGGACAACATTTCCTATAAATAGCAAATTTATTACAAAATTTCATATATATAACAAAACTTCCTATAAACAAATCCTATAAATAACAAATTTTGAGAAAATTTCCAACAAAAAACCAATTTTGACAAAATTTCCCGTAAATAAAAAATTATGACGAAATTTCCTATAAAAAACCAATTTTCAAAAAATTTCCTTTAAATAACAAATTTTGACAATATTTCCTATAAATAGCAAATTTATTACAAAATATCATATATATAACAAAACTACCTATAAATAACAAATTTTCCTATAAATAACCAATTTTGACAAAATTTCCAATAAAAAACCAATTTTGACAAAATTTTCCGTAAATAAAAAATTTTGACAAATTTTCCTATATATAACAAATTTTGAAAAATTTTCCTATAAATAGCAAATTTATTACAAAATTTCATTTATAATACAAAACTTCCTGTTAATAACAAATTGTGACAAAACTTCCTATAAATAACATATTTTGACAAAACTTTCTATAAATAACAAATTTTCAAAAAATTTCCTTTAAATATCAAATTAGGTAAAAATTTCATATACATAACAAAATTTCCTATAAATAACAAATTTATGACAAAACTTTCTATAAATAGCAAATTTGGACAAAACTTCCTGTAAATAACAAATTTTGGCAAAATTTCCCATAAATAACATATTTGTCAAAATTTCCTATAAATAACAAATTTTGACAACATTTCCTATAAATAGCAAATTTATTAAAAAATTTCATATATATAACAAATCTTCCTATAAATAAAAAATTTTCCTATAAATAACAAATTTTGACAAAATTTCCAACAAAAAACCAATTTTGACAAAATTTCCCGTAAATAAAAAATTTTGACAAAATTTCCTATAAAAAACAAATTTTCAAAAAATTTCCTTTAAATAACAAATTTTGACAATATTTCCTATAAATAACAAATTTATTACAAAATTTCATATATATAACCTATAAATAACCAATTTTGACAAAATTTCCAATAAAAAAACAAATTTTCCTATAAATAACAAATCTTGAAAAAATTTCCTATAAATAACAAATTTTGACAATATTTCCTATAAATAGCAAATTTATTACAAAACTTCATATATATAACAAAACTTCCTATAAAAAACATATTTTGACAAAACTTTCTATAAATAACAAATTTTCAAAAAATTTCCTTTATATAACAAATTATGTTAAATAACAAATTTATGACAAAACTTTCTATAAATAACAAATTTGGACAAAACTTCCTGTAAACAACAAATTTTGACAAAATTTCCTATAAATAACATATTTGTCAAAATTTCCTATAAATAACAAATTTTGACAAAATTTCCTATAAATAGCAAATTTATTACAAAACTTCATATATATAAGAAAACTTCCTATAAAAAACATATTTTGACAAAACTTTCTATAAATAACAAATTTTCAAAAAATTTCCTTTATATAACAAATTATGTTAAATAAAAAATTTATGACAAAACTTTCTATAAATAACAAATTTGGACAAAACTTCCTGTAAACAACAAATTTTGACAAAATTTCCTATAAATAACATATTTGTCAAAATTTCCTATAAATAACAAATTTTCAAAAAATTTCCTATAAATAACAAATTTTGACAATATTTCCTATAAATTTCAAATTTATTACAAAATTTCATTTATAATACAAATCTTCCTGTAAAAACAAATTTTGACAAAACTTCCTATAAATAACATATTTTGACAAAACTTTCTATAAATAACAAATTTTCAAAAAAATTCCTAACAAATTATGTTAAATTTTCATATACATAACAAAATTTGCTATAAATAACAAATTTATGACAAAACTTTCTATAAATTACAAATTTTGACAACATTTTCTATGTATAAAAAATTTCGGCAAAATTTCCAATGTATAACAAATTTCGACAAAATTTCCTATAAATAACATTTTTGACAAAATTTCCTTTAAATAAGAAATTCAGACAAAATTTCCTATAAATAACAGATTTTGACAAAATAACATTTATATAACAAATTTTGAGAAACTTTGCTATAAATAACAAATTTTCGTTCGTGCTGCGGTCGTTGCTAAAAAATTTTGTTCATTTCTTTATCATTATAAAAAAAGAAACATTATAGAGCATTAAAATAGAATGTTTGTCTACAGTATCACTACAATTGTTCCGTTGTTTAACGAAGAACAAAACACTATATAATGTTCCGCTCTTTCTTGTAAATAGTTACGAACGGTATTAAGGGTTGTGTTCGTCTACAAAAACTCGAAAAAAATAGATATCGTTCTTGGTTGTGTGAGCCGAACGCTAAATAATGAACTGTTTATTTTCGGATACTGCTATAAAGTTTCCTATACAATAATTTCATAAAATCCTCCTTTAAAAGAATATTTTCTTTAGCAAAATTTTCTAACAATAGCATATTTGTGTATCCACACCACAATATTGGAGAGGATATTATGCCTTTGTGCTGGTTCAGAATCACGCTCTGAGTCGATCTAACGATGTCCGCCCGGCTGGACATAGTCTTAAATTTTTAATTTTTTTTGCCATGTCCATGATATGGTACTTTTTTACTTGTTATGTATTGAAATTATAAGTCCTTAAGTTTTGGTACTTCTTAACTTACTCCGTGACTGCTAGTTGTATCTTAGATGGCTGATTATCCAATAATTTGCTGGGTTCACCAGTGGCAATTTCTGTAAACAGAACAGAAATAGCAACATTCTTAGAGCCAGTTTTTGACTTCGTATTTAAATAATATTTATCTTTAACTTCTATCTAAATACAAAATTAAGTTTTCCAGGACCTTTTTGGATGATACGTAAAAAGCACACGTTACTTATTAAATGTCTTCTTCAAGTTTCTCTATTTTCGTTGAACAGCTGTTTTTCGATTTTTTTTAGTAGTGCTACCATAATTATGTCTTACTTAAATAAGATTAATCAAGTAGCACAAAAAGCTGAAACTGAATTCAAATAAAACTTTAATTTAAATAGAAATTAACTAAACACGTAATTAAAAACGAATCCAAAAACTGGCCATTTCAATATTATTTATTCTCACTTAACCCTTTCATGCAATTGTTGTATGTGTACAGCAACACTATAGAAAAAAAAGTTCTCATTTCTAACGGTAAATTTTTGCGAAGCAAAATATAACAGAAACAAAATATTTCTAGTCCCTTCAGCTATTCTTTCAACTGGGACATACATAATATGAATGCTTTTTGTGTTTCAAATTTAACTTTTGAAAAAAATAGGCTGACCCAAAGATGTTTAGTGCATTAAAGGGTTAATTTCTCTGACGTACCGCATACAATATCTAGCGTACATTTTTTCACCAACTGCTGTATATCAAACATTTCACCGTTTGCGGCATAATCTTGCAATTTGTGTACAAATTTAATACCAGTTTTATTTACCACCTGCATATAACTTTTTATAGCATCGGTGTCAAAAGCAGGCATATACAGCTTTTGATGTTTCAGCCATCTAGCACTGGAGCTGGTAAGTAAACCATCACCCAGCCAGGGGCGTAAAAATGAATATAAATGTTCCTTGTACAATAAAACGGAACTGGAAAGTATGTTCTAAAAATGGAAAAAGGGATAAAATAAAAAATTAATGCATTGCGTAGGTATCAATACAATTACGCACATATTTCAAATAAACACTCATGCATGTGTAATTTACTTTACCTGTATTTCCGCTGGGTCACTCAACATCACATGGTATTGAAAAAATACTAATGAACGAAAACCTTGAAATTCATATTTCCGGCAATATTGTAAAATGTTTTTGGGATATTCTAAAAAAAAGAAATCAAATCAGAAAAAATTATTAGCCATATTCAACATCTTCTGCTTTTGAGATTGAATTTAGAGCAATTGTGAAAAAAATGGTTTTCTATCAATAACATGAAACAAACCACGAAACGAAACACGCTAATCGAAGATAATCGTATATCGTACTCTTTTAGAAATCACATAGATTCTACAAAAGCACAAGTAGTTTGCGATTACAAACGTAAAATTCACTGAATGTCATCTGTGGGTTTGCAATTAAGTGTTGCATACGTCGTGTATATACCCTGAAGGAAACGTGGGTGCAAGTGTCTCCAAGTCACCGGTTTTACCGACTATATTGGTGACATTGTTAACGAAGTGTCTACACTACATTACATTTGCCACTATATTTGGCTTTTATAAGAAAAAGATTTTATCAATAACATTATCAGTTGTTATTGATAAAATCTATAAAAATTGAAGAAATAGTAAAACAAGATTGTTATGATTTCGTATTCTTACAAAAAGTGTAGACTACATTTACTTAAATGTACTAGCGATTCTCTGCTTCCGGTGTCAACATATCGTCGGTTGATTATTTAATTGTCGTATGTAATTTGTATCCACATACGACAATTAAATAATCAACCGACGATATGTTCTCAAAGGAACTACCTAGTCAGTAGTACCAACGCCAGTGTTAGATTTCCAATGACACGCAGATGTTAAATGTCTATTGTAAATAACATTGCAGGGGTATAATAAGTCACTAGTACTGGTGACTGTGTCAATAGTAAATCAGTACAGATTCATTAGTGACATTTCGTGCAGGGTATTAACTATTGCTTTTTACTGTTGCATATTAACAAAAGAGTAGCAAATGCATTGTATCGTTGTATATTTTTTTTTTTTTTTGTAGAGTAAAAATATCCTCTTCCATTTTGCAAATACTACGATGCAAGTCCATTTGCACAAGATTGTGAATAGGGCTATTGTTTTAAATAGAAATCTACATCAAATTAAACAAATAAATTTTGCTTCTTCATACAAATTTAAAAATTCGGTATTTTATAGGAAATTTTGTTTAATTCGCACACTATAAAATACTAGATGACCCGTGCGAATGTTTCGCACCGTTAGTTGTCATTTTTGTAACATAAAATGAAAATAATTAATAGAAATTTTAGTAACTTCAATACATTTTAAAATATAATTTTTATCAATGGAAATATAATTTTTTCAATTTCTAATTATTTTTCGTCATTAGTGTTAGAAATAAGCTTTAAAATGAGATATCATTCATTAAATTTGATGCGGTGGTATGGGAGACATTTGCAACCGACAAAAAAAAGTGCTTTAGAAATAATATATATGATTTTTCTAAAAACTGCTATTTGAAGGAAAATTTGTCACATTTAGCTTTTTCGCTAAATCTAAATTTTTTATAGCAAATGTTGCAATATTTAATACTTTTTAGGATACTTGCTTTTTTAAAGGAAATTTTGCAAAATTTGCTTATTTTTATAAAATTTTCCAATTCTGTTTTTATAGGAATTTTTGTGCTTCCGGCTTTTTTATTAAAATTTTCTTTAATTTTACAGTTAGTTTTGTACAATTTGCTTCTAAAAAGCTTTTTTAAATGTAAATTTTGCAAATTTGATTTTTTTTTAGAAAATTTTCCAATCGGAGATTTTTTTATAGGAAATATTGGGTTTTTTTCTTGGAAATTTTTCAAGGTTTGTTTTTATTTTACAGGTAAATTTGCATAATTTACTTTTTTAATAGGAAATTTGGCAAATTTTGCTTTTTTTAAAAGGAATTTTGCGCAAAAATTTTTTTTACATATTTTCGAAAAATTGTCTTTTTATAGAAAATTTTGCAAAAGCTTTTTTTTTTAGAAAATTTTTTCAATTCTGTTTTTATTTTGTAATATCGCCTTCTTTATTTTAAATGATGCAAAATTCGCTTATATTTTACAGTAAATTTTTTATAGGAAATTGTGCAAATTTGTCTTCTTTTTTGAACGAAAATAAAATTTTGCAAATTTGCTTCTTTTTTTGTTAAAAATTTACTATTTTAGTTTTTTTTATAGGAAATTTCATTTTACAGTAAATTAGCACAATTTGCTTTTTTATAGAAAAGTTTCCAAAATTTGCTTTTTTTTATTTTCTGCGTATTTAAGAAAATTTTCCAACTCTGTTTTACAGAAAATTTTTTCTTTGAATGTTGCGAAATTTATTTATATATTACAGTAAATTTTTTATAGGAAATTGTGTAAAACTAGCTTTTTTACTGAAAGTTTATTTATATATATATATATATATATATATATAATTATATTTGCTTAATTTACTTGTTTGTTATAGGAATTTGTAAAATTTCGTTTTTATAGGATTTTTTTTTTTTTTTTTTTTAAACGAAAATTTTGCAAATTTGCGTCTTTTTTATTTAAAATTTTCCAAGTTGAAGATATTTTTATAGGAAATATTGCAAAAATTCGTTTTTTCAAACAAATTTTGCATAATTTACTTTCTTAATAGGAATTTTGCTTTTTTTGTAGTAAAATTTGAAAAATTTGCTTTTCCTTACAGTAAGTTTTACACAATTTGCCTTTTTTATAGGAAATTTTGCAAAAATTCGTTTTTTCAAGCAAATTTTGCATAATTTACTTTCTAAATAGGAATTTAGATTTTTTTTATAGTAAAATTTGAAAAATTTGCTTTTCCTTACAGTAAATTTAACACAATTTGACTTTTTTAAAGGAAATTTTGCAATATAAGCTTTTTTAAAGGAAAATTTACTTTTCTTAAAAGAATACTTTAATGTATACTTTTTTTCGAAGATCTTCTAATATTGGTTTTTTTAAAGAAAATTTTGCAATATTGGCTTTTTTATAAGAATTTTGCAATATTTGTTTTTCTTCAAATTTTATTCAAATTTGGCACAATTTGCTTTTTTATAGAAAATTTTTGAATTTTCGCCTTTTTTATAGGTAAATTTGTATTTTTATTTAAAAAATAAATTGTTTTTTAACAGGAATATATGGAAAATTTACTTTTAAGTAGAAATATTTAGTAAAATTTTCTATATTATAGGAACAATATTTTTATTTTATAGGAAGTTTTGTTATAAGGTTTTTTTTTAAAATTTTGCTTTTATATAGAAAAATTTTTTTAGGAGTCTTAACAAGCTCTTCTTCTTCTTCTTCTTCTTTAAGTTTTGTAGGCATAGTTCTATTTAATTTGAGTGCCCATAAAGGACGGGATTCACTATCCTACACAATCGTACGATTCATTCACACGAAAATCTGATGGAATTCTATTCGACACAAAAAAAAAAAAATGTCTTCAAAGTCTGTTGTCAATGCCACACGTCCCCACAAGAATGATGCCACCTCAAATGACTCAGCTACTTTACAATAAAATGCAACTCTGATCGCATAGCAACTCTAATTTTATGAACATTTTCATAATCATTTGCAAGTCGGATAGACTTGTCAAAAAAATCTGTCACTTAATGAATTTTTAAGCCACACCATCCTACTTTTTGAGCACACACGATTTTTTTGACAAATAGTATGACTGAATAAAACAGTGTATCGCCGGCTTAAGTGGAACAACATTTATAAGATTTAAAAGAAAATCTGAAGAAAAATTCTTTTAGTTCTTTCACTCAAATAAAACTCACCATCCGGTTTCAAACCAAATTGAAATAGATTTCCCACAAATGGATAAGGCGTGGGACCCGGAATCATTTCCATTATACCAGCAACATAATCAATATAATTAAATATTTTAATTCCCTTAAAGAAAAGCACTGTTATTAGCAACAAAGCTAAAGCAACCAAAAACACTTCCATATTTGTGTGTGTGATTTTTTTTTTTCGTTCAACTTTTACCCTAAATAAAGGCAAACTGAACACGATACGCGAAAAATTCAACTACTTCGATTCGCTAAACAAAAGTGAAATAAATAAATTTGCAAAAATACTCCCCAATTCGGCAATTTATGACCACTAAGAGTCTCGGCAAATGAATATTGTAATTATATAGTTACTTTTAGTATGTTTTGAGTCTAGATAAGCTTGCAGCTTATCGCACTTATCGATAATATCAAATAAATTGCGAACATAAAACAAAAAAAGTTCTAAAGTGAAAAGTGCACTTGTTCGGTACTGAAATGCTCACCAGCAGTTTTGGAAAGTAAATTATGAATATAAACTTAATATATGAACTACTATAAAATATTATTGACTTATTCATTGAATTTGGTAAAATTTTTTCTTTCTTTACTGATTTTTTGTTTCACTTTAAACAATTTTTATTGGAGATTTTTAGCTGATATTATTTGCAGGCTCAAAATCTGGATTTGTTATAAGTTTTTACTAGTCGCATGTTTTTGGCTTGTTTTAATTTAAAATGTATTAAAGGTAAAGTAAAGTTTATGGTTTTGCAGTTGATAGCAATTTTATTTCCAAGAAATATTTGAATTATGCTCATAAAGTATATATTTTAAGATTTAATACGAGTGTGGCAGGTACTATTAAATTAAAAGGCTACTTTTTAAAAAATTTATAACGGCAAGACAAATTATAAAGACAAATTTGGTCTGCCTTATTGGTTTCCTGTGGGTGCTATCGGGAAGATAGTGGTTTCGTAAAATTTTTAAATCAAATTATTTATATTCTAAAAAGAAGTCTATAATTGAATGCCAATATCCTTGTGCGTCTGTTTTCGCTGTTATTAGCCAAATTGCCTTTTTTTAAAAGGGCCTTTCGAGAGAGATCAGATTAAATAAGGCACCTATTTGGTTAATTTTGATTAATCATTAATGATGATAGTACACTGCTGATAAGGCAGTTTAAATTTAATTAAAATCCAGTGTTACCACCAGCAAGATTCAAAATTGCACTTGAGATGAAGCAAAATTACCGGATTTAAATGAAATAACACCTGATATAAATTTAAGTTTTATTTAATAAAAATACATTTACAAAGAAGCAAAAACATAACAAACTCATTAAAACAAGATCAATATTAGTCAAACTGTTAATTTTATTAAAATTAACAAAAATAACATTAAAGACTTAAAAAAAATTTATAAAACATAAAAAAAAACAGCTTAAATAATGAGTTTAACTTCCACATTTGGTTGATATATCTTGGGAAGGTTTAAATTGTTCCTTACCATTGCTTTATAATGGATGCTTTTTAGCCCCAAAGAGCTTACGAAAGGTTAGCCGTCAAACGAACTGTCATACTATCTGCACTTTTTGATCAGGCACATCATCATGAATAGATTCATGCTTGAACAACGGCACCAAATTATCAAAATATGCTTTAAATATCAGCCATAGATTTTCGCAACTTAAAGGTGACTTCATGATTTAAATGACGCAACGTTTTTTTTTACAATTTAAGGCGATGTGTTGATTTAGAGAAAATAAACGGCCGTGCGATTGACACTTATTGATTGTTTTCCGTAGGGCTGTGAAGTCAGTGGTAAATGCTGATAAACCAGTAACACTCGGTGTCTTGGAGGTCAACATTGTTCATTTTATTCGAAAAAGAGAAACAAAATCGGACGTTTGCAATGCGTTTCGTCAAGGACAGGCGCGGTGTCTATTTGTTTTAAATCAGTTTCAAATCGTAATGCCGTGTATCAATCTGCGATTAAAATAAATTTTTTTTGTCTACCGTTCTAAGTTTCATGGTCTTAAAAAATACCCTTTATTCCTTATTTAGTAAACAATATGCCTGCGGAGTTTTATACAACTGTCCCTTTCGTAATTCAGTTTTACAACTGTAAAGGGCCTTAAATATTCTTTAAATTAAAACAATTAAAAGTAGCAAGATAGAAATAAAATTAATTATACATATCTTCCCCCAGGCAAGTTTTTAGTTTGAATAACTTTTTTCAATAAACTTCAGGTTCTTAATCACTATGATAGGCAACTTTATCCAAATCTAAGGGTCCATCTTGCGACATTCATTACCAAACATTTGAAAATATATGTATGTTTAAAAATAGAAGTCGTTTCTTAAAAAGAAACCGAGACTTTGGTTCAGAAGGCTCTGCATTTCTTAGCAACAATATTTAAAAAGAAATAAATGTCATCACTGAAATCGAATCTTGATTTTATTTGGGCATCTGAAGTAAAAATTTCAAATTACCCACGCTCTACCCACGACCGTAAAAATTATACCAAATTCGGGTAATTACCGACAAATAATACGGATTTTCTAAAGTATATTTTAAGGCTTCTTATTCAAAAGTTTCAATCCCTCCGAACTGTTAATATGTATAACCCAAAGTTCTAAAATAAACTGATCATTATTAAATGTATGATAGACACACCAAGAAGCGATATAAATTTAGGGTTTGTGCAGAAGCACACAACCCCTAATACCTTTCATAACCATTTTCACGAAAGTAACAAACATTCGGCCATGTTCTGGAATTTAAAATGGAGTAACATTGAAATAGCAGAATATTTTCAGTTAAATATTTTTAAAAATGGCCGTAGGGTTTTATGATTTTTCGAGTTATTCTAATAAAAATATATGTGGTGCTTAAAGTTTGACGCAATATTCCGATTTATACAAATATTTTTATGAACCTTTAAAACTGGCTCATTTTGAAAATTTGGTTGATTTTAATTTCTCTCGAATTCGGTTTCCAGAACATGGCTGATTATGTATTGTGCTATTTGATGTTATAAAACAGTACAATTGAAGTGGTTATGCAGACATTCATTATATTTTAATATTCTGTAGCGTTCTTTCAACATTGATGAAGGAATGAGCAAACAAAAAGTTTTAGCAATGCTTCTCACTAGTATTGTTATTGTTGCTTGGCAATTTGTGCGACCACAGCACGAATAACACGTGTGTGTATTGTGTACATGTTTTGGTTTTGTAAATATTTTTTCTTGGCTTTTTGTTTCTTTATTTTCCGTTTAAAACACTTGTTTTTTGTTTTTGCAAAACATTTTTTGCTACCAGGCACAACTGAAACGAACGAACATTTATGTGCTGAACCGAACACAACAAAGTTTGTGAATTTTTTTTTTACGAAAAACAAAACGCAATAAAATATTCTCATTTTTATGTTGAGTTGGTTTAGTGCAGTTTTTTTTATTGTGTATGAAGATCACAAACTGAGAAACGTTTTTTTTTTATTATTTATTACACAAACACTATTACCGGTTTTAACCACACAAACCAGTACAGTATATAAGGTTTATTTGCGAACTGTGGTATTGACAACTTGTTTTAATTTTTTTTTTTTTATAAAATAAAGTGAAAAGGGTCTTAACCCTACCCGGTTACTCTTCGTCGAATCGACGAAGCTCATTTACTTTTTACCATATAACTTATTTATGAGTGTTCCAATAACGCCCTTTTTGTCAACACCGTTACCTGATGCCAAAGGCTTGTAGTGAGAAGACGTACGCTGAATCCTGGGGGCAAATCGCGACATTCGATATCGATCGAAATTCCCATGTAATTTGTATTGCAATTTCGATCGATATCGAATGCCGTAATTTGGCCCCTGATTTTTTTTTAAAGTTGAAATTCAGAGGTGTGTACTCATCACATCGACGAAGAGAAACTTTAGTGTAAGTTATTGTGTATATTTTTTGGACTTTCAAATATTGCATTTGTCAGCAACTACGTCATATGTATATACTCGCAATATGCTACATAAAGATCGAAACCCCAAAAACCGAAGACAGTTCCTAAAAAATCTTCATTAACCTCTCGTGTCTCCCTATTTAAGAGGCAGATTCGAGATACCTGCCTTGCAGACCTTATTTATGGGTAAAATTCAAAATAAAATACCTAATCGACAAGAATCCGTCAATAATGTTGTCATAGAACCAAAAGAGAATAAAATTTGTCACCTCTGTCCCTATAGCAAACGAAGAACGACGCAAAGTACATGTAATATATGCAAGAAAAGCATCTGTTAGTCTGAGTTCATACGGCTCGTGGCTTATTATACAAGATTCTTCCTTTTTCTTCTTTGAACATGAATTGGCGTTCAAATGATTCATGTCCCCAGCAAAAAACTTTTGAAGTTGTTCAAGTAGAAGGGATATTTTCATGACTTCCTTAGCACTTAACTACTTGAATGAATTAACAATGCGTTTCAAAATTCGAATAAATTTTAAATAAGTGAACCCATGACAATTACATGCAATGCACCCATTCAACTCTTATGTAGGAATTACAATTTTTCACTATAATTATGTATTCTTTTTGGATTGAAAGGGAACGAATATTATATACAATTGACTTTAATGATTGAGTTAAATTTTTTTTAATATATACATATGTAAATACATTTAATTTTAATATGTATTTAAATTTGTTATATTGCGTATATCAAGGCTTATCCAATAGGTCTGCTTACCTCTACAACAATACTAAAAACAACAGGCATTTTGTTTGTGTAAAATTTACCCGCCGTTGTCAAAATCTTACTACTACATAGGGAAAACAAAAAGAAAAATTTAATTTATAATAAATTCCCATAATGCATATAAAAATTAATATCGAGCACCAATGAAAATACGTATTAAAATCATTAAAGATTCATTGCTTTTCAATTACACTCAATTCAGTTAATATTCCAGATCAATGAAAACCCCGATCTAATCACTGAACTTTCATTGGTGCTAAGCAATATTTTTTATGACGAGCCGTTTACCTAAATGTGAACCCATGCTCGCCAACGACACGCTAATGTTAAAATCATGCATGTTTCACCTAAAAAGAACCAGTGCATTATCCGCGGAACCCATGAATTTACTACTTCTTTTGCATGTCTTTTTTTGCTGGGTCATGTTGACGACATGTGCTTTTTTGATATTGAAAACAACAACAAAATTAAACAACGCATGAAAAAGCAAAACGTTTAGACAGTACATGCATCTGTGTACTCGTTTCTTTTCCCTTCGTCCCTCTCGCCTATAAAGTAGTAATCATGTCAATAAGACAAGAGCCGTATGAACACAGACTTACGAACATACATAAAGTTGAACTAATAAAATAAGGCTAATAACTAAATATTTTTTTCTTTTGTATTATTTGACTGATCTTATATACATACATATAAATACGGAAGCATTTTTTTATCGTTGATTTTTAAGTATCTTAACGTCCACCGATTTTAATGAAACATATATCGTTTTAAATGTATTTTTGTGTAGAAATGCACAATATACATTTTCTTTCTAAATTTTGAGGATTAAATGGTTTTAAATTTGTTTGCAAACACACGCACATACATGTATAAAAAGAAGTTGTGTGTTTTGTTATTCTCCCAAAATGTTTTTTTTTCTTGCATTATACTGGCAAACACACATGTGCACACATGTATAAAAGTCTATGTTGTTATTATACCCAGCAGGAAAACTCAGATGACCTTCTTACTTCAGGCCTTTTTAAAGGCCTGCTTAAAAAATTTTTTCATTTAATTACTATTCTTACGTAACTGCAAAAGAAGGCCTCATAGAAGGCCTCCACACTCGCTTCTATGAGAAGCGAGAAAAGAAGGAGCAACATTTTTTGTTTTATTTTTTTGCACAAGCAAAAGCAAAATAATTCCGATCCCTTTACAAAAACAAAGTAACATATGTTGTAAATCATTTTAGTTGAAGTAGAAAAGAGAAAGAGTAAAATTTTTTATTTTGTTGTTTTTTTCGCCAACGCGAAAGAATTCAGATCCCGTTATAAAAACAAAGTAACAAAGTTGGTGCATATTAAAATACAAAATAAAAACAATAATGTAAATAATTTTAGTTGAGTTTTGTTCATTAAGGAAGAAAGGTACTTGTGCTTAAAACTTTTATTTAATTATAAACTTTTATTTGCAATCTATTTTACAATATTTAGCAAATTTAATTATTTCAATAAAAAAATAGGTATAGGAAATATTCCTTAATGTTTTAGACTGAAAGCTTTCAATATGACCTTTAATGCATTTGTAGAAGGATGGTCTGAAAGGCCTTTTAGGAGCCATTAATTGAAAGGCCTTTAACCATACATTTTTTAAAAACCCTTCAAGATAACCTTTTTGCTAAAGCCTTTTGACAGTCATTCTCTGGAAAGCCTTCTAAGAGCCATTTATTTGAAGGCCTTTAAGAAGCTCTGGGGAAGAAAGGAAAGCGGAAGGCCTTCTCCGCAATGACAACGCGTGTAAAAAAAAAATGAGTATGGAATGGAGCGAAAAGGCCTTGTTTATCCAAAAGAAGGGGTACAGAGGCCTTCTGGAAGGCCTACGTACACCTTATTTTTCCCGCTGGGTACTTGCAAACACACATGTACACAAATGTATAAACGACGGTTATGCTCTATGTTGTTCTCCCAAAATGTTTTTGTTTTCATTTTGCACTTGCAAACACACATGTATAAACGTATTAGGACAGGGTTACCTTAGCCATTTTAAAAAATGAAGTCGCGCAAAAACGTCGTTTAGAAAAATAAAAGTCGGAAACTTTTTTAATGATTTTTAACGAAGATCTGTGTTTATATTTTTTACTTTGATAACATTTCATGAAAATCTTATAAATAAATTACGGGGATATGCACAATATATTTTTTTTTCTAAATTTTTGGAATAAAAGTGTTTAAAAAGCATTTTAATTTATCCTATAGACACACGTACAAAGATAGGTGAATAGTGAATTTAGCCGTTCTCTTAAAATGTGTACGATTTTATTGTACAACGCACAGGTTCTCGCAAAAGTAAATGTGAAGTGGTCGAATTTCGGCCACCGGGCGATCCTAGTTATCTTTAAAGGCTGAGTAAGAAAAAAGTTATTTTTTTTACATTTTTAGGTTTTGTTATTTTAAAAAGGTAGTTAATTTAAAAAACAAAAAAAAAAAACAAATAAGAGTGCTATATTAGGCAATGCCGAATCTTTTATACCCTCCACCGACAGTTCGTATGTTTTAGGAGTAATATCTGTATGGGGTATATTTATTATTATTATCTTTATAAATACAGATATCTGCATTAAAATTGGATGCGGTTTAGACCTATAATAAATTACACTACGTGACAATTTTTTGACCAAATGAATTTGAAACCTAATCTTTATGCTGAATCTGAATTTATTCAATTATTTATTATTAAATTTTCTGCAAATGTTGAAGAGGGTATAATACTTAACATATATTTTTTTAAGAATTTTAAAAAATATACTTTTCCAGATATGGACCTTTGAACTCAAGACCCCAAAAATTTACCATTGACCTCTTCTTAAAAAAACACAAAATGCCTATCATTTTAAAGGGTGCACTTTCACATTTAAAACGATACCAAAAAAACTAAATTATCTTGCGTAGTTCAAGAGTTCTATCCCCTTTTGTTAGGAGAATTTTGTGTTTTTTTCACATCTTTTATGACGTCATATTTCGGAAGCCGAAAGAATCTGGGGTCTGAAAATTATGTTTTGTTAAAGTCCAATTACATACAACATTTGTGTTGAATTTCATTAAAATCGGAGGTGATGATGCCGAAAATGCCATTTTTTCGTGATGGTTTGACGTGTTTTAACTCTATGGTAAATTATGAACCGATCTTCACGAAATTTTATAGCCTTATTTCTAATACTATAAAACTTTGATTTACTAAATTTTGTTGTGATATCATTATTAGTTTTGGCTTTAGGCGTACTTAACTCTTTTCCGGGTGTAGGGCTTATATGGGGCCTAGGGCCAATTATAGACGGATCGTCCCGAAATTTTTCAGCGTGATTTCCAGTCGATTAAAACTAATTTTTGCAAAGTCTTATATCGTTCGGTGCATTTTCACGAGTTATGTTAGTTTTTGTGACAAAATTATAAATTTTTTTTAGGTGGTGGTTCCACATTTTGATTCATACCTCTGATCCTAATGAACCGATTTTGCTGGATTTCAATCCCAAACTGCTTAGGATCATTACAAGCAATTTTACACTAACTTTGTTTATTTCTTTTGAGTATTTCGAAAGTGAGCGTATTTTCAACAGACGGACAGACGGACGGACATGGCTAAATCGACTTAGAATTACTCAAGGACCCAGAATGTATAAACTTTATGGGGTCTGAGATGAATAATAAAAAAGTTTCATACGGAATGACAAAATTAGTATACCCTCTTCACAACTAATTGTGGTGGAGGGTATAAAAAAGTGTTCAAATTCGCATCGAATTTTATAGGGAAAATGAATTTTAATTTTTAATGTTATATTTTTTTTTATTTTTTAATAAAATACTTAACTTAAAACAGATTTTTGTTTATTTTTAAAGGCCTAACCAGAATGTGAATAACGTGGCTTAAGCAACTGAGCGAATACATGTAAATCATATGGGCATTTCCATGTCATCGTACGTGACATTTGTACGCCTTCAGAGAGGTATAGATGTTGCAAAAATAGAAGTAACTGGAAAATAATTTTGTCATTATGTTCCACTCACAGGGTTCTATATGTGAAAAAAAATTATTACGTTTGAAACCTTGTAGTCCAAAACATCTACCGAAATAGGGGCATATCGTACGTGACAGAAAACGGAAGTGATTTTGAGGTGCATGTTAAGAAATGCGAAAATCTGCGAATTGTCAATTTTTTTTTTTTTTTCGTACACCAAGCCAGATATTTTCCCTTTATAGTCCGTTATTTTGAAATAAAAAAAATTTTGGTTGATTTTGTAATGAAAAATATTTAATATCGTACGTGACATACCGTACTTGACTTTTTTTCTCTTATACCCCCGTATTTATAAACGATTATTAAATTTAACAAACGTCTATAAAGGAGAATTTTCATACAAAATTTGTTTTGTAAACCTTTATTAAATTTAAAATTTTTTTATAAATACAGGCGATAGTATTTAAGTATAAGTAATTAAATATATGTTAAGAAAAACTAAAAATAAAAAATATGTATTCAGTTACAATAGCAATAAAAATAATTAAGATCTACGGTTTACGGTTTACTGTTCGAAATGTCAACCATTTCCAGCAAAACACTTCGAACTGTCAAAGTGTGCCAACACATTATACTAAATTCGCCTTGTTGGTTACTTATTATATTTTAATTTTTTCCTTTAATGAATAGGCAGTTCGAGATACATTTATATATTGGCTATCAATATATGAAAACGAATGAAGTTTTTTTATTTTGAGAATGCGCTGGACATTTTGCCACTTTTCATTAAGAAAAGATGAAAACTTTTCAATCTCTTCGGCAGCAATATACAACAACTTAACTCCTTTAATATATTTAATACCACATTCATAAAATGAGAAAGCATTTGGCAATATTAAATTTTGAACTTTAATTTTGAAACACTTGCGACTGATCAAATAGAAATGACAGAGAAAAATTATGTTTTTGCTCGACGTACGAGACATGAGAATAGCATCCAAAGCAAATCAAAAAATATACCGCTAATCTACATATATATTGTCTCTTTTCTCATGAATCTTGTTAATTGTTGTTGTAATATTAGTTTTTAAGAATAATTGCAATGTTACAGTTACCTAATTTTAAACGCTAGAAAAGAGAAAATTGTTGATTGCAATTTTTAAAATTAATCAAAGAGATCGTCAGTGTAAAATAGCATTTTTTTGTATTAAAAAATTGTAATAAGCTGTAGGTACTCCTAAATAGTAAAATTTTAAGATTTTTTCCTTATTGCCATATTTTAAAAAAAGTTTTTTGAGTCGTGGTTGACATTCTCATGGAAATGCCCATATGTGTAAAACCTTGTTGAACTTAAGGGAACTTTTTGTTAAATTTTGTGAAACTGTAATTTGCTTACTTCAAGTGCGAAACTAATCGCACATTCTGTACGGAATCAAATGTTTTTTATTTTGTTTTTTTTTAAATATATTTGAGAGGCTTTTTCGTTTATTTTTGACGGTAGCTTAAGTTTGTTTATGCACATTCTGGTTGGGCCTTAACTCTTAAAATCGTTCCGCTAGAATTTATTTTTTAGAAAGTTCGTCGAAGAGTAACCTTAATGTACTAAAATTAAGAGTAACCTTTCAGGGTTAAAAATATTCTCAATTCGCTGGAAACTTTAACAATATTGTTCTGAGGCGCCATAAAGTATATATACATACATACTGTATGTATGTATGTACATTAGAGTGGGTCAATTTTTTTGCTCACCAAGCGTATAGCAAAATCGTAATCTACGGAAAATTCTAAGAACTTTTCCTAAAGAAACCATGGTTCTTAAATCAAAATCGAGCTTCCGGTTTTTGACTTGAAAATTTGGTGCTCAGGAAATCTGAAAAAATAATACTTTTTTGGCAATATTTATTGAAATTGGTGAATAGTTGGCCTGTATCGTTGAAAGAGGGGTTGTTTAAAAGAAAATTCTCTCAGCTTTATATATCTGTGCCCATTTTTAGAAAAATCTGTACATGAATAGTTGGCTAAGAGGTTTTTGTTAAAATAATCTAAAACTGTTACAATTTCGATACATGAAAGTTAAATAAAATAATTTAACTAAATAATAATTCAAAGTTGATTAAAGTAAAATAATTCTGCGGCATTTTGACAAAACATCTTAAGTGGAGATAAGAGAGCAAAAAAGATTTAAAAAAAAACTCGGTGAAAAAAGCATTTTTGTTAAAAAATAAAATAAACCGAAATTAAAGAAAAATTTTGTTCATAATACAAAATTTTAAAAACGTAATAAAAAATGTTTTTTAATGAAAATTCGAACGATTTTCAACTTTTTAATTTTGACTTAAGATGTTTTATCGAAATGCCATAGAATTGATTAATCAAAACTTAATTAAACGAAAATTTCTTTAAATAAAATTTAAGCAAAAACTGAAAATAAAAAATAAATAAATATTTTTATTATTATTCTATTTTTTATTAAAAGGCAATTTTTTGAAAAATTCACAACTAAAAAAAGGAACTGGGCGATTCTATTCTGACGGGTGCAACATTAAGACGCTTTAAACGTAATTTACTAATAGAAAGAAACACATTTGAAATTAAGTTATTTCTAGAAGGGGTAACATTCTTTTTATATACTATTGTTATCTATTTACAAGAATTTATATGAAACGATCAAATAGCCATACCACAAAAACACAAAACTCTGTTAATTTTTAAACTTTTATTGTATTATTCTTTTTTATTGTGAAAGATGAGATATCAGACGATGATTACCAAATCAAACATCGTAGATAAATATAATCCAATAATAAGAAATTTTCTCTTTAAGCCACGACGGGTGCAACATGCAATGAATTTTCTGTACGCGCCAAATCTATGAATCTTAATGATTCGAAGTGCCGAACAACTTTATATTTAAGCTTACGTCTAAAAAAATTATAATTTTATAAAATATAGATATTTTACTTTAAATTGGCATCAAAAAGTGTCAAATGGTGTGATTTGAAAATTGATATTAAAAGTTGTCTAGAATACAATCGCCCAACTGATTAAAATAAAAATAAAAAATTTATAAAAAAAAAAATACTGGCCAAGTCGGGGGTAAATTAATTTAGTTTCGGCCTATAGCTGCAATTTACATCCAATATCTTTTTTGCTATCCATTCGTGGTATTCTGTTGTGGCTTTTAATAGTAACTGCGAAAATATCATCTCGATTACAATCTATGGCACGTGGGAAACATTGGCAAGCAATTGTACAAATCGCTCAGTTCCCTGAATATGTGCCGGTAACGCTAGATCAGTAATCGGTAGATGCTTGTAGTAAATGGCGGCTCAGACAAATTGCTATCGTCCATTTCCAATTTAAACATTCTATTAGCTATAAAATCAGAAATTTCTGAAATACAATTGGACACTTTCAGAAGTTACAATGAAATATAGTTAGAAAATTCTGAAATACAATTGGAAATGGTGTAGTAAGAAACATAGGCCCTAATTATATAATTCGCAACGTTACGCCAAAGAATTACATTGAAAGCAAAAACGAATTCATAAATATTTTGTAATTTTGTTGTTGCTTTCTACAGAAATTCTTTTTGCGTTTTAAAATTTCAAACGCCTCATTACTTGTGGCGTTGAAAATTTTAAAACGGTACATAAATTTTTGTAGAAAGCAACAACAAAATTACAAAATATTTATGAATTTGTTTTGCTTTCAATGCTTTGGCGTTGCGTTTAACATAATAAGGGCCATAATTTAAAAACAAAAAATAATTAAAAAATAAATTTTTTTTTTTTACCAGCTTGACTATCAACATTTTGACAAAAATCTCCACAAAAATGAGCACATATATATAAAGCTGAGAAAATTTTATTTTAAACAAGCCCTCTTGAAGCGATACAGGCCAACTATTCACCAATTACAATAAATATTTCCAAAAAAGTATTATTTTTTCAGATTTTCGTAGCACCAAACTTTCAAGTCAAAAACCGGAAGCTCGATTTTGATTTTCGAGCCATAATTTCTTTAGGAAAAGTTCTTAGAATTTTGCGTGGATAACGATTTTGCTATACGCTTTGTTACTTTTTTTGGGCCCGAACAAATTGACCCACTCTAATGTACATATAAATGTACATATAAATTTAAATACTAGCCAGAGGCGTTGATTTAATAATGATTGTCCCTCGGTTGAAATCAAGTTTCCGGAGTCCCTACACAACTTTTATATACGTGTGATATATCAATCGATATTAAAGGCCTTAAAAATTTTTGGTATTAAAAATCAACCGAATATATAAGACCGAATTGAAACCCAGCGGTAACTAGAATGAGTAAAGAGGCCTAATAAAAGGCCTTATTTAGCAGTCACAAGCAGTCAGAAGCCCTTCTCGCCGCATTCCTTACTTATTTATTTTTTACACAGGTTGTCATTGGGCGCAAGGCCTTCCACACTTCCATTAAAAACAACTTCGATTCCTTCCCAAAGAAGGGAGTAAGGAAGATAACTAAAAATAAAAAGTAAATCAAACTGAACCCCTTCCTTTCTCCCTTCTCAAAGAAGGGAGTAGCGAATGAGTACTGAATATTTCAGAAGGTCTTTTAAAAAGAAGTTTATACCTTCTAGAAGGCGTACTTCTGAAGGCAGGATATCATGCAGAGCGAATCTTTTAGAAAGGAGTATAGAGGCCTTCAAAAAGGCCTGCCACTTGCGGTCCTTTCAATATTTACAGCTGGGAAGCTTCTGTATACATATTTATACATATGTTTATGTTTATTTTACATCTTTTTTTTAGTTTGTTATAACAACTTAATGGAAATATAATTGAAAGTTTCACTATTTAACAACATATTAAAATTTTTGAATTTAATTCTGAAAACGAGCAACTATTTTAACGTAACGATGAAGCCCATTTTTTATTTCAATGCAATGCAAATTTCTGGGGTAGTTCTTACGTTCGCGATCGGCGTGTGAAATAGATGTAGATCAAAGTCGACGTACGACGTAGATACGCTTCAACGCTTTCCACAGCTATTGTGTGACTTTGTATAAAATATTTTACTTTTTAATTTGATGTTGAATTTTCCAGGGTTTAAAAACGGCATTTTTAAACAAAAACTGTCGAACAAAAAACTAAACTTTTCGCTTTTTGAGTTGGTTTGATAGCGGCTGTTTACATTTAATGAATCAGAAGTGAAAGCAACAGTTTTTATTTTGTTTGGCCAATGACAAATGAAGAAGTTGATGAAATGGCAAGTTTTCTATGTTGACTCTAGTTTTTTAAACGCTGGAATTTTCAAAAGGGGAAAAAACTATTGGGGTATTCACAAGGTTATATTGTCATAATGTTCTAACATCTTACAACGGTTTAAAAATATTGTTGTTGCTTTTTAAACAAAAAGTGTCTTAAATTAATAGAACTTTGCTTGCTATGTTTATTTTGCTGTCGTAATTAATCAGAAGAGACCTGCGCTGAGCGGCTGAGACAATCCGCATTAGTTTTTGTAGCCGTCGCCGTTGATGGTATAGTTTTATCCGGCTTATATCCGAATTTAACCAGCGGCTAGCAATTTTTGCACAAAAACACTTGCGGCGTCAAATTATGTCGGCTTAGGACTCTAATGTTTGGTAAACAAACAAAATGAAATTTTTTTGTGACTTGCGTTTTAAAAATGGAAAATAGTCAGTCAAGATCTAATTTGATTTATTAATTCATGGATTATAATTAAAAATAATTTTATGTTAGGTTAATATTTATTTTTTATATTTGTTTAACATCAGCTGATTTAAATTCAAAATAGCACACTTAATTATAAGGGGTTGTTCACAACAGTCGTATTTTTTTATGTTATTATTTTAAGACTTATGACTTTATGACACCTTTCGAATCCCCCATATCACATATTTTTTTTATTTTCTAAAATTTTGTTAAAAAAAAGTATGGTTATATCAAAACAATTAATGAGATGTGTGGTTCGATATGTTCGGAATTTTGTACTAGAAAACAATAAATCCAATCACTTTTTGGTTTAATCGAACTTTGGTGAAGGGTAAATTAAATTCAGGATAACCAAATACATAATGCAGTTTTTTATTTTTTCTGCGAGAGGTTCTCTTAAATTGTTTACTAATGAAAAAAAAAACATCTCTAAATTTTAGAGACCTGTAATTTTTTTAGAGTCTATAAAGAATTTAACGTTTCCTTTTCTTAGAGCTTTTTGATTTTTTTTTTTAAATTAGAGAGATTTTTAACAAAAATATTTTTACTAACAACAAACTCTCACTCAAATCCATTTTAATAAACAATGTGCACTTGAAATAATCGGCTTAAAAAGCGCTTTAAAATACGGAAAGATTTTTTTATAAAAAGAAATTGTTTAAAAAAAATTGTTAAAAGATGTTTTTATTCATAATATTAATTGCTTGTCTTATACCTCTAATATATTTGGAGTGGAAAACATTTCAAATAAAACAAATTATAAAACATACACCGGGTCCAAAAACCTTGCCTTTGGTCGGCAACGCGCATCAAGTAGGAAAAACACCAAATGGTAAAATATTATGAACAGAATAACTAAAAAATCTATTTTTAGAGCATAAAAGCGGACTAGAATGGGAATACAGAGAAATGACGTAGCTTATCTTTTCAAAAAAGCGAATAAGAAATGTGTTTACAATCTAAGCAAGTTACAATAAAAAGCTTGTAAAGCTTATATATATATATACATATATATATATATATATATATATATATATATATATATATATATATATGTTGTTGTTGTAACTTGAAACGTCCGAAATTTTGTGAAATTTTTTCAAGTTTTTTTCTCTCTCTTCTTTTTAATTCTAGTTGCCTTCTTTGGTTTACAGGTTTATTTGAAAAGAAAGAGAATCATTAGGAGCAGAAAATTTTTATTTTTTGAAATATTTCGGAAAAAAAGTCAAGATTTTCTTTTGACTTACTTCTTGGAAATAATGTGTAAAAATATCAAATCTTTCCCCATAGTTATGTGAGAAAATGCTTTTTTATGTTTAGACAATTACAAAACGTTAAAATAAAAACTTTTATAAGCAATAATAAAACAATTTATGGGAACTCAACTATGGCTCCCACATGCTATAATCATCTAGAATTAACGCTCGAAGCGCCAGCTGATTATTATTACTTTGATTTTTTCAGTGCTTTTTATTGTTGTCTTTAAGGCGAATTCGTACAAGGTGGTCTTATTTTGAAAACGGATACAACACTGTGAAATACTTTAACGTTGTCTCAAAATAATGCAACACTGTAGTAAGAAAATTAAACAATTATTTGAAATTCACCCCTATCGTGAATAACAAGTGAAATTTTTGTTCCCATGAAATTTATATTTCCCTCAAAGGGAAAAAAGCAATCGTGAATCTCCCGTGAAACATTGTTCACGCTATCAGTTTCAGTGAATGTAAAAAAAGAAGAAAGATTAGAAACAATTTTCAATCAATGAAATCTTTAAGAAAAGGTTAAAAAAAAAAATAAAACAAAATAATATAATGATAACATGTTTGTTGTTTTCACTTTCAAATTTTATTGAGTAAAATATTTTCCAAAATTCTGCCACCAAGTCAGGAAATCGACCTGTTGTTTTGCATTTTGTTGAGCAATATATCATTTTTTGCCGTATTAGCGAATCTTGTCCTTAATATTCGAATTATAAGAAGAAATACTTACATACATACTAGGGATGCCAAATCTTTATGGATGAAGTTTCCGGATGATCTGGCCTAAGCAACCAGTGAAATGCGCATAGGAATAGCTTATCCCATCAACAATAAATTTCAAGTGTTTTTATCAAGAATAAAAACTGGGAATTAAGCACGAGTAACAAAATCTTTTAAAATTAAATATGTGTTTTATATATAATACCTTTTGACAATTCATAAATAAATAAAAAGTGTTGTTTATTTAAAAAAAATCCCGAAAAATACCGGGATCCAGAAATCCGGAAATTTCGGGATTTCAAAATCCTGAATTCCGGGATTTTCTAAAATCCTTCCCGATTGGCATCCCTAATACATACATATGTATTTTGTTCCCTAGCAAAAATAAAGTGAGAAAATCAAAGGGAAAAGTGAACAAATTACGAGGGAAAAAACTTGGGGAATTTTTTCCCCTGAACATTTTTTCACGTTACTATTCTCCTTTAAATTACTTTAAAAAAATTTTCATGGGAGTTTTTCATTATCGCAAATATGTACATACGTATGTGAAAAGGGGAAAAATTACGAGGGAAAAATTATTCACGTGTGTTTTGAAATGTAATGATAAAAAACATGTTAAGTTTCATAATTCTAAGTTAAAACAACAGAATTCATGAACGAATCCCCAGAACGGAATACCATTTTGATACATGGTTAGTTATCAGCTGTTGATTACGTAGCAATCTAAGTTCAAGGCTTACATACGCACATACTACGTAGTAACATAAACAAAATTTTACAGTTCCTATTACAAAACAACAATAGAAAGTTCTGTTTTTTTATTGTAGTCTCGAACGTACTTGTCCATGAATATACCATGGGGTCGCCTTTGCCACCAGTGTTGCCAGAAGAATAGAAAAGTCCAAAAAATAGTAGGTTGGGGAAAATCGGTCAGAATTTTTTTAACTTCCTTAAAAAGAAGGTACTTTTCTAAATATCACTTTTTGTACAAGGAGATTCCGTAAAACAGATGTAATTGTCCCTTTTTGGCCCGTTTTCACAACTTACCGATAGCTTAAAGTAGACTTTAACCAGCCTTATAAAAAGCGTTCCTTTATTAAAACTTTACTTTTACCTAAAGTGAGCGATAAGGTAAATTAAGGTTCATCCTACCTGGTAGGTAAAAATAAAGTTGTAATAACGGAACACTTTTTATACAGCCGATAAAATCCTACCTTTACCTATCGGTAAGTTGTGAAAACGGGCCTTAGAGTACCGTTATTCTTAAATGTTTAAAGGGGACTATCAAACAAGCATGTTTATAGTATGTGTTAAAACTTTAATAGTACGTATAACACCAACGAAGCTTAATGAAGAATCAAACCACGTAAACGAGTTTGACATCAAGCATTTTCATATGTATAGACCCTTTTAAACTTTCTTAACTTTAAATACTTTTTCTGGCAACACTCATCGTAACTGATTTAATTTCAGGGCAAGAAATGTTTTTTACAAACTTTTACCCTATCACTTAATTCTAGCAACTAGAATTTTTTTAAAGATCTTTTAAACTTAATTTAAAGATTAAAGGTGGTCAATAGTTCAAATTATTGTCTTATCATCAATTTTATTTAAAATAAATTAACAATTTGTAAATAAATTTTTAAGCATTTAGTCGGTCCCTTATTAACTGAAAGAAAAAAGAAACGTGGCTTTCATCATTTTGTTTGTCACGTGCGTGACCTGACAAATTTTTTAGGTGTTGCTAAAAAAAAATTGTTTTTAAAGAAATATATTAAAAAGAAGTAAGAAAGTACAGTCGGTCAAGCCCGACTTGCGATACCCTACACCACAGTATTTTAATAGACATTTACGAGAGTGCACCATACTCGGGACCCATGGAGAATCATGCTTATGGGTTCATAAAAATATGGATCTATCTATGTTTTAAATTTCAATGAAATCGGTTTGATAGTTTCTATCTCCCCTCGTAGTCCTATTTTGTACATTGCGCACAAGGTTACTCGACTGAGAAAGTGATTCTGAGTCAATCGGTATACTTTAAGTTGGGTCCAGGACCAATATTTTAAGGTGCTACACACATCAGTATAAATGCATAATACCCTCTCCACTATTGTGGTGTGGGAATAATAATAAGTAGAATATATGTACATAATACACTTGCTCTACGGCCTATTTACATATTTTGAAGAAATTATTGTTAATTGTATTATTTAGGGAAGTGCAAAGAAGGGCTTGTGGTAAGAAGAAAATAAATTTGCTTTATAGTGAAAAATATTTGAAATGAAAAAATTTATTTCGTATAAAAATACTTTGCAGTGAAAATGTCGGTGAATAAATTATTACGAAAAAGCTCAATGATTTTCACATTGAAAAATTGTTATAGTGAAAATATATATACACATATATTTTTTTCCAAGAGTTTTTCTCAAGCTATTATTATTTGTAGTTGTTATCGTAAGATTAACGGGAAACTATATCGATGTGATTCATGTGTGTGCTTTAAATGTAAGCTTCTTTTAAAAGCTTTCAAGCTTTTAATGTCAAAACTGTAGAGAATATTGTTTAAATTTAAGCTCGAATAATAATTCAGCTATCTACAAAAAAAATCTTAGGTAAACTTGTTAAATCTGTTATTTAGCTCTTTTATAGTTATTTCTTCCATCTAATTCTAGAGCTGCCATCGGCAACCTATACTATTACATTTTGCGATTGTATGCGTTGTATGAATTTTACATATGTTGTTGTTAATGTTGTAAAATTCCCTTCTATGAGTGTGCACACGTACGTAATAAAAGAGTATAAAAGAGAAAAATAGAGAAAAGAGAAAACGCGGCGCCCTGGTTTTGCCGATGGCAGTTCTAGAGATAAGGTTAATCTTTAGAGCTTAAGTACTTTGAAATATTAAAAGTCATCGAAAATCAGTTAGTAACAGTAATAAATCTCTTATAAATTTTTCTATTAATATGCGAGAGATGCTATATATATTTTGAGCTTTGGCAGCAACGAGTGCTTACAGTTGATTTTTTATGATTTTTTAAGAGAATAGTGGAGCGTTCAACTCCGGCTTTTTGGGATGAAGCTTAAACCATGGCCATTATAAAACGTTAGTCGCCCCGGGGGTATGTAGGAATCATCTTAAGACCAGAATTTACAGATTTCAAGAGATCTGAACGATCCTTTGGGATCGCGGCTGAATAGAGATTATATCTGATACCACGGGAGTCAGTAGCCCATCCGACCGTAAAGTCAAAAAAATTGGATTTGAAATTTGTATTCCCACAAAAATTACTTTGATAATAAAGTGGCAAGTGCATGGCTAAAAAAACTAAACTGGCAACATGCTTTATTTTTTGCAAGAACAAAAAAGCATGTTGTTTTTGTTTTCATTTTGTTTTTTCTTAAGCTACTTACAACTACAATGAATGTTGGAAGAATTGCAATGGGAAATGTAAGAAAACATTGTTGATGTTTTTGTTTAAACTTTGATATTGTTACAAGTAGAACTGTTGCCTTTAATTCTTATTCGCTTAACAGTTTTATTTGTTTAATATCTTCAGTTTTTCTAAAATCTTTGGAGTAAGCAACCAGTAAATGCGCATAACAATAAATGTCAGTGTTTTTATTAAGAATAAAAATTGGGAATTAAGCACGACAAGCAAAATCTTATAGATTAAATAAGTATAGAGAAATTTGTTGTAAGGTTTAATAAAATTTATGAAATATTTTAATTAATTCTTAAATACAAATTCAACTAAATTATTAACTTAACAATTAACAGAAATCTTAAGCACCCTCTTTAGCTGGTGGTATAAATATAATCAAGACAATTGTGCCATCTGGATTGGGCCCTATTTGAATATAATGGTATCCAACATTAAAGATGTAGAGGTAAGTTTAGAGCTTATTAAATTTAAAATTAAAATAAAAATCTGCCTAAATTTCAGTACATTTTATCCAGCAACACTTTAATACAAAAATCCGATGTCTACGATCTATTACATCCCTGGCTGGGCCAAGGTCTTTTAACAAGCAGTGGTGCCAAATGGCATAAACATCGCAAAATGATTACACCCTCATTCCATTTTAAGATTTTACAAGATTTCCATGAAGTCATGAATGTTAATTCCAGTAAATTTATAGAGAAATTGAAAAATGTTTCTAAAGGTGAAGCAATAATTGATTTCCAAGACCAGGCCTATTATTTGACATTGGATGTTATTTGTGGTAAGTTTGCTAAGCTGAATTTAAAAAAAAAATACTCATAAAAAAACAAATCTGATTTATTTGATAGACACCGCCATGGGTGTTCACATTAATGCCATGGATAATCGTGATTCGCAAATTGCTAGTGCTTTTAAAGAGTAAGTTATTTGAAAATGATTTGATTTGTTAAAAGTTTTTAATAGAAATTATTTCTTTGAATTGAATATTTCTTAGTATATGTTATAATATCAATATGCGTTCCTTCCATCCCTTGAAACGTAATAACTCCATATATCAATACTTTCCGGATTATAAGAACTATTCTAAGACTTTGAAAATTTTACAGGACTTTACATACGAGGTGAGATTAATACTTGTATAAGGTACGTAAAAAAAGTGACATTTTTAACAAAGAACTTTTACATAATGTAAAAAAAGAGGAACCACATTTTTGTTTAAAAACAAGTTAGAGTGCAATATTTGGCTGTGCCGAATCTTTGGTACCCTCCACCGACAGGTTGTTATGATAACATTATTTTTTACGGATGTAGTCGTACTAAAGGCTGACTTCCAAAACGTCAAATTCTTTGTATAAGAACAAAGAATAATGTTTCATTACGCCGCAGTACAATATATGTATATGCAATGCAAACCCTTCCAAAACATCAATGGTAAGTATTAGTAACGCAGCAAAAAAGCAATCAGAGCATCGGTTTTAAAGTTGATGCTTTGTGATATTTGACATTTAACTTGCAAGCAATACAGACTTATTTTAATATTATGCATTGCATCACTTACATTTCAAAACGTTTAAATAAACAGAACACATAGTTGCATTATTTTGGTACTTTGTACATGTGCATGGTTAAAATACTGTAGTAAAACTGTATACAAACTTTGTATTAGTAAGTTTCGGAAGTCAGCCAAACTGTGTTCCAGAAGTAGGGGTTATATGGGGCTAGGGTAAATTATGAACTGATCTTCACGAAATTTCACAGTCTTATTTCTAGTCCTATGAAACTTTTATGTACCAAATTTTGTTATGATAGCATTGTTGCTTTCGGATTAAGGCGTACTAAACTGTTTTCCAGAAGTAGGGTTTATATGGGGCCTATGGTAAATTATGGACCGATTTTCACGCAAATTCTTAGTTTTATTTCTAGTCCTATAAAACTTTGATGTACCAAATTTTGTTATGGTAGCATTATTTTTTATGGTTTTATGCGCTCTAAACTGTTTTCCGGGAGTAGGGTTTATATGGGGCCCAGGGTAAATTATAGACCGATCTTCACGAAATTTCACAATATCATTTCTAGTTCCATAACACTGCGACGAGCCACATTTTGTTATGATAGCATTATTTGTTATGGTTTTAGGCCTACTAAACTGTTTTCCGGGAGTAGGGTTTATATGGGGCCTAGGGTAAATCATAGACCGATCTTCTGTGCATTATTCCAGTATTTATGTTATTTTTTGTAACAAAATTATAAATTTTTTTTAGGTGCTGGTTTCACATTTTGATTCATAGCTCTGATCCTACTGAACCGATATTGCTGGATTTCAATTCCAAACTGCTTAGGATAACTACAAGCAATTTGACACCAAGTTTGTTTAATTCTTTTGAGTTTTTCAAAAGTGAGCGTGTTTTCAACAGACAGACGGACATGGCTAAATCGACTTAGAATTACTCAAGGACCCAGAATATATAAACTTTATGGGGTCTGAGATGAATAATAAAAAAGTTTCACACGGAATGACAAACTTAATATACCCTGTTTACAACTAATTGTTGTAGAGGGTATAATAATTTTAAATAGTACTTTTTTGAACGTATCTAAAAATTAACGGTTAATTAAAGCACATATTTAGGGATGAAACGATACGAGTAAATACAAGTACATATTCGATACTTTTATATAAGTACCAAGTATTTTTGTAATCGATACTTAGCAACCGAATAAAAAGTAGTATCGGTAAAAAAATACTCGGTATCGGTCAAACGTAATCGTTTCACTTTGGTATTGAAATAAATCTTAACTTTTTGATTATTTTCCAAAGCTGGAGCACTAGTAACGGTATAAAGAAACCGTTTGACCAGTAAACACCTATAAACCACATATCGTCTAGGTCCATTTCCTCAATATCTGGCTATAGGAAGTTCGTTATCATGTCGCGATAGCGAACACCATTCACGGTAATTGCTTGTCCGACCTCATAACACTGCCAGCAGCAGAACTAAATGGGCGAGCATGCACATATGTTTTCCCATTACCTACAGACCCGGTTTGCTGAAATTTGCGCACAATTCTCCTGATTGTGAAAACATTTGGTCGGTTATATGCTGACCATGCGATGCGCACGAAATGCATTTTGATTGAACGCCCATTTTCGAAAAACAACAACAATCTTAACGCGCTGCTCAATTGTGTACCTCTCAATGATAGAAGTTCTTAAATACTGAAACAAAGGAAGGTCAATTTAAGTTGCGCAAAAAACTTGACGTTAAGGTGATTCACAATTATCGTGGATTATGGTTTAACCACCCTTTATTTTATATTTATCAATTTAAAAATAAAATACATATTTACATTGAAAATAAATTCATAGTAACACTGTTCATTTCTGAAATAAAAGGTAAATAAAAGGTTGTTATCCTGAACGTTCTAAAAAATTTTGTTTCCTAAGATAAAACAGATTTTTCGAAAGGAAATTGATACTTGGTGGTAAATTAAAGTGGTCTCAAACTTTACACTTAGTGTTTTGCACAAAAATTCTAATGGGTCGTAGTTAGGGTTGCCAGACGACCTGGTATGGTCTGGATTAACCGTTTGTCCAGTTAAAAAGCTTTATTTAATTTTGAAAAATAACTTTTTTATTTATTTTTATTATTGTTTAAAACAAAATCATATACTAAGAAAAAATTGTTAGGAAACAATTTCTATTTTGTCGACAAACATTCCAATTAATGAGATAGAGATCCAGTTTTTCAAAAATGCGATAAAAATAACGTACAAACTTATATAAAATGATCTCGTTTGTTAGTCATGCCATCTAGCAATACTTTTTGTGCATGCACTTGAGATATTTCTGATAATCTTTATTCACAAGCATCCATTCATATGACCAAATAAAGGCTACTATTTTTAAAATACATATTTGCTTACAACTAAAGTAATAGAGTTATTAAATTCTTCAAATAACAATACAAAAAAAAAAAAAAAAAATTCGAGTGAAATCAAAATCGAACAAACTTTAAAAACGATCCAGTGTTTAAAGTTCATTAAATAATTTTGTTTTATATACTTCATACTATGAGTACATCTTATCTTTATTAGAACTTACCTCAAAATAAAAAACGACGGTAATTAAAACAAAAATTTAACTGTAAATCTCTATTGATTTCAATTTCACTCGATTCGTAACATGGCTGTTTATTTATATACTTTTTTATTTGATTTAATTTAATATATACCAAGTTGAATTTATATAAACGGCGGCAGCAATACTACAACCAAACAAAAACCACGGAACAGCTGATGTTAACGTCTCGAAATGTCAACTATTTATAAATATAATACATATTATGAAACCAAAACAAATTGGTTCGAACTGTCAAAGTCAGCAAACTTTTCGCTGCCACTTGTAGCAAATTCGCCCTGATTATAATTTTGTAATATGATATAAGACTGAATTTAAAGTGTTACGTTTCTTTGCTCTTTAAATTTTTGTTTTTATTGCAAAATAAAATCTGAAGTAAAATTTTATATATTCTTATAGTTAAGTACTTTTTCAAATTTTCCAGTAATTTTTTTTTAAATCCAGGTGAATTTTCTATTGTCCAGTTATTTGACTTTTGATATCTGGCAACCCTAGTCGTAGTTTTTATTGTATTGTATAGCACTAAAACACTAATGATACAAACCGATTCAAGTACCGATACAAGTAACTAAGTATCGATACTTTTTTTTTCGATACTAACTAGGTATCGATACATTACGAGCGATACCACATCGAGTAAAAGTATCGATACCTTAGAGGTATCGTTTCATCCCTACAAATATTGCATTATGGCCTTTAAAACTATCTATTTAAATCGTCAGCTCATTATTGGTTTGGCGCATATACCAAAACCCCGAATTTATTAAGAAGAGAAAAAGTAACAATTTTTGCTATTTTAAATTCTTTGAAAGTACACTTAATTTTAATCTGAACCATATGCTACTTCTATACCAAATTTATCGAAAAGAGAAAAAGTACCACAGGTAAAAGAGCGAGAGCTTGTGCTCATTTAAGGCTCCCAGAAAGATGTTTAATGTAGGATATAATATATGTATGCATGTATAGAAAATTAATCGATAAGAGAAAAGACCAATCCTATCCCGTTTTACCTCTTAAAAATACATTTTTTACTTTTTTACTTTAAGATCATTGAAAAACGTATCCAATCACGCAAACTGGAGGAAAAGCAACAAAATGGAACTGTTGTTAACGAATTTAGGAAACGTAAGATGGCTTTTTTGGATACTTTGCTATCATCCACCATCGATGGACGTCCATTAAATGCACAAGAACTCTATGAAGAAGTTTCGACATTTCTATTTGAAGGTCACGATACTACCACCTCTGGAGTAACTTTCGCCGTATATCTATTATCCCGCCATTTCAAGGTTCAGCAACAAGTCTTTGAAGAGCAACAACAAGTCATGGGTGGCAATTTAAAAAGAGATGCCACATTTCAGGAACTAGCGGAAATGAAATACTTGGATTTAGTATTGAAAGAGGTGCAACGTTTGTACCCCAGTGTGCCAATAATTGCCAGAATGACTGAAAAGGATTATAATATAAGTAAGGATTATAAATTTTTCTTTAAAATATATATAAAAACTTTTAATATTAATAATCTTCTAGATGGCAAATTTATACCCAAAAACACCTCCTTAAATATCTTCCTCATGGCCTTGGGCTACAACGACAAATCATTTCCCGATCCCTATCGCTTTAAGCCCGAACGTTTTGATTTGTCGAACAGACCAGAAAAGCCTAATCCATTTGAATATGTACCCTTTAGTGCGGGTCCTCGCAATTGCATAGGACAAAAATTTGCCCAATTGGAAATCAAAACTTTGGTATCAAAAATTGTACGTAATTTTGAAATTTTACCTGCCCTCGATGAATTGGCCTCAAAGGATGGTTATGTTAGTACGCGTTTTGGACCACATAAAGTCGATATACCTCAACACAAATACGAACCTGTACTATCATCAGTGTTAATCTTGAAAGCGGAAAATGGCGTTCATATACGTTTAAGAGAACGAATTTAATTTTGAAGTTTTATTTAAAATAAAGTTGAAAGATCATTTTTTTTTTGTTATTTCTAAAATCTAAACATTGACTAAAACAGCTCCAACTTCAGCTTCAATTAGGAATTGAGTGGGGTCCACAATTTGCCTGAAAAAAAGAAAAACTTGTTAATACAATTCTTTATTTCGTGTTTACTCAAACTCACCCGTCGATATGTTTCGATTGCATGGAGATGGTAATAATTTCGGCCGTTGATCCCAAATTGTAATAGCTATTTATATTGATCGTTTGGTCGATTTTGCTTAAATTTAATACGATCACATACATATCACTGCCGGCTTTTTGTCGAGAATAGATTATAATATCATTCGATATGGCCTGAATTTGTAATTCTCCATCTTGCATGGAAGGCTCTTTACGCAACTTAATTAACTTCTTGAATATCTGCAAGTGAGATTGTGGGGATCTTAACTGGGCTAGGGCGTTGTTGACTTGGTAGTCATCGGCTACGGGAAGCCAAGTGTGATCGCCGGTGGTAAAACCTAAAACAGGGATAACAAGTAGTTTAAAGTTACTACTTTTTCTTTCTATGCCTTTGCACTTACAGCCGTACCTAAACAAGAGCAGAACGTTTATACAAACGCTTTATACAAATTTTATGCGCATGAGAATTTTTGACAGCTAGAAAACGCTTTCCGCTCTTGTTTAGATACGCCTGTTAATTTTGGTAATTTGCTCTACTATTAATTTATTGCATTTCTCTGTCTTTTATTCGCTTAAAATAAAGAGAAACAGAGAAAATACGAATTTTAACTTACCTGCCAAATTTGAGGCATCCCATTGATATGGAGTTCTAGCTGGATCTCTAGAATAGCCATAATAAGTATCTGGATTGGCATTACAAGCTTGAGGATCAACTGAGTCTTCCCAGGAAATAAATACATCATGCATAACAAGTTCTTCACCCTAAAAACCAAGAAATAATTAAAACTCTTTCACTCCTAAGTATCTCTTATACTCACATTGTAAGTCACAGCGTTGCCAGGTAAAGTTTGCAGCAAAATATTGAATAAATCCGCACGATTAATACCCAAACGCGAGGCCAAACGTTTATTGTCATGATTACCTAACACCCAGTTGGCATAAACATCTTTGGGCATAGCATTCAACCACTTTGTAATATGACTCACAATGACCTCGGCCGATGTGTCATTTAAAACATTCGTAAGAAAATCAAAATTGAAAGGAACATGTGACCCGTTGCGAGTGCCATCACCATAAAAACGTAAGATATTCTCAAAACTGGTATAAGCTTCAGTCAATAAAATCCTAGTATCTCCACCATGTTCCTTTTTGAACTCATCTACTAAAGCACGCCACTGATAGGCCATATCAAAGGTTTCCGGCTGATCATTGGTATATATATGCTGTAAATGGCAATAATCATCTGGATCTGGACAGGAAGCCACATTTTCAACTACGGGCTCATCGGGATACATATTGTTCTTATCCAATTCTTTTTCGAATAAAAAGGGCACAGCGTCAATACGAAAGCCGGCAATACCTTTGGCCAACCAAAAACGCATGACATTTTTCATTTCCTCCACCACCTTTGGATTGCGATAATTCAAATCGGGCTGTTTAATGGCAAACTGATGTAAATAGTATTGCTGCCTTTGTTCATTCCATTCCCAGGCACTGTAACGAAAAGCACTCAACCAATTACTTGGCGGCTCTCTTTCTCCAGTGCTCTCATTAATGCGCCCATTGTGCCACACATAAAAATCACGATAATCGGGATCATTATTAACAGATTTCTTAAACCATTCATTTTCATCACTCGAATGATTGGGTACAAAATCTAAAATAATTTTGATACCAACTTCTTTGGCTTTTTTGATCATATTCTCAAAATCTTCCATGGTGCCGTATTCGGGATGTATTTGATAGAAATCGGAGATGTCGTAACCGAAATCTGCCATGGGTGATTTAAAAATCGGCGAAAGCCAAGCGGCAGTGAAACCAATGTCTTTTAGATATTGAAGTTTTTCGGCAACACCTGGAGAAATATATTGAAAATGATGTTTAGAAAATATTTTATAGTTTCTAGCCGATTAACAAATATTCGCCTTGTGACAATCTTTCGTTGGGGTTTATTTCATATTAAAAATATATAAACTTAAATCGGAAATTTTTTTATGCATTTCAAATTTCTTTTTTTTTATTTTAACTCGAATAATGAGCAATTATTCGAATAAACATTGAGTACTTAAACAAAAAAGTATTTGAATAAATTTATTTAATTTTTAAAGGTATTAGAAAAGCCATTAAAAGGAGTGTAATATTTAGTTGATTTTTTAGAAGATTTTATTCGATTAATTTTAAAAAACCCTTTTCTTTTGATATTTTTTTTTTTTGGTGTATTTTTCTAAATATTTTAGACAACGATTAATTTTTTTTAACGAAATCAATTGTTTATAATTTTTAACCGAATATTCTAAATTTAAAATATTTATTCGAGTTTTCAAAGAAATCACAGTTTTTTAAAACAGTTAAAAAACTGTGGCTTAATTTATTTTTTCAAAAATTAAAGAAACCGTATTTTATTTTTATACGAATATTGGAACTTTTTTTTAACAAATATATTAAATTAGATTTTATTAACATTTGTTTATATTTTGTTTATTATCTGTCGAAATTCAAAACTAAAAATTTAAATTTTTTCTATTCATGTATTCTACTTTTTTCGATTATGCTTTTTTAGGGGTTTCTAACGAAATTAAATTTTTTTTACCTTTAAGATTTTAATTTACTGTTTAATATAAAATTCTTTAAGTATTGAATAATTTTATTCGTATAGCTTTATTGTGCTGCTTAAAAAGTTTTATTCGGTTAACCGAATAATTTATTCGGTTTTTCGAATAATTTTATTCGGTAACCCAAACAATTTTATTCTTTAATTTTTGAAATCATATTTTTTTGATAATAAATAAGGAATATCTGCTGTACAACACTCAAACATGCTGAAGAGCGAAAGCAAACCACACAAACACTAAAACAAACATATGAAAAAGTATGATGCGGTATCGTCTGATTATAAAAACTTTTACATCTTGTTGTTGTTTTTGTTGTTGTCAAACTGCTTGTGTGCTTAATTTGACCCTTAAGGATATTTTGCAGCACTTAAGTCGGGGTGTTTTATAAACGTATTCGCCAACATAAAATTTTTGAACACATTTTTTTCACTTTCTTACCATTTAAATCACCAATGCCATCACCATCACTATCACGAAATGAACGTGGGTAAATTTGATAGAAATTCCCATTTTCCCACCAATCCTTGGCCAAGCTACCAGTCACCAGGGAAAATAAAATTATACATTTTCCCAACATTTGCATTTTTTCGATTTAATAATTCTTTTTATTAAACTTTAAAAAAACTAGACACATGCGTTACCCTAAAAACTAAGAAACAATTTCTAAATTAAAACTACTTTGATTTTGTAAAATTCCAGCTGCTTTTATAAGCGTTTAATTGAAAAGTTTTTTATTTTTGCAAAAAAAAAAAATCTTAATTGTTATCAATATGTACAACAATTGTTTTGTCAACAGCTGGAAAAAAAGTTAAATAAGTTTCCTAATATTTTCTAATAAATACTTAAAATAATAATTTAATTTTTTTTTTGTTAAACAATTTTCTTAACTTTTAAAAGTTTTGTCATAAGCAACACTCTACTGAAGCATGACCACTTTTCTGATTTCCATTTGAGGGGGTATTAATTTTGTTAAGAAAACTTTTCATTATTTTTTAAAATTGTGATTTTTCTAGTTTAGATTCTCTATGTAAAAATTATTTATTTAAACAGGAAAGTTTCTTATCGGGGGGGCTTTTTTAGTTCAGGCAAGTGTTCAAGTGCTCTTGAAATATATTTGTAATGATTTCGGTTGTTCGTGATTTTAATTTATCTTGGTATCCACTATATTTCTGTTATCTAAAATCAATAGTTAATATTTCAATTGTTTTCTTGTTCAGCTGTTTATCTGTGTTAAATAGTTTTCATGTTGTTATTAAAACTATTTTATGGAAAATGTTGTGTAAGGTTTAGAATAGAATTAAAACTAAGAAAAATCTAAATGTTTCGCATGTTAAATGAATAGAAAATTTTGAAAATGTTTCTTTATATCTATATCTCTTTAGGTTTTATAAACGGATTAAATCTAAAGCATTTTATTTTT
Organism: Pollenia angustigena; assembly: GCA_930367215.1. Classification (NCBI taxonomy): domain Eukaryota; kingdom Metazoa; phylum Arthropoda; class Insecta; order Diptera; family Polleniidae; genus Pollenia; species Pollenia angustigena. The sequence continues at coordinate 13,043,494 of OV884060.1, read as the reverse complement.
ATTTCTACCAGAGTGACGCTCTTGTTTAGGTACGGCAATCCAGCGTAAAAGCTTATGTTGGTATGGCTGTAACTCTCTTACTTGAATTAAAAACTTGAAGAAGTTATAAGTTCTTGAATATTTATGATAAGAAAAAAAAAAACAAAGCGAATTCATGTAAACAGTGGTGGCGATACTAAAACCAGTACAACACCAAAGGCACAACATTGTATTTTATTTGTTGCTTTCGATGGTCGATATGTCAAAAACACAAGCCAGCTGTGCTTTCAACGCCACTTGAAAAATGAATTCGCCTTGGAAATAAACTTTTCTTATTTACTCGGAACATAAGTATAAGGTGAGCCACAAGGCGATTTGATGTAAACGGTAGTGTTAATCATGGTGGAATAAGCAGGTGGCATCGCTACGGCAACAAATACAACATTACAACAAAAATGGAAACTATATCACCGTTTACGTCAAAAAATACTTTAAACAAAAATCAATCCGTGCCGCTGAACGTGATGAAATAAATAAATTTTTAGCCAATTTTTATTTAGTATTGGTCAATATCTTATTTATTTTTACTTAAAATTATCAAAAACTTTAATAAAATACAATAATCACAGCACAAAACGTGAACTTTTTGTAAACACAAACAAAACTTTGACATAAACCTAGACAAACAATGCAAGAGCAAAAAATCGTCATCTGGCGTAGTGCTGCCACCTGTTTATTTCACCATGGTGTTAATACTACAACATCAAAAAACGGAACACTATATTTTTTTTTGGAGCTTTTGTTGGTCGATATGTCAAAAACTCAAGCAGCTTTTTATATTCATCTCTCTTAGTAAGAAAACATGTTTTCAACGCCACCTGAAAAGAGAATTCGCTTTAAATTGACTTTTTTGTGTTACTTCTTTATAAATTATACAATTTTATTACAAATAATTATAATTACCGCGCGACTAATTATCTCTTTCAAAGCTGCATATGTATCATGTATGCATATGTATTAGGAGATTTTTATAATGGTGAGTTTACGTTTATAAGCAAAATTTTAAATAAAAAGAGGAAAAGCTAAAATAACATTAAGTTACTTTTAAATTTAAAATTCTTACATTGTTATGAAATTATTTGCACAGATGAATTAACAAACTAGTTAATAACAATTCGTGATAAGTCATTAAGTCTAGCCTTAACCACGAAAATAGCTTAAGCGACATAATTTTAAATTTGAGTTTCTTTAATATATGCACTCATTGGCAATACTTGTATCTTCTCCTAAAAATGTCATGGTCACAAGAGGTACGAGTATATCACATAATCAATGTTAACTTAATGATAATTTGCAAGAAGAATTTACTACAGTCGGCAACGAAAAGCCTGTCGACTTTGACGGTTCGAAACGATGTGTTTTTGTTTAACAGTGCAATGCAAAAACTCTATGCTATTTTTTGTATTGCTGCAGCATTGCTGTACATAAATTCGCCTTGCAGCTTTGTTTGTTTTAGTTTTGTAACAGCGGCTTGTTGGTTAATGGACAAAACAGAACCTTCACACAAATTTCGGATTTAAATAAAAAAATGTTCTGCTGTAAATTTTTGTTTTTGCCACTGGATTTCTAAGCAAGATTTAAATAAAAAAATGTTTTGCTGTAAATTTTTGTTTTTGTCGCTTAAGCTCTTTTTGCGATTAAGACTCGATATTTCCTTGTTCTCATATTTAAACATAAATAACTTCAATTGTTTCCTTAAAATAAGTTTTAGTCGATACCTAAAGTTTAATTTTGTTTTCTTAGTTACAAAATAGTTGCAGTTTATAAACTAGTTGCAATTATTGTATTCATTCAAAATTAAATATTTGACTAGATCGTTTACAGCATGATCACGCCAAATATTTGCTGACTTTAAAATGTGACAGCGGTTATAATTTAAAGAAAATATTGAAACAATTGGTTTTAGAAGCAAATGAAAAAAAAATGTTCTTTCAAATGGACTATATAAAAAGCTTAAAAATTGTTGAACTAGTCACAGTTTCAGTATAGAACTTCTAAGAGAAAGTAATATTCGAGAACTAAAATGTTGAAATTGTTAAACCTTCTAGCAGTGGGCTTAGTGGTAGCAGTTAATGCCAGGGATTGGTGGGAAAATGGCAATTTTTATCAGGTCTATCCCAGATCCTTTAAGGATAGTAATGGTGATGGCATAGGCGATTTAAATGGTAAGTTTTTTATTCGTACCAAATCAGATTCTGTTCAAACAACTTTAATATGAAATTTGTATTTAAAGGCGTGGCTCAAAAAATTGAGTATTTAAAGGAATTGGGCATGGATGGTGTTTGGTTGTCACCCATTATGAAATCACCCATGGCCGACTTTGGCTATGATATTTCCGACTACTACCAAATACAAGGCGAATATGGTTCGGTTGAAGATCTGTTGGCTTTGGTGGAGAAGGCTCATAATGTAGGATTGGGATTGATTTTGGATTTTGTCCCTAATCATACAAGTGATGAACATGAGTGGTTTATAAAATCGGTTGCCAATGATTCGGTATATCGCGACTTTTATGTATGGCATGATGGTGTTTACAATGCGTCCACTGGTAAACGTGACCCTCCGAGCAATTGGCTTTCTCAATTTAAGTATTCAGCCTGGGAATGGAACGACCAAAGACAACAGTACTATCTACATCAATTCGGTGTTAAACAACCTGACTTAAACTACCGCAATCCAGCTGTGGTTCAAGCCATGAAAGAAATCTTAGTTTTTTGGCTGGATAATGGCATCGATGGTTTTCGTATTGATGCTGTGCCTTTCCTGTTTGAAAGCGAAATTGATCCTCAAACTGGCACCTATCCAGATGAGCCTTTAGACGAATCGAATGCCTGTCCTGATCCTACAGATTGGTGCCATTTATTACATCCCTATACAAACTCTTTGCAGGAGGACATCGAAATGGTTTATCAATGGCGTGAAGTACTTGACAATTGGAGAAAGGAACATAATGCTTCGACTAAGATCTTGCTAACTGAGGCTTATACTAGTTTCGAGAATCTGATGCTTATGTACGGCAATGGCCAGCGTAATGGATCTCATGTGCCTTTCAATTTTGAAATGTTAGCGGGTTTAACCAAGCAAAGCAAGGCCGCGGATTATCAATACTTTGTAAAACATTGGTTGGATAATATGCCGGAGGGAACTTTTGCAAACTGGGTATTGGGTAATCATGACAATCGTAGATTGGCTTCACGTTTGGGTACTCAGCGTAAAGACTTGATCAATATATTTTTGCAGACCTTGCCCGGCATAGCAGTGACCTATAATGTAAGTTTTTTTTTATATATGTTAATGTATAAGTGGAAGTCTTTAATTTATTTTGCTTATAAAAGGGCGAAGAATATGGTGCCGAAGATGTTGAAGTCTCTTGGGAGGATACTGTAGATCCCCAGGGTTGTAATGCTGATCCAGAAACTTATCAACGTTATACCAGAGATCCCGCTAGAACTCCTTTCCGATGGGATTCTTCGAAAGATGCTGGTTTTAGTACGGCTGATAACACTTGGTTGCCTGTGGGTTCCGGCTATGAACAAGAAAATGTACAAAATCAATTAGCCGCTGATAACAGTCACTTGAAAATCTTTAAACGTGTTATACAGCTACGAAAAACTGAACCTGCCTTTAGTGGCAAAACAACTGAGCCGATAGTAGAGGGAGAAGTCTTAATATACGAGAGGTAAGAACACATTAAGAAATAAATCGGTAAATCTAATATATATTTATTTTCTACTTCAGAGCCGCTCCTTCTGATGAATCTGATTCCTTTTTGGTGGTATTGAATATTGGTGACTCAGATTCCGCTTTGGACTTAAGTCAATATTCTGATAAAATTGGTTCGCAAGCTGAGGTTTCTGTCAGTTCTTTACAATCGGGTTTGGAAAATGGGTATGCAAATTATTTTTCTCTTTTTTCACTCTCGTATTTTGTATAAATTATTTGCCATTTTTTTCTTTTGCAGCTCTCTTGTGGATTCTAAGAACTTTGTAGCTAAAGCTTTTGTTGGCTATGTTTTACGTTTAATCTAAAATACTTGAAGCGGAACGAAATGACATATTATATACATACATATTATATATACAAATATTATAAATAAATATTGCATTAAAAAAACTTTTTCTTTGATTTTTGCTAAAAAATCCAGTGAAAAGTCTACTTTTTGTAACGCAACCAGAGGTTATTTAAATTGTTTCTCAAAAAATTTTATATGTACAGTTTTCATTTGTATATTTTGGTGTAAAGCGCAACTAGCTCTACATTTAGTAACAAAAGGGATAACGGTTGAACAACATGGTCCGAAAATACAAGCTTATTTGCAATCTGGCGTTACATTAAAAAAAAGTAGACATTTTGCAGAAAAAGCCCATATGTACCTTAACTTACCAAAGCTTACTAAAGCTTACTAAAAAAGGTTTTATACAAAACGTCTTGCTCAATTCGCAGTCTTATTCAGTTTTGTAATGCAAGTCAAAATCCACTTTCGTTTTTTTAACGTCACGCCAGCGCATATTTTTGCTTATATCTGCAAATCCTTTCCGTCGATTGCTGTAATTTTTTTTGCAGAATATAGTGCTACTTCATTACTTTGTATATCTAAAAACATTTTCTACAAATTTGACTTCTTCATTTAATTTTTTTACATTTTGTGGTACAAATATCACAACACGTCAAAACGGAAATGGCCATATCAAGAAAATTTTGAGGATTTCATGAAAAGCTTTAAATTCGTTTTTTGAATTATTTATTACATTGTGAACAGTTTTTTTTAGAAACTAGTGAATAATATAAAAATAATATGAAGTACAGTAGTGGACAAATAGGCTGCATCAAAATAAAAAAGTGGGTGTTTTTGTAAATTTACCCTGTAGTTCATGTGGCTGTCTCCGAACTGGTTATAATACAACCAGTCCGAACGCTAGCCATATGGCTGGCCACTTTAACTAGGGGATGTCATACGTGGGGGTAAATTGTCATTTAGAGGCCACAAAAAGACAGTTCATAAGCCGGGTTTTCTTGCCTTACCCTTAGCTGTCACCTTATACCAACCATAAATCTGCTTTTCTGATTGTGTTGTTATACGTTCTGTTTTCTCTCTCTCATAAAATGAACAAAATGCTTAATGACATACATTTTTTACTATCCACTATCTGCAACACAAAAAGCCAGCACAAAGTAACCGTGAAATTTTGCACAGTTTTAGAACCAGTCTTCCGAGTATAAGAACAATGTGGATAGTTTTATTACCAGTCTTCAGAGTATAGTATCAATGTGGATAGTTTTATAACTCGTCTACAGTGTATAGTACTGCCACTTTAGGGGTAAATTGTCACGAAAAAACTACAGGGTAGTGAGAAAAAAGTAGGCAGAGAAAAAAATTCTATAGTGTTTGTGTGTTGACATACCCATCTCTACGCAATGTTGCCAAGAATGTGCCCATCACTCTACTCTAAAATCAACTGCTCAAAACTTAAAGCTCTTTCTATCATGACGAAATAAAAAGTTGACATTACTACGCCAAATGACGATTTTTTGCTTTTGCATTGTTTGTCCAATCTTATGTCAAAGTTTGGTTTATGTTTACGAAAAGTCCACGCTTTGTGTTGTGATAAGTTTATTTTGTTAAAGTTTTTGATAATTTTAATTAAAAATAGAATCTGGGAATTATTTCTTTTCATAAGTTACTTTTATTATATTCAACATATTTTATTTTTCGAATTTATTCTGCTAAATTTCAGTTGTGTATTAAAAAAAGGTTTTTTTTAATAGTCCTATTCCTTCAATTTTTAGAAATAACCAGACTATTATCTTGTATCTTCTTGTTACATTTCACCTGAGCAATCCTTTGGATAGCAATGAAGTGCATTGTATGTATGAACAAATTTACAATTATTAGACACCAGCAGAATGTAATGCATTTTTTGGCCCGCTACGGCCTTCGTGAGCATTCTTTGTGTCACACTGGATAGTGATGCTTTATAAATTGAATGTTTTTAACTCAACAATTTTAATAAATAGAATCTGGGAATTATTTAGTTAAAAATAAATAAGGTATGGACGGTAATAAAAAAAAAAATTGGCTTAATTATACCCTTCACCTCAGGTGGAAAAGGGTATATATAAGTTTGTCATTCCGTTTGTAATTTCTACAATATTGATCTAAGATCCTATAAAGTATATATATATTCTGGGTCCTTATGAGGAGAGAACTTGATTTAACCATGGCCGTCTGTCCGTCTGTCCGTCTGTCCATTGAAATGGATTTTCCGAAGACCCCATATATGATGGGGGCCAGGTTATTATACATTTATGTCACATATGGTCCGGAATTATTGGCTATTCAAATTCAGAAAGATCGGTCCACAAATGGCTCAGATATGAGCAAAAAACCACGACTACCTCTAATTTTTTTCAAAAATCCCTTGTTGTTGTGGTATTTTTATTACTTTCTTCTGTATATCTTGAGAACAGCAAGAGCCGAAGCTTTCAAATTAGGTACACACATTACGGTTATCAATACACGGCATCATACAAAATGTGGGCGGGATCGGAGAAGTGGGCGTGGTATCTCCCGTACAAAAAATATCAAAAATTTTATAAAAACCTGATTTTTTGGAAATTTTTAGTAAAAAATATTTTCTGAAAAACTCGGAAAAATCGGTTCAGATACGAAAAAGTTATGGCCAAAATAATAATTTTTTTTTTTTAAATACCCACTTTCGGGAACCATAGATCTTCCCGAGTCCAAGATTTGTAACCCAACTAACTGGCAAATTTCTTCTTAAACATTATTTTTTTTATTTTTTTTTTGATTCTTAAAACGATTTAAAAAAAAAAATATTTACCAGTTTTCGCTTTTAAAATTTTATTTATAATGAAGTTTTAAGTATTGTAAATATGTGTGTAAAAATTATCTAGTTTTTGTCTAGTTGTCTATAGCTTGACTTTATTTTTGTTCTGTTTTTAAACCCTTCACCGAAGTTAAAAGCGTAAATATGACTTTGTTATTCCATTTGTTATTTCTACAGTATTGATTCTTGACCCTATGAGTATATATTCTGGATCCTTATGAGTAGAGATGTCTGTCTGTCCACCTGCCCGTGTGTCCTTTAAAATTAGTTTAACGAAGATCACAGATATGATGAGAACCAGGTGATTATATATTTATGTCACATATAGCCCAGAATTGTTAACTATTGACATTCAGCCTAATAGTTTCATAAATAGCTGAGGTATTTTTTTAATGTTTATCTTGAGAAAGTCAAAAGCCAGGGTTATGAGTAACAAGCATCATAGTAATCAATAGACAACTTCCGAGAAGTGGGCTTGGCTTAAAATAGGTTTATTTATATCTTAAGAGAGGTAAGAGAAAAATTATCCAAATACGGTTAAATGTACTATAATATGTTAACAAATTTGCGTTTACAACTATTGTGCCCCGTTAGGCTAGTTGGTAGTGAGCTAGTCTATCATCGCCGAGGTTGCGGGTTTGATTCCCGCAAGAGACTCTGGTTTCTTTCCTGCAGACAAGCGAAGAGCTTCGCGGGATTAGCTTAGGAAATTAAAAAAAAAAAAATTACATTAAGAGTTGACAAAAAATCAACCAAATTAGCGTTTAGGTGTGGTTCACATTCAACATCGGCCCTTACAATTTAACCACCCTTTAGTTGGGACTGTAAGAAAAAGTAAACTCACTGTTTATTATTGCTGTGATATTGTTACAAGCAAAACTGTTGCTTATAATTCTTATACGCTTAACAGTTTTATTTGGTTTAATATCTTTAGTTTTTCTAAAATCTTTATGGATGAAGTTTCCTGACGATCTGGCCTAAGTAACCAGTGAAATGCGCAAAGGAATAGCTTATCACATCAACAATAAACTTCAGCTTATCAAAAGTATGCTATGGGAATTTAGCACATTTAAACTAAAGCTTGTTAATAAAAAAGTTTTGTTGGAAGTGAGCTTTCTTTTTTCTGCGTGTGGAGATGATTTTAATTTTAATGACAAGATCGTGCGGAATTGATGAATGTTTGTGTAAACTAGAGGAGTGTATATTGTTGGCAAAAAATATGCATTTTTAAAGAAAAAACTTTTAACAAAATTAATAAAGTTTAAAGAAGCACAAAGTTATCGATGCATAAGATGTTCAATAAAAGATATTTGCATGAAAATCCGTTCCTTCTTATTGATCTTAATATTAAAGAAAACGTGTTTAATATCTCAAAAATTTCCATTGTCGGCTTAGGAAGCAACTTACAAACTTAAGTATACCTTATTTCAAGTATAATTTAATTTTAAAATATTTATCTATCATTACAATATGTTATTGATTACAAGTAATTGAACTGAAAAACACTTAAAAATAAGGAAGACAATAAAAATTTAACGCCACTTACGATGTTAATTGAAACATTTCAGATCAGTCTTTAACACAAAGATGTGGAGTATACTTGTCTACTTGTCCGCCTATTTAACAGTTTCTCTGGGATGTCAGGCTGTTGCGAAAAATTCAGCAAGCGAATGGTGGGAAAATGCTTCCCTCTATCAAATCTATCCTCGATCCTTTCAGGACAGTAATGATGATGGCGTAGGAGATCTAAAGGGCATTACCTCACGTTTGGAATATTTAAAAGAGATTGGCATAACAGCCACTTGGCTATCACCCATATTTGAATCGCCAATGGCTGATTTTGGTTATGATATATCCAATTTTACTCGCATTGATCCCATATTTGGTACTTTGGATGATTTTGATGAAATGATAGCTAAGGCTAAAGAATTGGGTGTTAAAGTGTTATTAGATTTTGTGCCCAATCATTCGTCCGATGAGTGTGAATGGTTTCAAAAGTCAGTAAAAAGGGAAGAGGGCTTTGTAGATTTCTATATGTGGCATGATGGTAAAGTAGATCCAGCTGATGCTAGCAAAAAATTGCCACCAAGTAATTGGGTAAATTCGATTTTTTCTGGTCTTAATTAAAGTTATTAATTCATGTTTCTTTTTAGAATTCCATTTTCGGTGGTCCCATGTGGACCTGGCACGAAGAGCGTCAACAATATTATTTACATCAATTTTTGTCCAAACAACCCGATTTAAATTATTCAAATCCTTTGGTACGCCAACATATGTTAAAGGTTTTGGAGTATTGGTTGCAACGAGGAGTGGACGGTTTTCGCATTGATGCCGTTCCTCACATTTTTGAGAAACGCAACGATGATGGCTCGTTCCCTGATGAAGATATAAGCGGTGTTTCTAATGATCCCTCTAGTTATGATTATTATACTCATAAGTATACCAAGGATCAGTATCCCACCATAGAGTTGTTGTATGAATGGAGAGCTTTTTTGGATGATTTTCGTGCTAAAAATGGAGGAGATAGCAGGTCCATTTTCTTTTAGTTTTTCTTAAAAACTTCTTTTAAAGGCAGTTTTGATTTATGTACTTGCAGAATCCTTCTAACTGAATCTTACTCTCCCATAGACTTCTTGAGTTTAGCTTTTGCTAATGCAACTCATAAAGGCGCTCAGATTCCCATGAATTTTAACCTAATGGACCTAACCGGTACTTCAAACGCTAAAGACGTAGAGACTTTAGTTAGTGCCTGGATGAATACCATGTGGACTAATCATCAAATTGCCAATTGGGTTGTGGGTAATCACGACAGCAGTAGGGTGGCCAATCGTATTGGAACAAATAAAGTTGATTTACTTAATATTATAGTCCACACGTTACCTGGTACTTCAATCACTTATTATGGTGAAGAACTAGGCATGGTCAACGCTGTCACCTCGTGTACATCAATATCTTGTGACGATCGTGACCCTGAAAGGTCTCCCATGCAATGGAATGCAAACTCAAATGCTGGTTTCTCTCAAGCAGCCTCTACTTGGTTGCCCTTGGCGGATAATTATGAATTTTATAATGTTGAAACCGAATCCCAAATCGGACGGAGTACTTTGCAGATTTTCAAAGAATTACAAGAGTTGAAAAAAACTTTAGCCTTTCAAAACACTAAGGGCGACAAAGGATTTTCCTATAAGGCCCTGTCAGACCAAGTATTTCAAATTACAAGAGCTGTACCGGAAAAAGAGGAATACATGATATTGATTAATATGAATGATAAATTGGAATATGTGCAGAATTTAAGCTCAAAAACGTATGAGTATGTTTTAATGAATATATTTTCGCCACATGTTAAAGGGTGAGTTTAAAAGTTGTGTTTTTTTTTTTGTATTCAGTTTGAAGGAAATTATTATTTTTTTTCAATTTGTTATGCTCTTTAAGGGATAAAGCCGATTTAAGTGGCCGTTTGTATTTGATGCCCAATGAAGCAGTGGTTTTAAAATGGGTGGCTTAAATTTAAATTAATTTTTAAAAAATAAAATTCTTACATATTTTTTCCTTTTGTAATTCAAATACATAATTTAAATTGTATTAGTTTTTTTGTTTGGCAGCAGGTCCAAGTAAATAAATAAAAATTAAAAACTCGTGATTTTTGTTTTTATATTTTTATTTTTATTCCTTTCTAGCATAGATGGGCATTTTTCAGTACCAGTACTTTTCAGTATTTTCTTTTTTTACTGCTTACTGAAAAAAAAAATCAGTATTCAGGGGGAAAAAATCAGTATTCAGTAAATATATATATATATATATATATATATATATATATATATATTTACTGAATTATATATATATATATATTTAATATATATAAATATGAACATATTTGATTTTTATTATTTATAATAATTTAATAAATAACACTGCTATACAGTCATTTTGCGGCAGGCATACTTGAAGTCGATTTTGTATAAGACGAGTGTGCTGATAACGGGAAAAATACCAGAATTGTCAAATTGACTCCAGTTTTTGAGATAAACGCTTCTAACATTTTCCATAAAATGCTTCAATAAATGGGCCAAAAGATTTATTTAAAATTTATTTTCATTGTTTATCTTTACAAAAATACACAAAAATTAGTTTGGGGTACCTTCTATCATTTAGGAATGAATCCAAATATGAAAAATGTATGACAATATTTGAAATAAGAAATAAACGTAAGTGAAAACAAATCAATGAACCACAATGTTTATAGGGTATTTCAATTATTTCTTAGTTCCGTTTATCTCAATAACCAGAGTGAATCAAAAATAAATAAGCATGCAGCGTGAAGGTCTAATATGAGTATTAACAAAAACCATTAACAAAATCCCTGCCGCAGATTTTTTTATTTTTTTTGTATAGCAGTGTAATTAATATTAGTATTAAATTTTTATTAAAAATGTTGACAAATTATAAGAATAATCTTTTTTTATATATATATATATTTACTGAATACTGATTTTTTTTCAGTAATCAGTAAAAAAAGAAAATACTGAAAAAGTTCTGGTACTGCAAAATGCCCATCTATGCTTTCTAGTGATGGTTTAATAAAAATGAAATACAAGGAATACTTTTGTTGTTTTATTCTAAATTAAAATTTTTTCCTTTATATTTGAAATTGTTGTTGCTTTTTAATGTGGCCGGTGGGGTGAGCGCCGCCACCTCCCTTTCCGTCCTCGACATACTTATTTATATGTCAAAGTTTATATTTCTAGGTTGTTGTAACAAAAAAAAAAAAAAAAAAACAAGTAAGAGTGCTATATTCGGCTGTGCCGAATCTTTGATACCCTCCACCGACACTTCGAATCTTTGTAAAAACAGATATCTGCATTAAAATTTGTTGCGGTTTAGACCTACATATTGGTATTTCCACAGAAATGTCTACTTTTTGTCACGTAACGTCACCAACCATTTTTAATTGTTTCTCAAAGAATAATGCAAATATTAATTACTTTTTTGCATTTGGGTGTAGAGCGCAACTAGGTTTTATTTAGTGAAAGAGAGGAAAAATTTGAACAACGTGGTTCTAAAATACAAGAATAATTGCTAGGTGACGTGACGTGATATTCAAAAAGAGAGCTTTTCTGTGGAAGTGCCCATATATAAAATTATTGATCGACAATCAGACTCAATCTTAAAAAGTTTGAGTAGAATATCAGTTTAAGCTGAACTTAAATGATTTTCAAGAGAACAAATTATATAAAAGCCATGGTAAGCTATGAACCAATCATCCCAAATTCTGCAGAACGATTTCAGGTATTAAGAAAAATAAGTTTCAATACAGCGGTGCAATTAGTTTAAGCGTTTGCAGTGAATTTCAGAAGGCTGCTAAAATGGAATCTAAGGTAAGTTATGGACCGTATATCACAAAATTGCATAACATTTTTTCTGGCCATATGAAGCTAAACTGGAAGAAAGTTTACCGCGTATTAAATTATTTTACCAGAGTGGGCTTCAAATGAGGCCTAAGGTAAGTTATGCACCGATCTTCACCAAATTTCACAGTGTCATTTCTAGTTCTATAAAACTGTGATTTACCAAATTTTGTTATGATAGCGTTATTTTTTACGTTTTTAGGCGTACTAAGCTGTTTTCCGGGAGTAAGGTTTAAATGGGGCCTATGGTAAATGATGGACCGAACTTCACAAAATTTTAAAGTCTTATTTCTCGTTCAATAAAACTGTCTTTCACAGTCTTATTTTTAGTTCTAAAAAACTTTGATGTACCAAATTTTGTTATGATAGCATTATTTTTTTCGGATTTGGGCGTACTAAACTGTTTTCCGGAAGTAGGTTTTACATGGGGCCTATGGTAAATTATGAACCGATCTTCACGAAACTTAATAGTTGCATTTATAGTCCTACTTAACTGTGACGTGCCAAAATTTGTTATGATATCATTGTTAGTTAGGGTTTTAGGCTTACTATACGGTTTTCCGGGAGTAGGGCTTATATGGGGCCTAGGGTAAATCATGAGCGGATCTTCACGAAATCTTACAGCGTGATTTCTAGTTAAATAAAACGAACTGTTGCGAAATCTAACAACATTCTGTGCATTTTTCCACCATTTATGTTAGTTTTTGTAACAAAATTATCAATTTTTTTTAGGTGGTGGTTCCACATTTTGATTCATAGCTCAGATCCTATAGAACCGATTTTGCTGGATTTCAATCCCAAACTGCTTAGGATAACTACAAGCAATTTGAAACCAAGTTTGTTTATTTCTTTTGAGTTTTTCGAAAGTGAGGGTGTTTTCAACAGACGGACAGACAGACGGACATGGCTTAATCGACTTAAAATTACTCAAGGGCCCAGAATATATATACTTTATAGGGTATGAGATGAATAATGAAAAAGTTTCACACGGAATGACAAACTTAATATACCCTCTTCACAACTAATTGTGGTGGAGGGTATAAAAAATACCAGCGTTTTTCATCTACATCTTCTCATTTACTCAGGACATTGCACCCATTATTTCAAAAATTCAAATTCATGTGGAACGGAGAAGTAAAAGAAAAAATTTATTATGTATTTCCCCTTTTTTGATACTTTTTTCTCTCCATTGAAGTATAAATAATTTCAATACTGCAATGGGAGTCCATAATTGAATATGTTAAGGATGGTAAAATTTCAAGGGTTGATTTTTAATAAAACATAAATTTTTTAGGAAATCATTGTCATTAATCAATCAATAATTTTTTTTAATAATATTGGTATGGTTCAATTATGAATGGAATAAAATATCGGCCAAATGGTCGCCGCGACTTCGGAGGCACACTTCCATCCGATGGTCCAAGTTTTCGAGGACGCTGAGGCATAATTGAAGTTCTTTGCTGGCTTATCGACGTACACCTTTTCTTTCAAATAACCCCAAAGAAAGAAGTCCAACGACAATCCCTCTTGGATTATTATTTGCCCAAATGCGGCAATTCTGCTTATTGACGAATCCACTGAGGTGAAAATGTGCCTCATCCCTGAAGATGATTTTCTTCGAAAATTGATTATCCTTTGTTGAATAACTTTAACGCGTTGCTCGATTGCGTATCTTGCCATGGTTCGAATTGAGTTTGTCTAAAATTAAGAAATGGCAAATGAATTGCCAAAAATAAAAACTTCACGTTTAGGTGTGGTTCACACTCAACATCGGCCCTTAATATGTCAATGAACGGAGGAAAATGTTTTGAAAAAAAGTACCAAAAATAGTTACAGTTTTTACACTTTCAATGTTCGAATTTCGAAAGAGTACCAAATTTATGTTACGAATGTGATATAATATTTATTTATATGTATATTGGCTTAAAAAATAGATGGTGTGACAACAAAGTACTGAAATAACTGATTTACCCGTTTACTCCGCAAAAGGGCCCAATTTAAAAAAAAAAAACCAGACGCCTCTCCGCTTATTTAAAAAAAAAAACACTGATAAGTGTTAAATTTTTCTTATCTCTTTTAGTTAAGAAGGCATGAGGTTAGCAAATATGCCGTTTAAACATTTTTTTCCCCCATTAACATTCGAAATAAACAAAATTCCATCTTAGAGAGTTGATTTTGCGAGATGCCAGACTCCGATCCAAATGTCAACTTTTTAACTTAAGGTGTTTAGGCTGTGCGATAGTGAAACAGTCAGTCAGTAAAGTAACAATTTTATATAAACTAGGTTCGCCCGTTGGCCGAAATTTGACCACTTGACATTTACAAAATTTAAGAGAACGACAAAATGCAATCTTTTCGCCCATGTGTGTGATAACGATATAGGTTTTATTAAAATCGGTGGACGATAAGATAATTAAAATTCAACTTCAAAAAAATTGTTCCCGTATTTATGTATAAGATATATGTAGATTAAATTCAATGTACATTAACAGTTTTTCTATTATTTAAAAGTGCACTGAAAGAAAACAATCCAAATTTGTTTAAGCACATTGCGTAGGGTATTTTTTCATGAAAACTTTGCAAGCTACGAGCAAAAAATGTTCGATAGTTTTGTTGACTTTCGAGTTTTGTGTCTGTGAATCATGAATCAAATAAACAAAATTACGCATTCCGCAGTTCCGTTATGTTTGTTGACGATTGGTGAGACGTAGAAAGAGACTAGTTTGCTTTGTTTTGAAAGCCAAATCGCATGTAGTAGAAAATAATTTTGAAAGGAGGAATGCGCCATCTATGTTTGTTGCTTATGCAAACATTTTTGGTGGTTTGAATGACGTAGAAGAAGGCTATTGTTTTTAAAGCAAAATCTCAAACAATTTTCTCATTTGTAACGTTGTTTTGAAGTTATGCGTAGTCGAAAATTATTTTGAAAAAAGGAATGCGTTTTATGCATGTGAATAACTTAATAAATTTGTAAGCTTTATAACAGTGTTCGAAAATAAACACTAACCCCAATATTCATAAAAAACATTTCAGGTTTATTTTCATAGAAAATTCGTTTCATAAACCTTTTATAAATCAAAAATTTTTTTTTTATGAATGTGGGGGTAAATATCGCTCCTTAGTTTTCAGTTCGGTAGATTTGTGGAAAACACAAACGCTCATAGCGTTTGTGTAGAAAGTCATTAAAAAATAACGTTTCCCTGTTAAAAATCTTTCATAAACAAAAATAATACTGTTCTTATCCAACTCAACAAAAAGATGAGAACATATAAATCCGTTCGGTTTTTTTTTCAAAACAAAAACTTCATTATGTTCGGTCCAGCTCATTAATTTTAGTTCGTTTCTGTTGTGCGTAGCGCTCTTTTAGCTGGTAAAAGATATCGTTGTTGGGTGTGTGAGCCGAACGCTAAAAATGTTCTGTTTATTTCCGAACACTGATTTAAATCAAAAAGAAAATAAATAAAAAATTAATAACAAAATGTTCAGCTCTTTCATGAAAATAGTTAAGGGTTGTGTTTGTGTACACAAACACTAAAAAAAATAGATATCGTTCCTGGGTGCATGAGGCGAACGCTAAATAATGTTCTGTTTATTTTCGAACACTAACTAATAATGTTAATGGGTGCCAACGCAAATTCTCGGCAGGTTTTAATTTTCAAATTTGCTGTGGGGAAGCTCCCCAAACAGGCCTTTATACGCCAATGCACAAGTCACTTCAAGAATATACTGATTTATTGAATAAAAGACATAAGCTGGCATACATTTTAGTTCCGTTCAGCAAACAGTTGGGAATTATAAAATTTTCATATTTAAAAATCTATGGGAGGTGGGAATGGTCTTCAGCGGATTTTCACAAAACTTTATATTTCTTCTTTCTAATTAATAAAAACATTGTAAAAAAATTTTCTTTCCTCTGAGAAAGCTCTTTCCATTTTTGGCCAAATGCTCCACGCTACTTCATTGAGCTAATCCATTTAAACATATTCTTTCTCCAAGTCGTCTCATATCGGCCCAATGGTAAAACAAATTTGATGTATTTTTTTGAACAAATATTATCTTCCTCAATTTCTTATGTCTTTTTAAGGCTCTATAGAACCTTAATAGGCTTGCAGACAATCCTAAAATTTCCAAGTTCCTCAGAGTCTCACCAGATATTTCAATATTTAACAATTTTATAATGACTTTCTGGTCTTAAAAAGTTTTAAAAATCATGATTTTTTGAAAAGAACTTCGACAACAAAGTCTTCTATCAGTGTACGGTCATAAATTAAAAAAAAATACCGTTTAATATCTTAACAAATTAAAAACATTATCTTTCATTGTAAAAGTCAATAGTAAAGTTTTTGTTTTTTATTTTTTTTTAATGTACTATCGCCAAATTAAGCTACACATACTACATAAATATAAACTTAATAATGATTGATAATAAAACACATTCAATATGTAGGTGTTCAATACTTGTGGTACAAATATTTACACAAAAACATACTTCAGTCTTTAACGCCATGAAGTCAAGTGTGGCCGCAAGTATTTTGGCTTTGATAGCCTTTTATAGTGGGCCTTTGTTAGCTGTAGCGAAAAGTGATTGGTGGGAAAGTGCTTCCCTATATCAGATCTATCCAAGATCCTTTCAGGACAGCAATGGCGACGGCGTGGGAGATTTGAAGGGTATTACCTTGAGAATGGAATATTTAAAGGAAATTGGTGTTACCGCAACTTGGCTATCGCCTGTATTTGAGTCTCCTATGTCCGATTTCGGCTATGACATATCGAATTTTACACGCATAGACCCTGTATTTGGTACTTTAGAAGATTTCGATGAAATGATAGCAAAGGCCAAAGAATTGGGAGTAAAAGTGTTACTGGACTTTGTGCCAAATCATTCGTCCGATGAATGTGAATGGTTTCAGAAGTCCATTAACAAGGAAGTAGGATTTGAGGATTTTTATGTCTGGCATGATGGAATATTGGATGGACAAAATTCTAGCAAAAGGCAACCACCAAGTAATTGGGTAAGTGGTAACTACTTCATACGAAAAATGGTGTCATAATTCATATTTCTTTAACAAGGTTTCGGTTTTTGGTGGTCCCATGTGGACTTGGCATGAAAAACGTCAACAATTTTATTTACATCAATTCCAAGCTAAGCAACCGGATTTAAATTTCTCAAATCCTCTGGTACGCCAAAACATGTTGGAAGTTTTGGAGTATTGGCTAGATCATGGTGTTGATGGCTTTAGAATTGATGCAGTGCCTCATATTTTTGAGAAACGTTTTGATAATGGCTCTTACCCAGACGAGCCTGCTACTGGGTGGTCTTCAGATCCAAATAGCTATGAATACCATAATCACATCTATACCAAAGATCAATACCAAACTATTGAACTATTATATGAATGGCGGGAATTTTTGGAGGAATATCAAAGAAAAAATGGAGGAGAAACCCGAGTTCTCTTAGCTGAAGCTTATTCGCCGATTGAAATTCTTAGTTTGTACTTTGGCAACGGCACTCATCGGGGCACCCATTTACCGATGAATTTTAATTTAATGTATTTAAACGGCTTTTCAACCGCCAAGGATGTAGAGAACTCCTGCAACGCTTGGATGAATACCATGTGGCCGACCCATCAAACGGCCAATTGGGTTATTGGCAATCATGATAATAGTCGCGTGGCCAATCGCATGGGCAAACATAAAGTGGATCTGCTTAATATTATAGTACAATCGTTACCAGGAGCTCCTATAACCTATTACGGTGATGAAATTGGCATGACTAATGTGGCCACAGAATGTACTGTCACATCATGTGATAGCCGGGATCCGGAGAGATCACCCATGCAATGGGATGCAACAGAAAATGCTGGTTTCTCTGAAGGCTCCACCAGCTGGTTACCCATAGCTGAGGATTACCAAACAAACAATGTTGCAAATGAACGCCAAGTCGCCAGGAGTAGTTTGCAAATCTATAAGGGCTTGCAAAAGCTCAAGCACACTAAAGCTTTTAAAAATTTCAAAGAAAAGAATGGATTTTCATATAAAGCTTTAACGGAACAAGTTTTTCAAATAGTACGAGCCGTTCCTGATCAAGAGGAATATAGAATTCTGGTTAATATGGGCAACAAATTGGAATATCTGGAAAACTTGAGTGACCACACTTATGAATATGAGCTAGTGAGTGCTCATTCTTCTCACAATAAGGGGTGAGTTAAATTTTAATAAAATTTTTTTTTTTATTAATTGATAAATATTTATTTTAATTTGGTATCTTTTCTTTTTCTTTTTTTTTAGCGATAAGGTTAACTTAAGTGGCCGTATTTATTTAATGCCCTACGAAGCTGTCGTTTTATATTGGCTTAAAAAATAAATATTGTTAATCTATCATTTTGTCATAAATATATACATGTTGTTTTGAATGTGGGTTGTGGGGTACAAAACTGATATAAAAAAATACCTCGTTAACAGAGTTTAAGACCTCCAACAACAATAAGCACTGAAAAATAATGTTCAAAATGTGTCAGGCCTTTTTAGATGGGCGTGATTTTGGTTATAGGCCTGTTTATTTAATTTTTATTTTGGAGATAATCTTGGTAACTTTTTTTGATAAGATTAGATTTAAATTTTTCATTTAAAAGAAATTTTTTTGTAAAATTTTTCTAATGAAAAAATTTGTCTTAAATTACTTTTGTGCGAAATAAATTTGTTTAATTTTTTTTTGAGTTTTCCGGACTGAAGTTTCACGTTATTATTATCGGTAAATAAAGTTAGAATATAATTTGTAGTTATATTTGTAACAATTGATCTAATGCTTAAAAATGTATGACTATTTTGAATTAATTTTTAATTGCTTAACTAAACTAAATGAAAAGAACACAATAAAGGGTAAATAATTAGCTTAAACTCACTATGGTTATATTCTCTGCTTAAGCAGTTAGCAAGAGCAAGCACTTTAAAAAAGAATTGCTGTTGCTGTAAGAGTGTTAGCAAAGAAAAATTTTAATGCTGTAGCGGTTTTAAACCGATCAATTTTAGCACTGAATAAGTCATAAAAATAAAACGGTGGTTTTAAAAAAAGGTTTTTATTAAAAAAGTATCTTATTTACAATTAATATTTAACATTTATACAGTCTTTAAGACAACGGCTTCTTTAGGCATTAGTGTTACAAATGACGACTTTACTAAATCGTTCTGACGTCTGGGACTGGCATCGGTGACCACCGCATATTGCAGTCTAGTTGTTAGACCATAAAATTCTTTACCTAGATCAAAACATTCCACATCATTGCCCAGGTTAAGCAACACTACATAAGATGGGAAACCGCCCAATGAACTAAAAAAAGAGAAAAAACTTTAGGAAATTGTGTCATTAAAGTAAATAAAAATATAAATTTACCGCTTTATGGCTAAAACACCTGCACTTAAAGCCTTTACCTCCCCTTGACCCTGCTGGAATGTAGGCTCTCTTCTCAAATTTTGCAAGTTTTTATAGACATTCAAGTGACTTTGAGAAATGCCTCTTTCCCGCTTAACATTAACCAACTTATAATTATCCGATATGGGCAACCAAGTGGTTGAACCATTAGTAAAACCGGCTAAAGGTTCATCGCTCCACTGGAATGGAGTACGTACTGGATCACGTGTTAATCTTTCGTATTCTTGAGGATTCGATTGACAGGCTTGTGGATCTACAGTGTCATTCCATGAAATCCAAACATCAGTCATGCCTACCTCTTCACCCTGATAGTTGACACTACAACCGGGCAAAGTCAAGACCAACATATTAATTAAATCAATTACATCTTCTCCCAAACGAGAACCTATCCTAGTCTGATCATGATTACCCACAACCCAATTGGCAGTTCTTCCAGCGGGCATATTACTTAACCAGGTATTGATTAAGTTACTATAATCATAGGCAGTGGATTGTTTTTTAAGGTTACTGATCAATTGAAAATTGAAAGGAATTTGGGCACCATCATGAGTAGAATTACCATAATATTGCATAATCACATCTAGAGGAGCATAAGCTTCAGTCATTAATATCAGATCTTCACTACCCAATTCCTCTTTCATTTCGTCTATGACCTGGCGGAATTGGTAGATCATGTCAATAGTTTCGGGATGATTGGTGGTGTAAATATGTTGATAGTATTCATAATCTTCGGGATCGTTATTGTTAAGGTTGCGGGGCTCATCGGGATAATTTCCTTCGCTATCGGGAGCGATTTCAAAAGTGTGTGGCACAGCATCTACACGAAAGCCAGAGGCTCCTTTGCGGCACCAGAATCGTAAAACGTCCTGCGCGGAGTAGTGTGAGTTGTGTTTAAAAAGAGTAAAATTTAATAAGAATTATAGAGTAAATTAACATTCGGTTAGTAGTAAAATTGGGATAAATTTAAAATAAAATTACAGTAGAGTAGAGTTAGGGGCTAAATACACTTGTCAAATGCTTGTCCAGCGGGCGAATTCATCGTGTACGTGTGCTGGACGTTGTATACGCCGTCATATCTAATTTGTTTGATTTTCCATCCAGCATCGTCGGTGTGACACATAAAAACACATTTTCACTAAAACTACCACAATGCTTGATGAGTATTTTGCTCAAGCCTTTGACAAGTGTATTTGGGCCTTTAGAATAGAGTAAGAGTAAAGTTGGAGTAGACAAGGCGAATTCATGTAAAAGTTAGTGGCAACACTAAACCAAATACAATAATAAAAAAATATTATAATATTTTTATCGCTGCTATACCAGGCTTGCCATTTAAGCACTTTAAGTGCTAGATCTAGCACAAAAGATAAAAAAAATATTACAGAATAAATCCAGCACCCGTATTCCGTAATTCGCTTAGCTAAAGCTTAGAGAATACAAAATTAAAAAATTTTAGTGATGACAATAAAAGCTAAAATTGCGGTGAATTAAATTGTTATGGCATTGCCAAAATTAGCAATGCACGTTACAGTACTGCATTCGTATCCAAAAATCGCTAAATCAGCTTTAAAGATTTTTAGCGATAGAGATTAAGCTTTAGCGAATTACAGAATTCGGCCACAGGACTTTCTTTTTTAGCTGTAGAACTTTTTTAAAGCGATTTAGCACTCTTATGGCAACATTGGACGATAGGTCAAAAATACAAACAATTTTTGACATTTCTCTTTCTAAGTAAGAAAAAAGTAGCTCTGCGGTATTTTGAACGCCTCCTTAAAAGTTGTTTCGCCTTGGAGTTAGGTTAGTGTTAAGGGGTCTTTGCACGGTCAAGCATTACTCATCAAGCTCTATAGTAGTATAAGGGAAAATTTGTTTGTATGTATGACACCGACAATGCTGGATGGAAAATCAAAAAAAATTAGATGTGACAGCGAATATTACGTTCAGCACACGTACACGACTGAATTCGCCTGCATGACCAGCATTTTGACCGTGTAGAAAGAAGTACAGTTAGAGTATACAAAGAGAAAAGTTTGATTAAATATAGAGAAGAGCAAAGTTAGAGTAGCAATAGAATAGAATTAGCGCTGAATTAAATTAAAGTAAGAGGAGATTTGGATTAGAGTTCGAGTAGCTTAAAAGTGAGGTTAGAACAGAATAAGAGAAGCATTAAGAAAAGTTATACTAGAGTGTAAGTAGAGTTAAAGTTGATTAAAAGTAGAGTTGGGGTTGAGTACAGTAAAGTTAGAATATAATTAGAGTAGTGTTGGATAAGAGGTGTAGGTAAAGTTAATTTTAAAAAGAGCGAGAGTTAGGTTGAGATAGAGATGAAGTATATTAAGAGCTAAGTAAGCTTTGAGTATGGTTAAAGAAGACTTGTTGTAGAGTTCAAAAAAAAAAAAAAAACTACAGCAGGGTTAGAATTTTTAAAGTGATGTAAAATTTAGTAAGGTGATATTAAAGCTAGTGCAAATTAAATGCCAAGTTAAAGCAGTGTTTAAGTAAATTAAGAGTACATTTTGCGTTAATTTAAAACAATGTAAAAGTAGAGCAAATAAAATAAGTTCAATTATTCAAATAATATATTCCTACCTTCATGGCCTCCATGACCTTGGGATTACGATAATTTAAATCTGGTTGCTTGGCGTGAAATTGATGCAGATAATACGCCTGTCTCTGCTCATTCCAAGTCCACATACTGCCACGGAAGACACTTATCCAGGTGGTAGGCGGCTGTCTTACACCGTTCACAATTTTGCCAGGATGCCAGACATAAAAATCTTTATAAGTTCGATCACCGGCGGCTGATTTAATGAACCATTCACATTCATCGCTAGTGTGATTGGGTACAAAATCTAAAATTATTTTTACTCCAATCTTTTTACCAGTCTCAACCAAAGCCTCAAAATCAGTCATTGTTCCAAATAAGGGATCAATTTCTGTTAGATTAGCGACATCATAACCGAAGTCCGCCATGGGTGAGGTAAAAATTGGCGACAACCAAGTGGCTGTAATGCCAATCTCTTTTAAATAGGGCAATTTTTGCGTGACACCTATTGGTATTTGTTATTTTTTTATAATAACTTTGGGTTTAAAAATTTATCAATTTATTTAAGTAATTTTTTTTGCACAAACCTTTCAAATCTCCAACACCATCGCCATCACTATCCTTAAAGGATCTGGGATAGATTTGGTAGAATGAAGCAGTTTGCCACCATTTTAAGTTCGCTGCCTGAGAACACACCAGAAGTGCCAACAAGACAATACTCCTCTTCACTAGCCACATTCTTTTATTAATCGTTGTTTATCACTGGACTGTTTGAAAGCTAATAAATTTTTTAATATTGAAATTTCTAGTTTTTTACTAAAACTAAAATAATAAAAAATTACTATCATTTTGATAAGATTTTATTTTTTTTTGGATAGATATTTCAGCTGTCGATTTTATCTGTGGATTAGGTTGATATTCTAAAATTTTTTTTTAGATTACAGTTAATTATTATGAACTAAATATTTATAACGTTCGCAATGAAGGCACTTATTTTCTACTTGCATTTGATGTTTCAACTAGATTAAAAATTCCCCAAATTCTTAATAATTTGTTGGTGGTAATCGTTATACGAGCAGTCGGTTCACTTAAACGTGCAATCTACACTTATAGAAAAGGCGTCATAATGCTGTTGTGTTTTGTCTGATTTTGTCATCAGTTCTATGACAAGTGTCTTCATTCTTATTTCCATGACACTTTTCATTATTGTGATGTCAGCCTTAACATCACTTGGCCAAATTGTCATCAGGAAGAATTATGTCATCAATGGAAAGACACATTGGCATCACAGAAATGATGAACCGGGGTCAGTTTCATAAAAAATTTCATCAGTGCGATGACTCAGTAGCATCGGAGAAAGGATTCATTAAGAGAAACTGTCATTTAATTGAGTCATTGGGATGGACTACAGTCAAAGTGGGAGAATATTTTTATTTACTTACACGTTACACACGTTTGTTTCACTTTTTCTTTTTACAGAAGAACTTTCAACTACAGGGTGTCTGGTAGCAGATTTATATTTTCAAACTTTAAAAAAACGTATAAATTAACACAAAGTTTTATTAAAAGCATTGAACGACAGAACGGAAACGCGGATTTTATTTTTTTAAGAGTATGTCATGCAGATGTCTTCCCACGAGTTGAACGCACTGTTCAAAACAGATCCTTGTTTTTCGAGAATTTTTGAAAAAAATGGTCCAATTATCTCGTGCGTGGATAAGGCACACCAAACAGTTGCTCTGGGGCAATGTAATGGTTTCTGATGTTTCAATCGAGGGTTGCGGGTTCTTGGAGACCAGTAACGGCAGTTTTGCTTGTTGACGTGGCCGTTTAAGTGAAAATTAACTTTGAACAAAATTGTCGACGAGCAATTATGTAATAATTATAACTCTTAAGAAATGTCTCCACAGCGAACGCGCGATACTCACTCGACCATCGCGATATGACTGAGAAATTTCGCACCGTTTTTAACTTTTTGAAATAATCGTATTTAAAAATATAAATTTGCCACCTGACACCCTGTACAAGACACCATCAGCATGGTTGAGAGGGTTGTCGTAATCATTTTACTTTGAAAATTTCATGTATTTAACTAAATTATTTAAACAAATAGAATATGGGAATTTTTACTTCTTATTGGCATCGAATTGATGTCACTCTAGTCATAGCATAGATAACGCATAAAATATGACATTTTATGATGACGTTTGTCAATGGATTGATGTATTTTTTTTGCCTCATTAATGCCATTTGTAATAACATTGATGTCACAATTCCGACGTTAGGGCATCATCAATATGAAAATGCATTTTTCTATGACTGTATAGATAAATTAAAATTGAGTACAAATTAGAAGATGCTGAAAGCATTACAGTTGTAGTCAGGAATGTGCATCATCGCAATGTACGCACTTCCGAAAATATCGCTTCTGTTAGAGAAAGTTTTGCTGATAATTTCGAATGCGTTAGTGTACGTTTTTGCGAAGACAATTGGCCACCAAGATCATGCAATTTGAAGCCGATTGACTTTTTAGTGGGATATTCTCTAAACCTAAGATCATTTGAGAACCAACATTCGCTAAGTAATCGCCGAGATACCGCCAGAATGTGCGTAACTTTCGTCGGACACTACCTCAAAAGGATCGACTGCTGCAATCAATCTAGAGGCGGTAATTTAAATGACATTGTATTTCGTACGTAATGGCAAAATTAAAGCCTTATAATAAAATAAAAGTTTCTTTGAAATCAAAGATTCAAGAGAGATTTTTATTTAACCGATAAATGGTTAGTAATTTAAAAATTTATTTTTGAGGTTATGTTAAAAAGTCACTTATAATGCTTAAAGTCATTATTGAAGCTAAGAAGCTATAGTTTTTAAGTTGTATGGAATTCCTACCGTCAATCTCAATGCCAAAGCTGTCTTCTTTTACTTAGTAGACACAGAGGAAAAATATAATATAAAAAAGCTAAGAAAAGGCACCATCCAATAAGTTTGTTTGTACACAAATCGACAACGACAAGGTGTTACTTTTATTTTTTCCAATACTTTGTTGTTATTTTGGCAACATAAAGTTGTCATTTTGACAGTATTCTGTTACCATGTTGGCCTTATTTTCAATTTGTCAGTATGTATGACTCTGTTTATAAAATCGTTCTCAATATGACAACAGTTTTTTTTTTTTTTTTGATTCTACAAGCAATTTTAAATTTAAAACTTTTTTTGTCTGTGTAGAATTTGTCCCTGGAACGATTTTAGATAGTGATAAGTATTTTTCAGTTTCTTGCTTGTCAAACATTCAATCCAATCTATAATTCAGATATGAGTTTATATAATACTAATATGAAGTAATTGCTTCCAACAATTCGCTCGAAAGTAAGTTCTTGTTAGTCAGTCCAAAGGTAATAAAAGTTATCAGTTGAGCGTTATAAAAAAATAAATTCCGAAATACTAAAATATGTAGTTTCAAAATCAAAAGACCCAAGTTAATTGTGTTAAAAGTCTAATAACATGCCAAGAAAGTGGACGTTAGCACTAGCGTTGCTGCTGTTAGTAGTTTGTAGCCCAAACTTTATAGAAGCGAAAAATAAATCATGGTGGGAGACTGCTTCATTCTATCAAATCTATCCACGCTCATTTAAGGATTCCGATGGCGATGGCGTAGGCGATTTAAATGGTGTCACTAGTAAGTTGTCTTACCTCAAAGAAATTGGTATTGCAGCTACATGGCTTTCGCCCTTCCTCAAATCTCCCATGGCTGATTTTGGTTATGATATTTCAAATTTCACCGAAGTGGATCCTTTATTTGGTACCATGGCAGATTTCGAACAACTTATGCGAAAATCCAAAGAGCAGGGCGTCAGAATAATATTGGATTTTGTGCCAAATCATTCAAGTGATGAATGTGAATGGTTTATAAAATCGGCCAATAGGGATCCACGGTACAAAGACTATTATGTTTGGCATCCGGGAAAAATAGTGAATGGAAAGCGTACAGTTCCCAATAATTGGGTGAGTGTTTTTAGGGGCTCAGCTTGGGAGTGGCATGAGGGAAGGCAGGAGTATTATTTGCATCAGTTTCACAAAAAACAACCAGATTTTAATTTTCGTAATCCGAAAGTTAGGGAGGAAATGAATGTTAGTAAAACCTTCACAAATAAAAGTTGATTTGTATAAAGTTAAATTATTTTGTTTTCTAGAATATTCTACGTTTTTGGCTGGAAAAAGGCATTGACGGTTTTCGTGTAGACGCTATATACCATGCCATTGAAATTGCACCCGATGCTAAAGGAAACTACCCTGATGAACCGCGTACTGATTGGTCTGATGACCCGGATGATTATGGTTATTTAAGACACATTTATACGGTAGATCAACCGGAAACTCCTCATTTGGTTTATGAATGGCGCCAGGTTTTGGAAAAATTTCAAAAAGATCATGGAGGAGATGAACGGTAAAAATATTTTTATTTAAAATTAATTCAAGTTTTAACAATGAATTTGTATTTAACAGAATCCTTATGGTTGAAACTTGGTCTCCTATTGAAGTAGTGATGCATTACTACGGCAATGGTACTGCCGAGGGAGCCCAAATACCCTTTAACTTTCAACTGATCAGCTACTTATGGTCCGACTCTGATGCCTACCACTATGCCAATTTAATAAACGAATGGCTGACTAAAATGCCTGCTGGTCGCACAGCAAATTGGGTTGTGGGAAATCATGACAAAAATCGGGTTGGCTCACGATTCGGTGAGGATCGCATAGACATGTTTAACATTCTGCTGTTGACTTTACCGGGCTGTAGCATAACTTACAATGGCGAAGAGATTGGCATGACTGATGTTTGGATTTCTTGGGAGGAGACTGTTGATCCACAAGCCTGTAATGGAGCGGAAGAAGGCTATGAAAATCGTTCTCGTGACCCGGCTCGTACTCCCTTCCAATGGAGTGAAGAGTTAAATGCTGGTTTTTCATCGGGCAATACGACTTGGTTGCCGGTTAGTCCACGCTTTGAAACAGAAAATCTTAAGCGCCAACGTGGCATTTCTCTTAGTCATTTGAATATCTTTAAGCAGTTGCAACAATTGAGAACGGAGAATACTTTAAGAGATGGTCTGACAGAAGTTATAGCTTTCAATCGTGATATTTTGGCGGTAAAGCGGTAAGTTAAAACATATCAACAAGAATAATAAAGCCAAGGCAAATTCATGTAAGTTATGGTGGCAAAACTACAACAATAAAAAAGCAACGTCGCAGTTTTATTGTTGCTCCTGTTGGGCGATAAGTCAAAAATACAAGCAAGTTTTGACATTTCTTAAGGCCCAAATACACTTATCAAAATACGCATCAAGCATTGACGATGCTGGATGGTAAATCAAAAAATTTAGATATGACGGTGAATTCGGCAGCATAACAAGCGTTTGACAAATATATTTAGTAAAAAAAAATGCAGCTCAGTGTTGTCAACGCCATATGTAAAGTGAATTCGCCTTGAATAAACCTTTAAGCTAAGAGTACAGTTTTACACAGAAAATTAAATATCCTTTCAAAGCCTTATTAGTTTATCTCTAAAATAACCTCCCTTTTTACTTTTAAGCTCTCTTTACAACGATTTCACTTTTATTACCCTGATGAATATATTCGATTCTGTGCAAACCATCAATTTAAATGAAGTTTACGCAAATTTGCCTTCGGAGTTTGAGTATATTGTTGTTACTGATAAGTCTATTAGGAAAAAAGGGTAAGATAATTTAATAATTTCTTAAACTTTTTCTATAAACTATTTAATATTTTGCATTTTATGTTACAGAGACAAAGTTTCTAGCAGTACTGTGCTATTATTGCCCAAAGAAGCAGTTGTACTAAAGTCAACCAAAAGAGCATAAAATCTTATAGAATTTCAAATTTTTAGTTGACTGTGAAATTTTCCTATGTTTTATTTATGATACAGAGTAAAACAGAATGAATAAAAACATTTTTTATACTTGAACTGAGCAAAGTTTTTTTTTTTTTTGTTGGAGAGATATTAAACAAACTGAAAAAAGCGAATTTTTTTTTAAAGCAACCAAAATATAAAATTAAAAAAGCTTTTTCGCAAAGCTTTGAAAAGTTTTTTTACAGAAAAGTTAAACATACATATTTTTTTTAGTTAATAAATAACACAGGTCGACATTGAAAAAGTTTTTGTAGGTATCATTCCATTCTGCGAAAAACATATTTTAAGTGACAGGCGGACATCGTTAAATAAACTTCGCTACTCATAACGACCCAGATTTAATATACTTTATATGATCTATGATCAATATTGTCGAAATTACAAACGGAATAACAGTCTTGTATATACCCTTTCCACCTGTGGTGAAGAGTATGCCTTAAATTCGCTTTAAGTAACTTGAAAAAGTTTTCTTAAAGTAAAAGAACTTATAGTTTAATTCTAAATTGAAAATTATTTGTTTTTTTAAAGCTTAAACATTTTTTTATGAACGTCCGGTCTAAAATACGCAAAAACATTTTTTTGTTGAAAATATTTTCTTAGCCAATGTTTTTGTTCAGAAATACCTTTGAGCTAAGCTTTTTGTTAAAAGAAGCTCAAAAGTTCTGTTTTTGTAAGAAACGCGAAAAGCGATTTGTTTTCAAAGGGTTATGCTATGAATAAAACTGGGATGAACGACGAATTTTCGGTCGAGAATATTCAACGCAAAAAATAGAACATATTTGTGTACATGAGAATACATATAATTATGGCATCGGTCGAAATATGTACTTCATATACATCGACTTTACACTAGATTTATTTCTAATTCTCACGACGGCGAACAACGAAATATCATTAAAAGGTGATCTTGTTTAGTTTTAGTTTTCAAGTATTTGAGTAAATAAAGTTATCTTTTACTATAATAATTGTTTTTTTTTAATTTAGGTATATCATTTAAAATAAAAATACAAAGTATTAAGCTTCGTTCACAACAGGAAGCAACAATTTTACTGGTGTTCATAAAAGAGCAAAATTTGTTTTTTTTTTTGCAAATTTTGCCCAGAACAATATTTTACGTATTTATTTTTGTTTGTTGGAACAGTTTGTTAAAATTTTTAATCAAAACTCAATAAAATTATCACCAACGTCATTAAAAACTTCATACAAAATGTTGCTTAAGTAGAAGTTGACACAACTTAAAAAAAGAAAATTTTGTTACATTTTGGTTTGAAAAATTAAAGGAAAATATATAAAATACTTTGAGAAGAAATAAGATAGAAGAAAAAATTTTTGCTCTCATTGTGAACAAAGCTTTAAGCTAAAAAATAGTTTTTAATTGTGTTTTTGTTAATTTTTTTATTTTGTAAGTATTTTTTTAAATACGGTTACGCTATTTTTCTCTCTTCGCACAAGCCCCAAACAAATTTCTCAATTATAAAAGCTGGAGGTCTACACAACGCGTTTTCGCCTACATGCATTGTGTTTTTTCCATATCTCACTTGCGTTCTAAGTTTCAAGTTACATGCAAAGCTTTTTATTCGTCATCACCACAAAAATTTCAATTATGTTTTGTCAAAATCATTTGATTTGTTCAATCGCTGCCTTTGACGCTTACAAAGGCTGAAAATGAATCTACTCGTCGCATTAAATGCCTCAAGATGTCCACGTAAAACAACTGCGTATGCAGTGAAAAAGCATAGAAAGCAAGCTGTGGCCCTCCAGCCACGTCAAGCCTTGAGTTTTTAGGTGAGAGGGAAAAAGAAATGGCATTCTCTTTTCCCTTCTCTCCTAAAAGTCGGCACTTAAGGCCATGTCAGATAAAACTTCATCGCTTTGCGTGACGTTTCTAACTTTGACAGAAAAGCGTAACGCAAAAGTGTATGTCGCAATAAACACTCACGCATTGTGTGTTAAAAAAAAGTAAACAAAAATAACGTATACTAGCAAATTGTCAAAGCACGCAAAAAAATGAGAGTTACCTAACTTTTCGCTTCATTCTTCCTTAAAAGTACGTTATGTGACATGTTTCGTATAAGTTTGTATATTTTATCTTAGATGTCAAAGCGAATCTCTAACGCAACGTGAAGCAAAAGTTTTATCTGACATGTCCTTTACATATTTGTCGTGCTTCATACCAAAGTTGTCAGATTTTTTTACCTCTATCGCCAAACTGGATGCCAAAAATCAGCAAAAGTCAATTTGGTTTAGTATTTGTAAAACAATTATTTTTTTATTTAAAATTGTGTTTACGCAAAAGAAGCTAGTTTTATGTTAAAGTTAGAAATCGCCAAAAACTGCGAAAAAATATACAAAATTAAATCGCCAAAAATTATAAAAAATTTTAAAATATCTTTTGTTTGCGATTAGAAAAATTGGCGAATTTTTTTTTATTAAAAAAAATTTGGAAGCTTTAAGTTCGTTAGGTTCAAGGGAATTCTTGAATATCATGGTATATAAAAATTCCATAATAAAAATTAATTTGTTTTTGCGTATTGACTTTAACTATTCTCTAAACAAATGCATGGCTTTTGAAAAATAGGCAACAAAACCGCCAAATATTTTATAAATCGCCAAATGGAAAATCTTGCCGCCAAGTTGATTGTTGTTGGTTTATCAGCATTAACCACTGACTTCACAACCCTACGAAAAACAATCAATAAGTGTCACATCGCACGGCCTTGAAGTCTTATTGACAGTTTATTTTCTCTAAATCGACACATCGCCTTCATTTGTGAAAAAAAGTTGCGTCATTTAAGTCATGAAGTCACCTTTGAGTTGCGAAAATCGATGGCTGATTTTCAAAGTATATTTGGATAATTTGGTTGCGTTGTTCAAGCATGAATCTATTCATGATGATATGCCTGATCAAAAAGTAAAAACAGTATGACAGTTCGTTTGACAGCTTACCTTTCGTAAGCTCTTTTGGGCTAAAAAGCAGCCATGATAAAGCAATGACAAGGAACATTTTAAACCTTCCCAAGATATATCAACCAAATGTGTAAGTTAAACTCATTATTTTACCAGTTTTATTTTATGTTTTATTAAATTTTTTAAGTCTTTAATGTTATTTTTTGTTAATTTAAATAAAATTAACAGTTTGACTAATATTGATCTTGTTTTAATGAGTTTGTTGTGTTTTTGCTTCATTGTAAATGTATTTTTATTAAATAAAACTTAAATTTTATATCAGGTGAAATTTCATTTAAATCGGGTAATTTTGCTTCATCTCAAGTGCAATTTTGAATCTTGCTGGTGGTAACACTGTTTCATACGTATTCTTAGCCTCTTTAATTTAGTTTTCGATGAGACAGCTTCGAATGCACATGAAGCAGATGCTTACATTTGTTCTTATATTTTTTTCAAGAGAATTTACCCAGCAAACACACGTGTTTTTTTTTACATAAATGATTCTGGATTTTACTTTTTTGAAAATCTTTGCAATTTGCACTATTAAAAAAATGTTTTATTTTTGTGTTTGGTGGGTACTTCTGCCATCTCACTAATACTAATAAGCATCAATACAAGCATAGTTTTAGTTGTGCCCACTTCTGTTATAAAATCGCCACGATTGGCACGAAATCACCTTATCTGACAGCCCTAGATTATACGACGAATTTAATTGCAGAAATATTGGAGCAAACTTTTTCGTTCGTCCCAGTTGAGTTTCCAGAATTGAATACATATTTTTGGTCAGATAAATCTCGAAAAAGAGTTCGATGCTAAAAGTTTAAAAAAGCTTTCTATAAAAAAAAATTTTAAATAAATTAAGAAAAAAAAAAAAAAACACCACAGACAATTTTTTCATTACATAGTGAAACATAGAATGTAGGTCAAATTTTTTTTTCTTCATCATTCTATGTAATTTTTAAAAACATTAAATGAGATTCATCTATTTCTGTGCGCTAACCTTCTCTTTGTTTTTGGCGAATATATGCAAGTACATTATTCATACATAAATTTGCTTTTTGTATTTGATTATCGTTGGTTTCTCTTATTTTTTTTTAAATTTGTATATATTTTAGACATACATACATACGTACCTATGCACATACAAAGTACTTATATTAAATTTATTATTGACTTTGTTTATGGGCGATTTTGAAATTTTTATTTTGCATTCAGAGCAAAATTTGCTCAATAGTGAAAACATTTATACCCATTTAAAAGTTCAAAATAATGAAGTAAAGATCAATAACCAAATTATTGTTGCTTTTTAAAAGATGATTAATAAAATTAAAACATCTTCTTATCAAGAAGTTGTTGTTTATTTAAGTGTGATTCATTATAAGAGTGAATTTCAAACTGTGGAGCTGTTATCAATAATATGTAAGAGTACTTACATACTAATGGGTGATTTTTTAAGAGCTATAGTAAAGTTAAAAAAAAACACAATAAATTCAGAGAAAATGCATGAAATATTTTTTTGAGTCGATAGTACGGTCCATATAATTTAATGTTTGAAGATTATTTCATGCAAATGCTGACCGTGACTGCGCCTCAAATGGTCCATCCGCTTAGTCCAATTTTGGCATACTTTTTCCAACATTTCGGCCGGTATCTCATGAATAAATGCTTGAATGTTGTCTTCCAATACGTCAATTGAAGCGGGCATGTGTGTTTAGACATGGACTTTAACATAGCCCCACAAAAAATAGTCTAAAGGCGTTAAATCGCACGATCTAGGCGGCCAATTGACCGGTCCCAAAATAAAATGTTCACCGAACTCGCCTCTCAATAAGTCCATTGTCAAGCGTGCTGTGTGGCATGTGGCACCGTCTTGTTGAAACTACATGTCATGCAAGTCAAGCTTTTGCATTTTGGGCAAAAAAAAGTTGGATATCATCTCACGGTAGCGCTCACCATTCACAGTTACGTTACGATTCGCATCATCTTTGAAGAAGTACGGTCCAAGGATGCCACCAGCCCATAAACCGCACCAAACTGTGACTTTTTCTGGTTGTATTTGTAGCTCTTGCAATGCTTCTTGCTGATCTTCACACCAAAATCGACCATTCTGCTTGTTAACGTACCCATTGAGCCAAAAATGAGATTCGTCGCGGAACATAATTTTTCGATAAAAAAGTGGATGAACTTTCTTAACAGAGCACGCATTTTGATAATAAAATTCAATAATTTGGAAGCGTTGTTCGTTTGTAAGACGATTCATGGCTAAATTATAGACCAAACTGAAGATGTTTGACAGTGAAACAAAACACGAAACAAAAAGATAATAGCTAAAAAATCACCCGATACATACTTCATTTTTATATGTAGATAATGTTAATAAAATTTAATTTTGAGGCACCAAGGGGCTAAAATTTAAAAAAAAAACTTGAAGTCAAGTATTTTGTTATATGACATATCGCACTCGAAATCATTAACAGTCAAGACTCAAAAATTTATTAAAACATTTTCGTTATTCATAAAGTGGGGAACAGAATAGTCGCTGTAGTATACAATTCAATTTCAAAGTATTGTCAACAGAATACGTAGTTGTAGTGGTCGTTGCAGTTGAAGTTGAAGCTCAAAATTCGAAATTTTGAACTTTGTTGCGCTTCAGAGCATTTTGTAGATTCAGCTACTACTACAACTACTTATTTTATATTGTTCTAGGCCTAAGCCTGTTCAAAAATCAAATGCATAGCAACCACGGAAATTTCGTTAGTGTCACTGTCTTCTATTTTTTCTTCTTCTTTAACACTTGAGAAACTTAGTTCGGAAAAAAAATTTCAGACGGATTTTGAAAATTTTTTTTTGCCTCTCCTGAACATTATTGCATTTTGAGCTGTGTCTACTTATGATTTAGTGTGCGGTATATACATTTTACAAAATTTTATTGGATTTCAAATATCATTTAGATGAAAGCTTATTAAAAATAAAAAAATTCCAATGCTTAGAAAAATGTTTGCGTACTATTTTTTTAATAATGTACTTTATGATTTGTTTAGCTAATGAAGCTCATCACTAGAAATAAATCTTGTTTGAATTTTCTTAATGCAATAGATCATATCAATGACACTTGAGTTAATTGCTGTCAATAAAACATTGTTATTTTTTTTTGGTTTTTTTTTTTATTATTCGACTCTTTAATTTTGTTGTAGCAAATTATAAATAACTACCCTGCCGGCAAATGAGTAGCTAACTACAAAAAAAGCCAACTTTAAGTTAGCTTGTATAGACTAACTTAAAGCCAACAACTAAGCAATGGAAAATTTACATTAACCAAAGTGTATACAAACACTGTATATTTTAAGTAGAGAGAGCCATGTCGATTGGCAAACAAAATGTCATTATAGTCAAAAAACATAGTTTTTTAATACAATAACTACACTGCCCCGGTAGACTAGCTGGTAGCGAGCTAGTCTATCAGCACCGAGGTTGCGGGATCGAATCCCACCAGAGACAGAAAAATAAAAAATAAAATAAAGTAAAATAAAATAAGAAAAAATAAAAAAAAAAATAATTAAAAAATTAAATTAAATTATAAAAAATAAAAAAAAAAATTAAAAAAAATAAAAAAAAATTTACTTTATTGACTTTGTGTAACTATATATTTTTATAAAGTTTTTTCTGGGTAGCTACAAAAAGTTAACTTTTAAGTTAACTGAAAGTAATGCAGAGTCGGACAATTGACTACTTCCTAGGACATCGCAATGTTAAAAAAGTTAGTTAATTACATATAAAAGTAATCCAATTGTCAACCACCACTACTTGAGAAATAGTTAGCTTTAAATTAATTGATAGTTAACTGAATTGCCTGCAGGGTAATTCAAAAGTTTTATATGTAGATGATTTAAGATTTAAAGAATATTGGTGAACAGTGTTGCCATTTTGACGCTTTTCGGGTGTTTTTTGTGACGCTTTTTTGGTCTCAATACCATTTTATCGAAGAGAGTATTTTTGACTCCTTCTCCCAAGGTACATTTACGCTGTACAAAAATTCCCGACTAGTAAAAATTGTCTCCATATAGAACAAAAATTAATATTTAATGGTGTAAAAGTTTTATTCAAGATAATAAAGTAATCGAAATGTAGGTACAGTTATGTTTTCAAAAAGGTGTAGAAACTCAAAAATTAGCTCAGTAGTAAATAACGCCCTAGACCACTTATGTGCCAATTATTAATTGAACGGGAAATTTAAGCGCACTGCTTAAAGATTTATGAAATTAATTTCTGTAATTTTATTTTTTTATTCCAAATACTCAATTTTGTGGGAGGTGAAAAAAGGTATTTTATTGTATGGCGTAAACCTGTAGTATGATGATGTCACACATTTTTTTAAAATATCCCCCGGTACACTTGGGTAGGGCAACGATTTGATATTTACGGATTTCAAGGAAAAGGATTTTTTTGCACACAATTGATCAATAGGGTAAAGTTCATTTATTTTTATTAAGTTTCACTTTATGCTATTCTGAGTTCAATGACACAAACTACAAGGACTTTATCCTGAAAATTTGGTCAAAATCGAATCACGCCAAATGTCAAATGACAAGTTCAAATATAAAATTGTTGGAAATTTTAATATTTCACGAAATTGAGAACGAAATGTCGTTACGTATATTCATATTTGGATGAAAGTTGACTAGAATTTTTTTTGTAATTAGTAATTACTATTTCAAAAGAAAAAAAAAAAAATCGAAATTAACCCTTTTAAAGCTCAAAAAGCAGTTTCAATGAATTATCTGCATAGTAAAAGTAAAAATTTTTTATGATAAATTCAAAACAGTTTTAAATTTACTTCTTTAAGTACTTTATGTGTTAAAAGAAGATGAAAACAAACAAAATTTAAAAATATAACCGGAACACTTGGGTATGGCAACGATTCGAATTTTAAGTATTTCGAGGAAAATGCTTTTTTTAAATTTATAATCTATTTTTATTTAGTTTCACTTAATGCTTTTCAGAGTACCATGACACAAGCTTCTAGGACTATTTTTTGAAAATTTGGTCAAAATCGTACAACGCCAAAGGTCAAATGAAAAGTTCCAAGGTAAATTTAAAATTTTTTTTTTAGATATTTCATGAAATTGACAACGGAAAGTTGACTAAATTATTTTCTGTAATTGGTAATTAATTTAGTTGAAAAAAAAAAACGAAATTAACACTATTTATTCATTTGGGGTAAAAATTGCCCAATAAATTATTAGGGTTAAAAACTCTGTTACAATATCTGCATAATAACAGTAAAAAGTTTTAGTGGAACAGTTATTATTCTTATTTGCAATAACAAGTTTCAATTATATACAAATTTTTGTATACAATAAAGTTTTCTTTTTTGTAAATAAATTGTAATAAAATAGTAGGTATTTAGCAGATTTTTTAAAAAAGTCTTAATGCATTTTGGCAAAACAGAATGCCAAGTCTTGCACCAAAAATGCTAAAATGGCATCACTGAAACAAATTGCGGGTTTTCTTGCTTTATTATTTACTAGCTTAGCCCGGTGCGCTTCGCTACCGCCATCGAAATAAAACTAGTAAATGTTTGTACTACATCTACTTATATAGAAATTTAAAGTGCCTTTGTATGTGAGGTGCCATGCCCACTTTTCCAATTGAACATACTTTTCTGCAGATGTTCTGTATTAATATATAAGCTTTTTTTTACAAAATTAAATAGCTTTCACTGTTACAGTTCTCCATATCATATATATTATTTCTAAAGCACTTTTTTTGTCGGTTGCAAATATCTCCCATACCACCGCATCAAATTTAATGAATGATATCTCATTTTAAAGCTTATTTCTTCATATATATTATTTCTAAAGCACTTTTTTTTGTCGGTTGCAAATATCTCCCATACCACCGCATCAAATTTAATGAATGATATCTCATTTTAAAGCTTATTTCTAACACTAATGACGAAAAATAATTAGAAATATATTTTTGTTTGTATTAAGGATTCGTACGGGCAAAAAGTTAACGATGATCATGTCATTACCTCTAACATTGTATTCAAAGAAGTATTATAAAAGCATTTAAACATATGTATGTATGTATGTAAATATGTATGATATATATTATGATTTCTAATATTTTTATACTTTTAATAAAATGTATTGAAGTTACTAAAATTTCTATTAATTATTTTCATTTTATGTTACAAAAATGACAACTAACGGTGCGAAATATTTGCACGGGTCATCTAGTTATATATAAAAATCTTGATTGTCTTTATAGGGGAAGTACCACGACCACTTACCCAATCAAGTCCACTTTGCACAGATGTTGTAATGTATGTTGTGTAAAAACTATTTTTTGCAGCGCCACTTCATAAATCCCGCCTACTTATTGGCAGTTGTCGTGCAAAGCTATTTGTACCACATTTTAAAATATTTTTTCTTACGATTTTGAAATATAAATAAATAAATATTTTTTCTTGCCACGCCCACTTCTCCAAACCTGCCTACACTTTTCTGGATGTTTGGATAATTTTTCCCTTACGGTTTTTATATATTTAATTAAAAAAATGTTGTGCCACACCTACTTCTCCAAACCCTCCCAAACTTTTCTAAATGTTTGGAAAATTTTTGTCTTACGGTTTTAGATATGAATAAATATTTTTGCGCGGAATGTAACTCTTTATTTTAGAACATTAAGGAAACTCTTCGTCGAATCGACGAACGTTTTAAAAAATAAATTCTAGCGGAACGATTTTTAAAGTTAAAAATTAACAAAAATCTGTTTTAGTTGTGTTTTTTAAAAAAATAAAAAAAAATTAAAAATTCTTTTTCCCTATAAAATTCGATACGATTTGAACTCCTTTTTTTAATGTTTTTCTTTAATTAATTTACTTTTTAAAACAACAAAATCTAAAAAGGTAAAATATAAATAACTTTTTTCTTACTCAGCCTTTAAAGATAATCAGTCAAATAATACAACAGAAAAAAATATTTAGTTATTAGCCTTATTTTACGCATGAGACACAAAGTTCAACTTTATGTTTATAACATATGCTTTTCTTGCATATTGGTATTTCCACAGAAATGTCTACTTTTTGTCACGTAACGTCACCAACCATTTTTA
This sequence comes from Pollenia angustigena, assembly GCA_930367215.1. Lineage (NCBI taxonomy): Eukaryota > Metazoa > Arthropoda > Insecta > Diptera > Polleniidae > Pollenia > Pollenia angustigena. The sequence continues at coordinate 13,005,232 of OV884060.1, read as the reverse complement.
ATTGTTTCTCAAAGAATAGTGAAAATATTATTTACTTTTTTGCATTTGGGTGTAGAGCGCAATTAGGTTTTCATTTAGTGAAAGAGAGGAGAAATTGGAACAACGTGCTTCTAAAATACAAGAACAATTGCAAGGTGACGTGACGTGCCAAAAAGAGAGATTTTCTGTGGAAGTGCCCATATGTATATTACATGTACTACTTTTCGCCGTTCTGCGTTTGCTGTAGGGACAGAGTTGACAAATTTTATGTTATTTTCGGCCTTTGATAACATTTTCGACGGATTCTTGTCGATTAGATATTTTATTTTGAATTTTTTCCATAATTAAGGCTTGCAAAGTAGGTGTCTCGAATCTGTCTCTTAAATAGGGAGCCACGAGAGGTTAATAAAGATTTTTTAGGAACTTTCGTGAGTGTATATGACGTAGTTGTTGACAAATGCAATATTTAAAATCCAAAAAATAGACACAAGAACTTACACTAAAGTTACTCTTCGTCGTTGTGACTAACAAAATGAGGATCCAGCTAACGTTGTTGACAAAAAGAGCATTATTTGAACACTCATAAAAAAGTTATATGATAAAAAGTATATGAGCTTCGTCGATTCGACGAAGAGAAACCGTACAGGGTTAAGCAAGATGACTGTACCTTATTTGGAAACTTTGGCTCTTGCCATTTTCCTGATATAAAGAAAACTATATTGCCTTTATATGGGAGGTGGCACGCACACTTGTCCAATCCCACTAGCTTTTTGGCAAATGTGTGTTGTCAAGAAATTAGGAGTACTAGGATCGCCCGGTGGCCGAAATTCGACCACTCGACATTTACTTTTGAGAAAACCTATGCGTTATACATACAACAAAAACGTACACATTTTAAGAAAACGGCAAAAATGTCCTATTCACCCAACCTTGTACGAATGTCTGAAAGATAAATTAAAACTCTTTTCAAACACTTTAATTAAAAAAATTTAGAATAAAAATATATTGTGCATATCTACACACAAATTCCTTTAAAATGATGTACATATGTTTCATTAAAATCGGTGGACGATCAGATACTTAAAAATCAACCACAAAAAATTGTTCCCGTATTTACATACATATATATATGAGATATAGCGAACAAACAATCATACAAACAAACGCATTATAATTTTTATATACATATATATAGATTTCTTATGAAACATTTGCGTTATTTTCCTCTTAATAAAAATCGTAATGCATTGCCCCTGTTTCCTCCGTTAATCCAATATTTGTTTACAAACAAATACACATTAAAAAAAATCCATAACAAATTATTGATCTTTGTTTATATGAAGTGAAAAGAAAATAAATAAATTGAAAAAATATGTAAAATTGAGACAAAATTACTGAGATAATCACCAACAAAGAAAAAATAAGATAGAGAGAAAGAGCGAGAGAAATAATTATATTTTTTTTTGGCTTAGCATGTAAATAAATGCTTGCCTTTAGTTGACATTAAGCTATTGAAAAGTAAACAACTGTTGGTCAGCGACAGACAGACTATCGAGGAAGGGAAAAACGTTTCTCTTATTGTTTCTAATTCTATAGATCATGTGGCAACATTGTGTTGTAATCTTAGCGGCAGTTACGTTTGTTTGTGCTGGTGTTTTTCCAAATTATCATGCTCATTTCGATTTTATTAAATGGGATAAGGAGAAAAAGTTGGAAGACTATGAAGCAGCTAGCCAGTGGTGGCAGTCTGCATCATTCTACCAAATCTATCCAAGGTCATTGAAAGATAGCGACGGTGATGGTGTGGGCGATTTGAAGGGTAAGAGAGACGAAGAGAGCCAGTGAGAGTTAAAAGAAATAAAAATTATTAATTAATCTTTCTTGCAATACATAATATATTTGTTAGGCATAACGGAAAAACTCTCTTATTTAAAAGAGATCAACATTACAGCCACTTGGTTATCACCCATATTTAAATCTCCTATGGCTGATTTTGGTTATGATATAGCTAATTTCTACCAAATCGATCCTTTGTTTGGTACTATGCAAGATTTTGAAGATCTTATGAAAAAGGCAAATCAACTGGGAATAAAAATTATTTTGGATTTTGTTCCCAATCATTCGAGTGATGAGTGCGAGTGGTTTAAACGTTCGGCAGAAAAAGATCCCTTTTATAAGGATTTCTATATCTGGCATCCGGGCAAATTTATAGATGGTGTTCGCCATCCACCTACCAATTGGGTTAGTGTTTTCCGTGGTTCTGCTTGGGAATGGCATGAGGGACGTCAAGAATATTATTTTCATCAGTTCGTAAAAAAGCAGCCCGATCTTAATTATCGCAATCCTCTAGTTCAGGCTACAATGAAAGATGTTTTACGTTTTTGGTTGCACAAAGGTGTGGCTGGTTTTCGTATTGATGCTGTGCCCCATATTTTTGAAATAGCACCCGACTCTTTGGGCAATTTACCCGATGAGCCGCGAAATCCTTCTGTCAATGATCCCGATGATTATGGTTATTTGCAACATATTTATACTGTAGATCAACCGGAAACTATAGATTTGGTTTATCAATGGCGCCAGGTATTGGATAACTTCAAGTATGAATTTGGTGGTGAGGATCGTATAATAATGGCTGAAACTTATTCGCCTCTATCGGTGGTAATGAAATATTATGGAAATGCCACTATGGAAGGTGCACAAATACCCTTCAACTTTTTGCTTATCAGTTCTATAAATAACAATTCAAATGCTTATAATTATGCTGATACTCTTAATACGTGGTTGAATAATATGCCAGAGGGTCGTACGGCAAATTGGGTGGTAAGTTATGGAAAATTAAAACTTAATAATAAAATTTTTTTCTTTTACTAATTCTAAAACCTCGAAACATTTACAGCTTAAAGAACGTTTTAAAATATTTATAGATTCAAACCATCTTTATTTTTAAAGTTCTTAAAAATAAACATTTTAAAGTGCCATTTAAAGCTGTTCAATTGTCTAGAGCTTAAAAATATTTTAAAGATTCAAAATCAAATGCTTAAACTAGTTTGTAGTATTAAATAGTTGAAGGCTTTTAAATTATCAGGACCTAGAAAAAAAAAAATCAAACTCTAAATGACTTTAAGGAATTAACGCATTTTAGGCCGCCAAGATCTTTAGGGCTTTAAATATTTGTTTCATAATTTCTTTAAAAAGTATGTACCGCTTAAAGCTTAACAATTGTATAAGTGCAAACGTTTCAAAAAGCACAGAAATAACCCCAAATTAAACGGTTTGTGTTTAGAAATTTATAAAAGCCTCTAAATAATAAAACAATAAAGAGCTTTTTTTAAGCCCAACGTATTTTAAAAATCATATTATTAAATGCTAAAAATATTTTAAAGCGTTTTTTAGCTTTCAAGATTTTGAAGAAATTTCAAACTTTAAAATACTTTCTAGCATTTTAATGCCTAAAAGCTTTTTAAGCAATTTTAAAGATTAAATTACTTTAAAAAATTTCAAGTTTAAAATACTTTTAAGTATTTTTAAGTTTATGGGCAGCTTAAAACCTTTAAAGCTATTTCAAAGCTTAAAAGCTTTACTTGAAAAGCTAAACCGTAAAAGCTATTTTTTATATTTAGTACTGAAAATGTGATGATCTGCTAATTTCTAAGATTTTTGAAGAAAAATAATATAAAAAAGCTTTCAAAAGCTTATTTTATTTTTTAACCTTTTAAATCTTAAGAAGTATTTAAAACTAAAAACCTTTTAAGCAATTTTGAGTAAGAAAAAGCTATTTCAAACTTTAAAAGCTTTTAGAAGTATCAAAACTTTAAAAGCCAAATATTTGTTAATGTTTTACGCTGTTAAAGCCTATAAAGATAGATGTGAATTCTTATTATTTTTTTGAAAGATTTTGAGTTTTAAGGACTTTATGAAAAGTTTTCTTCATAACTTTAAAAGCTTTAAAAATGTTTAAGCTAATATCATTAGTTATAAGCTTAACAATGAATTTTGATCGAATTTCAAATTATAAAAGCTTTTGGAAACATGAACTTTAGAAAAGTAATTTAATTAAATTAATTTGTTTTTGACTGATGAGCTTTTTGACTGTTACTAAAGTTCGACACTGTGTACTCCTTGTTAAAGTTTACGGGTGATACAAGATTCAGTTGTATTTATGATCATTATTTGTGCATAACTTTGGATTGGATTAGGGGATCACACCAAAACTTGGTAGCATTTAATTTAAACGATACCTAGTTAAAAAATAAACAATTTTAAAACATGCTAATCTGATCTTGACGATCCGTAGTGATAATCGATGATTTAATCATTTATATAACTGGTCTTAAACTTTTCAGTATACGTTTCGATTTCAGTATTTTATAATAAGTTTGTATCTACTATTTTTTTCAAGCTTGGTAACCACGATAAAAATCGGGTAGGTTCTCGCTTAGGAACTGATCGCATTGACATGCTGAATATGCTCATCTTAACTTTACCCGGCTGTAGTGTTACATACATGGGCGAGGAAATTGGTATGACTGACGTTTGGATTTCTTGGAATGACACTGTAGATCCTTCGGCCTGTAATTCTAATCCAGATATTTATGAAAGTCTCTCACGTGATCCCGAGCGCACACCATTTCAATGGAATAGAGATAATCAAAGTGGTTTTTCGACTGCCAACAAGACATGGCTGCCATTAGCACCAGACTTCTGGGATGTCAATATGGAATGGGAAAAACATCAACCTAAAAGTCATTTAAATATATTTAGGGAATTACAGGCAAGTGTTAGAAATCAGCCGACCTTAAAGTATGGACAAACGCAAGTAGTGGCCGTAAATCAAAATGTTTTGGCCGTGAAGAGGTGGGTTAAAGTTAGTTCAAGAGACAGAGATTTGTAAAGTCATTTTTTTTGCAGATATCTTTTACATGAATACACATATATAACTCTGATCAACGTTTTTGATAATGAAGAAACTGTTAACTTGAAAAAGTCCTTGCAAGATATTCCTGATGAAATGATGTATGTCATGGTAACGCAAAAATCAAAAGCTAAGCAAAAGTAAGTTTTTATTTTTAAAATTTAAATAATTGTTAAATAATATCTTATTTTGTCTTAAACTTGATTAAAGCGATCTGGCGAAAACTTCGTCTATAACTCTAAACCCCAAGGATGCTGTTATTTTAAGGTCTGCCAAAAAACTTACCACCACAATTGGTTACTATACTTATTACAAGGATGAAGATAAAACGTCAAAGTAAAAGTTCTTTTTATAATTATCAAAAATTTTATTTTTTTCAATTTTAATATATTTCCTTTATAAACTTAATCGGATTCTACTATAATGGCCTCATTGCCTTGAAGATACACATTATTTAAAGTGACCAAGTCGCTGTTGAAGAAAAGCAGAAATAAATAAACATGTATTTTAAAAAAACAAAGGAAAAACTAACCCTTCTTTTCTAGTAGAAATCACATTCGAAATTTTTGTCTTAAAAGTACCACTGGCCTTAAGAATAGTCGTCACATCTGCCGAGGTGGCATCATCCAAAACATTGGCCAAAAGTATATAAGTTTTTTCGTTTGGCAGATATCTGAACATAAGGAAAATTTTAATAATTTTCTATAGATTTTAAAACAATTTCTTACCTCTTTATGGCGACTATATTGTCACCAACATTACCAAATTGTATGTTGCCATTCTGGATGGTCTTGGTTTGTCTGAGACTGGACATTTGCTTGTAGACATTTAAATGACTTTTCGTTTGAGCGGTCTCAGTTTGGACATTAACTGTAACATAGTTGGGATTAATAGGCAGCCACGTTTTGCCGGTAGTTGAGAAACCAGCATTGGCATCTGCCGTCCATTGAAATGGTGTACGTTCAGGATCTCTGGTAAATTGTTCGTAAATATCTGGGTTTGCATTACATGCAGCAGGATCTACACTATCTTCCCAGGATACATCATAATCGACCATACCGATTTCCTCGCCCTTTTTTAGGATAATTTATGAAAGTGAGTTGTTTTAGGGTTAAAGTTATTCAAACTTACCATATAGGTGACGCTTACGCCGGGCAAAAACATTTGCAACATGTTCATAAGATCGATACGATTCTCTCCATAACGACTACCCGCACGACGTCTGTCATGATTGCCCATCTAAAAGTAGATATATATGGCATTTTTTTTGGAAATGTATTTTATTTTTTTCACATTAAATTTTCATGCAATCTTTGATACCCTCCACCGACACTTCGAATGTTTAAGGAGTAATATCTGTATGATGTCTATTTATTATTATAATCTTTGTAAAAACAGACATCTGCATTAAAATTTGTTGCGGTTTAGACCTATATAAAATTATTGACTGACAATCAGAATCAATTTTAAAAAGCTTGAGTAGAATATCAGTTTAAGCTGAACTTAAATGATTTTCAGGAGAATAAATTATATAAAAGCCATGGTAAGCTATGAACCAATCATCCCAAATTCTGAGAACGATTTCTGGTATTAAAAAACATAAATTTCAATACAGCGGTGCAATTAGTTTAAGCGTTTGCAGTAAATTTCAGAAGGCTGCTAAAATGGAATCTAAGGAAAATTATGGACCGTATATCACAAAATTACATAACAATTTTTCTGGCCATATGAAGCTAAACTGGAAGAAAGTTTACAGCGTATTTAATTATTTTACCAGAGTGGGCTTTATATGAGGCCTATGGTAAGTTATGCACCGATCTTCACCAAATTTCACAGTGTCATTTCTAGTTCTATTAAACTGTGATGTATCAAATTGTTATGATAGCGTTATTTTTTACGTTTTTAGGCGTACTAAGCTGTTTTCCGGGAGTAAGGTTTATATGGGGCCTAGGGTAAATTATGAACTGATCTTCACGAAATTTCACAGTCTTATTTCTAGTCCTGTAAAACTTATATGTTCCAAATTTTGTTATGATAGCATTATTTTTTACGTATTTAGGTTTACTAAGCTGTTTTCCGGGAGTAAAGTTTATATGGGGCCTATGGTAAATGATGGACCGTTCTTCACAAAATTTTAAAGTCTTTTTTCTCATTCAATAAAACTGTGATGTACCAAATTTTGTTATGATAGCATTCTTTTTTACGTTTTTAGGCGTACTAAGCTATTTTCCGGGAGTAAGGTTTATATGGGGCCTATGGTAAATTATGAACCGATCTTCACGAAATTTCACAGTCTTATTTTTAGTTCTAAAAAATTTTGATGTATAAAATTTTGTTATGATAGCATTGTTTTTTACGGATTTAGGCGTACTAAACTGTTTTCTGGAAGTAGGTTTTATATGGGGCCTATGGAAAATTATTGACCGATGTTCACGAAACTTAATAGTTTCATTTCTAGTCCTATTTAACTGTGACGTGCCAAAATTTGTTATGATAGCATTGTTAGTTAGGGTTTTAGGCTTACTATACTGTTTTCCGGGAGTGGGGCTTATATGGGGCCTTGGGTAAATCATGGACGGATCTTCAAGAAATTTTACAGCGTGATTTCCAGTTGAATAAAACGAACTGTTGCGAAATCTTATATCATTCTGTGCATTTTTCCACCATTTATGTTAGTTTTTGTAACAAAATTATCAATTTTTTTTAGGTGGTGGTTCCACATTTTGATTCATAGCTCAGATCCTATTGAACCGATTTTGCTGGATTTCAATCCCAAACTGCTTAGGTTAACTACAAGCAATTTGACACCAAGTTTGTTTATTTCTTTTGAGTTTTTCAAAAGTGAGCGTGTTTTCAACAGACGGACAGACGGACAGACAGACGGACAGACAGACGGACATGGCTAAATCGACTTAAAACTTTATAGGGTCTGAGATGAATAATAAAAAAGTTTCACACGGAATGACAAACTTAATATACCCTCTTCACAACTAATTGTGGTGGAGGGTATAAAAATTGTTTTTGTTTTAAAGGGCAAAAAACCATACAAATTGCTTGGCAAACATGCCAAAATTTTACGTTTGTAAAAATGTTTGGTGTTGTTTATTAGGGTGTTTGATGTTTGGACAAACATTTGGAGCATGTTTGTGTAAATATTTAACATTTTTAATAAATTACAGACATGTTGGATATTTGACAAACTTTTTGTGGTGTGGTGAAGAAAGGAATTTGCAACATGAAATGCATTACAATTTATTTTAATCCTTGACTGCCGCGGGGCTCGAGCACAGGCTTTCACGGACAGGTTACCCTTACATCTTTCAATTGTAACCACTCAATCTCTTCAGAGGGTTTTGCCGTTTAACACTCACAGCCGTAAATTCTTATTTTTAAAGGGTGTTTTAGACTGTAATACGAATCTAAAGTATGTTGACTAAAATGTTTCCCTGATCTAATTATTGTTTGAAAATTTTTAGACGACAATAACAACTTAACATGTCAGGGTTGTACTTCCCTCAAAATACTTACGTGTAGTCTACAACTGACATGAAATACTTAACATTTACACTAATATGATGTTGGTGTTAAGTATAGACGCATCATGTTAGAGGTTTTCTCATGTTATAACACGATTGATTGTTAATGCAAATGTTTTACCAACGCTTTTATAACATCATGTTATAACAGCAAATCATGCCAATTGTAGACGGGGAGTTAATAGTGCTAAACTGTCTTAAGCAACATTGTTTGTCCCAAAACAGCTCTTCTTTAAGCCACTCTGCTTTTAATAGAAAGTAAAATCGCCGCAGCACTGTCGACGTCTGCATTCATTGAAAACAAAATAAAAATAAAAAATTTATATTTGTACGAAATATGCTTGTTTTGTACATTGGCGAACACAAAACAGAAGCAAAATGTGTGTTTGCCAAGCAATTTGTGTGGTTTATTTTGCCAGTTTGATTCAAACTATCGTAGCAAAAATTTTGCAGTGTTGCCAATACTTCACGACCATTAATAGCCATAAATTTTAAAGTGCCAAATAAACGACAGAAGCAGTTTGAAAACAACAACAAGATGTTCGTATAAAAATTTAAAAGTTTTTATATTCACACAAACAGGGCCGATACTATTTTCGTATGTTTGTGTTACCGTGTGCGTGGTTTATTTCGCCCTTAAGTAACCAATGTCTAAAACTTACTTAATTTTGGCTTAACAATTTTTTTTACACAAATAATTTAGCTGAATTAACTGATGATTTTCTTATGCATGCCAATTCTTTGTTGCATAAAAATATACACTAGATTAATTTTGATAATTTTAATGTTCAAAATATGCATTGAACTGATTTTTGTCGTGATAAAGCCGTTTACAAAAATAAATTCAGAAAAATTCTACTTTATACAATTTGAAATAATAGCATTGTTTTTAACATTGTCTTGATCTAAAATTTGTAAAAACTTTAAATCAGTTATTCTTAATGAAAATGTCAAAAAATTACTAAATTCTTAATGCCCAATGGCCCTTTCACAATATATACTTAAATTAATTTAACAAGAAAACTAACAAGCTATCGGTGAGGTTAACCCGCACTGTTTTACCAACGGTAACGATTTACATTATTTTCAATTTTCATTTAGCGATTTTTATCTGTTGCCTTAAAGTTGTTTTTGCGTTTACATTAGGCATTTTTTTTAGCAGCAACTTTTTTTGTGAATAACATATTTGCGACCGAACTAAAATAAGTTTTTCGTGAATAATAGAACGAATGAGGCAACAAAACAAATCGAAGAGTACTTTCTCTTATGCACCCATTTTAATTCCTCTCTCCCCTGTCACACATAAAATAAGAATCATAGCAACAAAAATTTTTCATTTTTAGCAAAAGAGCTTTAAAAAAATCCAGTATAAGTGCCGGTTCACACACGTCAAGTTTAAGGGAAAAGACGATACCATATCGTTTCCCCTCTCTCCTGAAAACTCAAGACTTGACGAGTCAAACTAGAAGTGTGTGAACAGGCACTTACTATTAAGAAACTCAAAACTTTTAACTTACCACCCAATTTGCTGTTTTCCCTGCTGGCATGTTGTCAAACCAAGACTTAATAATCTTTACAAATCCTGGAGCCTTTAGATTAGTATTATTTAAATTAGCATTGCCACCACTTATAAATTGGAAGTTAAAAGGAATTTGAGCACCATCCGTAGTCTTGTTGCCATACAAAAGCATAACTTGTTCCAAAGACGACCAAGTTTCAATCATCAGTACCCGTGTATCACCACCATGAACCCTTTGATAGTCCTGCAACAAAGTATGCCACTGATAAACCATATCAATTGTTTCAGGTTGATCTTGAGTATAAATATGCAAAAGATAGTCAAAATTGTCCGGATCATCAGTAGAACCACTGAGCGGCTCGTCAGGATATCGGCCATTTTCGTCGGGTAATACTTCAAACATCCAGGGGACGGCATCAACTCTAAAGCCAGCTACACCACGGTCCAGCCAATAGGTGAGAACACGCTTCATTTGGGCCACGACATCAGGATTGCGATAATTTAAATCGGGTTGTTTAACAGCAAATTGATGCAAGTAATACTGTTGTCTTTGCTCGTTCCATTCCCATGCGGAACCACGAAATGCTTGTAGCCAATTGTTGGGTGGTACTCTAGAACCGTTTTCACTTTTATAGCCATCATGCCAAACATAAAAATCCTCGTAGCCCCTTTCCCGATTGACGGATTTCTTAAACCATACATTTTCATCACTCGAATGATTAGGTACAAAGTCCATAATGATTTTAAGACCCAAATTCTTTGCCTCCTTTATCAGTTCATCAAAATCGTCTAAAGTACCATATTCGGGCTGTATGTCAAAGAAATCTGCTATATCATAACCAAAATCAGCCATAGGGGAGACATAAATCGGTGACAGCCAAGTGGCATTAACTCCTATTTCCTTAAGGTAAGACAATTTTGATGTTATGCCTTTTAAATCGCCAATACCATCACCATTGGAATCCTTAAAGGATCTGGGATAGATCTGGTAAAATTGAGAAATTTGCCACCAGTCTTTAGCGTCAGCCACTGCCTCGGTCGCTCCTCCTGAGCCCGTGCAGCTTTCAACCCGTATTTGATAAAAGCAAACAATTAATATATTTAAAATTAAATATTTTAAGTCCACCATACTGTCACCATTTCGCTTTTGATCTAGTCTAATTTTATAAGAATACTAATTTTTTGCTGGCAATGAAAATTGAATTTATATCATTCTAGTTTGTTTATATTCCTGTTTAATTTCCACTTGAAATTGATATAGAATTTTAAGCAAATAATCTCTCCAAACTCAAAACTCACTTTGAAATCAAGTGTTTTGTTATCTTTTTCTCAATTGTTGTAAATAAAATGCACATTTTTACAATTTAATAGATTTTTATTTAATTAGTAAATTTAAATGAAAATGTATGGTTTCAGGAATCCGTCATTCGGGAAAGAGGCATGATGGCTATAAAAGTGAAAACGATTCTAGAATACCACACAACAATTGGCTACAAGTTTTGCGTGATTCCGCTTGGGAATGGAATGAGAAAAGACAACAATACTATTTGCATCAATTTGCTGTAAAACAACCTGATATAAATTATCGCAATGCATTGAGGAAGATTTAAGTTCTTTCTGGTTTCTGATGAAGAAAACACGTTTTTGAATATAAGTTAATGAAGTATGATTTCTGGTTAATTGGTCTAGTTACGTCCTGTGTAGATGCAAAAAAATGTCTTAAGACTTGAATCTTGTATTGTTGCTGGCTTATCGAGTTACACCTTTTCTTTAAAATAACCCCAAAGAAAGAAGTCCAAATGCGTCAAATAACATGATCTTGGCGGCCAATTGACTTCGGCAACACGTGAGATAACACGGCCATTGAATTTGTTGCGCAAAAGAGTTGCTTTTTAAAAGCAACAATTATGCAATTACTTGTGCTTAAACTAAGGCAAATTAACTTTTCAGGTGGCGTTGATAACACAGCTGAGCTAAATTTTTTCATACTTGAGAGAGAAATTACAAAATAGCTTGTGTTTTTGCCATATCGACCAACAAAAGTAGAATAAAAGAAAAAAACACATTTTGTTTTTATTGTTGTACTTGTCAAAGTATTGCCCAAGGATAATTTATATAAGGTGGTCGCGAAGATTAATACATAAAAAAAGTGTATCTGGCACTGTCAAAAACAAGTACAAAATGTAAGCAAATAAACATCACTGACAAAAACAATGCGTAAATTCAATTTAAAAAATTGTAAAAAATAATAATGAAATCGCCTTGGTTTTAACTTTAATGTAATCACAGAAAAAATTCTCCAACATTTTTCACCAATTAAAGCATTAATCAAAAATAAAATCGGTTTTAATTTAAAATTTAATCAAGTAAATTAAATTCTGTGGTCATCTTTTGATGAAATCGCCTTGGTTTAAACATAAATGCAAACCCAGAAAAAATTCTCCAAAATTTTTTACCAATTAAAGCATTAATCAAAAATAAAATCGGGTTTAATTTAAAATTTAATCAAGTATATTAAATGTTTAATCAAGTGAATTAAACGTTTAATTGATACTATTAATTTGTTTACTGGTGCAAATTTTATTAATTTTTTTTATTAATATTACAACTTTTTTTAATTGAAATCGATTTTTATTTTTCTCTGTGATAAATGTATAGCGTTGTAAACGGTGGGGACTTGTCGTTAAAAACTCAAACAAATTTTGAATTTTTGTATCATCCGAAAAGATGTTGTTGGAACCATAGTGCAGCTCGGTAACCACGATAAAAATCGTGCGGATTTCCGCTCGCATTGACATGCTGAGTATGCTTATCTTAACTTTACCCGGCTGTAAAAAAGATATGTTTGGTTCCCTTGGAATGATACTGTAGATCATTCGGCCTTCTAATTCCATTCCGGATATATTTATGAAAGTATCTCACGTTATCCCACTATTTCAAGAGAATAGAGTTTTTTAAAGTGGTATTTCTACAGTCAGCAAGACATATTTATTACAAGGATGAAGATAAAAAGTCAAAGTGAAAATAATTATTCTAATAATTAAGATTTTTTTTAATTTTACTATAATATACATATTTCCGTTATAAATTTAATCAGATTCTACTATAATGGCCTCATTGCCTTGAAGATAAACATTATTTAAAGTGACCAAGTCGCTGTTGAAGAAAAGTAGAAATAAATAAAAATGAATTTAATAAAACAAAGGAAAAACTAACCCTTCTTTTCTAGTAGAAATAACATTCGAAATTTTTGTCTTAAAAGTACCACTGGCCTTAAGAATAGTCGTCACATCTGCCGAGGTGGCATCATCCAAAACATTGGCCAAAAGTATATACGTTTTTTCGTTTGGCAGATATCTGAACATAAGAAAATTTGTTTTAATTTTCTATAGATTTTAAAACAATTTCTTACCTCTTTATGGCGACTATATTGTCCCCAACATTACCAAATTGTATGTTGCCATTCTGGATGGTCTTGGTTTGTCTGAGACTGGACATTTGCTTGTAGACATTTAAATGACTTTTCGTTTGAGCGGTCTCAGTTTGGACATTAACTGTAACATAGTTGGGATTAATAGGCAGCCACGTTTTGCCAGTAGTTGAGAAACCAGCATTGGCATCTGCTGACCATTGAAAAGGTGTACGTGCAGGATCTCTGGTAAATTGTTCGTAAATATCGGGGTTTGAGTTGCAAGCAGCAGGATCTACACTATCTTCCCAGGATACATCATAATCGACCATACCGATTTCCTCACCCTTTTTTAGAATTACCAGGAAATTGAGATGTTTTAGGGTTAAAAAAATTTAAGTTATTTAAACTTACCATATAGGTGATGCTAACGCCGGGTAAAAACATTTGCAACATGTTCATAAGATCGATACGATTCTCTCCATAACGACTACCCACACGACGTTTGTCATGATTGCCCATCTAAAAGTAAATATGAAATTTCAATTCGCGAAGTTTAACATGCACAACAAATTTTAAATTATGCAAGTTTAAATAAAAACTTTTTGTTGTAATATTGCTTTGTTTATTGTTGGAAAATAATTGTTTCAAGACTCTCAAACTATCGCACAGATAAAAATATAACAATTATTAAGTAGCGGGAATTGTTGCCAACATTTTACGGATAACAATACGCAAATCTTAAGAAATAAATGCCTAAAAATTACTTAAGGTGGGTTAATCCATGCGTTTCGAAAATATTTTTTGTCCGGAGAATAATTTTTTACTGAGAGTGTTCTGCAGAACGGTTCCCCCATTTCAGAAAATTTCTCTGGAAAAACAAAGCTACCATATGGCTTACAGATGTAAACAATTATACAAAATGGCAACACAACTAACAAGCCACTTATTTTGAATTGTATTCTAAAAGTGTGTTAAAGAAAATGAACGAAAAAAGGAAAGTGATTTTATCACTTTTAATTAATGATTTTATTATTTTTAATTCTGATGCAAGAATGTGGTGATTCTTGAATCATGTAAATTCAACCCAGGTTTATTATTTAATTATTCAGCAAAAAAACAATAATTTCAACTTTAATGAACAAATTGAAAAAAGTGGCAACTCAGTTCATTATGTTCTGAACAAAAATTAAAATAAAATATATTCAAGAAGAAACTTGCCGAACAAAATAATTTCTCTCTCTCTCTCTCAAAAGTAAGACGTCATAATCAATATAGAGAAAATTTTGTTCGTAACGGATGTGTGAATCGAGCTTCAATTATGGCTTAACAAGACAGATATTATGAAGAAATTAATTGAATTAAAAAGAACACTGGTTTATACCCAGTCTTAGTTAGAAAGAACATTAATTAAAAGTGATATCTATCATAGAGTTATAATATCATTAAATATCAGATCATACCCCTATAAAAAAATTCAATCTTCACATTTACAAATTCAAAGATCTTAACTTACCACCCAATTTGCTGTTTTCCCTGCTGGCATATTGTCAAACCAAGACTTAATAACCTTTACAAATCCTGGAGCCTTAAGATCAGTATTATTTTGACTAGGATTGCCGCCACTTATAAATTGGAAGTTGAAAGGAATTTGAGCGCCATCTGCAGTCTTGTTGCCATACATAAGCATAACTTGTTCCAAAGACGACCAAGTTTCAATCATCAGTACTCGTGTATCACCACCATGAACTCTTTGATAGTCCTGTAACAAAGTATGCCACTGATAAACCATATCAATTGTTTCAGGTTGATCTTGAGTATAGATATGCAAAAGATAAGCAGAATCTTCTGGATCATCGGTATAACCACTGAGGGGCTCGTCGGGATAACGGCCATTTTCGTCGGGTAGAACTTCAAACATCCAGGGGACGGCGTCAATTCTAAAGCCAGCTACACCACGGTCCAACCAATAGGTTAGAACACGTTTCATTTGGGCCACGACATCAGGATTGCGATAATTTAAATCGGGTTGTTTAACAGCAAATTGATGCAAGTAGTATTGTTGTCTTTGCTCATTCCATTCCCAAGCGGAACCACGAAAAGCTTGTAGCCAATTGTTGGGTGGTATTCTAGATCCGTTTTCACTTTTATAGCCATCATGCCAAACATAAAAATCCTCGTAGCCCCTTTCCCGATTGACGGACTTCTTAAACCATACATTTTCATCACTCGAATGATTGGGTACAAAGTCCATAATGATTTTTAGACCTAAATTCTTTGCCTCCTTTATCAGTTCATCAAAATCGTCTAAAGTTCCATATTCGGGCTGTATGTCAAAGAAATCTGCTATATCATAACCAAAATCTGCCATAGGGGAGACATAAATCGGTGACAGCCAAGTAGCGTTGATTCCTATTTCCTTAAGATAAGACAATTTTGATGTTATGCCTTTTAAATCGCCAATACCATCACCATTGGAATCTTTAAAGGATCTGGGATAGATCTGATAAAATTGAGAAATTTGCCACCAGTCTTTAGTGACAGCCACTACATTGGTCGCTCCTCCTGAGCCAGTGCAGCTTTCAACCCATATTTTATAAAAGCAAACAATTAATAAATTTATAATTAAATTTTTAAGGTGCACCATTGTGACACCTTTTGATCTAGTGTAATTTTATGAGAATACTAATTTTCTACTGGAAATGAAAATTAAATTTATATCATTTTAGATTGTTTATATTCTTGTTCAATTTGCACTTGAAATTGATATAGAATCTTAAGTAAATAATCTCATCAAGTTCGAAACTCATTTTGAAATCAAGTGTTTTTTTTATCTTTTTCTCAATTGTTGTTAAAAAATTGCACATTTCTGCATTTAGTCAGCAAGTAAATAGATTTTTATTTAATTAATAAAATAAAATCGATAAAAGTATTGAGGAATATTCAAATCTCTTTTGGCATAATTTAGTCATTATTTTTAAATAGTTGGTGAAATAGGAAAGTCCTGTCAATTAGTAAAGTTACGGCTTCTTTATATACAAAAAATCGGAAAAAATATTTAAATATTAAATGTGCACGGAAAGAAGGTTATTTTCTAAAGTAATCCATTTCGTTCCTTAAAACAAAAATTATTTCGTTCGTATTATAAATAAAGAAATATTTTGCTTAAATCAAGCCACACATACATTTATTTAGCATAAGTAATTTCAAGCTTAGGCAATATTTTCTGATGATTTAGTAAATAATTTTTTCCGTGTTCATTGATTGACATCGAAGTGATTTTGCTTTTGAGCAATAAAAAAGATCACTATACTAAATTATGGTCAAAGCAGTTTTTATAAGTAATTGCTATACAGACAAAAATTTTTGCGCCAGTAAAAGAATTAATCAAAAATAAAATCAGTTTTAATTAAATATTTAATCAGGTGAATTAAAATTTTAATCAAGTGTATTCAATTTTTTATTGACAATATTTCAATTATAATTTCCAGTCATATTAGTTTTTTTCTTACTCATATTAAACAAATTTGTGCAACATTTAAGGCCAATCGGTGCAATTTGTCACCAATTAATGTTAGTTTTTGTAACAAAAATATCAATTTTTTAGGAAGGTTGTTCCACATTTGGTTTATTACTCTTTTCCTACTAAACCGATTGTGCTTGGCTTTAATTTCCAAACTGCCTAGGAGAACTAGAATTGGATACCAATATTGTTCTTTTATGTTGAGACATTCGAAATATGAATTGTTAGTGTTTACGGTTCGAAATGTCAACTATTTCTAATAAAACCATGAAGAACAACAACAAAACATTGTGAAACCAAAACTAATTTCTTGTATTTATTTATATTTTTTTGCATTTGTTTATTAAATAACATTATAAGAGTGAAAACTTATAAGCAAAATATAAATTTTCCATTCCTGAATTCTTCTTGTGCTTTTGAAAAACCAAAACTAAGGCGAATTTATCGACATTGTGGCGGCTATACTACGACAAGTACATCAATAAACAGAACATTATTTAGCGTTCGACTCACACGCCCACGAACGATATACAATTCTTTAGTGTTTGTGTATACGAAGATAACCCTTATTACCGTTCGTAACTATTTTCATGAAAGGGCCGAACATTATATAGTGTTCTGTTCTTTGTTAAAAAACAGAACAATTGTAGTGATACTGTAACTTTTAACTGTATATACCCACACCACAATAGTGGAGAGGGTATTATGCATTTGTGCTGATGTGTGTAACACCTTAAAATATTGCTCCTAGACCCAACTTAAAGTATACCGATCGACTCAGAATCTGAGTCGAACTAACGATGTCCGTCCGGCTGGCTGGCTGGCTGGCTGGCTGTCCATGTAACCTTCTGCGCAAAGTATAGATCGCAATTTTGGAGATAATTTGATAAAATTTGGGACATAGGTTTTTATTGGCACAAGGGCCACACAAGGTCTATTGAAAATGGGCCGAATCGTAAGACCACAAGGGAAGATAGGGGGAAATTTCTTCCTCTCAGAAACTATCAATCCGATATTAATGAAATTTAAAACATAGATCGAACCATATTTATATGGGCACAAAAGGTATGCATTTTTTAAAAAAATAGGACCACGAGGGAAGATAGGGTAAATTTCTGCCTCTCAAACCGATTTTTATGAAATTTAAACCATAGATAGGTCCATATCTATATGGACACATAAGATATACAGTTTTTTAAATATAGGACCACAAGGGGAGGTAGGGGGCAATTTTTGCCTCTTACAAACTTTCAAACCTAATTTAATGAAGTTTATAAACATAAACAAATCCATATATATAGGGACACATAAGCATGATGTGTTTTTAAATACTGTGGTGTAGGCTATCATATGGTCGGACTTGACCGACTATACTTTCTTACTTGTTTTTTTTTTCGTATGTGTATTTTGTTTTTGTAAAAAATTATTGGTTTTTTCCAGCCAAAAGAGCGCTAAGCACAACAGAAACGAACGAACACTAATGAGCTGAACCAAACACAATGAAGCTTGTGGTTAAAAAAAAACCGAACGGAATTAAATGTTCTTATCTTTTGTTGAGTGGGATAAGAACTGTATTATTTTTGTGTATGAAAGATTTTAAACAGGGAAACGTTATTTTTAATGATTTTCTACACAAACACTTTAAGCTTTTGTGTTTTCCACAAATTTGCCGAACCGAAGACTAAGGAGCGATATTGAGTGTTTATTTTCAAACACAAAACACAACATTGTATTTTTATTGTTGCTTTAGTTCAGTGATAACCAAGCCCCGAACTAAGAAAGCTCCGAACGCACGCACACAAAGATATTATGTGATTGTGTGAGGTCGCAGAGACTGATGATAGTCTGATAATTTGAAACGAACAAAGTTGTTGTATACATGTGAATTGCCGACCGTGTCTGTGTGAAAAATACGATTATTGACTGGCTCGCGAGTCTATGGAGTGGTTATCACTGCTTTAGTTGGTCGATACGCCAATTAACATAAGAAACTTTTGACATTTCTTTCTCTTAGTGAGAAAAAAGTAGCTTAGCAGTGTTTTTCACGCCAACTGAACAGTGAGTTCGCCTGGCTTCAACTCTGATGGAAAAAACTATTTTTTTCTTTAGAAAAATTTCAAAACATTCGAATTTCTTTGCGTTTGTTTTTTGACATTTCATAACAAATTGTTTTTACACTTTCATACATTTTGAATTAAGTTAAGATTTTGACATGTCGTAATACTCAGTATGTTATTGTTAAAGCGCTTTTAAATCTGAGATTATTGGTTCATATTTGCTAAAAACCCCTCGTTACAGACCATTTAAGACAAAAACCAAATTTCTGCCACCACAGTTTTCTGTCACTTTTAATCTTACTAAAAAGCTTGCCACTCAAAATAAGGGCGTTATTAAAAAAAAAAAATACCCATGTAAATTTTGTTTATTATTTTTAAAATTTTTATTTTATATGATCAATATTTTAAACAAAAGAGTATTCGGATTCTATTACAATCGCCTCAAAGCTGTCTAAGAAGACGTTTTTCAAATTCACTAAGTCACTGTGAAATAAAAAGATAAATATCATTTAAACTTGTTTTTCCTCTTATCTGCGAAATTAAAATCTTACCCTTCCTTTCTAGTTGAAATAATATTGGAAATTATAGTCTTATAGGTACCTTTCGCCTTAACAATGCTGGTCACATCTACAGAAGTGGCACCAGACAAAACATTGGCCACTAGTATATAACTTTTTTCCTTGGCCAGAGATCTAAATAGAAGGAAGAAGTTTGATAGCTTTCGATTGACTAAGTTCAATTTTCTTACCTTTTTATAACCAAAACATTTCTACCAACATTTCCATATTCAATGTTACCGTATTGCAAAGTTTTCGTCTGTCTTAGTTTTGACATTTGCTTGTAGACACTTAAATGACTTTTCGTTTGAGTTGATTCAGTTTCAACATTCACCGTTACATAGTTGGGATTAATAGGCAGCCATGTATTTCCAGTAGTTGAGAAACCAGCATTGGCATCTGCCGACCATTGGAAAGGTGTACGTTCGGGATCTCTGGTAAATTGTTCGTAAATATCTGGGTTTGAATTGCAAGCAGCAGGATCTACACTATCCTCCCAGGATATGTTCAAATCGGTCATACCGATTTCTTCGCCCTTTTTTGTTTGAAGAAATATATACGTTTTTAAATGTAGCAGATTAGAGGAGAACTTAAACTTACCATATAGGTAACGCTAATACCGGGCAGAAACATTTGTAACAAATTCATAAGATCAACACGGTTCTCGCCGTAACGATTACTAACACGGCGTTTATCGTGATTGCCCATCTAGAAGAGTAAGTAGTTTTGTGTTTAGAAATTTTTTAAGTTTTTAACAGGGTGATCTGCTAATGCAATTTAAAAATATATACTCACCACCCAATTAGCTGTTCTGCCGGCTGGCATATTATCAAACCAAGACTTTATGATCTTCACAAAACCTTCAGCATTTAGGTCGGTATTGTTTTGACTACTATTGCCACCAACCATAAATTGAAAATTAAATGGAATCTCAGCTCCCTCTGCGGTCTTATTTCCATACATTTGCATAACTTGCTCCAAGGAGGCCCAAGATTCAACCATTAATACCCGCGTTTCACCACCATGTTTCTTTTGATAGTCCTGCATCAAGTTGTGCCACTGATAAACCATATGAATTGTTTCGGGTAGATTTTGGGTATAAATATGTGAAAGGTAGTTTGGATCTGCAGTGTCATCTGTTGTACCACTTAGAGGTTCATCAGAATAACGGCCAGATTCGTCGGGCATAACTTCAAACATCCAGGGGACGGCATCAATCCTAAAACCTGCTACACCACGATCCAACCAAAAGGTTAGAACACGTTTCATTTCTTCCACCACATCGGGGTTGCGAAAATTTAAATCGGGCTGCTTGATATCGAATTGATGTAAATAATATTGTTGTCTTTGTTCATTCCATTCCCAAGCCGAACCACGAAATGTTTGCAACCAATTACTGGGTGGTATTCTCGAGCCATTTTCTCTTCTATAACCATCATGCCAGACGTAAAAGTCTTCAAAACCCTTTTCCCGTTTAACGGATTTTACGAACCATTCATTTTCATCACTCGAATGATTGGGCACAAAGTCCATAATGATTTTTATATCCAAATTATTGGCTTCCTTAATCAGATCATCAAAATCATTTAGGGTACCGTATTCAGGTTGTATATCATAGAAGTCTGCAATATCGTAACCAAAGTCGGCCATAGGTGAGACATAAATCGGTGACAGCCATGTAGCATTAATGCCAATTTCCTTAAGGTAAGATAACTTTGATGTTATTCCCTTTAGATCCCCAATGCCATCCCCATCAGAGTCCTTAAAAGATCTGGGATATATTTGGTAAAATTGTGATATTTGCCACCAATCCTTGATATTGGCGTCGTCTTGACCAGCACTGATTTCTGCCCATATGTTATGGGTACAAATGAGTAAAATATTTAATAATATTAATTTTGGGCGAAACATTATTAAATATTTTTTTTAGTTTCGTTCGCTCTTAAGAGACCACTGAATTACTTATTTAGTTGTGAAGTGAATTTAAAGGTGTTTTTTTCATTATTTTATTGATACATTGAAATAAATAATCTTAATAAATAATCTCTATCAAACGGAAAAAAATCATTTAAATCATTTGTTATCG
The DNA here is from genome assembly GCA_930367215.1 of Pollenia angustigena. NCBI lineage: Eukaryota > Metazoa > Arthropoda > Insecta > Diptera > Polleniidae > Pollenia > Pollenia angustigena. The sequence continues at coordinate 12,983,654 of OV884060.1, read as the reverse complement.
TCTTATACATACCAAATTCACCATAGTGTAGGGGGTATAATGCGTTTGTGCTGGTGTTTGCTACGCCTTAAAATATTGGTTCAAAACTAACCTTTATGTATCACATTTTCCCGCTCTTTGGAAACCCAGTGCACAAAGTACAGGTCGCAATTTCAAAAAAAATATAGAAGTTTTATTTGCCGTAAGAACCAAGACTATTGCAAATAGTTAGAATTGGTCTATAGTTACACATAGTTCCCATACAAGCTTCCGTCCGGAAAAGAGCCAATGTGCTCAATCTGTCTTCTTCTTCTATCTTTTACCTTCTACATATATAATATATAAAAATTTTCACCTTTTATTTAAATCTAAAACATAGAAGGATCCCTACTTATATGTACACATTGGCTATAAATTTAAATAAAAATTGAATCACGAGGGGAGTTAGGGGACAGTTTCTGCCTCTCCGAAACTATATTACAGATATTATTGAGTTTTAAAACATAGAAGAACCCCTTCTTATATGTACACATTAGATATATATTTAAAAAAATAGGATCACGAGGGGAGTTAGGGGGCAGTTTCTGCCTCTCCGAAACTATCTTACAGATATTATTGAGTTTTAAAACATAGAAGAACCCCTTCTTATATGTACACATTAGATATATATTTAAAAAAATAGGATCACGAGGGGAGTTAGGGGCAGTTTCTGCCTCTCCGAAAATATCAAACAGATTTTATTGAGTTTTAAAACATAGAAGGACCCCTACTTATATGTACACATTGGCTATACATTAAAATAAATAGGATCACGAGGGAAGTTAGGGTCAGTTTCTGCCTCTCCGAAACTATCCAAAAGATTTTATTGAGATTTAAAACATAGATAGATCCCTATTTAGATAGACAGGTTTGAATGTATTCAAAGATAGAATGGGGGAACGTAGTAGCAAACGTCGGGTATCCGCTAGTTTAGAACAAATTTGGTCCATCTTTATCCTATTGTAATCTAAATTGTCCTCATACAGATGTAGATATGGGCATTTCCGTCAAAAGGCCCACCGTGACCGAAAATTTAAAAGTTATTAAAAGCTGATTAATTTACGATATTGTTATAGAGAAATATTTAGATTTTACTAATTTTATAAATTTACCAATAAATTTGTTCACTTAGATGAACAATCAGACTGCAAAGTTATGCAAACTTAATTTCTTATATGTTAGAATGTTTTATTGTATGTTTTCTTTAATATTATCTTCCTTAAAAGAGGTGATATTTGATAAAAATTATACCAAAAAAATTTTCTTACATGGTCTGTAATCTAAGGTAGAGTTCAAAGAGAAATATGTTATTCGGATTAACGGTAAATTTTTATTTTGTTTTAATCATTATTCAGTTAAATTATATGGACAAAATTTCAAGATCGAAATGTCACGTATCGACCCAGATTTTGGCTTAAAAAAAAAAAAAAAAATTACATAAGATTTTGGAAGTAGTTTGAGTAAAAAATTGTGCTGAATAACGCCTTTTTATACATGGCCACAAAAACTACTTCTGTTTTTTCACGTTCGAACCGCTATTTCTTTTGCCATTATCTTTGACCTAGAATCGCACCCTCCATAAACTTTTACATAGATAACAGTGCTTTCTTAGTCCTATAATTTAAGGCTTAAGAGAACGTAAAAATATTTGTTGCTTAAAATGTTATTGCATTTTTGATGCGTACGACCGTCACGGTCAACACTTTGGATTAACCCATATCTTGATAATATTAAACAAAAAGAACGAAATATTAACCTCAAATTATAATATTCATTTGCCGGGTCCATGATTGCTCATGGATCCCAATTATAGAACACTCTCTACAAATTTCTTTAAATTCTGTAGTGTACACAGAAAAAATTATTTTTCCAATTCAAACAAAAAATTTGTAGAATCGAACAATTTTTTGTCTAAAATCGGTCCCACAAACAAATTCGCATATTCAAACAATTTATTTGCATTTTGTTTATTGAAAAAAACGCCGATTTTTTCAAACAAATAATTTTACAGAATCAAACAAAAAGTTTACTGAAATTCATATAAATTTCAAGCAAATATTTTTGCTGAATCAAACAAAAAAGTTTTGGCACAAGCAATGACGCGCACACAAGCAAGCACTGTTGGCAGAGCGGCCCGCCCGGCTGGCTTTGAGACACATTTTTTTGTTGGAATAATTTTTGAACGAAGTCATATTTATACTCACAGTGTTTTTCTTTATCACTCACTGTTGCTTTATCCTTTCCTTTGCTAATGAAGAAGAAATTTAACCAAAAACGGCGGCAGACCGACTCGATATGTTTTCCGCCATCATTCTATTTTTGTATTTGATGTATTTAAACAAACTGTTTGAAAAAATTGAATACGGGATTTTGTTTTTTTTTTACCAACTTTGAAACCAACCAAAAATTTATTTTGTTTCTTATAATGTGTTTTTTCTGTTGTTTAAAAAAAATGAAACGTTTTTTTACCTGCTATTGCTTTTGTTGTTTTTTTTACTACAAACCTCGTCACGCTATTTTATCATTTTTCTTATTGCTGTACTTTTTTAAAGCGTCCAAAAATAGAATGCATGTGTTTTTTGTTGTAGTTCTTATATTTCCCTGCAAATAATAGGACCAGTCCAAACACGCGTGTAAAGAGTAGTCCACAAGGGACCAGGACTAGTCCACAAGTAACCCAAACGTATGGAAAAAACCTGGTCTATTTAACATTACGATGTCCTAGGAGAGGACCATATAACCCACCTTTGGACCAGTAAGGAGTAGTTTTAAAACTACTCCATGGTATATTCAAGAGGATTAGTTTTGAAGTCGTTTAAACACGAAAGCATGTCGTTAAAAAACGAAGACATGTCGTCTCACTACAAACACTTTTTAACGATGGCATGGTCCATGCTTGCATTACATCGGACTAGTCCATGGAGTAGTCCATTTTATCAAAATGGGTCAGGTGGTCCAATTTTATTTGCAGGGTTATCATAAAGAAGTGTTGCTTACAATCAATAAAAAAATGCAAAAAGACGACAACATTAAAGAGCGTTAAATATTTCATACAAAATTATGAAAACTTCAAACCAATAGCGCGCTTATTAAATTTTTGAATAGTTGTCCACATTTTTGTTGGTTAAATAAAAATCAAACAAAAATATTGATTGAATCAGTAAAAAAATTTGGAGAAATCAAAAAAATTTTCAAACAAGCGTTTGTTTGAAAATAATTCGGCAATAATTTTTTCTGTGTAGGATATCAAATGGTCGGTTTTGACCGGCTATACTTTCTTACTTGTTTTTTTTTTTAATTGTTGTATATATTTCTGTATTGAAACAAGTTTAGATTTAATTTAAATGACACAAAATAAAAAGTTTTTTTTTTTTTGAGAAAATGCAGTCTTTTGCTAAAATAACAACTTTTGAAGAATAATAGTAACGAAAGAATTTAGTACATAAGTCAAAAAAAAAAATTTTAAAAATAATATTAAGGAAATAATTTGGACTTCCCAGTAAAAACTTCGCCCACAAAATAATGTGTTGAGTAATCAGAGAAACATAAACGAACTACTTACGATTCTACTGAAAGAACAAATGAATTTTACAAGGGAAGTCCCAAAATGAACGCATTCAAAAGTAAGTCATTATTTTTAAGTAGAATTGTAAGTAGTGCTCGTATATTTTTCCGATTACTCAACACATTATTGTGTAGGCGAAGTTTTTACTGGGATGTATATAAATATAAATATGTATAAGTTTCTTTTGCAAAAGTCAATTTTTGCCAAAAATAAATAGCTTTAGAAAAAAAGGGGGGGGGGGGGATGTAAGAAAAGATAAACTGACTGTTTATTGTTGGTGTTTGGTTTAAGCTTTGATATTGTTACAAGTATGACTTAGAGGGTTTATAATTCTTATTCGCTTTAGGGTTTTATTTGTTTAATATTTTTGGCTTTTCTAAAATCTTTGGAAAAGGTTTCCTGATAAGCTGGCCTTAGCAACCCGTGAAATGCGCATAGAAGCTAGCTTTCCCTCAACAATAAATTTCAGTGTATTTATCAAACATGAAAAATTGGGAATTTAGCACGTCATACGGATATCGTGTTAATAAAAAAATTTATAACTGAATAAAATAACGATGTTTGGAGAAAAAAAACTGGATTTAGGAGAATAAAATTTGACAATAGAAAATGCTCTTGTTCTGCCAAGCGCTAATAGTATATTTTAAAATGTAAGCGCAAATTAAAGAATAACGTAAACAATAAAAATTTCTGTATGTAAAGCTGATCGTTACATTGAAAAATTGTTATATGCACTGAAAAGCTGTCAAAAATTTGTTATTTGCATATACGAACTCGCCATATGGAATTCATGTGTTCAGTAACTGATATGGTAAGCGAAACTTTGACTTTTCTCCCTTAAAAACCTGCTTAGTTGAAAGCTTAATTTCTTTTTATTGGGATAGGAGATTTTTTGTGAAAAATTCGATTTTGTTTAATATTAATTTTTTTCTAATGCAGAAATCAGGTTTTAGTAAAAAAATTGTTTTTAATAACATTAATTTTTTTAATTAAAAAATCGTTTTTTTATAAAAAAAGAAATTAGGATTTAATAAAAAAGTCGGTTTCGGTAATGAAATTGGTCTTATTTAGTTCCATAGGATTAGAAATCACACAACTTGAATTTGAAATAGATAAGTAAAAAAAAACTGGAAATCACTTCATCAAATTTTGTAAAACTCGAACTACAATTTAACGTAGGTCCTATATAAAGCCCAGTCATTAGTGATCCAAAAAGCGTAAAGTTCAATACTCTAGTCGTGAAATTTACTATATAATTTACTATACTATATAATTTACTATACTATATATTTACTTAACTAAATTTGCTGCTGAAAATCACTTTTATAAGCTTAAAACCGAAACTAACTATACTATTATTAAATTGAAATAGGGTGCAATTAAGTTTTTATTGACTAGAAATAAAATCATTAAACTATTTTATAATGGGCCCATAATTTAATATACAGATGTAGGTCTGATATAATGCGTACTTTTGGAATTTAACTTAAATAAGATTCAAATCGCAGCAACTTTTATACTCAAATAAACAAAAAAAAAAAAAAAAAAAAAAGCTATCCGTACTCAAATCAATCCGAAGCAGGTATTAAAAGTACGGTAAGTACTAATTTTCTTGAATCAAGAACAAAACGATTGATTCAAGTACGGATTTTCAATCGCGAAATACTCAAATTATCCATATTCAATCCCAATTTCGTATTTGAAATAATCCGAAAATTAGATTGATTAAAGAAAAACTAAGATTGAATCAAACTCAAAATGCGCTTGATTCAAGAATTATAAAGTTGATTCAATTCCGAATTCGTACTTGAAATAAACCAAAAGTGAAATTAGAAGGAGAATTTTATTATGATTGATTTACTTACCCGTTTTACATCTTACAGGATTTTAATTATAAAACACCAGCATCATTCCCGATATGGTTTTTACTTTAAAACCTTACAGCCGTATTCATAACAAAAAGTTAGCCACAGTTTGTACACTACGAACAACGAGCTGCTAACTAGAATGCCGATTAAGCTAAGCAGCTTGTTGGCACAGAGTTAATTCATAACAAACTTTTCTCCATCTGCCAACTTTTAATAAATCAACTCTGAATGTTAATGATGCCACATTGTATTACTCAAAAATGCAACTCGTTTGCATTAAACATCGCTGGTTTGTCATTTTTTTTGTAAATTTTTTTTGTTTTTTTCTCCACATATAACAATTTTAAAGGTTTTTAAATTAAAATAAAAAAAAGATATACAAATAAAATAATATAAAATAAAAGAGTAATAATTATAGTAGTTATACAGCTGTTTATCACAAGTTGGCAGCTCGTTAACAAGAGTTTAGCAAGTCGTTAGCCAGAGTTTGGGAAGTGTATTATAAATAAACTTTGTGCTAACTTCATGCCAAATTTTCATTATGAATACGGCTGTTAATGTACATAAATAACTGAAAATATAAACTAAATGAGAAGCAATAGTTGTCAATTTTACTTTTTAAACATGGAAATAATGTGTTTTCGTCTTGTTCTGTTGTTTTTGTTGTTTCTACACACAACAAGCAAATCGTTTTTTAACTACTTGTGTGGTGTTGTTCTAGTGTCTGCAACAAACTTTGATAAGTTAAATGAGATTAAAACGCTCACTTTGTAATTTTACTCTCAGTGTGTTACTACCAACGAAAAGCTTGTAACTTTTTTAATTGGTTTAAATTTTTCACTTATTTAAAGAAATTGCGGGATTGATTATCGGAAGAAATCCCATTAAGGATTGTTTTAAGTTAAGTTTTAGTGTTATTCGTACTTGATTTTTTGAGTACAACTCGTACTTAAAGTAATTTAAAAAAAAAACCTAATTTATCCAGAGTGTTTTTTTTTCTATGTAAAACTGGTTATCATAATTTATCATAGTTCCCATCCTGAAATTTTCTAGCTCTCCGTGCAGGGTATTAAAGATTCGGCTCAGCCGAGAATAAAGTACTTAACATTATTTTTGTTTATTTTATTTATTTATTGCATATTTTTTTTATGAAATTTTTATAATCGGTCTTAAATCATTTAAATATTTTAAAATATCTTATCGTTTACTTATCAAGATCAACATGTTTTCAATATGTAGTTGTTTTTGTTTTAGCAAAGAATACTGTAGAGATTGCTATAAAAGTAATTTTTCAGATAGATATAATTTTTGTTTTTGTAAACACGTATCCTCATGTGAGTTCTAGTGGAATTTTTTAATTATCACGTATGTAGTTACTTGCCCACTTATTCCTAACCAATTGGCGTCGTTATTAAGTGGAACAAAATAATCAAGAGCTTTTTACTTTTCATAGTTGTGTAGTTGAAATGGGTGGTATTGAGTGTTTTCTGTATGCGAAATTGTTAATAGAAAAAAGTTTTGTACATATAAATATACATAAGTATATTTCGCTCATTTGCTGCAACAGCGTCATAAGTCAAACATTTGACTTTATATGCCTACACAGAAAAAATTATTTTTCCAATTCAAACAAAAAATGTGTAGAATCAAACAATTTTTTGTCTGAAATCGGTCCTATAAACAAATTCGCATATTCAAACAATTTATTTGCATTTTGTTTATTGAAAAAAACACTGATTTTTTCAAACAAATAATTTAACTGAATCAAACAAAAAGTTTACTGAAATTCATAACTAAATTTCAAAATCAAAAAAAAAAAGGTTTTTGCACGAGCAATGATGCGCACACAAGCAGGCACTGTATTAGAAGATGATTGCAGACAGAACAGAGCGGCCGGTTGGCTTTGAGACACATTTTTTTGTTGGAATAATTTTTGAACGAAGTCTTTTTTTATACACACAATGTTTTTCGTCATCACTCACTGTTGCTGTATCCTTTCCTTTGCTAATGAAGAAGAAATGTAACCCAAAAACGGCGACAGACCGACTCAATATGTTTTTCGTCATCATTATATTTTTGTATTTGATGTATTTAAGCAAACAGTTTGAAAAAATCGAATACGGGATTTTGTTTTTTTTTAACCAACTTTGAAACCAACCAAAAATTTATTTTGTTTCTTATAATGTTGTTGTTGTTTCTGTTGTTTAAAAAGAGTGAAACGTTTTTTTACCTGCTATTTTTTTTTACTTTTTTTTTTTACTTCAAACCTCTTCATCTTTCTTACTGTTGTACTTTTTTAAAGTGTCCAAAAATAGACTATGTTTTTTGTTGTAGTTCTTATATTTCACATTAGGAAGTGTTGCTTACGATCAAATAAAAAAATGCAAAAAGACGACAACATTAAAAAACGTTAAATATTTCATACAAAATTATGAAAACTTGAAACCAATATCGCGTGTATTATATTTTTGAATGGTTGTCAACATTTTTGTTGGTTAAATAAAAATCAAACAAAAATTTTAATTGAATCAATAAAAAAATTTGTAGAAATTAAAAAAATTTTCAAACAAGCGTTTGTTTGAAAATAATTCGGCAATAATTTTTTCTGTGTAGTGCTGGTTCACACTCTTCAAGTTTTAAGGCCCAACTAAAATATGTGTAAGTTGGCTTAATCAATTGTGCGAATGCATGTGATTCATATGTGGTGAACCATATTGAACTTAAGAAAACTTTTTGGTTAATTTTACTAAACTTACATTTGCTTAAGAAAAGTGCGAAACAGATCGCGCTTTCCGTACGGATTAAATATTTTTTTGTTTTGTTTTTAAATGATATTTGGGAGGTTTTTTGTTAATTTGTAACAGTAGCTTAAGTCAGCTTAGGCATATTATAGTTGGTAATTTAGGGCCTTACCATAATATGCATAGCCGTGCTTAACCTACTGTTGCGCACTTTGCTTAACAAATGACAGTTTCATTAAACTTAACAAAAAGTTCCCGTAAGTTCAATATGGTTTGCTTCACATGATTTACATGTATTTGTTTAATCCAACTTAAGCACATTATGGTTAGGCATTTAGTCGTCAAGTCTTGAGTTTTTAGGAGAGAGGAAGGAAGAGAAATTAGAATATCTTTTCCCTTCTCTTTTACAAGCGCAAGAGTTGACGACTAAAGCTTCGTACAGACGATGGTCAGATCTTACAATGTTGTCATTTTTCTGCCAATGGTGCCATTGTCAGATGCATTAATTTTACACATCTTCCAAATGATAAGGAGCTTACAATGTTCCCACAGTTGCCAGACATTTTTAGACAATTTTAATGACAACATTGTTAGTTCTGACTATCGTCTGTACGAAGCTTAATGCTTTAAACACATTCGAGACAACAAGCTACCGACTTCAATATGTCAAATATAGAATACATGTGTGTATATGGCAACGATTATTTTCACGACGACACGGCTACATGGCTGCAGGTTGTTGTCTGTGCTTGTTTTGTCGATGTAGTCAAATTAAACTAATTTCTATTTTTGTCCACTACAAAACAGAAAAAGTGTTGCTAATAAAAAAATATTTAAAGATGAGTGCTTAAAAAACTTCATTTTTTTTTTTGTTTAACAGAAAAGAATCGGCTTGAAACAAGAATATCAACTCGGCTTAACATCAAATTGATATTTCTATGGCCATTTTCTCATTAGGCAATTATCTTTTTTCCCAACGAAAACCTGCACATTAAAGAAATTTGGTTTTCTCAATGTCTCATTTGCTTCGATTTTATCGAAAAGCTAACAGGCACTCATCTGCCAATTATTTATTTTCCTTTTATTTGCCGTACAGATAAATTCAATCAGCTGACTCCCAACTTTTACATGTATTTTGAGTGGCCTTGCCAGCTGAAAACAATGTTTTTTGTCGGTATATTGAGAAACCCAAAATCGTTAACGGACAGTTTATCGGTCCAATAAACTTATGTTGACATTAAGTAACAGGCAGTTTGTCGATACATTGAGAAATTGGCCAATATAGTTTTTAAGTATTCTTGAAAAAAGTTCTATAGGAACTTGTTTTTCGCGCCAACGCCACTAGTTAAGGAGCAAAATACTTTATCCATATTTCTTGAAGAAAAAAATTATTCCATAAAATATGGGAAACATTGGAAAAAGCTTGAAAATGTGTTTACATGGCGTTTAAAGCATATCGATTTACCAATTTAGAGGTAATATTATATATTCATACTCCGTGGCTGACATTTTTTTTACAATATTTAACCCTTAGATATTTACCTAATAAACTTTTCCTATATTGTGGGGTTTTGGCCTTGCGGAACACTTAATAATTTAATTATGTACATATTACAATAATTAAATATGTAATAATTACATAAATTATTACCACATATATATTTTTATTCAAACTTATAAATAAATTGAGAAATTTTCCAAAATAAAATTTTTTAAAGATTAATAATTATAAAAATCTATATGATGGAGTTACTAAAAATATGGCATATAAAAATATTAAAAAAAAATTTAAGTTTTGTAGAAAAATCTTTTAAAAAATATTTATTTTTGAAATTTGCTCTTAACGGGCTAATTAATAGGAATTTTTAATACATCTTGTGAAAGATATTTCGAAGTAGTTTATAATAATACCAATACTGCTTTGATCAAGTTTTAACCTAAAAAGTTATTGATTAGGGTACGTTCGTAAATGCAGTTGTTGGGTATCACTTGCGCAGAAGTAAAGTTTAATGTTCGAAAAAACATCACTTTTAAGACTCTTGGCGTGACTTTTTTGTGTCAAAAGTTTATTTTATGCAGTGATGCCGCAGCTCTGCAGCAAATTTTGGCAATTATTGCTGCAGTTAATTTTCTGAAGCAATAACTTTTAACATAAAAGAAATCGTTTTATTTTACTTTTGTGATGCTTTTTCTTAACATTTATAAGAAAACAGTAACTTGTTGGTTCAATATTTTTAATAAAATTTCACATCGTTATTGTGGATAACATTTTTACTATTATTTAATATTTGCTTATTAAACTTTTGAAATTCAAACTTTGCACAGCTGTTGTGCAGTAAAAAAGTATCAGCATCACAACTGCAACTGGTAATTACTAGAGTTGTCAACCGATTAAGAATAATTCGATTAATCGATCAAACAAAAACAATCTCTTGTTCGAATAATTTTAAAATGCCGATTTTCGAATAACGAATAAATCGATTAAATTATGTCGATTAATCGAACAATTTTTTTTTTATTAAAATATAAATTTATAATAAAAGACATAAGAAATAATAGCTTAGAATTTGATTTATGCTCATACGTTTTTAGCGATTTTATACAAAATGTAGGAAATTTAAAAAATATTGTAGATATAGTCCTGATTGTAATTATTCTCAATGTTTAGTAAGCAAAAACCGTGTTGAGTATTCATAGTATTTCAAAAATGTATTTTATGCTCTTATTAAACAAATCTTTGACCAACAATTGTAACAGCTGTTTTGTTTTTAAATCAAAAAATGTTCAAGAAATGGGATCTTTCACTCTCGGGTGAAAAACTTAGAAATAAAAAAAAGGCTAAAAAATACAGAGCTGTTATTGTATTATACATATATATTTTGTAAATTATATATAACTATGTTCACACTTGAGTTTTTAAACGCGTTTGAGCAAAATGTTGATTAAGTTAATCAGAACCGCTCACATTACATTTGAGATGGCAAAGATGACAGTTGATTAAAAAAACACAACAAACAAATTTATATTTCTTTAAAAATGGATACAAATACTTTTACAAAGTTATCAGAAGATTATTTTAAACATATTACAATTGTGAAAATTTTTGAATTATTTAAGGAAAAATAAAAACATTAAAAAGAGATCGTGGTCAGTTGTACACGTGAGGGGTACGTTCATGGTGACCGATTGATTCGATGTGATTAATTAAGTGATTGAGTTTTAATCATGTCAATTTGAAGTGCTTAACAAAGCACTTCAATATATGGTTAATCACCTCGATTTTGATGTGATAAGAACTTAATCACGTTCGAGTTTCTTAAACGCATTTAAGAACCCAAGTGTGAACATAGTATAAGTGATACAATATTACCATTGAAAACGATGTAGTATAAGATAATCCAACGACATCAAAAAAGGCCGAACTTGTTCCAATGGAAAATAACATTAAGACAGACAGCGGTTGTTATATAGAAGAAATTGTACGCAGAAGTTTGGCTGAAGATGGAAGGTCTGCAACCCCTTTATTTAAAAAATTTAATTTTTTTTTTAATTTTTTTATTCGTTATTCTCATCGATTAATCGAATAATTTTTCAGATTTGATCGTTGGATCGAACGAACAAAAACAATTATTTGAATTATTCGAACAAAGCTGAAAGGCGAATAATTGACAACTCTAGTAATTACGCATCAGCAACAACATTTTGCATCGGTGCAGCATTGATGAGTAGTTTTCATGCGTTAACGTACGTAGCCAAAGTGTTCTGAAACTTTAAAGACGAGCGTGGTATCGTTGACGTAATTTTTTTTTTTATTTTCAATGCAGTTTATATGTATTTTTTTATTTAATCTGCCGTTAAAATTATGTATATTGTTTATTACTTCCAAAAACAACAAAATTATAATATTAAATATGTTTTATAATAAATTCAATTGAATTGCTTTTACGTTATAAAATGTAATATAAATAAGTATTTATATATTTATAATCTTAAATTAAGTTTGTATAAAAGTCTGCAATTATGCATGTTTTTCATTTTATGAAATTAAAAAAAGTGGTAGTGGCACCACTGAAATATAAACACACAGTAAAAAAAACAGCTGGTTATATTTTTTCATTTGTAGCTGCCGTCTTCAACATAATTCAGTAGCTGACTACACGACTATAATTGCACCCAGCAGCATTTGTAGTCGTGTGTTCGTGTATCCTGCTGTGGTGAATGTGCTTAATGCATAAGACTTGAAGAGTGTGAACCAGAAATTAGTAAATCAGGTGTTTTATAAAGTGGTTATTATTTCATGTGAAGATATTGTATACTCAATTCTTGAGAGAAGAATAACATTTTCTTTAAAGTCGTAATCAATTGTCGTATGTAAAACTAATATATTTCAGTTATGACGATGGTGCAGCAAACGAGCGATATATTTTTATACTCACACCACAATAGAGAGGGTATTATGCATTTGTGCTGATGTGTGTAACGACTTAAAATAGTGGTCCTACACCCAACTTAAAGTATACCGATCTATTCAGAATCACTTTCTGAGTCGAACTAACGATGTCCGTCCGGCTGGCAGGCTGGCTGGCTGGCTGGCTGTCCATGTAACCTTGTGCGCAAAGTACAGGTCGCAATTTTGGAGATAATTTGATAAAATTTGGGTCATAGAATCTTATTGGCCTATTGAAAATGGGCCGAATCGTAGGACCACGAGGGAAGATAGGGGGAAATTTCTTCCTCTCAGAAACTATCAAACCGATTTTAATGAAATTTAAAACATAGATAGAACCATATCTATATGGACACAAAATGTATAAGTTTTTAAAAAAATCGGACCACGAGGGGAGATAGGGGCAATTTCTGCCTCTCAAACCGATTTTAATGAAATTTAAAACATAGATAGATCCATATCTATAGGACACATTAGCTATGCAGTTTTTAAAAAATAGGACCACAAGGGGAGGCAGGGGGCAATTTCTGCCTCTTACCGATTTTCATGAAGTTTATAAACATCGATAAATCCATATTTACATGGACACATAAGCATGATGTGTTTTTAAATACTGTGGTGTAGGGTATCATATGGTCGGGCTTGACCGACTATACTTTCTTACTTGTTATGTATATTCTCGTGTCTTATTTACTTAAGGTGGCCTCGATATTACAACAAAAACATTTTGTGTATTTTTTCCATATTCAGTTTGAGAATCATAATATACTGCAGCGACGTGCATAAAAACCAACCTTTATACTAAACGCACACAAACAAACAATAAACAGCTGACTTATCAAGGCCACCTTTTATTAATCACAACATCTATATTCCACTTTAGAAAGTTTGACTTTTCAATTTTAATTATTTATTTTAAAAAGTTTTGTTGAATATTTTGTCAACATTTTCTGCCAACTCTGTTAACAAAATATTGATTTTAAATAAAGTTTATATTATTTAGGATTTCGGGTGTTGATAAGAAAATTATATTCTTACTTAATGCACATACAAACAGTTAAGCCCCGATTGACTTTGTAAGTGGCACTGAAAAATTTTGAAAAGCGAATTTAAAATTCCTTATTTATTGCTATGAAGGCACATTTCGTAAAAACCGTTAAGTGCTTTATGCTCGATATAAAAAAATTTAACGGGCTTTACTAAAGTTGTAGTTTTATCAGAAAAACAAAAGCTTTATTCTGATCTAAATACGGAGTTTTCCCGGTTTTTGCTAACAAGTTGTTAAATCAACTAAGGCAACGCACTTCGAATGGTGATGTTCTACGAATTTAAAAAGCTACATAAAATTTAACAACATCAGTCAAGGGACCACTGTACCGTCATTGAAACAATTTTCTAAGATCTCCACTAAATTCTAAAGGAGTTCTGCTTTTAATGTTCGTGCTAGTATTGTATACTTTGTGTAAATGTGTGTGTTATGGGTAATGAAATTATAACATACATATATTGTAAGTAATGGAAATTTTCAATGGAAGTTATTGATTGGCATCAGCATCATTATAAAGTTTTTTTTTGGAAAAATGTTATCATTCCACACAAATTAAGATTATGAATACAAAAACATTTTTGGAGAAACAGCATGAAAATTTTTTTTTTAATGGAGAATATATATAAACTCGTTTCCTGTAACGAAAAAATTTTGTTTTATGGAACACTTTATTACAAAAAAATTTTAATTGCCAAAAAAATCAAGCGGAAATTGTTTCATATCAAAACATATATTTCGCAAATAGACAGGAATGTCACAGAAACCAATTCCTTTCGAAAATGGAAGTTTTTCGTATTAAGATTTTCCAAAAATTATTTTTAAAGAAGCTTTAATAAATTCGATCGGCATGGCAAACTACGAAATAAAAAAAAAACCGTTTCGATCGGAATGTGTGACAGGCCTAAACCTTTTTGCATAAACTTTGAAATAGCAAGTGTAGAAAAAATTATGCAAATTTTTGGAAAAAAAATTTTAAACGGAAATTGTTGGGATTTCTAAGCAAAGTTTATAACTTAAATTTAAGATTTTTTATTTTTAACCCATCAGCCGCCAATGTCCTTTTTGTAGAAGGCAAAAAAAATCTTCTGTTTAATCTATATATAAAAAATAGGATGCGTGTATGTATGTATGTATGTAACGTATGGACTCCAAAACGGCTGGGCCGATTTTGATGAAATCAGGGAATCTTCAGAATATTCAGGCGGGTGAAACTGTGAAGTCTGATTTTTGATTTTCGGTCTGCGGGTGGAGGGGCGTGGCAAAATCCAATGTTCATATTGCACCACCAATGACATCTAAATAATTTGGACAATTTTCTCTTTAAAATGATTGCTATGGTCCAACTTAGATTTATACGAAAAGAAAATTTTGTCCAACCCACTTTTTTCGAATTACCTAAAATCAGAAAACGGCTCATCGATTTGATAAATTTTTCTTTCAAATGTTCGTATTAATCCATTTTAAGTTTTCATCTAAAGAAAAATTTATCACCCCTACTTTTACGCCCACTTTTTCTTCTAAGCGCATAACTTGAGAACGGCTTGAGCGATTTGGACGATTTTTTCTCAAAAATGATTGCCATGGTCCAACTTAGGTTTTTTGCGGAAAGAAAATTTTGCCCCGCCCACTTTTTGATTTACCTTAAATCAAAAAACAGATTTATCGATTTGACTAATTTTTTTTACATGTTCGTATTAATCCATTTTACGTTTTCATCGAAAGAAAAATGTACCACGCCTACTTTTACGCCCACTTCTACTATTAAGCGCATAACTTGATAACGGCTTGAGCGATTTGGACGATATTTTCTTTAAAATCATCGTCATAGTCCAACTTAGGTTTTTACGGAAAGAAAATGTTGCCCCGCCCATTTTAACGCCCACTTTGTTCGACTTACCTAAAATCAGAAAACGGCTCCATTGATTTGACTTATTTTTCTTTCAAAGTTCGTATCTTTTTAACGGATTTTAAAAATCGAACGCAAACATTTTCCCTAATTTGGACAGGACAACGTCTGTCGGGTCAGCTAGTTGTTTACATAAAGTTGTTAAAACTAGTATTCGAAAATAAAAACTAAGGCCCTAATTATTATGAAACGCAACGCCAATGAATTACATTGAAAGCAAAAACAAAGGGATAAATATTTTGTAATTTTGTTGTTGCTTTCTACATAAATTCATGTACCGTTTTAAAATTTTCAACGCCACAAGTTATGAGGCCTTTGAAATATTAAAAGGCGATGTTAATTTCTGTAGAACAAAATTACAACATCCTTATGATTTTGTTTTTGCTTTCTATGAATTTATTTGGCGTTGCATTGTGTTTTTCATAATTAGGGCGCTAATAGTGCTTGTGTAGTAAACCATTAAGAGTATAACTTGTTCCTGTTTGTCATCTTTCGAACACAAACATAATACTGTTCTTATCCAACTCAACAAAAGATGATAACATTAAATTCCGTTCGCTTTTTTTAAATGTAAGAAAAGATAAACTCACTGTTTATAGTTGTAGTTTTTGTTTAAGCTTTGATATTGTTACAAGTAAAACGGTTGCTTATAAGTCTAATTCGCTTGACAGTTTTATTTGTTTAATATTTTTAGTTTTTCGAAGATCTTTGGATGAAGTTTCCTGAAAATCTGGCCTAAGCAACCAGTAAATTGCGTATAGGAGTAGCTTATCGCACCAACAATTAATTTCAGTGTTTTTTTTTATCAAGAAAAAATATTGGGAACTTAGCACGACAAACAAAATCTTGTTAAACTACAAACTTCATTATGTTCGGTTCAGCTCATTTATGTTCGTCCCTTTTGGCTGGTAAAAAACCAAACATTTTTTTACAAAAACGATATATGTATATGTACAAAAAAAAAAAAAATAAACAAAAAGCCAGCAAAATAAAGGGTTTTGTTCGTCTTACACTTACACTAAAAAATAGATATCGTTCCGGGGTGTGGGAGCCAAACGCTAAATAATGTTCTGTTTATTTTCGAACACTGTGCACAGCCACGTATTCATGCTAATTTAGAAGAAATTTTTAGCTTTATTTCAAATGAGCGTGTGTAAAATTTACGTAGATTATCGCTCTAGGGTTAAATGGTTTTTAAATCGAACATAATCAAAATTCGGATTGATCATTAAAAAAATTTGTTATGAACGGATTGTTTTACATTTCAGTTCCTTTCTTTAAAGCCAATTAGAAACAATTTGACAAAAAGAAACTATTTTTGCTGTTAAGTCTTTACGATAAACAGTATTGCCGTAAATAAATCTAGCTCGGGAAAAGTAAATTTGTTGATCTTTAAAAATTCACTTAATTTGTTTGATCAGCGTTTAAAAAACTGCAGTCGAAACCAAAACCTGCCGAACAAAAAACGAAAATATGTGTATAACTTTTCGCTTTTCGAGTTGGATCGACAACGACTGTTTATATTTATTGAATCAGAAGTAAAAGCAATGGCCAATGACGAATGAAGAAGTGACAGAAATAGGAGTTTTTCTTCTTTGATTGCAGTTTTTTAAAACCAGGTTTTAATTTTATTTACTGTTAACATACGTAGTTAATTTTTTTTATTTATTCATCATTTGCTTTGTTATGCGTGTTATGTTATGCATGAGAAATGGCATTATTGCAGTTTTTTTTAAAGCGCATATTTAAACGGATCGTAATATTAAATAATAACACAGTTTTTAATTTATTTTTTTACTGCGTTATGTCAGGTCTGAATCAGCTTTAGTGTAAATAAGTGTCGAATTGAAGTGATCTGTGTGTAAAAAATTGGGTATACAAGAATGTGTTTTGTGCAGTTAGTTTTTGTTATTTATCGATATTAGTGCAGCTTTTAAGTGGGATTCGGTTTCTTTTGCGAACAAAACTTCAAATTACTGTCAGCAAATATCAAATCACTGTCCAATTTTTCTGTATTCAAAATTTGCAAGGCAGTAGCCAAGACAGTGCAAGTTTAAATGTAAACCACTTGTTATATAGTTTTTGTATTTTTTTTCTACTTAGTCTATGTTCAGACGGCTCACGTCTTACTGACATGATTGCTAATTTATTGGCGCGAGTAGCGAGGGGAGAATAAACGAGTACACAGATTGATGTACTGTCACAGTACATCTTGCTTTCTCATTCGCAGTTTTTTTTTTTTTGCTTTCTAAACACTGACTAAGAAATTAGAGGTATAAAAGAGCTTCAATTTTTTTGCGCTAATTGTACTTCATTGTTTCGTGCCAAAACTTGTATTCTTTTGAAAAAGTAAAATAGGCAACACTTTTAAAAAATCAGTAAAGCTTTTAAATATATTGCCAAATCTCATGTAATACTTATGCTAAACTTTTTGTTTAAAAAGGATACCCCATTAATATACTCTTGTTGACCACATGCGATAGTGGAGGGTATAAAAAGTAATAAACTTTATTTATTAGAAATATTTAATCTGAACAATCCTTTAACAAAGTTTTCATTTCAATAAAATATTTAAGTTTGTATAAAATCCAAAAAAAAAAATATTTAAGTTTGTTTAAGGTCTAAAAATTAACACATACAAATTTAATATTTTCGTAACTACCCAGGCGTAAATAGTGAAAGGACCACAAGTAGCAAGCCTTTTTGAAGGCCTCTATACTCCTTTCTAAAAGACTTGCCTCGTAGAATATCCTGCCTTCAGAAGTATGCCTTAAAGAAAGACAGTACACATTCGCTACTCCCTTCTTTAAGAAGTGAGAAAGAAAGTTGTTCAGTTTGTTTTTTTTGTGGCCTTCCTTGCTCGCTTCTTTAGGAAGTGGACGAAGTTGTTGCTGAAGGGCTTGGTCCCAATGTCAACCTGTGTTAAATCTAAATAAGTATGGGAATGCGGCGAGGAGGGATTGTGCCTGCTAAATAAGGCCTTTTATCATGGCTCTTTATTAATTCTTGTTACCGCTGGGTAAAATCATTTATTCATACACAAGTAAAAATAACACTTTCAGAGAAGCTTAAACACAGTTTTTACCACACTGACTTATTATCTTCTCATTTGCATTCAACATTTTTGCAAAAAAAAAAAAAAAAAAAAAAAATAAAAAATAACTTGTGGGTTTTAGTCATCATCATCGTGTGTAGCCTTGGAAATATTGAACATAAAAAGAAGATTTTTTAATGTTAAAGGACTGGGTCAACTGGTAGAAAATGAAGACAGACTGCCAGAAACATAAATTTAATAATATTTAATAATATTTCTCTGTATTTTTTACTCTTTTTCCTTTTTCTTATGGTAAAATATTTTTTGCCGAACTAAAAAAAAAAAATTAAAATTTCCATATTTTTTTTTGATGTTTAAGGGTAACTTAAGTGGAGAGCTCTTCACTGTGTTACCTTAAGTTTTCATATTTGAGAATTGCAAAAATCCTTTTAAATGTTGTTAAAGTTTGCGTTTTTTTTTGTATATTTTTGAAATCCTGTAGTTCGGAAGACTGGTATTTAACAAATCCCAATTACATTTCGATTCAATTACATTCAAACTTATTGTAATCGTAGATTATATTTAGTTTTGAGTAAATGTAATATTAAATTACATTTAATGGTAATTGACTTTTATTTTATTACAGCAAATGTAATTGTTATTAACATAAAATTATAGTTACATTTATTTTAATTTAAAATAAAATAAGAACACAATTACATTTGTCGTAATTTAAATTGGAATAAAATTACTATTTTTAATTTCCCGGGAATTCCTGCCCAATGCAAACCTTTTCAAAATATTATTTAATTTTGAGCCTGGGAAAAATTTCTTTCCATAAGTTAATTTATTCATTCCTTAAAATTGATCGAATAGGACTATTTATTACAAACTGAATTTTATTTAGCTCAAAGAATAAATTAAAAAATATTGAATATGTTATTTTTGGTACTTGTTTGCAAAACATTTTTCTCCATTCATTGACATATTCGTATTTAATTATGGACTCCCACTACAATACCGAAATTTTTGATAATTTAATGGGGGGAAAAATAGTACCAAAAAGGGGATATACGGGAAATTTAATACCTTTCTTTAGCTTTTTGGTTCTACAACTCGTATTTTTATACCCTTCACCGAAGGTAAGAGGGTATATATAACTTTGTCATTCCGTTTGTATGTTCCACAATATTGATCCTACACCCTATAAAGTATATATATTCTGGGTCCTAATGAAAAGCGAAGTTCAAATCCGGTTGTCCGTCTGTCCGTCTGTCCATGTGTATGTTGAAATGGGTTTTCCGAAAACCCTAGAAATGATGTGGACTAGGTTGATGTATATTAATGTCACATATACTCCGTTTAAGTTTGCTATTGAAATTCAGCCAGATCGGTCCAAAAATGACGGAGATATGAGCAAAAAACCACGACTACCTCTAAATTTTTCCAAAAATCCCTTGTTGTTGTTGTATTTTTTTTATTTCTGTATATCTTGAGAACGGCAAGAGCCAAAGTTTCCAAATTAGGTACTCACATTAAGGTTGCCAATACACACCATCCTACAAAATGTGGGCGGGATTGGAGAAGTGGGCGTGGTACCTCCCGTACAAAAAAAAATTAAAAATTTTATAAAAACCTAAATTTAAGGGCTGCCATATGTCCTATGGATATGACTTATATATCAAAATATCGGAAATTTTTAGTAGAACATATTTTATAAAAAACTCGGGAAAATCGGTTCAGATACAAAAAAGTTATGACCAAAATTAAATTGTTTTTTTTTTTAAATACCCACTTTCGGGAACCATAGATCTCCCCGGGTCCAAGCTTTATAACTAAACTAAATGGTAAATTTCTCTTTTAACACGTCGGTATATGAATCTGTCAAATCGGTTAAAAAATGGCTGAGTTATCAGCAAAAAACCACGACTACCTCTAATTTTTTTAAAAATTCCCTTGTTGAATTATTTAGTTTTTGTCTAGTTGCTCTGTATTCTGCTCCCACAATAGTGAAGGGTATATAAGATTCGGCACATCCGAATATAGCACTCTTACTTGTTTTAATTATCGCTAATTTTTGACCTTAAAATGTAAAACTCAACATGCAATGTCCTGAGTGGATAAGAATCTATGAGGGACATTTTTGATACTTTTTTATTCTTTCACTGGTACTTTTTGAATTTCCGTTAGTTTTGGACCCAGAAACATAAACTTAAACATGCAAGGTCCTGAGAGAATGAAAATCTATAAAAGCGCTTTTTTGTACTTTTTTGTTTTTTTTACTGGTACTTTTTGAATATCAGTTATTATTGGACTTAGAAACAAAACATTCAAGATGCAATACCCTAAGTGGATAAGAATCTATAAGAGGGAAGTTTTTGGTACTTTTTTTCTATACGTTTTCTTTAGAAAAATAAACTTTGACATGCAAATATGTCCACGAAGCAAAAGGAGATTCTAACGAAGTAGCGGGTTAAATTCTAGTTAGTTTATAAATGCCATAAACACTTCTGGTTAATGCGTTTTTTTATGGTCACTTTACTGTCTCTTGGTAGTCATTAAAGTTTATACATAGAAAGAAAAACCCTCAAGATAAATAAACTTTTTTACACTTTTTTTAAGTACGAGTCGTACTCAAAAATTCAAATACGAATAACACTAAAACGTACTTAAAACCATCCTAAATGGGATTACTTTCGAAAATCAATCCCAGAATTTCGCAAAATAAGTACAAAATTCTTAAACCAAGTAAAAAAATATTAAACTTTTCATTGGTAGAGCCACTCTGATAATAAAATTACAAAGTGAGCGTTTTAATCTCATATAACGTATCAAAGCTTGTTGCAGACACCTCTATTGGGCGATTTTTTTAGTTATTATCTTTTTGGCAACACTGGTTTAAACAGCTCGCACGTTTCGTGTTTTGTTTCACTGTCAAACATCTTCAGTTTGGTCTATAATTTAACCATGAATCGTCTTACAAACGAGCAACGCTTCCAAATTATGGAATTTTATTATCAAAATGCGTGCTCTGTTAAGAAAGTTCATCGCGCGCTTCTTGTGTTCATCAACAAAGCTCATTTTTGGCTCAATGGCTACGCTAATAAGCAGAATTGTCGATTTTCGAGAGAAGATCAGCCGGAAGCATTGCAAGAGCTACCAATGCATTCAGAAAAAGTCACAGTTTGGTGAGGTTTATGGGCTGGTGGCATCATTGGATCATTGGATCAAATGCAAGAGCTTGACTTGCATGACATGTGGTTTCAACAAGACGGTGCCACATGCCACATAGCACGGTTAACAATGGACTTATTGACAGGCGAGTTCGGTGAACATTTTATTTCACGTTCGGGACCGGTCAATTGGGCGCCTAGATCGTGCGATTTAACGCTTTTTGACTATTTTTTGTGGGGCTATGGCAAAGCTTATGTCTATACACACATGCCCGCTTCAATTGATGCATTGGAAGACAACATTGAAGCATTTATTCATGAGATACCAGCCAAAATGTTGGAAAGAGTATTCCAAAATTGGACTAAGCGGATGGACCATTTGAGGCGCAGTCACGGTCAACATTTGCATAAAACAATAAATTATATGGACGATTCAAATAAAGATTTCATGCCTTTTTCTGAATTTTATGTGTTTTTTTTAAAACTTTCCTATAGCTTTTAAAAAATCACCCATTACAACACCACGCAAGCAGTTAAAAAGCGATTTGCTTGAGTTGTGTAGAAACAACAAAAACAACATAACAAGATGAAAACAAATTATTTTCATGTTTAAAAAGTAAAATTGGGACCTCTTGCTTCTCATTAAGTTTATATTTTCAGTTATTTATTAACATTTAGTTTTTAAAGCAAAACCCTTATCGGGAATGATACGGGTGTTTTATAATTGAAATTGAAAACGGGTAAGTAAATCAATCATAATAAAATTCTTTTGGTTTATGTTAAGTACGAATTCGGGATTGAATCAACTTTATAATTCTTGAATCAAGCGCATTTT
The DNA here is from genome assembly GCA_930367215.1 of Pollenia angustigena. Taxonomy (NCBI): domain Eukaryota; kingdom Metazoa; phylum Arthropoda; class Insecta; order Diptera; family Polleniidae; genus Pollenia; species Pollenia angustigena. The sequence goes on along the minus strand of OV884060.1, from coordinate 12,961,019 downwards.
GAGATTGATTCAATCTTAGTTTTACTTAAATCAATCTCATTTTCGGATTCGGGATTGAATATGGATAATTTAAGTAATTTGCGATTGAAAATCCGTACTTGAATCAATCTTTTTGTACTTGATTCAATAAAATCCGTACTTATCGTACTGTTAATACAGCTTCGGATTGATTTAAGTACAATGGATTGATTTTTCTTTTGAGTGTAGTTTCTATTAATTTTTTACTTCCAAAAATATTTTATTTTCTGAACGTAAAGTTTTCTTTAAAAAAACCTCAATTTCATAAATAATTTCTTATACTAAGCCAACCACATGACCCAGTACCGAAGGGTAATGCCTAAAGTATTCGCTTACATTCAAATGGCTTTCGAAATTTTCCTTTTTTTTTTTGTATAGATTAAAGCAATACAGTTTAGTTTAATAGTGTATACATAAGCATTAAAGAGTGTGTCTATCTTAAACATTTTCCCCATTTAAATAAACTGCTTAACCACATGTGTCTAACACCAAAATTACATTTTGCGGCTTTAAGTATTATCTACACCTTAAAATAATTATCAAAATAATGGATGAGTGCCTTTTGGGTGGTTTTTAAAAGTTAAGTAGACTTAAATTAATTTAAAGTGGCAAAAATGGTAAAAATTATATTTCAAAAAAAATAGGATAAAAAAAACAAAAAACAGTTTATAAAAATAAAAATTTTACCTATTTTTTTTTTAAATTTTATAAACTAAATTTAATTACTTGTTCGAAGAGGTAAATTTTAAAAGGGGTCAACAATGATTTTATTCTTGAAAATTGTTAAAAGGACCATTTTAAAACTAAAGCAATTACAAATTTGTGATTTTCTTGGATGTATAGATTAAAAATACTGAATTTGCAACAGTTTGGGTAACTTTTACACAACTTACATATGGGCACTTCCACAGAAAAGCTTTTTGTTTAACATGTTACGCCACCAATTAGTGCTGGGAAACTATCGATGGTACTATCGATAGTCTTAAAATATCGAAAATAACGATATTATTATTATTTAAAATACAGATATGAGGGCATCTAACAGCAGCTATACACACACAATATTTTGCCGCAAATGTTTACATACTTGCTATTATTAGTGGTATTCACACCGAACTTGTTAATTTGTTACTTGGTAGTTTGTTAATTTGTTAAAGTTACCAACTGTAAACGACCCCCTTTTTAAAACTTTGTTAGTTCGGTTTTTATTTAGAAACTGCAACTGATTGTGAGTTACCAACTAACAACTATTTTAGCAGGGGTGCCGTGTCGTAAACTTGTGAAATGTTAATCCGGTAGCGCGTTAAATATACAAAAACAAAATGCGTGTAAAAAAGTAACGACTAACAAACTTTCAAGCTCGGTGTGAATACCAATATTAATTCGCGCTGAATTACAGCAATGAATACAAACAACAAGAATGGCAAGTGGTATGGATTGCTTAGCTGATCTTTTTACTGCTAATTAAAGACCTTTAAGTCGAAATTTGTACATGTTTGAATAGGGACTGAAATGTCGAATATTTTTGTAATGTTGTAAAAAAATGCAAATCCAAATGCAATTGCAAGCATAGGACAAAACAATGAACGACCATTAGAGGATAAGTCCGCTAGATTGATTACCGTTTTGGGTTGAGAATCATAACCAATTTTGAAAATTATTTAAAGTTGCAATAGTAATTCGTGCTTAATTCCCAGTATTTATTCTTGATAAAAACACTTGAAATTTATTGTTGATGCGATAAGCTATTCCTATGCGCATTTCACTGGTTGCTTAGGCCAGATCGACAGGAAACTTCAGCCATAAAGATTTTAGAAAAACTAAAGATATTAAACCAAATAAAACTGTCAAACGTATAAGACTTATAAGCAACAGTTCTACTTGTAACAATATCAAAGTTAAAAAAAAAAACACATCAACAATAAACAGTGAGTTTATCTCATCTTACATTCCCCACTACAATTAGTTGAAATTCTCTCAACATTAATTGTAGTTGTAAGTAGGTTAAGAAAAAAAAAATAAAAACAACAACAACTTACAAAAGCATGTTGTCAATTAAGTGTTTTTTTAGGCCGTGCACTTGCCTGTTTATTATCAAAAAGAAATTTCAATTTTTGGGAATACAAAATTTTAATTTCAAAAGATTCGTGCCTAATTCCCAGTTTTTATTCTTGATAAAAACAATAGAATATCTTATAGTCTGCTACTTCGGTTCCTTCAGAAAGGTACTTATTAATTTTTAAAAAACTCATATAAAATAACGTGCGTATATACATACGTCTCAAAAATTATTCTTTAAGAAAAAATTTCAAATTCTTGGTGGCGTAACGTGACAAAAAGTAGACTTTTCTGTAGAAATGCCCATGTAATGCATTGTAAAAAGTTAACTTTAATTAAACAAAATAGTGTAAACAGCTTTTTTGCTTCGAAACAGGTGAAGTTTATGGCAACAAAGTATTATTTTAATGAAGTTGTAATTTACTTTTCAGTCTGAAAACAATTGCAGCTGAAAAACATTGAATTTTTCTCAATTGTTATCCTAAACAAATGCAATCGATTTCGACTTGTTTCCTTCAGCTCACAAGCTTGAATTTGACATGGAAACAAAGACCGCTCAGGTTAGCCAAAAAAGCCATAAAAAATTAGCCCATATATAATGAATCGATTAACGTGAATACCACCTGTCTCGTGACTTAACTTCATGTTGTATCTCAACCACATGGTCTGTTAATATTAAGCACTTACCAAATGCCCCTGTATAAGTGAAGGATCATGTGTATAATCCATCAAAAATTATACACCCGCCAGTGCTATTCGTTAATCCCAGCAGCCTGTGTTGAAAAGCAATAGCACCTAGGACCAAACTTTTCCCCAATGGCGTAAAATCAGCTTTCCATGTGAATTTAGCTCTACCAGCACCTTTGGTGATGAGAAATGATGTTGACAGCAACCCATTTACATTAGACCTGTTTGTGATCGTTTTTTTCTTTAATAAATATTATGATGGAAATTTCCATCACCATGCTAAGAATGGCTAAACCACAGCCACCACGTCCTCCCCGACAGTATCTTTTCAAAGAAAAGCAAGGCATGGCAAGACAATCATCCTGAAAGACCTAAAAGATTTCTCGCAAGAAGCATACTTAAGGTACCCTCACCAATAATCAGACCCACCGGGGCCTATTGACACCCGTAGCGCCTCAGTTAAACACTGACGTACAACATCGAATTCAATAAATTCCATTGAAACTGTACAATAAGAATTTATAAATGTGTGTATTATCTACATGCATTCCTGTTCGTTTGGAGGGGATCTACCTTTATACACACATGTATTACAAATGAATAAAGCAACACCTAAAGAATAAGTAAAAGAGTGTTTCTGTGTTGCATATTTGTGTATGGAAAATATCGACTGTCCGATTATGGGGAATTTAAATGCCAGTTGGTATGCAAAAAAGTGTCCGCGTCCGATTATCGTAGGGTTGTCCGCTTAAAAGGTTATAATTAAAAAATCACTAAGGATTTTTTGGAACTGAAACAAATGTATGTTTATGGGATATGTCGCTTAATAGGGGTACACTGTATTAACTTATATTTAAATTTTTTTTTGCGTTAAACTGGAGTAAATTTTACGAAGGGAGCTCGGTTTAATAGAATTCCTTGGTATTGCAACCAAGTTTTGAATTTAAGTCTGTCAGATGAATACTGACTACATTTTCTACCCAACATAATCACCTGATCACTGTACTTTTTCTACGCATTACTCTACATATTAAGGCGTAGGATACAAAAAGACCTTACCGCCGGTTTAACGATTTCGAACGTCAACGTTCGCATAAAACATTATATTTGAAACAAAAACAAAATTCTAAAATTTGTTTTTGCTTTCAATGTTATTTTCTATGCGAACGTTGACGTTCGAAATCGATAAACAGGTTGTTAATTAACATTGTAAAATTTCTTTGTATTTTTATGAGCTTTATTGTTGTAAACTGTTTATAGGTGTTTATTAAAAAATAATTAATCAGCTGGTGAATTACACTCTTAACAGCGTGTTTTTTATAAGGAAATCTTTAAAATTGCAATAAAAAAGCTCTTCAAAAACCTCTCCAGTACACTTAAGTATTTAAGGGGATTATAAACTGTGATTGCAGGTACATGATTTTTATAGAATTTTTTACTTATGTAAAGAAAATCTAAGATATTTTATTCGATAACAAGTTCAAATATTGCCTTAGGTTTTCAAAAATAAAAACTTTATATAAATAAGGCGGTATGAAGCATTAAACGTATTTAGTTTAGAGAAAATGTTTCGCTTAAAAGCTTTGCAGCTAAAATTCATATTTCTAGCAGTTCTGCTACACAGCTCGCGGCCATGTCAGGATATAACGGAGGAAAACAAAGAACAGGATTGGTGGCAGACAGCACAGTTTTATCAAATTTATCCTCGCTCCTTTATGGACTCCGATGGTGATGGCATAGGGGATTTGAATGGCATAACCTCAAAGCTGCAATACCTAAAGGATATTGGAGTTACGGCAGCTTGGCTTTCACCAATTTTCACCTCGCCTATGGTGGATTTTGGTTATGATATTTCCGATTTCTATGGCATACAACCAGAATATGGGACCATAGAGGATTTTCGGGCCTTAATAAATAGGGCCAATGAAATTGGTATAAAAATTATATTGGACTTCGTGCCTAACCACAGCAGTACGGAAAATGAGTGGTTTAAGAAATCGGTGAAACGTGAAAGAGGCTATGAGGACTTTTATGTGTGGCATAATGGCAAATTAGATGCAAATGGTAATAGAATACCACCCAGTAATTGGTTGCAGGCTTTTAGAGGCAGTGCTTGGGAATGGAATGAGGAGAGGCAGCAATATTATCTACATCAATTTGCAGTGCAACAGGCCGATTTGAATTATCGTAACCCCGATGTGGTAGAACAAATGAAACGCATTTTGAGATATTGGTTGGAACAGGGAGTAGCCGGTTTTAGGGTTGATGCAGTACCAGTTTTGTTTGAGGTCAAGCCAGATGAAAATGGTCAATATCCTGATGAAGAAGTAAGCGGTTTGACAGATGACACTGAAGCTCGTAATTATTTGAAAATGGAATTAATAGAAAATCAGCCGGAAACCATAGATATGGTTTATCAATGGCGCCAAGTTATGGATGATCATCAGCGTATTTATGGTGGTGATACTAGAGTTTTACTTATTGAAACTTATGCTGCTCCCTGGTATACCATGCAAATGTATGGCAATGCAACCAAGGAGGGAGCTGAACTGCCTTTTAATTTCAATCTTATAACTGAAGTAAATTCCAATGGTATGTCTGCAAGGAACATTGAGAAAGGTGTTAGTAATTGGCTAAGTAACATGCCTGCTGGTCGTACAGCCAATTGGGTTATAGGCAATCATGACCAGCGCAGAGCCTCTAGTCGCTATGGTGTGCGTAATATAGACGCCATGAATATGTTGGTTATGATGTTGCCTGGTGCTAGTGTTACCTATCAGGGCGAAGAATTAGGCATGTTAGACGGTGAAATCTCTTGGGAGGATACAGTAGATCCAGCTGCCTGTAATGCAAATCCTGATATCTACGAACAAACTACCAGAGATCCCTCACGTACTCCATTCCCCTGGTCATCGGCTAAAAATGGTGGTTTTTCTACAGCTGACAAGACCTGGCTGCCCATGGCTCCTGGCTATGAAAGTACAAATGTGGAAAGTGAGAACAGTCAAACGAATTCTCATTTGAAAATCTATAAATCCCTAATAGAATTAAGAAGATCTTCGAAAACTTTGCAGCAAGGATCCTACAAATACAAAGCCTTAAATGACGGAGTATTTGTTTTGAAAAGGTAAGTGGAGTTTAAGGGGGAAAAAAAATATTTTTTAAAAACAATTTTTGAATGTTTCAGGTATTTAGCCGATGAAGAGACATTAGTGTATTTGGCCAATTTCGGTGAAGGCTCTTACAGCTCTAACATATTGACGGAATTCGATGGTTCTTTGCCCAGCTCCATGAATGTTAAAATTACCAGCTTGGATTCCAATAAGTATGCAAATGTTCCTTTAACTACTACTGGCATATCGCTGGCGGCTGGCGAGGCTGTTATATTGGGAACAAAATGAGAAGAAGTCAAACGTGCTTTTGATGGCAGTTAAATTAAAATTTTGTGTTAATAAAATTAGGTTTTTAAAATTGAAGACATTTTTCATTGACTTTTTCTTCGAATCCATTTTTTTCAACAGTTTGTTCGTTTGATACATTGTTCTGCAACGTTAATTTTGGATTGCTGCGTGGTGGGGAATAAAGAAAAAAGTTTAAATCTTCAATATCTAGTCAATGCTGCAAAAGATGCTTAAGAGACAAAAACTATATTTTACGTTACGGGAGAAGGTGTTTTTTTGTTTTATTATATACAATTTTTTTATTAAATTTTTGGAGATGATGCAAGTGTTGCCAATAAAGTTATTTATTAAAAAAACGAAAATTTAAAATTTTATCGCTTAAGCTTTTTTGTGGTAATCACTGGATGTTCAAACAGATGGTTTTATTTTGATAAAACTTCACATCGCCACAAAGTATACAGAGATGAAAAAAGTGACGTATGAAAAATGCCTAAATCATTTGCGAGGGCAGCTTTTGAAGAAAGAGAAAGAAAATGTTTTTTGTTAGTGAAGTGACAATGCGTAAAAACAGGCCACTACTATCTACACTAATTGCATAATCAAAACAAAAAACGCAAAAAGGGCAGTTTTCGAAGAAAAAGACAGAAAAAACACAATATTTTCTGTCTCGTGACGTCTCTGTATACTCTGTGACATCGCACTGGTTCCTCTTAAGGGAGTCCACACAAAATTGAAATATCTTTACTTTTAGCAAGAAAATATTTATCGTTTTCTTCGTCATATCTACCCACTGTTAAAATCTTATATAAATATCTCTAGTATTTTGCTAAAACGGACATCTGTTTCCCCCTTTGTGATATAATACATAGAAATTCCCGTCGTTTCTATAAGCAGTACACGGCCATCCTTTGTGGTATAAGAGTACATATGAAAAACCAGTTTTTTCATCTCTATTGAAAATATATAAAGTTATGAGTTAAGTCCCTTAAGAAAACCCAATGCGAAATGTTATCGGGATCTAATTAATGATTAACTAAGGAAAAGTGCATCTAGAAGACTCTAAAAAAGGCCATCTTTGGTTTAGTTAAAAATTTGTAACGAACCCTTAAATTCAGTTGTTAGGACTAAAGTTACTCTGCTTATCTGCCTAATTAACCCAATGTAGAAATAGCCATGCCAAATATCTTTTCTGTAGAAATATTTGTGGAGTAATGGATCGGTTCGGCCAAATCGTTAAAGCAAACTTCGCTATAGTCTAATAACATTTTTTCATATACATACATAAACAACAGATAGTTTGGCAACATGTTGAGAGCATTTTAACATTTGAATTTGTGTTAATATAAACGATTTTATGGAGAATTCGTAAAAGCAATGTTTCTTTCAAACCTAATAATTTCTGGCAAGAATAATTTAACATGAACTAAGAATCGTTTTGTGAGTCGATTTCCTTTTATCTCTTGCTTCCCTTGGACGGAGCTTATTTAATTTAATCAAAATCGCTCCCTAATTTACAATTAATTCTCTTTCAAGACTCGGTACATGCGAAATTACAACAAAAAAGTTAACACAATCAGTTCGTTCCCGTACTCAAAACTAGTATCCCAATGTAACCATAAAGCTTTCCCGTACTCAAAAATTGTGTAAACACAAGCAGTTTTGGAGGAAGAAGAAAATTCTTCTGCACAAAACTGTCGAAAAAAATAATAAAATAAAGATATAAGGTGTGTTCATTTACTATACTAGTATAAACTTGAAACAACAAGAGAGTTAATTAAGGATTTGCAAAATTTGTCTCCCAATTACTCAAAAAAATAAATAAACGCTTTGCCAGCAAAAACCCGCAAGTAAAGTACATCGACAGTATCCAGCTTTAAGATACGAGATTCTGTCTTCCTTAATTCAATTGTTTTGAACTATTTTCACTTCGGTATTATTTCTAGATTAAGGAAAAATATATATTTGATGTTATTAAACCATTCGTAAAACTGCGCTGGACCGGAAAGCAGCTGACGCGGTGCGTCTTTGTCGTCTGTCATATCTTAAAGGCATATTGGCTGAATTTGTTTGTCTACTTTTCGTAGGTTTAACGTTTCATCTCGCATTGGCTAATGGCTTGGCGTCGCATAACTGTACGAAGTGACAGCTTTTACGTATATGTGTTTTAAGAAAAAATGGTAATGAAAATGTTTGTTTTAAAATAAATTTTAAGCCAAAATTATTGTATTTTTTATTAATACGACACCGTAAAATCTTCACATATATAAAATTGTAACGTTACTTACTGACTGATTCATCAACGCACAGTCTAAACGACTGAAGCTACAAAAGTTGAAATTTGGACCAGAGGTGGGTTTCTCGCCAAATTCTCGAAAATCATATATCATACTTGATCATAAAGAGGGAACTAACATAACATTTTTATTTTTATTGATATCTAAAAAACGGTAAAAGCAAAATTGTATAAACTTGGTATACATAGCTGGGTTATCAACACAAAACTACTTTAATGGAGATGGAATTGGAGAAATGGGCGTTATACCTCTCGTACAAAGACATAATAGATTTTTGTTAATAGAGAATGAAAAAAGCCAAAGTTTTTAAATGCACAAAATCCGACAAAATGTGTGCGATAAGTGTTTTGGTATGTGGGCGTGGCACAAAATGGATTCATTTATTTCCAAAGAACGGTATTTATAAAACTTTCGTTTCTAATCGTATCATGGGGAAGGGTATATAAGATTAACAATAGCCGAATTTTGCAATCTAACTTGCTTTACATTAAATTCTTAAACGAGAAAGACAACATTTCGAATTTTTTTTTTTTTTTCGTAGCAGTTGATTTCATTAGTCTATTGCTGCTTTTAATGCCCCGTAAATTAGCTGATATTTTTGTAATTCAAGCAATGCCCTCCAGAATATTTTTTCCGCGATCGTTTTTTGTTGTCAAAATAGCTACACTACACAAGTTCACTGAACAGTTTTACTGTTTTATCTTAAGCAAACATCCAAATTGTTTTGATTTTTACTTAGTTTGCTGCGTAAATAGCAAATACACTACCATACACTACACAAACGTACTGTACAGTGCCAGACTGCAGCACTGAACGTGTGTGGTAAATAAAGGCATTAATTGTTAAATGTTAATCTTTTTTGTTAAAATAATTTTTTTTTTTAAATACATTGAACTGGGCTAAAATTTGTACAAAAATCAAAAGTATTTTTATTTTCGTCAAACTCAGATCAAACTAAGCTCGCCAGTTTTTTTTTTTTAATTCTAAACCAGTAACAAACATTTGTGTTTGTTTTGCCAGTTTGATGCTTCGCCATGCCGCCTTAGTCGTTTGCGGGTACCAAAGCATCGACATAGCTGAAAATGGCTTTCTTATTTGTTTAACCCTTAAGCGAACACCAGGTCCTGGCCAGGCATTTTTGACTTTTTTCCAGTTTTTTTTAAATATAATTATTAAAGATATTTGAACGAAACTTTATGTTTTCCTCAATCAAAGTGTTTTTTACAAGAAAATGAGAAAAAAGTGTAAATTTAAACACCGTGGGCGTGGCAATTGGCCAAAGAAAAATTTTGTGGCTGGCCAGGCCCTGACATATTAAATATGTACTGCAGTTAATAAATGAAACGTTTCAAAAAGCATACGCAACACATAAGAATTCTTTCTTTATCGAAGAATTATTCTATTTCCCAACAAAATATTCCCGCTATAGCCATAAAACTCCATGAATATAAAAGTAGTCAAAGCCAGGCCCAGGGGTTCGTTAGTGTGAGTTTTTCTATAGCCACAAAAAGCTCCATATAAAATACAATGAGTCCCAGCCAGGCCCTGGGGTTCGTTTGCGTAAAATCATTTTGGGGTTTGCTTAAGGGGTAAAGGTTACAAATAAATACTTCCTTGCTAAGTGTCCATATTTCCAAGGTTTAATTGTGGAATTCATGAATAAATAAAACTCATTTATTTCTTTTATTTTAAATACATTTATTTTCATATTAAATTTTCTGAATTTTTGTTTTTTTTTTTTCATTTTACAAATCTTTAAGATTTTAAAAGTGTTTTTTTTTTTTTTTTTTTTTGTAATCAATCATACAACAATTTGTAGTATTTTTATTAAGGTTATTTTTTATCTTTAATTTTTAATAGATTTTTTTAATCATACTAAAACATTTTATAATACATATTCGTATTTAATTTCAAAAGATTTTGTTATTCGTGCTTAATTCCCAGTTTTTATTCTTGATAAAAACACTTGAAATTTATTGTTGATGGGATAAGCTATTCCTATGCATTTCACTGGTTGCTTAGGCCAGATCATCAGGAAACTTCATCCATAAAGATTTTAGACAAACTAAAGATATTAAACCAAATAAAACTGTTAAACGTATAAGACTTATAGCAACAGTTTTACTTGTAACAATATCAAAGCTTGAACAAAATACATAAACAATAAAAAAGTTGGTTTATCTCATCTTACACTCCCCACTACAATTAGTTGAAATTCTCTCAACATTAATTGTAGTTGTAAGTAGGTTAAGAAAAACAAAATAAAAAACAAACAACAACTTACAAAAGATGTTGTCAACAATAAATTTTAAGTGTTTTTATCAAGAATAAAAACTGGGAATTAAGCACGAATAACAAAATCTTTTGAAATTAAAATTTTGTATTCCCAAAAATTGAAATTACTTTTTGATAATAAACAGGCAAGTGCACGGCCTAAAAAAACACTTAATTGACAACATCTTTTGTAAGTTGTTGTTTGTTTTTTATTTTGTTTTTCTTAACCTACTTACAACTACAATTAATGTTGAGAGAATTTCAACTAATTGTAGTGGGGAGTGTAAGATGAGATAAACCAACTTTTTTATTGTTGATGTATTTTGTTCAAGCTTTGATATTGTTACAAGTAAAACTGTTGCTATAAGTCTTATACGTTTAACAGTTTTATTTGGTTTAATATCTTTAGTTTGTCTAAAATCTTTATGGATGAAGTTTCCTGATGATCTGGCCTAAGCAACCAGTGAAATGCATAAGAATAGCTTATCCCATCAACAATAAATTTCAAGTGTTTTTATCAAGAATAAAAACTGGGAATTAAGCACGAATAACAAAATCTTTTGAAATTAAAATTTTGTATTCCCAAAAATTGAAATTACTTTTTGATTATTCGTATTTATGTTAAAGTTTTTGGTTTAATTTTTTTTATTTAATAACAATTTAAATATTATTGAAATTTATTTTTGTTAGTTTTTTTACTATAAAAGACAATTTGTTTAAGTAATTCTCTGAATATTTTGTTTTATCTGCTGTTATGTAATAAATTTGAATTATACAGAACTCATAAACTTTATAAGTTTTATTTATTAACTATTTATAAATTGGTTTATTATTTTTTTTACATCCTAATTGTATGCTAGGTTTTTTTATGTCTTCCATAAAAAGAGTGAAAGGGGTTAAAAAAGAGATTGGGGTTTTTTTTATATACAATAAGAGAAAAAACACTTAGTATTATTTATAATTTTTGTGGTTTTTTTTTATATACATTTATAAAATTTTATTTTTAGTCTAATAGCATTTATTTTTTATTTTTTTATGTTTTTTTTTTTTTTTTTTATAAATTTATATAAACTAACCAACAAATGTATCTGTATGAGAAAAAATATTTATATACTTTACACATATACACCCACACAGTTTTACAAACACAAACATTAATTTTTATGTTCTAGGAAATTTGTGTCGATACATAAATAAAACTTAAATTTCATAGAGATTTTATTTTTACGGAAGGATTAGGTTTTAAAATTTTAATTCAAGCTTAAATGAAAATATTTTGTTACAACTAGATACATGTGTATTTTTTTATTTAAATTAAAATTTTGTTGTACTTGTTGTTTTCTGTCGTCTTTGTTTGGTTTAAAGTGGCTCAGTTCAGGAGAAAAAATATAAGTTCATTTTCAATTATCTAAACATTTGCTAGAAATATATTTAAATTAAATTTATTATATTTTTTTCGTTATTTCTTTTGGAAGTACTTTGAGCTTTTACCTTTATTTATTTTCTTATTTGTTTAAATATTTGTTCAACAATTAAATTTTATTATGTTGCTGGGCTCAAAAGCAACATAAATAAACTAATTGTTGACTTTTGCTTAATTTCATTTAAGAAATTAAAAATTTACTTTGGTTTCAAAGAAACTTAAAATTGTGTAATTTTAAGAAGATAAATTTAGTATCACATTTTTATTAAAAATACATAAAGAAACTTATAATAATTTAATTAAAAAGTCAGTAAAATAAATCAAACATTCAAATAAATTTTATTAACGGCCAATTTCACCAGGTTCAGTTAAATCTAACTATTACTTTAACTTCCAGTTAACAATATATTTTTCTATATATTTAATAGTAAATTATAACTGAACTTGGTGAAAATGGCCGTACACCCATTAATAATTAACCCAGCAGGCAGCCTTGAAAGCCATAATTAAACAATATTCCCTTAAAATGCAAAATTAATTTTTAAAAGAAATATTTAAACGCAAAAAGTTTATAACTTTTTAGATTGAACATTTCATAAGAAATTATCAAAATTTATTTCTTGCGAAACCAAAAATCTTAAAAATATTTATAATTTGCTTAAAAGAATTACAAATAATTTTAAAATAAAAAAGTTCCACATAAAGAGGAATTTCTGTATAAAAAGGCCGTTGAGATATATTCGATATCATATTATAAAATCAAAAGTTTTTAGTGAATAGCTAAATATTTTAATGGCTAAATGCATCGCTAAAAAGCGATAAACGCTTAAAAGCAATAAACCATAAATTTAGCCTGATGAGAGGCAATTTTAGTTTGTAAAAAATTTTCTCGATAAAATTTCACAACAGATAAGTTTGCGATAATAATAAATTTTTTAACATAGAAAATTTTCTCGATAAATCTTTCAAATATAAAATTTTAAAAATAAAACAAACTTAAAAAATTCAAGAGAGGAAAATTTTTCTCGATAAATTTTTGAAAATTAAAATTTTCTGAAGAAATTTCTTTAACCAAATCTATTGATACATCTTTGAAAATGAAATTTTCGTTAAAATAAACTCGATATATTTTCGGTATAGAAAAATTTCTCGATATATGTTCGATATAGAAAAATTTCTCGACTTGTTTTCGATATAGAAAAATTTCTCGACTTATTTTCGATATAAAAACTTTTCTTAAAAAGTTTTTAATAAAAAACAAATTTTCACTCGATAAATTTTTAATCAGAGACAATTTTAGTTTGCAAAAAATTTTCTCGATAAAATTTCATTTATATTTTTATATAACATGGAATATTTTCTCGATAAATTTTACAAATAGAAAAATTTTCTCGATACACTTTGAAAAAAAAAAAAACTTTCTGATTAAAATTTTGGTCAAAAACATTTTCTCGATTAACCTTCAAACTTGAAAATTTTCTCGAAAAGTTTTCGGCAAAGAGAATTACTCTTATACGTGTTTAAATAAAAAAAAAATTAAAATACAAAAAATAAATTTTTATGCAAACATTTTTTTTAATAGATTTTTGATACGAAAATTTTTCTGAATAAATTTTTTATAATTTAGAATAAATTTTCCTTAAACTTAAAAATAGAAAATTTTCCTGACAACAAAACTCGATAAATTGTAATAGTAGAAAATTTTTTCTGGGTACATACATTAAAAAAAAAATTTCTGAATAAAACTTTGTTAAAAAGTTTTTCTCAATAATGTCTCGATATTGATTACTTGCTAGATAAATTTTCTCTATAGAACATTTTCTCGATAAATTTACGATGTAAACATTTTTTAATAAGTTTATGATAAAAAAAAATTTCGTTAAACAAATTTTCTCGATACATTTTTGAAATTAAAATTGTAATTTATAAAGGGTGTTTTTTTAAGCTAGATAGAACTTTAAATTGTAAAAAGTAACACAAAAAATTAAATTTTGATGAAATATTTTTTTTATCGTTTCAGTATACTCTGACAAATCATGATGAATAGACTCACGCTTGAACAACGCTACGAAATTATCCAAATTTACTTTGAAAATCAGTCGTCGATTCGCGCAACTTATAGACGACTTCGTCATTTTTATGGCGTACATAATCGTCCATCTGAACAAGCCATTTTTGGCTTAACGGGTTTGTTAATAAGCAAAATTGCCGCATATGGAGCGAGACCAATCCACAAGAGACCCTACAGACTCCATTACATCCAGAAAAATGCACCGTTTGGTGCGGTTTTCACGCTGGTGGCATCATCGGACCTTATTTCTTCAAAAATGAGGCCGGAGCTCGCGTTACGGTCAATGGAGATCGTTGCCGCACCATGATCAATGATTTGTTGTTTGAAAATATGGCTGACATTGATCCGGAGGAGATGTGGTTTCAACAGGATGGCGCTACGTGCCATACGGCGAACGCAACCATCGACTTATTGAAATCAAAATTTGGCGATAAGTTGATTTCGAGAAATGGACCTGTCAATTGGCCTCCAAGGTCGTGCGATTTGACACCTCTCGATTATTTCCTGTGGGGCTACGTGAAGTCACTGGTTTATGCTGATAAACCAGCAACAATTGACGCCTTGGAGGCCAGCATTGTTCGCGTTATTCGTGACATACGGCCAGCAGTGCTCGAAAAAGTGGCCCAAAATTGGACGTCCAGAATGCGCTTCGTCAAGAACAGCCGCGGTGCCCATATGCCCGAAATCATTTTCAAATGTTAATGTCACGTATTGATCTTTCGAATAAAAAAAAAATTTTGATTACAATTTAATTTTTTGTGTTATTTTTTACAATTTCAAGTTCTATCGGGCTTAAAAAAACACCCTTTACTTTATCGATATGGAAAATATTTTTGCTAAATTTTCGAAATATAAACTAAACTTGACAAGTTTTAGATATAAAAAATTTTTTAGTCAGTTCGTTTTTGAAAAAGGAAATTTTCTGAATAAAAATTTTCTTCAAAAAATTTTCTCGATATATTTTTGATATTGATAACTTTCTAGATCAATTTTCTCGATAAATTTTCTAAATATAGAATTTTTCTCATACGTTTTTAATAAAAAAAAAAAAAAAAATTAAAATAACAATTTTATCAAACTTGAGAGTAGACATAAAACAAAAAAGCAGATACCACATATGCAGTCTATATTGGAACTAACCCAACAAAACCACGACTTAATTGGAAATATGTAACAGTAAATGAAATATATGCTTTTACTGACATTTTAATAATGAAAGGTGCAAATCATTCATGTAAGGATAATACGAAAGATAAAGTGTCATCACATCTTATCCTCTATGTCGAGTAACAATGGCCATTACCAGATACTGGTCACTGCGACGTTTTATACGATTTGACGATATAAACATCCAGTGAATGCGAATGCGAATCAGCCAAATTAGGGATTCAAGTTTTGTGGATTTGAGAGGCAAAAAACTGCTATTCGGTCGATGACCAACTATATACCGAGAAATCACCAATTAGTCCTGAGATACGACAAGAAAAAAGGTTCGTTAAGGATCTTACAGGTCCTTCTCATGATAGTTGGCGCAACATCACAATAGATAATTTTTTACCACTCTTGATTTAGCGGAACATTCCAATTAGTCGCCATTACTCATCACGATCTGCTATTAAATGCTGTCAACGCAAGCCGATACCCACAAATATAACATTTGAACAATAAAAAAGTTGTTAAAAAAAACCAATTTATATGTTTTATCGATTATTTTTCTTTATTAATACTTGAGCTTAAGGTCACTTTTGTTTCAAATAGTTCGCTTATTTTTTTTTTTTATTTGCAACAAAAGTGAATATTTAAAAAAAGGTCCAAGAAATTAGAATAAAATTATGTTTTATCGATCAAATTCAAAATAACCGTGGTAATTTGTAAGGATAAACAAATAAAACTTGAAGGGGTACCGCGGTACCCGGTCATTGACTCGCGAAGGTGTCGAATGTTAAACGGTTTTAAACAAAGATCTGGCTATATATTTTTTTTTTTCTTTTATAATGTTTTTTAAGTCCTAAATAGCGACGATTTGCAGTTTCATCGCCACATCTTCATTGTGAAAGAATTGCAAGCATTTTTGAGTTGACAAAGTTACCCGGGTACCCGGTTATTGACCGTAGGGTTAAACAGAAATCATATCGAAAATTTATCTTAAAATCGAAAATCAAAACAATATTCTGTATCAAAAACTCAAAATTTATGAAAAAATTGTCTGTAAGAAAATTTGTATAAAAATTTTATGGCAAAAATTGTTGGAGAAAATTTGAGAAATATTTTTTAATAAAAATTTTATGTAGAAAACTGAAAATGAGAGAGAAAATTTTTAAACAGAAATCATATCGAAAATTTGTCTTTAAGTCGAAAATCAAAACAATATTCTGTATCAAAAATTCAAAATTTACGCAAAAATTGTCTGTAAGAAAATTTGTATAAAATTTTTTTGGAGAAAAATTTTTTGGAGAAATTTTTTTGTAGAAAAATTTTATGGAGGAATTTTTTTTGTATTAAAATTTTTTGGAGAAAATTTTATGTATTAAAATTTTTTGGAGAACAGTTTTTGTATTAAAATTTTTTGGAGAAAATTTTTTGAAGAAAATTTAATTTTTTAAAATTTTTTGGAGAAAATTTTATTTATTAAAATTTTTTGGAGAACAGTTTTTGTATTAAAATTTTTTGGAGAAAATTTTTTGTATTAAAATTTTTTGGAGAACAGTTTTTGTATTAAAATTTTTTGGAGAAATTTTTTTTGCATAAAAATTTTTTGGAGAAAATTTTATGTATTAAAACTTTTTGGAGAACAGTTTTTGTATTAAAATTTTTTGGAGAAAATTTTATGTATTAAAACTTTTTGGAGAACAGTTTTTGTACTAAAATTTTTGGGAGAAAATTTTTTGTGTAAAAATATGAAAAATTTTTAGATTAAATTTTCTACAGCGAAAATTTATTGAGACTACTTATTAAAACGAAAGTTTATAGCGATTTTTTGGAAAAAAAAATGTTTTTAATTACCAAAATATTGAAAATTTCATTATTTAAAATTTTTTTCTTTTTATATCAAATAAAAATTTCTTTACTTAAAAATTATGAAAAATTTGTCCAAGGCGAATATTTATCAAAAAAACGTCCATAACAAGTATTTCACAATTTTCCCAGGCTGGATATTTGTCAAATAATTTCTTCATGAAAATTAGTGCCAATAAGAAAAAGAAAATATGTCTTTCTTTGAAATATTAGATTTCCTTAATTAAAGCTGAACATTTTGCCAAGTTTCTTATAAATTGCCAATATTTGGTTACTTTGACTAATTGTATTGCTTTACTAATTGAAACAATTATACGTAAACAATAATATACGTATGTATGTATGTATGTATGTATGTATGTATGTATGTATGTATGTATGTATGTATGTATGTATGTATGTATGTATGTATGTATGTATATCGTAAGCTAAAATGCAAAAAAAACGTAACTAACTAAAAATTCAAAATCGAGTTTTTGATTGATTACACTGCTTTACAAATTTTTAATTTGGAAAATTACCAAGAACGCCACGTGCCTAGATAAGTTAATTTTGACCTCCTGAACACGAAAAACGCTGTAACTTTTTTTTTCAAAAGTACAGTTTTTTAGATAACGGTACTTTTGTGTTTTTCGGTGTATGGTCCCACTCAAACCCTTGTGGAGCCCTACCAAAAAGTCCGATCGAGATAAATGGCATATCGTTCTCATATAAAATTCCGTTTTTTTTAAAAAACGTTAAAACTGATGGTTAAAAAAAGACGGAATTTTATATGCGATGAAAATATTGTCGTTCCACAAAATCCTTAGTAAAAACTTTATTTTTCATCCGATTTTTCATTACGCTTAAAATGTTGGTAATTAAATAAACTATTTGGTTAAAAAATAAAACATTCCAGATATTTACTATAACGTAGAAAAAAAACGAAACAAAAATGAAAAATTTTGAAAAAAACGTAAAAAATAGGCAAATTTCGAACTCAGCCAATTCTTATCAGATAAAATTTTTTTTAGCATATCGACGGAAAAGGCATTCAATTACCTTTCCAACGATATGCCATTTATCTCGATCGGACTTTTCGGTTGGGCTCCACAAGGGTTTGAGTGGGACCATACACCGAAAAACACAAAAGTACCGTTATCTAAAAAACTGTACTTTTGAAAAAAAAAATTACAGCGTTTTTCGTGTTCAGGAGGTCAAAATGAACTTATCTAGGCACGTGGCGTTCTTGGTAATTTTTGGCTGTAAACCAGTGTTATTATGAATGCCATAAAACTACATGTCTGGACAAAATTTTACACTTCTGCGATCAAAAATTGTGCTTTTATTAACAAAAAACAAAGGGACGTAACTACAAGTTTTTTTGTTTGATGTATGCAAAACGACGTAATTACACATTTGTTTTCTAAGAAAATATAATGAAATAGTTTTCTCTGAAAATTGGTTGAAGAATTCCATGGACGACTTATCAATGCATGTTTTTCTGACATGTTTATAGTTTTCACTTTACAAAGTTTTTTGCTTATCCTGTAAAATTATATTTTTGTTAGTTACGTCTTTTTGCATTTAAGCTAACGATATGTAGTTTTCAAAATACAATTTCCTTTTTAATGACTTTTAATAAACATAAATGTGAAAGCAAATTTTAATATAAATTATAGTTTGTTAGAAAGTTTCTTAAGTTGTCTAAATATTTGTTTATCTTTTACTCTTCTTCTATTCATTATTATTTTTATTAAAAACTAACTAATCTTAGTAAGTGGAAAACTTTTATAATTTATCTTTTTATATAATACACAAACATATACACACGCGTTTTTCTTTAGGTCATTCTTAAACTTTATTTTAATTTTCTAGAACAATTTCTGTAAACAAATAAATAATAAAGCAGTTCTTTGGTTTTAAACGAGTACACTTAACATTGACGCAGGTAACAGTTTTTAAGTCGTAGACATTAAACTTTGATTAACGGTGGTTTAACTTTTAAGGAATATGAATGAATAATTTTTGTTTAATTTTTCGGATGTTCCTTTAGACTTTGAATCTGCTCTGTTTAATATTAATTTTTGTTTTGTTTTGTGTAATTTACAGCCTTAACTTTTAATATCTATAATATATAAAAAAAATCTCTCTAAACTGGTATTGCACACCGTTTTTTCCCGGTACTACTTTCTCGACTTAAGGAGGAATTAATGACAGTAGTACTTACATTATTATTACTTGTCTGAGATCCCTTGGTGGAGCCATTTCGGGAAGAGAAGCTGTCACAATTGCCTCCACCTGCACTGCTAATATCACAGTCAACACAACCCACGACTGCATTGGAAGGCCCAGTACTCAGAGCCGTACTGCTGCTACTGCTGCTACTGTCGGAATTACTAGCTCTAAATAAATTATCAGACGACTTAGAGCCGCTTATTTGCTTAAGCTTTTCACTATTCGAAAAACTTATAGATGCTGCAACAGAAGTTGTGTAGCAGGAGTTGTTAGTTGGTGGGATAATGGAAGTTGTAGTAGGAGTTGGTGTAGCATCAACACTGTTATGTTGAAACTGTAAAGGCTATAAACTGGTAGTTAAAACTGTATTCGATTTTATACACCCTGTTGATTCGTTGTGTAAGCTTGTTGTTGTCATTGTAGCAGCAGTTGTTGCTGCTGCCGTTGTTATTGCTGCTATATGGTTACCACATGTGCCCACGTTGAGGGGAGTTGTTGTGGCACACACGATACCATTAATGGTCGTTGACATAATCATACGATCGGAAGCTATTGTTGTGGCTGTAGGTGTCGTTGCCACTGGCACCACTGTGTTCATATGATTTGTGCTGTGATTGTGATGATGGTGTTGTTGATTAATTTTGTTATTATTTGCCACCGTGAGGGCCATTTCGTCATCATTTGTTCCTATGCCGACCCTGGTTATGGATGTTGTTGTTGTCGTTGTCGTTGTTGTCGTGGCTCCGTTATTGTGGTTGTGGTTTTCTTTGTCGGTGACCTCGTTGTGATTGTTGTTTGGCACATATTGATCAACGTATGGTATTTGAGTGTAGGAGCTGCTGTTCAAATTTGTAAAAATGCTGCTGATGGTTATAGTTTGGGTGGCCATTTCACAAAGTTTCTTCTTCTGGATACTGTGTTCGGTGTTGGTGGGTGTGATATGTTTTTGAATTTTCTCTTCCTGGGCACATGTGGCTGCTGTAACCACTGCTGCTGCCATCATGGATGATGGTCCCGTATTGGCAGTACGATGCATGTTGGTGGCATAACGCGGTGGCATCATACTTTGTCTTACATTGCGCTCAGGCCTTACTAAAATAATGTACAACTAGTAATCGGCAAGTTTAGTTGTTTTACGGAAAGAGAAGATAAATGGAAAAATAAAATATTAAATTTTGTATAATAATATATAATTAAGACATGTTCCGGCTTGTTTGCTTAAAGTTTTTTTTTGCTTTTAAGCTGAAAAAAGTGTCATACATATGTTTATGATATGAATAAATACATTTGAAAAGTTTTTTTTTTGTGGCAAATTCATGACGAAAAGTTATGGACTCTAGTTTGGAGCTGCAAAAAGTTTCGGCCTGTGAACATGGTAATGAGCTTGTAAAGCATGTTAACAGTATTTAACGAATGTGTTAAATTTAATTATGTTAGTAATATTTAAGCGAACAGCTGCATACCAGTATATTTATTTTTTTAAAAGAATTTCGTGCTACAAATTTGTTTTTTTTAGGAATTTTTTTTATACAGACTTTTTTCTAAATTTTCGGTTTTTAAAATCCATATAAATATTTTTTAATTAGAATTAAGGTTTTAAGCTTCGCTTAACAAATCGGAATCGGATTGGTGCAAACACAGCGGTAAGTGCCGGTTTACACACGTCAAGTCTTGAGTTTTTAGGAGAGAGGGGGAAAATGTCATTCTCTTTTCCCTTCTATCCTAAATGCTCAAGACTTGACGAATCAAACTTGACGTGTGTGAACCGGCACTAAGACTAAAGGTCACTAGGGCATAGATAGATTACAACATTGGGCATGCTAGAATCCTATATGAGATAAATTTGAACTTGGACGTTGATTACTTTACACATGAGCCAATCTCTAATCCTAGATTGCCTTGAGCATTTTGGATAACATAGATTGCTATGGTAACCTACGAATTCCGGCTGATGCAAAGCAGTTATACACTGATGTATCGTTTCTTGTATCTAATCCTAGTAGTTGTACTGTAGCATTTCTCTTAGATTGCTGGATTATTGTATTGCCATTTAGGTCGAAATAATGGCCATCTAAATAGCCGCGAGGCATATTCGGTGCGATGAGATGTCTGGCAGGGATATTCAAATTATTATCGATAGTAAAGCTGCCATAAGATCCCTGAATAATTTATTTAGCTCTTCAAGAATCGTCCACGAATACCAGATGTCTCTGGAGGAGATAAAGGAACAATCAATTGGTTTCCCTAAATTGGGTCCCTGGACACAAGGGCATTCATGAAATCTGTATCGCTGACTCGTTAGCGTATGCAGGCATCGGCACGTTTCAATATATAATATAAATGATTCTCTTACGAAGAGTAAGCAATTTATCGTACACAAGTTTCATATGATTTCTAGCCAGAGATGATTCGATGAAACTACCAGAGATATATGGCTCAGTATAAACTATAGAGGACTCAGCGCGTTTTTAAACTGTCCAGACTTCAGCTCAGGAAGATTATTGCACTTACATCTGTCCATTGGCCTATTGGTGAATACGTCCAGAAGCTAAAGCTACCGTACAACGAACTGTGTAGATGTTGGAACGACGAGGAACAAGAGGATTCAATGGAATATATTATCTGTCATTGCCTCGCATTCGGAGATCTAAAATATAAACTTTTTGGTCGAGGAACCCTTAGAGACAAAACATGTCTCTCCTCTTCATTGAATCAACTGGCTGGCTGAGTGAAAATGTCAGCAGGCAGGAAATATAAGACCTCTTGGCGACGGTGCAACATGGTAACCCAACGGGAACCAATTGCTGGACCCATGTGAGCTGTGCCAATGGAACCTTACCTACCATTAGTATTTTTCTAAAAAGGCCCACTTATATTGTGAGTAGCTGTTTATAATTGCGGTAATTTTTTACTGAATGAATAACAATTTTATTGCCTTTAAATAATAATGATCTGTTCCAAAACGTGCTAATTTTCTGACATTATTTTGTGCTACAAAGCCTTACTTTTTCACATAAGTCTATCAAGAGATTATACAATTTTGGATAAATTTTATTGCCTTTAAAGTTATTTAGCAATTTTGTCAATACACTTCATTCGAGCAACTTGTGTCCACTTTTGTTCTGTTAAGAAAGATATCAAAAATACATCCTCTAGAGAAATATGAAATTATTTCGCTTAATAAAAGAAATTTCCCCAGATACAAAAAAAGCATATGGTCTACTAAATTGATTACTAATTTCTGTGGAATGAATTTCAAGAGAAAATGATAAAAACAAGAAAAACTAAAAGACAATTACTTATAAAAAGGGGGACCCTTAGAACATTTTCTTGAAATATAAACAAATTTAAACTTCAAAAGGGACCCCCTTTTTATTTTTATTTTTTAAACTTACTTTGGGTGAGAAAAGACAGGCAATAGTAACACTGGCTGATAAACTTATTGTCACCGACATTGATGTTATTCTCAGGGGCACATGATTACCCGTACCAAAATATAATGGAACAAATGCCAACCAAATGACACATGTTGTATACATTGTAAAACCTTTGGGAAATGAAATGAAATGGAGACAAGAATTAAAAGGAAATTCATAAATAAACAAGCAAACAACACAATAAATTGTTCAACAAAATTAAACAAAACATTTCTTAATAAATTTACGGAAAGAAACAAAAAAAAAAAAAAAAAAACACCGCAGTTACTTCCACACTTACCGATATGTTTCGATTCATTAAATGCCTCCGGAATTTTGCGTGTCAATACCGCGTATACGGTACACACAACAATCAGCACAATGGGATAGAAGAAGGCAATAACATACGAAGCATCGATGTAAGAATCACATACCAATAAATTATCTTCGCGTGTTGGATGATAGTGCTTGGCATGTGAGGGCGATATTAACATCCAAACGCCATTGATTAATATCTGTTTTAAAAATATATGCAAAAGCGATAGTTATTAATGTAAATTGAATTGCATAACATAAATAGCCATGTTAGAGTAAGTGAATACCTGTAGTGATATAAAGAATGAACAAATAACCAACTGTGACTTGGGACTAATGAATGAGGGACGTTTGGCTGATTGTTTTCCGGCTTTAAAGATGCGTGCAATTCGATTGGTTTTAGTTAGCAAAGCAGCATAGACCACTGTGAAGCAAAAACCTACGCTAAATCTGTAAGAAAGAAAAAAAAAACGAATAAGAAATATTGTTTGAGCTAATAATAGAGATAATTTTTTGGCGTAAGGCAAAAAGGTCTTAAGTCATAAAAAGGCATTTTGAGTTTTTGATTAGGTTTAACCCTTATGTGTGTGGAAAAAAACACCTTCTATAGGGTGGATAGGTACCTGGGTACCTTCATGCAAATTGTATGAGAAATCTAATTTTTTGTCTTGTATTGTACAAACAATCGATGGTTAATGATATAATATTAGAATTTTACTCTGGTTTTCGCCTTTTCATATATTTTTTAAAATTCTACACCCAAAAAAAAAATTTGTAATATAAAACACCTTCTATAGGGTGGATAGGTACCTGGGTACCTTCATGGAAATTGTATGAGAAATCTAATTTTTTGTCTTGTATTGTACAAACAATTGATGGTTAATGATATAATATTAGAATTTTACTCTGGTTTCCTCCTTTTCATATATTTTTTAAAATCCTACACCCAAAAAAAAAAAAAAATTTGTAATATAAAACGTATACAGGTACCCAGGTACCTATTCACCCTATTAAGGGTGCAAAAAGCAAATTGGTATGCCACGCCCCCCCCCCAACTCATATTGTATATAAACACCTATGAAAATATAATAATAACAAAAAGTTAGGAGTTCTCATGAAATTGTAGAATTGTAGACTAAAATCTTATATAAAAAATTTCGATTTGAAAACGCAATAGGTACACAGGTACCTGTCCACACACATAAGGGTTAACTAATTTTTTTTTAACTCTTTCGTTTGGTTATCAATAACTTAAGTCTAGCACAACTGCGTCTAATCGTCATCATTTAATCTTTAGGAAATGAGTCATTTAAAACAGTGTTCGAAAATAAACAGTACATTTTTTAACGTTCGGCTCACACAAGGGTTGTGTAGCAATACACAACCCTTAATACCGTTCGTAACTATTTTCAAGAAAGAACCGAACATTATATAATGTTCGGTTCTTCGTTAAAAAACAGAACAATTGAAGTGATACTGTAGACAAACATTATATTTTAATGTTCTAAAATGTTTTTTTCGTGTGTGTATTTTGTTTTTGTAAAAAATGTTTGGTTTTTTTTTACCAGCCAAAAGGGACGAACATTAACGAGCCGAGCCGAACACATTGAAGTTTGTGGATTTTCAAAAAAAAAACCGAACGGAATTAAATGTTCACATCTTTTGTTGAGTTTGATAAAAACAGTAATATTTTTGTGTTTGAAAGGTGACTATTTTATTATTATTTTTTTTAATGATTATCTACACAAACACTATTAGCGTTTGTGTTTTCCACAAATCTACCGAACCGAACATTAAGAAACGATATTTAGTGTTTATTTTCGAACTCTGATTTAAAATATTTTTAATTAACATTACGGAAAACCTTTTTGTCTAACTTCAAATAGTTATCTAAAAAATTAATCATATAAGTTATAATAAAATTAAATATTAATCATACGTCTAATAAAACTTTAATACCATTAAGGTAATAGAATAAAAAAGAAAAGTACTAAAATTATTTATTATTTGATAAAATGATTAATAATTGTCACATCTAGTGTCCAATTTAATGGAAAATGGTTTGAATATATTGATATTTTTAAGTTAAACATTAACCTCCTTATTTATAAAAAATATTTTTGATTTATAAAAGATTTATTAAACAAACTTTCATGTTAAAAATTAAAATACCAGGGTAACCATAAATATGCAATTGCATGTTTTTCCTTGAGCGACCAATTCAGGCAGAAATAATAATAGTTTTAGAACTTATTAAGAATTTTGGCATCGATTTGATAGTGCATATTTTACCGTTTGCAGCATTTTTTTTGCATAATTTAGTTAAAATAGTTTTTTTTATGCATATAGCGCATATTTTGCCCTTTAAAGGCATATTTGATTTATACAAAATTTTTTAAGGATGCGTACAGGAGCAGCAAATAAAAAAATTAATTTTTTTTGCAAAATTTTGGCTTTTCTGTTTTAAATATCTATCTGTTTACTCAACGTGTTGCTTCAATTTTGCCACCTATATTTAATTTTTACTCGAAAAGCGTAAGGTTGTCATTAAACACAGATGTTATTTTAAACTTTTAAATTTTATATATGGGGGATTTCATGTCAAGTGACCCAATTTTTAAATCGGTGTCTTCCGATTTGGATGCAATTTGCACCAAGCTCTTATTGAATAATAGTTAAGACAAAAATTTTCAACAAGATTGATCAAATAGCTTTCGAAGGTACTTGGGACACATTTTGCTAACACCAAAACACCAATAGGTTATAAGTTATATGGATGAGAGAGAACACCTGTATGGCCAAAATGTCAAACTTTGACCTACTCTAACTAAGAAACTTTATGGCCGACCTTGTTGAAATTTTGTAATGGGTGATTTTTAGCTATTATCTTTTTGGCAACACTGGTTTTAACAGCTGACGCACGTTTCGCGTTTTGTTTTACTGTCAAACATCTTCAGTTTGGTCTATAATTTAACCATGAATCGTCTTACAAATGATTGAATTTTATTATCAAAATGCGTGCTCTGTTAAGAAAGTTCATCGCGCGCTTCTTCCATTTTATGGTCAGTTTAATCGACCCACTGAAGCGACTATTCGGGCTATTGTGACTAGGTTAGGTTAGGTTAAATGGGTAGCCGTCACGAAGACGACTCACTTGGGTCCTTATAGCGGTCCCTTTGTGATACCCCTAGCCAGTGACAAGGGTCAGCCAGTATCCACCAGACTATTCCCCAGAGGTCACCGCAGTCTCGAACCACCCCGATTCCCTGCAGAACAGGGAGATCGATTTCAGTCCCGCATTGGACAAATCGTCCAGACATGGCAATTCCGGTCTCCCAAAATGCCTCACCCTAACGCCCGCCAGACCGGGGCATTGGCAGAGGAAGTGAAACACCGTCTCCTCCTCCTCCTCATCATGACAACTCCTGCAGTAGTCATTATACGCAAGACCCATCCTCCTAGCATGAGTCCCTATCACCCAGTGACCCGTGATAACCGATATCACTGTCCTTATCCGGTCCCTGCCGAGACCGAGTAGTACGCGCGTTCTCGCAGCGTCATAGCCAGGCCATAGAGTCCTGGCCATCAAACAGGTATGCTCGTCCTGCCATCTCCCCTGAGCCCTTCTGTACGACTCCCGTCTGATGAGAGTCCTGCAGCGGGCCATTGAAGTGCCAATCAGGCCGTCGACGAACATGTCGTCCAACAGACAGCCTTGTTTGGCCAGACTGTCCGCAGTATGGTTGCCCAGGAGCCCCCAAATTTACATTGTTGGACATTAAACCACCAACAGGCTTACGTAGAGTGCGAAGAGAAGAAAATATCGCATCTGTATCGGCCATTTATATGAACCATCCAATAGGACCTTGGTTAAAATTTCATCCAAATCGAAAGACATCGATTTAAAAATTGGGTCACTTGACATGAAATCCCCCATATGTATAAGCAAAAATTAAGGAAAAACTAATTATACATATATGGCGTAATACAAAGAAATCTGGTCCAATCTTTAAGTAAACTGTTATAATCAGAATTGCTTTTTATAGTGACTTGCGATGTCCATCCGTCCGTTTGTCTGGTTTTCTGTCTTTGTTGATCAAATTTGGTAAATACATTTTAATTGCACTTAAGACAAAGTCTATGTTTATGGTGAGAATCAGTATATAATTTCACATTTTCTCCATAAAAACTTCTTTCCAAATTAGACACTTTGTGATCGTACTTAAATTTAATATACCCCAAAATTTCTTTTCGAATCGCTTCAAATTTGCCTTAAGCTCCCATCTATAAAAAGCCTTAATTTCCTTTTAAATGTTAACATTAATAAACAAGTTAGCGTCCATCACTTAAAGACAAAAAAAAAAAATGGATGTAAATATCAAGATTATATTCGGCAAAAAAAACTTTTATATGAATTATAACCTCATAATATAA
Source organism: Pollenia angustigena (assembly GCA_930367215.1). NCBI lineage: Eukaryota > Metazoa > Arthropoda > Insecta > Diptera > Polleniidae > Pollenia > Pollenia angustigena. The sequence continues at coordinate 12,933,396 of OV884060.1, read as the reverse complement.
CTTTGTTTTTGTGAGCCGATGACTGCCCATCTTTTCTAAATATGGTAAAACCTGGAAAATCCGTCTGTAAATACTGAATTGTTTGGGCATTACCGATCTTAATTTTAAGATTGTTTCAACTAAATGGAACTGTTGAACATCTTGTTTTCAAATTAGCAGTTTTGGAATTTGTTGGGGCCTATTTTTGAACAATTTTCAGGGCATATTTTCAAGTTTTTACTGCATATTTAATGCGCATAAACCCCATTTTTTAGCGCATATTTCTGGTTTCCCTAGTTATCACTTATATGAATAAAAAAGTCCATTCGTTTTAATTTGATCAATCCCTTTCTACTCTAATTGAAAAAATGCTGAATTAATCAATCCACTTTCGAGTAAATTCGGGTTCCAGAACACACCCAAAATGGTACTTTTAAAAGGTAAAAATGAGGAAAAATGGGCAGATTGGTACTTATGTAGTATACAGATTGCACTTTACCAGATTAAAATATAGGGTACTTTTAAGGGAGACAATTAGTACTTTTTAAGGGATAAAAACGGGATACATTTGGTACTTTTACTCTTTTCGATAAATTTTGTATAGACATAGCATATGGCTCAGATTAATATATATGGGTATTTCCACAGAAAAGTCTACTTTTTGTCACTTTACGACACTAAGCAATTAGTCTTGTATTTTAGAATCATGTTGTTCAAATTTTAGCGCTTTACGCCAAAATGCAAAAAAGGAAATAATATTTTCATTATTCTATGAGGAACAACTAAAAATGGTTGGTGTCGTAGCGTGACAAAAAGTAGACTTTTCTGTGGAAATACCCATATGGTACATTTTTTCTATGGTGTAAAAAGTGAAAAATGTTACTTTTGGTGCATTTTTTTTTAATTTCGATAAATTTGGTATACAGATAACATATGGTCCATTGGCCGGGATATAGATATTTAGACCAGCGGTCATTACAAAGAGAGACAGTTAAAAATGTGTATGTAGCGGTGAGTGCAAAGAGAGAAAATAAATTTACTCGTTTGAGACATTTACTATGTGTTTTGTTCTTGTTTTTTAAAATGATGGCTTTTTATAATTGTTTCGTTAACCTTCGTGTTGTGTGTGTGTGAAATTCACGAAAAGTTCTCGGCCCCCGGGGGCATAGCGTGATGATCGTTGATTTAGACCCACTTGGTTTTCATATAAGCAGTTGAATGTCGGTTGCTCCAGAGTGTCGAGTGCTCAAAACTTATATTAGGAGCTCAAAGGACAAGGGGTTTAAGTGACTTATATTAAATATTGAGAAAAAAGTGGCTTAAGTTAAATTGTAATAAAAAATGTAAGATGATATCTAGGATATTAATTTTGTATTAATAGAGATCCTGAGATATATTTTAATCTAAGAAGATTAAAAAATACCATCTTTATCATGTACAAATACCCAAAAATTACCTTTGAAGTAGGGAAAGTCGCTCTAATACCCCTTGTGCTTTTACTTTTTTAAATTTCTAAACAAATTAACTTGTACTTCAAAGGAATATTAGTAGCACCTAATAAGAAAACCACACAGAAATTTTTTTTTAAATAACATTTTAGTAGAAAATGCTTCAATGGTTCTTTCGATTTTTTCCGTTATTTCGTTATTTCGAAAGTGGTTTCAACCGTTATTGCTAAATTGGTGGTATATAGCAAATAAGGTACTGGGGGTTTCGGTAAAAGTAAAAATATCTAAATTGAGAACAAACAGCTGAATTATTATAAAAGAAATTTGTAAAAAATTTAAGAAGTGGAAAGTGGGCTTTGCACCCTACCAAAGACATTTCTGTTATTCAGTGGAACGGTAACAGAAAAGTACATGTATAAACCTGATTTGGACGACTCTATTTTTAATAAACAGTTTAAACCAAAAAGTGGGCGTTATTGAAACAAGAGGCATAACGACAACCATAATTTCTCAAAATTAGTTTTCGATATCTGGAGATTAATCGCGTTATACCAAGTCGTGGACTAAGATAGTTGTTTATAAAAGTGTTTAATGCAAAAATAACTTCTACGTGCCATACCCATTAAGCTTCAAAATTATCTTTTAATGAATATATTTTTTATCTGTGCTCTGAGCAATAAGCGTTAAATTAAAAATTTAAGCTGTAGTATACTTGGCTTTAAAAACTAAGTTTTTTTTTTAGATGTAGAGCTTTAGAGCTTGCTTCCGCTTCACTGTTAAACCATTTCTAGCATTTTTTTCTTATTTACTTTTTAACAATTTCTATTTGCAGTTTTTCTTAACCGCATAACAAAATGCTGATATATGGCTAGTGCAAATTCTAGCATCTACAAACTCAGAAGCCATCTTCAACATTTTGTTTTAAATTAAAAAAGCACTAAAAAAATTATAATAGGAAAATAATAATTATAGCAGTTAAACTGCCAACAGGCAGCCTGTTGGTTTTTTTATAGTTGCACTTAAACAAAACTAAACAAAGAAATTGTACAAAAAAAAAAAAAAAAAATTTGCAAAACTTACCTTTGGATGGCACACACAATGTTTGTGGGCTTGAGAACCAGGGCAAAGGTAACCGCATAACACATTAGTATACCAGCCAACAAAATGTAACTCAATTCTCTGCCGGATGCTCGTACTATTGGGGTATCATTGTGTCTTTAGGATTGTTATTGTAGTTATTGTTTATGTTTTTGTTGGTTCCGTGGTTGTTGAAGGAGAGTTGAAAAGGGTTTAAAAATTTCACGTGGTTAGATGAAAATTAAACATGTGTGTGGTGTGTATTTCAAAAAGAAATGGAAAGAAATTGCAAAATATGAGAATCATTATAAGTGAAAATGAAAATAGTATAATTAAAATTTATATTTCTGCATTTTGCTTTTTTCTGAGAAAAAGAAAAAAATACTTGTTTATCTTCTTTTATACATTCTTAACTTATAAACTTTGAACTTAAAATAAATATTTATTACAAGGATAAAGTAATATTTCTGCTTTCAAAGTGCAAATATTAAAAATTAGGATTTATTTTTGGATACTTAACAACAAATTTTAAGACTTTAAAAAATTCAAGGATTATGTAATGTTTAGCGTATGATTAATAAGAATTTTAATAGAAGGAAAAATATTACTCATACGTAGTTGATGAGACCAAAGATTTAATTACTTACGTATGAGTTATATTTATTGCTTCATCGAGTTATAAGTGTACCAGCGAATTTTGTAATTGTAAAGTTTTTCCATTGTCTTTGCTTGTGTTCAAAAGGCTGAATAAAGCCTTTAAAAAGAACTAACCTCCTTTATTTTGTATGTTTTGGAATTGTGCATTAAATTCATATATTCGGCTAGTTAAATGTATTTTACTATTCAGCAAGCTGGTTATGCTTTTGTTAAACAATTACAATACATTTTATTTTGCATATTCAGCTAACTTAATGTGATTTTGTAGAATAATTTAAATATAAAATTTAATTATTTTAAAAATTTTCCTATTCCATTATTCAGTAAAGAAATAATTTAATCAATTTGTTTACTCTTCTAGATATGCCACCTAAAATCCAAGAGGCAAATAAATTCGTAATTGACTTTTCGATTGGTTATGATGTGATTAACAAGAGAACATTTTAATCAAGAAGATTGTTTTTTTTTTTGTTGCAATGTATGTATGTAACAATTAGCTGAACGTTATTAAAAAAACAACTAAGCCAAAAAAATTAATTCTATTTAAAATTTTTTAAAAATTTTGCATTTTAAGAGCTGTTAAATCAAATTCAGCGGGCTGAATATAGTCATGGAAAATAAATAAATGTTTTTCTTGTGTGTTTTTCTTTTCATTTAAAATTCCGAATTCAGCTAGCTTTGAAACTGTTAATTATTTATTTAATAAATATTTTATTTAAATGTTCCACTTTAATAGCTTTTAAGTCAAATTCAGCTAGCTGAATATACTAAAAAAAAAATTACTTTCTTGCCTTTTTTGGTCCTTACTAATTTTTGCTAAAATTTTTTTTAATCAGCTAGCTGAATTGAAATAAATTTTTGGAATATTACCTAATGAAGTATTTACTGGTTTATATTAACTTTTCAAATTCAGCTAGCTTTTTTATTTTTTAAATGTTCCACTTTAATAGCTTTTAAGTCAAATTAAGCTAGCTGAATAGACTAAAAAATATTATTTCATTGCTTTATTTGGCCTTTACTTGTTTTGTTAAATTGAAAAAAATATTTGGAATGCGACTAAATGAAGTACTTACGAATTTATTTTAACTTTACAAATTCAGCTAGCTGAATTAGTTTTTAAGCCAATACATATTTATTTATTGAATATACATATGTACTTAATTGTTGAATTTAATGGCTATAACTTGTCTACAATTCAGCAGGCTGACTATAGTCTTAGAAATAACTGAATTTATATATTGGGTATCGATCGATTGTTCTAAGTTTTAGTAGATTCAGCTAGCTGTATTTGTTTGCAAGTTTCATTTCTTTGATATTTGTTAGATTTGTTTATACTCATCTAGACATATTTGTTATTAAGTTTTATTCCTTTGATATTTGCTAGAATTGTTTTCCGCAATATTGTTCTCATGCCTTCAATTCCAATATTATATTTATTTATTGAATATATTTAGTAAGGTTTATACTTAAATGGCAATTATTTGTGTTAAATGCAGCCGACTGAACAAAGTCTATACAATTATCTTATTCCTTTATTGGGTATCTATCGTATTTTTCTGCTGTTTCGTTTATTCATCTACATGCTTTCATATTGTTTTTATTGGTTTTTGCTGCAGTCCCTTAAATTAAGCAAATGTTGATGAAATTTTGCAAGCTGAAAAAGCTCTTAAGCAAATATTTATTTATTGAATTCATTCACTTAACTGTAGACTTCATCGGCTGTAATTGATGCGAAATTTAAAAGGCTGAATATACTCTAGAAAGCAAAACAATTTTTTTGTTTGGTAACTACTTTTAATCTTTTTTTTTTTAAGGTTGCTAAGTTAAATTATAATCTTAATTTTAAAATATGCTTACTACAATTATTTAGAATTTTTAGATATTTACCCAGCTGAATATTTTTCAAATTTCAATTCAGCTAATTAAAAACTTCTATTTAGCATACTAAAATGCTTTTTTTTAGTAACATTTTTAAAAATTAGTTAAAGCCTTTCACCTTCCATTTGGTTGGAACTTGTCAAAATTTTAAGTTTTTATCCAGCTGAGTATAAAGTTAAAAAATTATTTAAAATTTAAATAAAATTAAAGAATTAACTCGAACTCGTATCAAATAAAATTCGGTTGTTTATAATTAATATTAATCATTCGCCTTGTATTTCATCGGTTTTCTTTAAAAACCAAGGACCGTAAAAGTTATTCCTTTTTTCATAAAAGTCAGATGAAAACAGTTATTTTTTGATTTTTATATTTTCGATCAAACTTAACAGTTATTTTTTGATTTTTATTTTTTTGAACAAAAATAACAGTTATTTTATGATTTTTATTTTTTCGAGCAAAAATAAAAGTTATTCTCTAAAGAAATGTTCGTGTTTTAATAATTCAGATGACTTTTAATAATTATTTAATTGTGCATAAGAAAGTCTAATGATAATTACACATTAAAATAAAAATTTTAAGTCTTAATTATTAAATCACGTACATTTCTTTAGGGAATCACTTTTATTTTTGCTCGAAAAAATAAAAATCAAAAAATAACTGTTATTTTTGTTCAAAAAAATAACTGTTTAGCTTTATCGAAAATATAAAAATCAAAATTTTAAAAATCAATACATTTTATCATTGACAAGTGCATTAGAAACAATATGGTTTGCTTGAATCAGTTTTGCGACATTTACTTCTATGTGCTTTTTTGTTTTAAAATTCCAATATAACTGTTATTTTCGTTCCCTGTTAAAAACTCTTTTTTACTTTCCTTTATAAACTTTTTTATTTAATAAATTTTCTAACTTTGAATAAATGTATTTTCCCAAAAGGCAAATCCTTGATATTTTATTTAATAAATTTTAGTTATAAAACTCAAATTTCTTAAAATTTATTTATATGTTGTGTGTAAAATGTCTTAAGAAGCTAAACTTTAAGATTATAAAAAAATAAATAATAACTATAGTAACTTATAGATTTGCTAAATAAAAAATAAAAAGAACAATATGAAAAATCTTTTAAAGACAATCCTTTTACATTAGGGGGAAACCAATTTCATATAAAAAACATTCTAAGTTTTTAATAACTCATTCCATTTAAGGGAGTTAATTATTAAAACAGTATTCTTTAAACTTTGTTAAGTTTATATTTTATAAGAATAAATTTATTATCTAACATCCCTAATATCCTCTTCTGAACTAAACTCATGAAAACTAAGTGACTACTTGTCCTTAACTTTTGAACAACAAATAAGATCGTTGTAAATTTTTTATTTATCTTGCTTTGGTTTGATGTTTGTGTTGTTGTTATAAGACACTTACCTCACAAATACACCAACAATAAACGAAGTCACTAATATACCGGTGGCACTAAAAGACATGGCACCAATCGCCCAAGCAGATTCCGGACGTAAATACACTTCAGGTATAGTTTGGCAATATTGCTTTGTAGCATCTGGTAACGTGCCCAATTTACACTTAATACACTGCGTTTCATCTGAAGGATGGCGTATCTGTAAAGAGTGGGAAAAAACAGGAAAACATATTAAAGGAAAATCGCATTGAAATATAATACACCGTTTCTGCAGAGAAATACAAGTAAGATAAGTAACAAGTAAGAGTGCTATTATCGAATCTTTCATATCCGCCACATACCGTAATGTCAATGAACACACATTATCAAACATTTTAAAAGAATTTTAAATAAATTGAGGAGTAAATTTGTTCTTTTCAAACACATTTCTCTATTTAAGCGGCAAATCATGTACATATTTGTAAAGGGCCAAATACATTAGTAAAATGCTTGATATGTTGGCGAATTTATTTGTGTACGAGCGCTTGATATAATTTTCGCGGTAATATCTAAATAATCTAGAATTTCCACCCAGCCCCGTCGGTGTAACACACAGAAAAAATTCTCTAGAATGTTTCACCAATTTAAGTATTAATCAAAAATAAAATCAGTTTTGATTAAAATTTAATCAAGAGAATTAAACGTTTAATCAAACGAATTAAACGTTTAATAAAAAGAATTAAACGTTTAATAACGAGAATTAAATGTTTATTTGATACTATTAATTTGTTTACTTGTGCAAATTTCATTAAGTTTTTAATTAATATCACAAATTTTTTAAATGGAAATCAATTTTCATTTTTTGCTGTGCACATATAAACACATTATCACTTATACTATCACAGTGCTTGGTAAGTAATTTGAGCAATGTATTTGGATTTTTGTGTAAAAAAAAGGAAAACTAAAACAATAACAAGGAAAGTTATGACAAAAGAAAGACACAATCATGGGGTTTTCCTCATGTCTCAGTCATTTATTGACCGATCTGGCTGAATTTCAAAAGTAAAATTTGGTCATCCAAAAACACATTTCAACAGTTGTACATCATTAAATCAACTTCGCTTCTCATAATGACCCAGAATATATATCGATACCTTCCCATAAGAATGTATAAAGCGACATTTCTCAAATTGTGTAGGATACGAAAGAAACGTCTCATTTAGTAATTTATTTTTCGGATTTTATTGAAAGAAACATATTTGGAAAGCGATTTTCAGAATACTAAACATTTTTAAAAATGTGGCTTAGCATAATTTCTTTGGCGGATAATACAAATTACAGGGTGCAACATTATTTCAGTGAGAAAACTTGACGGTTGATACAATATTATTTTCACTCTAGTTTCCTTTGCATCCATGATAGGGCAGCGAAACCCAGGCCAAAATGTGGTGCTTAACTTCTAGTATAGTTCCACATCAAAAAGTCATTTTCGAAAAAAGTGTCGCTTAATACATTCTAATGGGAAGGTATCAATTTATTTACTTTAAAGGGGCTAAGATGAATATTGAAGAAATTAAAAATTAAAAACAGAAGTAAATCAATTCAAAGCAAATTTCGATCTACCAAGGGTTAAATACAATTTGGTTTAAAGATTAATGTTTGCCTATTGAATGCCAGCAGTTGTCAATGGCTGTGAGTGTTAAACGGCAAAACCCTATGAAGAGATTGAGTGGTTACAATCGAATCATGTTAGGGTAACCTGTCCGTAAAAGCCTGGCTTCGAGCCCCGTGGCAGTCAAGAATGAAAGAAAATTATCAATAAATTTTAATTAATTTAGGCCCGTTTTCACAACTTACCAATAGCTAAAGGTAGGATTTTATCGGCCGAATAAAAAGAGTACCGTTATTTAAACTTTACTTTAACCTACGAGGTAGAATGAATCTTTATCTTTTAACTTTATCGCTCACTTTAGGTTTAAGTAAAGTTTTAATAATGGAACACTTTTTGTAAGGCCGTTTAAAGTCCACTTTAAGCTATCGGTAAGTTGTGAAAACGGACCTTAATGTTGTAAAATTCCTTTCTTTATAAAAATAATTTAAAGAATATTAAATTTGATGAACTTTAGCCTAATTAAAAATAGCAAAAATTTTGATTAAAAATTATTAATATAAAATCATAATCTCCTCTAACGCACACTATTACAGGGTCTATGCAATGTTATAAAGTGAAGCATTGACTTGTTTTATAATACACCCAACCCTCTCTTGTGCCAACACAATTGAATGGTCCCTTCGGTGTCCCGTCATTAGAGATTCTACTCTTTAAAAAATTTTATGTGGAAATTGTGTTTAAATTTTTTTTTTTTTTTTTATAAAATAAAAGTGTAAAAACTAAAAAAAAGCAACTGTCAGTTTGTTTGAAAGTTAATGGTCTTGGCATTGTTAAGTCATGTAGTAATAATAGTTTTTTATTACAATCTCTTTTTCTAATAGTGCCATTCAACATTAGAAAACATAGAAAGTTAAAAAAAAAAAAAAAAAATCCGACAAAAAATAAGAAAATATATAAAAATACAATTTGTAAAGAAACAGGAAAAAACAAGAGGAAAAAGATGCAACTCCTTGAATATTTTCTTGCATTACAAGTGTTTTCAACAAATTGTCATTGATAGTTTTAGTTATCTTGAATTCGTTTGAGTACCTACGTACAAGAAAAGTTCATTCTTTTTAAAGCAATTTTCAAAAAAAGAGGAGAAAAATCAAAAATTAAAAAAAAAAACTAAAATTAATTTTGTGTTGTTGGATTTGTAATAGTGTATACCAAATTTAACGCAGTATTTAATTTTCCGTTTTATACAAAACACAGTTTTTGAATTTTGCTTTATTTTTATTGATATTTAATATTCCTTTTTTTGGAAACTATCAATTACCACAAGTGTGGCTAAGTTATACTGATGCATTACTTAACTTGTTTTCTGTAATGTTTCAAATAACCAAACGTGAAAATTCTCGACCAGGAAATGTTTTACGCATTGATGGCATTGTTTCGAGGGCTGTATGACCCGTGGTATTGCCTTGTTGAAAACACATACTGGCCACGTCAATATTATCCAATTTCGTAACAAATATCTTGCGAATAGCAAGTATTACTAGCTGAAGGTCTCATTTTTATAATGTTCTTAATAATGCGGCCCAAAATCAGAAACAAACAGTGACTCGTTTTGGATGAATTTTTTCGAAAATATGCTGTTCCTCTAAGTATGTGGTGGCCCGAAAAATCAGCACTCACTTGTTGATAAATAACAGTCCATTAACCGAACCCTCTCTACTAGCGATGCTTATTAGAAAGAAACTTGATCCTTTAAAACCTGATATTGCATTTATTTTGGAAAACAAAACCAAAAAATTTGTTTACCCCTTCTGGTATCAAGTGGTGGACCACTTGATCAACGATTGTTACAAAGGAAATCTTAAAAAACCTTCCAGGAGGTCTTTTTTTCTCTTCTTGTGAGAAACTTCAGCCTGTGGGCTGATCTCCCTAGATGCTACAGATGCTGCCGGATATTCTATAAATATACCGGATTGTCCACTCAAAATTTCAACCTGTATGAGCGTCTGGGTTGTTCTCACACACAGGGGTGGTTGGTAAACTCATTGTTTGTCTACCAGTTATTAAGATCATCTTAAGAATAGGCCAATGTGGCAGGCGCTCAAGTTAATACGTATGGTAGTAGATTTTATAATACAACACTGTACTACAATTTTGGTTAAATAAAACCCCTTTAATTTTAAGCTTTGCTTTCAAATTAGGATAAACGATGAAACTATTCTGCATCATCTAAAGTGAAATTACGATTACACTATGCAACAAGAAAAGTTATAAGGAGTAAAAGTAATTTTTTTTTAAGTGTTATGGTTCCCTAAATACAAAGTAGCTTAATATCAGGGCTGGCAGACTTGGGGACTTACCCCCAAAGTTGGGGACTTGCCCCCAAAGTTGGGGACTTATCCCCAAAGTTGGGGATTTCATGCGAGCAAAAAGGACAAAGACAGTCATTTGGGGATTGGGGGTTTAAAAATAAAATTCGGGGATTTTTTGGGTATTTTACACATTTTTAATATATATTCCCTTCTTTTATTATTTACGCTTATTTTTTGTTTCGTATATAAAATATGAAAAAAAAGTACTTATGATGCATCGAAGTATTAAAGAAATGACGCATATATGTACTTATTTTGCGATCTCTGAAACCGGCCCTACGGGTCTACACCGATGGTTCCAGGATGGGCAATAGAGTGGGCGGAGGTTTCTTCATCGAGGAATTGGACATTAAGGGTTTCTTTTAGGCTGCCAGATGGCAGTAGTGTGCTGCAGGCGGAAATCTCTGCCATAAAGCGGGCGGCAAACTGGCTGAGGTTCTATCGTATATCGAGGGATATATGTATATTTATGGACAGCAAGGCTGCTATTGTAGGTCTGACTGGTGTCTTTACGACATCTATGTTAACAGTGGAATGACGGATGTCTCTAAATGATATCGCGAAACTTTCCAGTGTAACGCTGACATGGGTACCAGGGCACAGTGGATGCCTGTGTAACCATACTGCGGACGGTCTGGCCAAATGCGGCTGTCTCTTGAACGACATGTTCGTCGACGGCCTGATTGGCACTTCAATAGCCCGCTGCAAGACTCTCATCAGACGGGAGCATACCTGCTTGATGGCCTGGCTATGACGCGGCGAGAACGCGCATACTACCCGGTCTCGAGAGGGACCGAATGAGGACAACGAAATCGGTCATCACGGGTCACTGGGTGATGGGGACTCATGCTAGGAGGATGGGTCTTGCGTATAATTATTACTGTAGGAGTTGTCATGATGAAGAGGAGGAGAAGACGGTGTTTCACTTTCTGTGCCAATGCCCCGGTCTGGGGTGCATTAGGCTTAGGCATTTTAGGAGACCAGAATTGCCATGTCTGGACGATTTGTCCAATGTGGGACTGAAATCGATCTCCTTGTTCTGCAGGGAATCGGGGTGGTTCGAGATTGCAGTGACCTCTGGGTAATAGTCTGGTGGATACTGGCTGACTCTTGTCACTGGCTAGGGGTATCACAAAGGGACCGCTATGAGGACCCAAGTGAGTCGTCGATGTGCCGGCTACCCTCACAGGAATCGCATAAAAAGGATTTAAAAAAACATGCCCAAACCAGTCGCTACAAAAAAAAATAATATAATTTTTTTTACTAAAAATTTTAATTTGGAGATTTCTTATTAAAATTTTTCTTACTATTTTTCAAAAAATTTGAAATTTGATTAGAAAAAAAAAAATTAACTTGTTAAGGTTTTGTTTTTTAATTTGGGGATTTTTTTTTTAATTTTTTGGGATAAGGAAAAAAGGTACCTGGCAGCAGCCCTGCTCAAGATTAAGATATAAATTTATTTTTCACCAAATTGGTCGAATCGATTTGAAATTTATTTAATTTTTGAAATCCATAATTTTTCCTTGATTTTTTTGAATCTTTCCACATTGTTAATTTTACTTTCTGCAATTAAATTAATTTTATTGATTAATTTGATATCCGTAATTGGAAAATACAAATGCTAATAGACTTCTGATGTTTTTTATATTTAATATTTCTTTTACTTTTTTAATTGCACAATCATCGCTGTTTTTAAGAACTTTTTTTAACCATGTAAATTAAGAAAAAAATTATTCAAAATTGTCAAAATATGCAATTAAAACCGTAATATGCATTTTTAGCAAAATATCCAAAAACAAATCGATGCCATTTTAACGCAAATTTAATGATTCGGAAAGATAATTGGTCAACATCGTTCTTAGACTATCGACAAAAAACATCCATTTGCATGCAAGTCGCATCTCTAGTCGTGACAGAAGCTCATATTTGTTGCGTAGTGTAATTACTCAAGTTTATAAAAGTGTGATGCTTAAATAAGAACGGCGTATGCATTTGTCAGAATGAGTACAATTGTAGCGAAAATAACAACAGGGCACTCTCTAAATATCCATTGTGAAATTAAACACCACCGGAATATATGTTGAAAATTATTTACGTTTCGGGTTTGCATTCTCGGGAGCTTTGGATGCAGCCAGTTACTGTTACTCGGTAGAGGAAAAGTTATCAGGTTTCTTGTAGATCAAACGGATCAGAGATGCTATCTGATACCAGGGGGCAAATCGCGACATTCGATATCGATCGAAATTCCCATGTAAATTTTATTGCAATTTCGATCGATATCGAATGCCGTAACTTGGCCCCAGGTAAACTAGTAGGTCCGTTTACTTCGGCTGTTGTTTACATCGAAGATCGAGGGAAGAGATTTCTAAGAAGATCGACTTTAAGCACTTAAACCCATATGTACTGTTTTTATATGACTGAAGCTGCAGAATTTCATTAGAAGTGCTGATTTTCATCCAAGATTGAGTGTAGGAAAATGTAAGAACATCAACTTTAAGGGCTTATCTCTCTATGTATTGCTCTCAATCAACAAAAGCTGTGTTATTTCCTCAGTAGAGATTTTAATAGTGTAACAAGCCTCTTACAGTAGGCTTAGGCCAACACTCCCCTTAACAAATTTACCATTACTTTTTTTTATTAACCAAATTAAAAATTGCAATCACATTAAATAACAAACTTCAATTAATATTGACAATAAAATTGTCCCCTTTTTATACAGTTTCCTTTAATAACAGTTGAAAATAACAGCCGACAATAAATTGCAATTATCTCTATAATACACACTCAACTCATTTTATCGGTGTGAAATTGTAGCATGTACCTAAATGGTATTTAGTACGGGAATCTACTAACGATTTATAAAACCATTTAATACAAAAACCGCCACGCAATTGTGGTTAGCAGAACAGTAAAATTAAATGAAATACTTAGTGGTATATTTGAGAAAGTACGGGAGAGAGAGAGAGAGAGTGTGTTTAGTATGTATTAGAATGCTTAAGTATTAGTTTGTATATATGTATGTGTGTAGTTAACAAGATAATAAATATATGTATAAACAAATGATTACTTACTTGATAAGTTGAACAATTGAAACAATGCCAACAGCAGCTTTCACCCTCAACATATTTTTTAGCCTGACCACGTTCACAAGGCAAACTGCACACGGACTCAGGTGGTTTGGGATGCAACAATTTAAATTGAACTTCTGTAAATACAACAACAACAAAATAAATCACAAGATATAAAATGAAACTTTGTTTGGAGCCAACAGATTGGAAACAAAAAAAATAAAATAAATAAGAAAAATGAAGTGAAAAAAGTATACTGGCAAATATTTTAGTTAGTAAATAATAGACTGACTTAACACTGGTGTGAAGTAAAGAGTCATGCATAGACGTGCTGTTGCTTATTTTCTTCCCCAGTTAACTAGTAGAATTTATTGTAAATTGTATTTTATACTATAAAGTTAGAGAGTTTAATGTAAATACACTCAATATTTTATATTAAACAAGTGTTACTTAAGTAGTATTTCTTTCTCCATTTTCTATTTTCGGATACATGCATGGTACTTTGTTGATAAGAATTTTCCACTTTAATACCTCTTTTCTTTTCCTACTTTTTTTTTTTGTATTTCTTATTCATATCTTTGGCATTGTCATCATCTGCTCTAATTGAGTTTGCTCAATTCCTCTTTATTACATTCTCATAGTGTCTTCTGGCTGAAATTCCCTAAAGGCCAACTTTATTTACAATATAATAAATTGTTTTTAACATATTTTTTATTATATAAAAAAAAATAAAAATAAAATATAAAAGTAATAGTCCCTCGTATGAGCTGTATTTACTGATTTATTGTGGGTATGACATGAAACTCTAATCTATTTATTGCTGTTTGTACTCGTTTATATTTTTTCCAATTTCTATTTTTTTATCTTCTCTTACATGTTCTCATTTGTTTTAAATAAAAAAAAAAACTTTATTTAATATCAATATGGTTAAATGGATTGAATTGTGGGTAAGAGTGATTGAGCAATGTTTAAAGAAAACCCTCCATAAGTTGGTTTTGGCATGAACTACTCTCTCTGTAAATAAAGTGTGTGTTTGACAATTTTTTTTATTTAATTTAATAAGAGAAAACTAAGTGACTTTTTTTTCTTAAAAGATTTTTAGAAATATTGGGATATTTTTTTTAGAACATAAAGTTTAAATGGAGTAACAAACATGCGACTTTTCGTAAGATGTATTTAATTTAAGGAGGTTAAAGTCATCTAAATCATTTAAAAATATGTGTGTACCTCCTTATGCAAAAAACGTAATAAAACCGAGTTTAGGCAGTTTTTGGGATGTAAGCTTTTTTTTTTTTAAGTAATAGTCGCTTCTGTGGTTAATAATTTATATTCTTCTGATTTTTTATCGTTTAATTTATATTTAATTTAGTTCAGGCTAAAATTGCTTATATATTTTTTTGTCTGTTAAAACCAGCACTCGGGGGATGACCCCTACTAATGCATAGCATTGTGTTGGAACTAAGAAAATAGGTTATGGGAAGGAGGATAGAGGGAGTAGTGTTTGTGAACATTCGTCTTTAACTTATTCCAGTTGTAAGTGAGAGGGAAGACTTCAGCAGGAAGGTTATTCCACATACGACACTACTCCCTCGTGTTTGTGAACATTCGACTTGAACTTATTCATGTTGTGAGTGAGAGGTAAGACTTCAGCAGGAACGAACGAATACTTCAAGGTCGCAGTATTGATTTCGCATAAAACGGGTAGTATACATGATCCTTATAAGATACATAATTTTGAAACTTAAACAACGACTGAAATCCAAATCGTTGTTTGTAAAGAAAGTTGATTTTATAAATGCATTTAACAATGCAACTGTGATTTTATCATGTTATCTGTCTCAAAGTGCATACTCAGCATTTTTTTGGGATCATCTTAAGGATATTTCAACTTCTTCTGTTGCATGCTTCGCGATAATCAGGTGCAGCCAATACCTGGGATTTCGAAAAAGTCAAAAGTTGACAGATCTATGGAGATTTTCACTATCTCTGGCAATCGCGGCTGAGCAGATAAACTATCTGGTACCATGGGACTTAGAAGCTTCCAGTGGCACTGCACCGGACTGACTATTGGATGAGGCCTCTGTAAGAAATCTTTTAACCGGAAATGCTTTATGTCCTTCAGAAGATTATCTTTGCAGATGTTTAGCTTTTCCGTTGTAGAAATACTGTCGGCGATCACGTTTTGTTTTACTACCCAAAGTCGTGGGAAGGGATATACTGAAAATCCTACTATGGGCTGATTGCACCACGAGTGGGAGAGTTCGGCTCAAGGGAGTGCTAACCCTAGTTGCTGTTGGTATTAAACAGAAGCTACTATCCAACAGAGGCCCTCAACAAAGGGCGAGTGTATACCTGTATTTGTACATGATTGTGAATTTCCGCAAACACATGGGGGCGCTTTGATAATCATTCGAATTGAATCTGCCATGGGGTGTTTGCGAAAGGCAGGCACCCATGTAAATCATTTCCATATATGTCCCAAAGTATACCCTGTGGGGTTTACTTTGATGATGTTCTATTTCAATTTGTCTTTTTTTTTTTAAATGAACCAATTTTACATTGTAACATTCTTATTTTTTTACAATGTCATAATTGTTTACAACTTTCATCGAAAATATTTAAAAAAAAAAACAGTTTTTTGCCTCTACTGAAAATTTGTACATATTGAGTTGATTCTCTTTAGAGGAGCCAGTGTGATGTTTTTAAAAAATTATTAAAAACTTATTTTTTATTTTCTACACTTTTCCAATTACCTGACATATTTAAACGCAGTTCGCCCTGATAGTATTCACCCACTTTTACCCAATGGTATTGACCAGCATCGGACTGCTTAAAATGTATGATGTTGTAACGGGCCGGACCATCGCCATTGCTATCGAAACAAAAGTTGTCGCCGCTCAAACCTGGAAAACGAGAAAAAAAAGAAAAGATTGAAAAAATTATAGAAAAAAAGAAAAAAATATATTTTTTTTATGATGTCGAAAGAACTTTTTCTATTCTACAACTACGAAACAAAAACAAAATTCTAAAAAAAAAAATATTTTAATTAATAAGATTTTGTTTGTCGTGCTTAATTCCCAATTTTTATTCTTGATAAGAACACTGAAAATTTATTGTTAGGGGACAAGCTTGTTCCTAGGCGCATTTCACCGGCTGCTTTGGCCAGATCATCAGGAAACCTTTTCGCAAAAACTTTAGAAAAGCTAAAGAATTCGTGCAAATAAAACTGCAGGGTGAATGGGAATAACAAACACTCAAAAAGTCTTATTTGCAACGATATGAAAGCTTTTTAATTTTGTCGAAGTCAACAGATTTCGGAAACACCAATAATTTCTTTAGATTAAATTTTTTTTTTTTGCAAAATAACGAAAATTTAAAAAGATCATAATTTTTTTTTTTTTTTTAAATACATTTCAATTGGGCTGTTCACGAAAGACTGGTTATTAGGTTATGTAGTTATATTAAAAATATATTTTGTTGCAATAATTAGTATTGTGGTTATTTTACTGTTTATGGTTTTTTTTATATACAATTTGGTTTAAAGATTGATGTTTGACTATTGAGTGGCAGCAGTCGTCAATGGCTGTGAGTGTTAAACGACAAACCGCTCTGAATAGGTTAAGTGGCTAGAATCGAAACCTGTAAGTGCAACCTGTCCGTGAAAGCCTGATAGCCAAAGATGTCGGTCTGATGTGCCTCATAAGCTATCAAGTACCTATGTTCCGCCTCCGCGCAGCGGCTCCTGGTAACAACTGGATATTTCCAGTTGGCTAAGAAGCAGGGTTACAGGTCGGTGAACAAACTGCCCTTCTAAGAAGGGCATTGTATTGTGATAATTTGATAGATTAAATAACTCAATTAAGCTTAGCCGTCTAGTACGTTGAATTAGAGGGGGTGTCGGTTGATTTAACGTAATCAGGTTGCGGTCATCCCTGGGATCCGAAAGGTGACAATTGGCTTTGTTTGAATGGTCTTGGATTTTCCTTGACCCAGGTGTACTGGCACTCTTAGTGAGTCACATACGATCTAACAGAGCGCTTGCTACTTGATAGCGTCACTAGAACTATCGAAAGCTAGAGTTCGTTTGGTCTGGATAGACCAAATTCGCTCGAGGTTTGACCTAAGGACTTGAACTGTAGGTGCAATGGGCGTCAGCTGCCCCCGGCGCAAGCCGAGATGACGGGTGGTTGAGGTCTCTGTTTAGTGGGCTTCTGTAAGAAATGCTTCCTTTCTTTCAGGTTGATTTTCTTTGCGGAAGTCGATGCCCTTTGGAGGGACGCTAATTCAGAGTACACGTAGTAGCTGTGGTTTAAACCCAAAGTCGCGGGTAGGGATTCGCTCAAGTCAAAGTCTGATTTTTCACCTTCGGGGAGAGTTCGGGCTGTGAGGGGGTTCCTGGGTGCTGTTGCTATTCGACAGATGATGCTGGAATTCAATAAAGCAGGGGAGGTTAGATAGCTTCAGTCCTCAAACAAGGGACAAATGTGTAGGCTTTGACGGGCTTATACATTTAAAGTTGCTGCCTGTGTATACAAATGAATTCCAACTCACACAGGGGCATTTGTTAAGTGCTTAATATTAACTCACCAAGTGGTTTGGTTTGGACCACCGTGAGTTAAGGCCTTCGGACGGTACTCACGTGAATCTATAATCGAATCTGTCCGTGAAGGCCTATGTTCGCTTCCCGCGGCAGCCAAGAATGAAAAATATCAATAAATATTAATTTATTTCCTGTTTTAAAAATTCCTTTCTTCATAAAATATAATTAAATGAAAATAAAATTCCATTAACCTTAGCCTGATAAAAATATCTATATTTTGTTGCTGTTAAAATAACTAAACAACCATATAAGCCGCCTTCCGAGAACAACCCAAATTTGTTTTCAAATTTGATTTTTATGATTAATAATTTTTGAACTACTGGACATTTTTTAGCAGGATCTCGCAAAAATCTTAATGTGAATAAATTTTTCTAAGCTGATTTTTCTCTTGTTTATTTCCTTAGTTTTTGTTGGCTTTTTTTAAATAAATAAATTACATTTTTAAATGTAATTTAGTGATTTTATATTACGCAATTATGTCATTAACTATGCAAAACCTTAGAAAATTTTATAATAGATTTTTTTGTTGTTGCTTCTTTGCTATTTGCTGTTGAAACACGTGCACAAATAACTCACCTTGAAATTCTACTTTTCTCAAATATTTCAATAAATCAGCTCCTTTTGTTGGTTTCATGGCATCACACAGCGACGGTCGTCCACCACACAAATCACGATGCATGTCCCTAAAAAGTTTTGAATAGAAAGAACAAACATAAAAATATAATTTACTATACATTGGAGAAGTAGTTGAGATATTTTGTCATTAGTTGAACAAAATTTTTTTTTTTTGCAATTTTGTAAAATCAATCAAATGTTTTGTCGATTCGCTTCAAATTCAAAAAGAACTTGTATATTGTGAATGACTGATGCGATACAGGGAAAACTTATTTATACTCCTAAAAGAAATATTATAACTTTTTTTCTGTCTCTTTTGAGAATAATTTACCTTAAAGCGTATGCAAAAGCCATGACAGCATCACTCACAAACTGTAATTGATCCTCAAAATCGGTATCCTCGCGAGACAAACGTTCATTAGTTGTACAAGTGCGATTGTAGTTGTTGTAGGGGGTACTAGTGCTGCCGGGATAGCGGCACTGGAAATGGTCTTCCCAAAACTCTAAAAGAAAAATTAACCAAATTTACATTAGAGAATAAATAAAGCATAAAAGAAAGTTTTATTTCCATTTTTCTTAAGTACTGATTAATGGAAGACTTTTTTTTTGCTAATAAAAAAAAAAATAAAATTATTTAAACAATTATACTATTTTTTTAAGAAATTTTGTATTTGTTTAGGAAATTTTCTTAACACGTGTCAAATTAAGCAACAATTTTAAGATTTTAAGAAATCCCAGAATTTTCAAAAAAAACTTTTTGAAAGTTTTCAGCAACTGTGCCAAGAAATTCGTGATGCTAAAATATATATGAAATTTTTTTTTGATATTTATGCACTGCTGTCCTTAATTTTTACAAACAATATTCTTTTGAGTCAAATTTATGTAAAAGCACAACAGTGAAACCCACAAATTCAAAATGTGAGGTTGTGTTTTAAAAGTTTGTGGGAAGTCGTACAGTTTTTCTCATACCTCTGCCATTTATTGACCGATATGTCTGAATTTAAATAAATACAGAATAAATATTGCATAAATAAATGTGATATTTATTCAATTGGAGAGGGTTATCCTTTTAGAAGTTTCAACACTACCGGGTCTGGCAAAGCTGTTAAATATCTGTCATCTAAAGTGTCATTTATTAATTGAAAAGTTTGCCTTTTACGAATTTGAATCGTTTAACAATCGAACGACGCGTAAAGGCCCAAATACATTGATCAAAATACTCATCAAGCATTGTGGTAGTATTAGTGGAAATATGTTTGTATGTGTCACACCGACTACGCTGGATGGAAAATCAAAAAATGTAGATTACGTCAAGCACACGTACACGATGAATTCGCTGGCTGGACAAGCATTTGACAAGTGTATTTGGTTGGGCCTTAAGAATAGTTAAAACTTACAACAAAATATAGCGATAATCACAGCATGTTGTGTGAACGATGGTCAAGCTTAGACTGGTTACTACAAGCGGTAGGGATAGCGGGGAAATGGGGGTGTACCAACTACTTGGCTAATAGCAAACGTTCTAAAAGATGTTTCACAAAGTATAATTTGGCTAGTCAGACCAGAAAAATACCGTTCAATTCTTTTAGTAGTCACGTTTTTTTTTTGGAGTTTTTCATAAAATATTTTTTAAATCTGATTGCATCTTTGAATTTTCATTAACTGTCTTGATTTACGTTCTTAATTTTGACAACAATCTTCAGAAGTTTTGCAGAAAAGTTTAAAATATTCTGAAAAAATTTACTTCTTGAAAAATATGATAATTCAACCCAGTTTAAACTTCTGACTATTTTTATAATATCAATATCCGATCTCGAGCATTTGAATTATAAATTACTTTTTTGTGTTTATTTATATTTTGTATATTAATGTAATAATTTTAAAGCTTAAATTTTTTATTAAACTATAAATTTTAAAAGGAAAAAAGTATGAGGATTTGTTTATTTGGCGAATGTATAGGTTCATTAAATTAAATGTAAAAGTTCATTGAACCCATGTATTATATCGTTGGATTAAAGTATAGGTTCATTAAATTCAATGTAAATGTTCATTAAAACCGTGTATTGGTTAATTGGGTCAACGTATAGGGTCACTAAATTGTATGTAGAAATTTATTGATTTAATGTACCTGCTCACTTAATATTTGTTGCAAACTCAACTTAAGAGATCATTGAGGCATGGACGATTTCATTGCGCCAATGAGCTTATGTGCTGACTTCAACAACTGTAAATTGTTTAATGAAAGACAGACCTGTGTATTAGATCAAAATAAGGAAAACTTCACGTTTATTTTTATGAACTTTTTTTTGTTTAGTGTGTTAAATGACAATTTAAAAACATGCTTATTAAGAAAACTGTGTAAAATATTAGAATTGTTTTCAAAATGTTCCCTTAATTTCTTAATACCCTTTGTTTTTCTTTTAATATTTCGAGCCCTAATAGCGAAAATGATGTTACCAACAACTTTTTGGATTTTTGTTTTTTGATGAAAATCGATAAATTTTGATCATTTTGATCCTACCTAAAAATCTCGAAATAAGAGCAAAAGCAATTTCAAACGAAAACCTAGACTTGAAGCAAAGATATTTAAAAAAAAAAACTTTCTCCTGCAAAATTTTATTTATGTTGGTTACATCATTTTTGCTATAAGGGCTCGAAATATTGGCATATCTTTTTAGAGATTAACATAATGGTGAGTTTACGTTTGTTGTTAGTAGGCAAACTTGAAATAAGAGGGGCAAAAGCTTAAATAACATTTAGAGACTTTTAATTTTTAAATGCATACAAAAATATGTATGTATGAACATTGTTATGAAACTATTTACACAGATGAATTTACAAACAACTTAACAACAATTCGTATAAAAGTCATTTTATCGATCATTAACCGTAAAAGTAGCTTAAGCTACAAAATTTTTAAATTTAGTTTCTTTAACAAATGAAATTGTTAGCAACACTTCCTTAATCCCTTAAACATTTCAAGGTACAATAATTAGTATTGTGGTTATTTTATTGAACTGTTTATGATTTCTAATTCAAATTTTGATATTTTAATCAGGCTAAATAATTTTTTTTTGAAGAAAGAAATTTTAAAACATGAAACTAATTAAAATAAATTGATAATTTTTCATACTTGACAGAACTGGGAATCGAACCCAGGCTTTCACGAACAGGTTACCCTGACACTGTTTGGTTACAATCGAAACGTGTCAGGGTAACCTGTCTGACCTTTCCGACCCCTGGGAAAGAAAATAATATCCATGGCACAAAGAAAAAATTATTTTTCTAAAATAGGACCTCTACAAACAATTTTTCATATTCAAACAATTTATTTTGCATTTCAGTTATTGAAAAAAACCCTTATTTTTTTCAAACAAATAATTGTGACAATTGATCATATTTGTTTTTTATATTAAAAGAATTTTTAAACAAATAATTAAGCTGTTTCAAAAAAGCTTACTCTTTTTGAAGCACTGAAGGTGAAGATGAAGAGTAGGAGGCAAGGCGAGGCGGCGGCCGGCTTTAGGACACATATTTATTTTGTACTAATATCCGAACTATCGTCTTGTTATACACACAATGTTTCTTTCTCACTCACATGTTGCTGTATCCCTTCCTTGGCTAAAGAAGTAGGAATCTCAACTAAAAACGGCAGCAGAAAGACGCGATATGGTTCTACTTTTAAAATTTGATGTATTTAACTCAACATTAAAAAAAAATCGTTTTTATTAACTTTGAAACCAACCAAAAATAATGTTGTTTTTGTTTCTGTTTTTTAAACAGTGAAACGTTTTCTGTAACAACTATTGTTCTTGTTTTTTTACTGCAATCCTCTTTACACTATTTTATCATCTTTCTTATTGTTGTACTGTTTTAAGGCGTGCAAAAATAGACTGTATATGGTTTTTGTTGTTGTTCATCAAATAAGAAATTGCAAAAAAACGACCATATTAAAGAGCGTTTAATATTGAATGCAATAAGGGAAATCACACGATGGGTAGTGCAAAGTGTGCAAACGATGCAAATGAGTGCAAAAATACTAGGGTATTCATTTAATCGGGCTTTTTCTTTAATCGGTTAATCGCTCGATTAATTAACCGCGGTTTTGGTTTAATCGGTTTCTAATCGGTTAATTTTGTAATTGATCGGTTAACCGATTAATAAAATTTTGTTATAAATTAAGTAATATCAATATATAAAAATGCAAAAATGATTTATAATTTGGTAAAAAAGAAAACAATGGCATAACAAAAAAAAAAAAACAATTCTTGAACAAAATTTGTATGTAAAAAGTAGATAACTCCATGCATTTTTGACAAAACTAGGTATAGTGTCTTAAAAAACAGTAGCATTAGAAGTTTAAAACGGCGTTGTTTCGAAAACTAAGACAGAAAGAGCGAAATAGAAAAAAATCCGGTCTCAAGCTCTTTGGGTCAAAATGTTAAACCTAAACATAGCAACTCCCGAGAATTCAGGGAATATTATATGCGTTCTTTTCATGAAAGTTTGTTTCGAATGTTAAGGGGGTAAAAAGGGTAAGAACGGATAAATTCGGTTATATTATATATCCACAACTAAAAGAGATACAAAAAAATGTAATACCTATCGTTGCTCTTTAGAAAAATAAGCCGTCAGGTGTCTGGTACTTTTTAGAATTTTGGACTTTTTAGGGAGTAAACGGGTGAAACCTGTAACTTGGGACATTTTTTGTCACCCCATCTATCTTTTAAAACAATAAACATATAAATAAAGTTAATATCACATTCGAAACTAATCTAAAAAATTGGACCTAAGGTTCTCAGACATGCAAGGTCCTCAGTGAATGAGAGTCTGTATGAGGTGTCTTTTTGGTACTTTTTGTTCGTTAACTGGTAATTTTTTCAATTGTCATTAATATTGCACCTATAAAAATAATTTAACATGGAATTTCATGAACGGATGATAATAACTTTTTGGTACTTTTTTGTTTTTCAACTGGTTGTTTTTTTTTTTTATCTAAAAACATAAACTTTGGCATAGAAGTACATATGTTCACTAATGAAAGGGAGATCTCGAAAGCAATCCTTAATGCAGCTTATCTTATTACTCAATTATTTTCCAGTACATATTTCTCTAAACATTTAATATCCTCCATTATGACATAATTAGAAATAAGTTTAATTTTTAAAATTTTAAACACTTCTAATTGCTTCGGTTAATTAATTAACCAAATTCTGTTAAAAGATTGTTTGTGTTACAATCGAGAGTTTATCTTATTGTCAGTTCATCATCTGACTCATCCTGGCAAAGCTCAGCACCGAACATATTCTTATCTCGTACTGTATTTAAAGAATGTATTGCAAGAAGAAAAAAATATTTTACTATACAAATACATTTTTGTAAAACACAAAAATATATGTTAAAATACTACAAAAAAATTTAAAATTTTGTTACTTCGGTTAATCGGTTAATCGACTGAAATTAGCCGGTTTAATCGTTAATTGAAAAAAGCCAATTTTAAATTAACCGATCAGTTAATCGGGTAGTAATTAATTGGTTAACCGATTAACTGTTAACCGAATGAATACCCTAAAAAATACACACATTTGCACAGCACAACAACAAAATGTACGAATGTATTTGCAATTGCTCTTTTTTACTTCGTTTGCACTAAAAAAACCACGAGCAAAATAAGTAGTGCATATCTGCTCAGTTTGAAACAAATTGAAACAATAACATTTGACATATTAAACGCCATATTGTTTTTTAAGGAAACTTATTAATTTAAAATTATCGAGGATTTATATATAAAATAGAGAATTCAATTTAAATGATTAAAAAAAAACTTTATTTTAATATACAGGCTTCTTACAGTGCTGCCAAAAGTTTTTGGTGTTGCCAGAATAAATTTTTAGAAAAATAACACATTTGCACAAAAAATAAAAGTGATATGCTCACGATCAATCATAATATGCACTGAAAATGTACAAATTGCAAATTTGCACAATGACCATCGTAATTACCCCTAATATTGTTAAAACATGAAACCAATAACGCGTATGTCATATTTTTGAAGAGTTGTCAACATTTTTGTTAGTAAAATAAAACAAAAACCAAAATATTATTTGAAACACAAAAAAAAAATTGTAGGAATTAAAGATCAGCTAACACCCTTTGGGAATAAAGACATGAAGCAAAGATTAGCAAGGTTCCACTTCGCTACACCAAAAACACAGATGGCGTTGTTTCTAGGAAACGACAGATGGCAGCCCCATTATCCTACAACCTGTTACAGCAGACTAATCTACTATTAAGCAGGAACAACAACCGTTTAACGAAACTGATTCAAGGCAAAATAACAGTTGCAAGAAATCGTGTAAGATGTAGATGCTTAGTTAAAGCCATATGCTCTTAAATGGTTAAGGGAGAATTTGGTTTAAATATTGATGGTTGACTATTGACTGCCAGTCGTTGTCAATGGCGATGAGTGTTTAATAGCAAACCCCTCTGAAGAGATTATGTGGTTATAATTAAAATATGCCAGGGCAACCTGTCCGTGAATACCTGGGTCCGACTCCCAGTTCAGTCAAGAATGAAAAATTATTTATAAATTTCAAGTTGTGAAATTCCTTTCTTCATGAAAATAATTTAATTGGGGGACTCACAAGGTAGTCGTAAAGTCATATGTCTTAAAATAATTACAAGAAATAAATGTGACTGCTGTTGGCAACCGCTTATAATTACGATTTCTACTGTACAGTTATGACGAATTACTGCATTAATATTTTTATTTTGTTTCAAAACAACAATATTTATTTTTAACAATTGTAAAATATTATTTACGACAATATGATGACATAATTTGATAGCACACCTTGTGAATACCCCAAATGAAAATTAAATTCAGTGAACTTTAGCCTGATTAAAATATCAAAAATTTGAATTAAGAAAATACTTCTATTATAGAATTATGTTTTTGTCGCTTAAGTTTTTACTGCGGTCAATACCCGATATTTCCTATAAACAAACTTATATAGGGAACTTAAATACTCCAAAAATCTGCTTATATTGAAACCTAGACACTTAAAAAGTTATTAGGTTATTGATTTGTACCTTTTTATTTTCAATCGCCTGTTTAACGAATTTATTACAGTTCATTTAATAGTTTCAGTTATTGTATTCATTCAAAATTAAATATTTAAGTAGATCGTTTACATCATGATCACTCCAAATATTAGCTAACTTTAAAAAATGACAGCTTATAATTTAGTGACAATATTTAAACAGTTGGTTTTAAATGCAAATATAACCGAACTTTCTTTCAAATGGTCTATATAAAAAGCTTGAAATTGTTGAGCTGGTCACAGTTTCAGTCTAAAACTTCTCAGAGAAATAAGTGTTTTGAAACGCAATGTTAAAATTGTTAAACCTTTTAATAGTAGGCTTAGTTGTAATAGCTAATGCCGATTTAGCTGGTGAGTTTTTGATACCAAATTGAATTCTATTGAAACTTTATTTATTTCTTAATAAAAATAAAATATTTAATTTAACGCTGCAATATTTTAAAGTTAAAAATCAATTTTTAATAAAATAATGTGGACTGTACTTTTCTGTCTTTTCAACAGTTTCAACTAGCGAATGGTGGGAAAATGCTTCCCTCTACCAAATCTATCCTCGATCCTTTCAGGACAGTGATGGCGATGGTGTAGGAGATTTAAAGGGTATTACCGCACGTTTGGAATATTTAAAAGACATTGGCATAACAGCCACATGGTTATCACCCATATTTGAATCGCCCATGGCTGATTTTGGTTATGATATATCCAATTTTACTCGCATTGATCCCATTTTTGGTACTTTGGACGATTTCGATGAAATGATAGCTAAGTCTAAGGAATTGGGTGTTAAAGTGTTATTGGATTTTGTGCCCAATCATTCGTCCGATGAATGTGAATGGTTTCAAAAGTCTGTAAAAAGGGAACCGGGCTTTGAGGATTTCTATATGTGGCATGATGGTAAAGTAGATCCAGATGATGCTAGTAAAAAATTGCCACCAAGTAATTGGGTAAATTGGATTTTTTCCCGTCTTTATTGAAGTTATTAATTGATGTTGCTTTTTAGAATTCCATTTTCGGTGGCCCCATGTGGACCTGGCACGAAGAGCGCCAGCAATATTATTTACATCAATTTTTGGCCAAACAACCCGAATTAAATTATTCAAATCCTTTGGTACGCAAACAAATGTTA
The DNA here is from genome assembly GCA_930367215.1 of Pollenia angustigena. Taxonomy (NCBI): domain Eukaryota; kingdom Metazoa; phylum Arthropoda; class Insecta; order Diptera; family Polleniidae; genus Pollenia; species Pollenia angustigena. Next base: position 12,906,472 of record OV884060.1, on the reverse strand, counting down.
CAGGTTTTGGAGTATTGGTTGGAACGAGGTGTGGACGGCTTTCGCATTGATGCCGTTCCTCACATCTTTGAGAAAAGCAACGAGGATGGTTCTTTCCCTGATGAAGATATAAGTGGTGATTCATCCGATCCCTCTAGTTATAGTTATTACACCCATAAGTACACTAAGGACCAGTATCCCACCATAGAGCTGTTATATGAATGGAGAGCTTTTTTGGATGATTTTCGTGCTAAAAATGGAGGAGATAGCAGGTCAATTTTCTTTTTATTATTTTCAAAAACTGTATTTCATGTTAGTTTTAATTTATTTTCAGAGTCCTTTTACTTGAATCTTTCTCCCCCATAGAGTTCTTAAGTTTAGCTTTTGCTAATGAAACTCATCAAGGCGCTCAGATACCCATGAATTTTAACCTTATGGAATTAACCAGTACTTCCAACGCTAAAGATGTAGAATCTGCAATTAGTGCCTGGATGGATACCATGTGGTCTAATCACCAAATTGCCAATTGGGTCGTGGGCAACCACGACAGAAGTAGGGTAGCCAGTCGCATTGGTGCAAATAAGGTAGACCTACTTAATATTATAGTACACTCCTTACCCGGTACTTCAATTACTTATTATGGTGAAGAGCTTGGCATGCAAGATGTCAGCTGGTGTATAACAAAGTCTTGTGAAGATCGTGATCCGGAAAGGTCTCCCATGCAATGGAATGCAAATTCAAATGCTGGTTTCTCTCAGGCAGCCTCTACTTGGCTGCCCTTAGCGGACTATTATGAATTTTATAATGTCGAAACCGAGTCCCAAATCGGACGTAGTACTTTACAGATTTTTAAAGACCTGCAAGAGTTGAAGAAAAGTTCAGCTTTTCAAAACACTAAGGGCGACAAAGGATTTTCCTATAAGGCCCTAACAGACCAAGTATTTCAAATTACAAGAGCTGTACCGGATAAAGAGGAATACATGATATTGATTAATATGAACGATAAATTGGAATCTGTGCAGAATTTAAGCTCAAAAACGTATGAGTATGTTTTGATGAATACATTTTCGCCTCATGTTAAAGGGTAAGTTTAAGAGTTGTGTTAGATTTGTATTCAGTTTAAAGGAAATTATTAACTTAATTAATTTGTTATGCTTTTTCAGGGATAAAACCGATTTAAGCGGCCGTTTGTTTTTGATGCCCAATGAAGCAGTGGTTTTAAAATGGGTGGCTTAAATTATGTAAACTTAATGTTAAAAAATAAATATATAATAAAATATATATGGAATATATTTGTGGGGTTACTCTTTATTTAAAAATTTTTGCTCTTAACTGTGGCCGGTAAAGCGAGCGCATTATTAAGGGAGAAGCATAAAAATATTTGGATTTTTAATTTTTAAATTCAAACAAGTCATAGCTGTAAAAGTATTTTTTTTCTATATAACAGGTTTTTGCATTAAAAATCACGACCTTGAAAAAAGTTGTGAAATTCTGTTATGTAAATGAAACATGCAATGAAACATGTCAAATCTGCTTTAAACATCTTAATATTCCCTTTTCTTAGAAAAAGGTAAAGACATTATTCCCACAAATAGAATCCAATTACATCTAAATTTTGCATTAGAATGTATTTACCTCATTAAGTAAGAAATAAATTTACTCTATCTGCATGCCTGCCAATATTTCTGTACGACACATACTTAATATTTCAAACTTAAACAAAGTTTTAACCCATTTGGACCCAAATATAAACAAGAAAAAATTGTATAAAAAAAATTTTCTTTCTGTAACTATTAGAAGCTAATTCAACATTTTTTGAGAAAAATAAAAAAGATTTTCGGTTCGGGAAAAATGGCTGTCCCCAAATATGGCCAATACGTGAAAGTTTTAAAAACATCCTTTTTCTATGCAGAGTGATTTGATGTATTGAGTGTTTAGCTGAATATTGGCGATGTTCCCAACTTTCTAGTTTTTGCTGGCAAAGCGGTTATTTAATTAATTTCTTTTTTGACTAATTGCGAAGAAAACATTTTATATTTTCTATGTTCCTTCTCGTTGCATGTTTCGATTAGTTAAGTAAATGAACACGCCTTATATTATGTATCGGTGTTTAGAAAGTTGTATGTATGTCTTTTCGTTTATATACATACATATTTTAAAATTCATTTAATTGGCTTTTGGCAAAAAAAAAAAAGAAAAAAAAAACACACACACTTTGTTGTTTACACTTTTTTGTAATATGACTAAGTTAGAATAAATAAGTTAGAGTGCTATATTCGGCTGTGCCGAATCTTTGATACCCTCCACCAACAGTTCGAATGTTTAAGGAGTATTATCTGTATGATGTTATTATTATCTTAAACTGTGACGATTTGTTATTAATTATGGTTTTAGGCGACTAAACTGTTTTCCGGTAGTAGGGTTTATATGGGGCCTAGGGTAAATTATGGACCGATCAACACGAAATTTCACAGCGTCATTTCTAGTCCTAAACTGTGACGTACCAATTTCTGTTATGATTGCATTATTTTTAACGGTTTTAGGCGTACTAAACTGTCTTCCGGGAGTAGTGTTTATATGGGGCTTAGGGTAAATTATGGACGGATCTTCACGAAATTTAACAGCGTGATTTTCAGTCCAATAAAACAAATTTTTGCAAAATTTTATCTCATTCCGTGCATTTTTCCAGCATTTATGTTATTTTTGTAACAAAATTAGCAATTTTTTTAGGTGGTGGTTCCACATTTTGATTCATAGCTCTGGTCCTTCTGAACCGATTTTGCTGGATTTGAATTCCAAACTGCTTAGGATAACTACAAGCAATTTGGCACCAAGGTTGTTCATTTCTTTTGAGTTGTTCAAAAGTGAGCGTGTTTTCAACAGACGGATAGACAGACGGACATGGCTTAGAATTACTCAAGGACCCAGAATATATATACTTTATGGGGTCTGAGATGAATAATAAAAAAGTTTCACACGGAATGACAAACTTAATATACCCTCTTCACAACTAATTGTGGAAGAGGGTATAAAAATGCTGCAAACGGTAAAATATGCAAAAATATGCACTTACAAATCGATGCCAAAATTCATAAAAAGGCACGGAATGAGATAAGATTTTGCAAAAATTTGTTTTATTGGACTGAAAATCACGCTGTTAAATTTCGTGAAGATCCGTCCATAATTTACCCTAAGCCCCATAAAAACACTACTCCCGGCAAACAGTTTAGTACGCCTAAAACCGTAAAAATAACGCTAGTGTAACAAAATTTGGTACATCAAAGTTTTTTAGGACTAGAAATAACACTGTGAAATTTCGTGACGATCGGTACATAATTTACCTTAGGCCCCATATAAACCCTACTACCGGAAAACAGTTCAGTACGCCTAAAACCGTAAAAAATAATGCAATCATAACAAATTTTGTCTCGTCACAGTTTTATAGGACTGTTAATGATACTGTGAAATTTCGTGAAGATCGGTACATAATTTACCCTAGGCCCCATTGAAACCCTTCTCCCGGAAAACAGTTAAGTACACCTAAAACTATAATTAATAATGGTATCATAACAGAAATTGGTACGCCACAGTTTTAAAGGACTATAAATGACGCTGTGAAATTTGGTGATGATCGGTCCATAATTTAAACTAGGCCCCATATAAACCCTACTACCGGAAAACAGTTTAGTCGTCTGAAACCATAATTAATAACAAATCGTCACAGTTTAAGATAATAATAACATCATACATATAATACTCCTTAAACATTCGAACTGCCGGTGGAGGGTATCAAAGATTCGGCACAGCAAAATATAGCACTCTAACTTGTTTTTGCATAATTTAGTTAAAAGAGCCTTTTCCTTGCCTTTTCAAGGCATATTTTGATACATATTACAATAACTTTTGCAGCAAATAAATTATTTTTTTCGAAAATCTGTTACTTCAATTTCGACATCTACATTTAGTTTTTACTCTTAAATTGTAAGACAAAGCAGGTTGTCATTAAGGATAAATGTTATGCGATTTGTATCTGGACCAATCTTTTAGTATACCGATCGACTCAGAATCACTTTTTAAAGTGATCTAACGATGTCCAGCCGTCCGTATGGCTGGTTGTCTGTCCATGTTTGCCTTCTGCGCAAAGTACAAGTTCCAATTTTGTAGACGATTTCATCAAATATGGACGAAGTCTATGCAAATTGTGAGAATCAAGCTATCTAGTTATGATGGTATTTAAATTAAATTCGTGCCAAAAATATTTTAATGCAAATTAAATTATTTTCGAATCGTTTCATCGGACAATCGGTTTTAAATGTTACCATTTGTTAACAATTTAGCGAACGTACCTTAAATCCCTTTAAGACAAAAACCCATATGGATGTTAATATCTAGATTATATTCGGCGCAAACATCTCTTATATGAATTTGAACCTAAAATGATCTCAAGCGATAATATTTTAATATTTTTTTTTAAATTTTTTATTATTATATTGTTAAAGACACAATTCTTCAAATAAGCAATTTTAAATTTTAAGGCATATTTTTAACTTTTTTCAGAGCATATTCTTCAGTTTTTACTGCATATTTAATGTGCATAAAACGCGTTTTTAGAGAATATTTCTGGTTTCCCTGGTGATTACCATCTTACAACCAAGCTTAAAATAGCGCGTCAAACATGTTCTAGGTGCAGAAAATGTTAATGGTTATACAAAATAACTGTTATTTTTGATCGAAAAAATAAAAATCAAAAAATAACTGTTATTTTTGATCGAAAAAATAAAAATAAAAACATAACAGTTATTTTTGTTCAAAAAAATCAAAAAATAACTGTTATTTTTGTTCAAAAAAAAAATAAAAGTAAAAAAAAAACTATCCGTTGTTTGTAAAAAAAAAACTGTTTTCATCTGACTTTTATGAAAAAAGGAATAACTGTTACGGTCCCTGAATAAAACTCATAACAAATTCATAGAATCAAGCAAACAATTTGTTGATTTTGCACCTACTACCAAAATGATTATATAAAGATTACTTAAAGTTGTAAAAATTTAAAATTGTGTACATATATGTTTTTTTCACTTAATGGTATTTTTAGTTTTAATTAAAAAAATCATCAAAAAACTTTGCCGTTTCAAACAATGAGTTAATTGATTTAATTAAATATAGCTCAGTAGTGCGATTCTCTATTCAATTTTAACATAACTTAAATTGTTAAAAATATTTAACAGCAAAGTTAACGTAAATTTTATTCAGTAACTTTTTTAACAATAACGTTTACTACTATGTTCTAAATTAACGTCAGGTATTTAAGTTATCTTGTCGGCAATATATTTTTCATTGTTTATTTCTAAATTCGTAGTTATTTAAACAAACAAAAAACAAACAAACAAAAATTTTGGCAAATAAAAGCCACAATAACATATTTAAAATCATGCCGCTGTAAGCAAATTTTTGCGAATTTCCGCTAATTTAGCAATTTTTACCTAATTTTTGTCATTCCTTATAGTTGAGTTCATCCATAAAGATTTTAGAAAAACTAAAGATATTAAACCAAATAAAACTGTAAAACGTATAAGACTTATAGCAACAGTTCTACTTGTAATAATATCAAAGTTTAAACAAAACACATCAACAATAAAAAAGTGGGATTATCTCATCTTACATTCCCTATATGCTATAAGTCTTATACGTTTTACAGTTTTATTTGGTTTAATATCTTTAGTTTTTCTAAAATCTTTATGGATGAAGTTTCCTGATGATCTGGCCTAAGCAACCAGTGAAATGCGCATATGAATAGCTTATCCCATCAACAATAAATTTCAAGTGTTTTTATCAAGAATAAAAACTGGGAATTAAGCACGAATAACAAAATCTTTTGAAATTAATATTTTTAATTACTTAGAAATTCTGCCAGTAAATATTGTAATAAAAAATTTTTATGATAAATAAAGAAAAATTTTGAGATTCTTTTGAAAATCACTTCACACAAATAAATCTATTTTGTATATTTCTGTTAAGGTGTTATGATACTTGCTATTTTTTGTATTGGATTTTTTTAGGATTGACTGAATGAAACAACAAATGCGAGAAAGAACAAGAAATACAATTTGATAAAATGTAAACAAAACAAACAATACTGCCCACGTTTTTCCCCCACAAAAAACCGTCATAAAAGCTAAAAATCGCAAAAAAAAAAGTTAAAAACCGTTTCTTTCGATCAAACACTAAAAAAAATTGGCAACAGTGCTAACAATTAATCTGGAAATGTCAATTTTAAGTTAAAAAATTTTGTATTTTTTTGACAGTCTTAGATTATTTATCGATAACACATGTATATTTGTTTGGCTTTTCAAGATTTTTTATGATATAATCATACTCTTTACACTTAGTCAGTTTTCCTATGCAAATATATTTGTACTGTTCTCCAATATAGAAAAAATACAAAAAATAGCAAGTATCATAACAGCTTAACGTAGCCATGCTCTGGAAATCAAAATTAACTGAAATTTCTTAAATATTTTTGAAAACTAGCCTGTGTTTAAAGTTCAGATACATAAAAAAACGCTTAGTTTATTTAAAAAAATTTCATTAAAAATCTTAATCGATTTAAATTTTACGTGCTGTCGTTTTCCAGTAGATTTCTGTATGATTAGTTTTCTAATAATTTATTAGTTTTAGTCACTTACCTACAAACCAGGGATTACGTTGATTATTTTCTACAGTCAAATTCAGAAAATATTCTTCAAAACCTTTTACGGGATTGGCTTGAGGTTGAACGGATAAAGTGCCTTCCACCTTAAAACAAATTAAAAAATTTTTATAAGTTTTCCGATTGTTTTTTTATTCATTGTTTTTTAATTGCTGTAAATTATTAAAACATATGCATTTTTAATGAAGGGAATTATTTTGTAAATTATATCACATTAGGTTGGTTCTCATACTCAAAATTTGCTTTTTGCCCTTCCCTTCCTTACTTTTTCATACACTTAACCGAAGGTAAAAGGGTACATATTGTTATGAAAGTAACTTTAGTTAAGAATTTGTTGTAATAAATGTTTAAGAATTTGTTGTAATTATTATTTATCTTGTATTTATTAGATGTTTTGTATTCATAAGTAATTTTATTAGTTTACATTGTTATAATTTAGTGCACTTCAATCCCAATGTGCAGAAAGCCCTAGAAATGACCGTTAAAAAGCTTTAGTATAAGTGGTGAATTTATGTAACCGTAAGTGCCGCCATAAATCATTATAGACGATAGAGTGGTGAATAGTAAAGCCTAGAACCTTCGAGAAACATTTTCAATGTTCTAGATGGCTGAATTACAGTACAAATACTTGCGGCGGCTAGCATCAAAATGACAGTATAAGTTCAGACTTTGTAAGTTTACTATAAACATTGAAGTGTGTTGATTGCAGTAGTGAGCTGTTAACAAAAGCTGTAAATTACGGTTGTTAAAGTGACTAAGTTCTTAATATTTGTTTTATTTGAATTGCAATAAAAGAACTCGAAAAGGTTTATTATAAAGAAAATAAACCAAAACGTTATTGAAAGGCAGTAACGTAACAATATATATAAGTTTTGACATTCCGTTTGTGACTTCCACAATATTGATCATAGGCCTTCAAAAATATATGCTCATTGTTCATTTAAATCAGACCAAAAATCTGTTTATTTTTAATTGTTAAAAAAATACAAATTACAGTAAAAATTACTGATTTTAACGTTTGTTTCATCTTACATTCCCCACTACAATTAGTTGAAATTCTCTCAACATTAATTGTAGTTGTAAGTAGGTTAAGAAAGTTGTTGTTGTTTTTATTTTGTTTTTCTTAATCTACTTACAACTACAATTAATGTTGAGAGAATTTCAACTAATTGTAGTGGGGAATGTAAGATGAGATAAACCCACTGTTGTTTATTGTTGATGTGTTTTGTTTAAACTTTGATATTATTACAAGTAGAACTGTTGCTATAAGTCTTATACGCTTAACAGTTTTATTTGGTTAAATATCTTTAGTTTATCTAAAATCTTTGGCTGAAGTTTCCTGACGATCTGGCCTAAGCAACCAGTGAAATGCGCATTGGAATAGCTTATCCCATCAACAATAAATTGCAAGTGTTTTTATCAATAATAAAAACTGGAAATTAAGCACGAATAACAAAATCTTTTGAAATTAAAATTTTGTATTCCCAAAAATTTAAATTACTTTTTGATGATAAACGGATAACTTTTAAAATAAACTACAAACAGTTTATATAAATATTTTTTAGTGTATATTCTGAATCCTTAGGAGAAGGAAAGTTTAAATCAGTCTGATCATCGGTCCGTCCATGTGTCCGTTAAAATTGGTGTTCTGAAGTTCCCAGATATGATAGGGACTCGTTTGTTATATAACACATTAAGTACAAAATTGCTTGCTATTGAAATCCAGATCAGTACATAAATGGCTGAGATATGACGAAAAAACCTCAATTGCCTCTAATTTTCGTCATGAAAACGCACGTTGTTTTTTTAAAGCCCATCACCGAAAGTAACGTGGTATATATGTAAATACCATGTATAAGTTGTTTTTTTAATTGAATGACTTTTTTGCGTTTTTTTACACCTACAAAATTTATCGTCTACATCGAAGTTGATTTAATGTCCGTCCGTCTGTCAAAGAACGGCAAGAGACAATTTCCGTATTTCCAACATAATGTGGGCGGGAGTGGATAAGTGGGCGTGACACAGCATATATTTATTTATATCCAAAGAACGGTATTTATATAGCCTTCTGTTCTTATCTTACCATGGTGAAGGGTGTATTTTTTTTTTAAGTGAAACAATTTGTTTCAGAATTACAGCGTAGTAATTTTAATAAATTTATTAATTTCCTAATTGCCATTTATATGATTTATTTATTGAGTGTTTAATGAATTTTTCATCAATTATTATACATATTTAGTTTGTAATGCGTTTTAATAATATTAATTAATATTCATTTAACCCCAACCACACTTTTCTTTCATATAAACTATTGCCCTTGAGCAGGGTGCGTTATTTATATAATAGCACACTCTTTATACCTTTCTAAATTTTCAGACACACATGTGCTTGTATCTTTGTAAGTATGTTTGTTTGTCTGAATATATTCAAAAGAAATTAATTTTAAGTTTTTAACCATCAATCATTTGGGTTAAATATAGAAAGCAAAAAACAATTTTGTTTTATTGTTTAATTTGTAAGTCTGTCCAAAAGGTTTTACCATAGTATTTAACTTATTGTTAAATAAACCATTGTTATAGAAAATATAAATTATATTTCAAAATTAAATAATGAAATTTATAATCAATATCCTTTAATTATTTTGGAATCAAAATCTAATGTGGGGAGAAAATATTTTAAACGAAATAAGTGAATTTGATTATGTAATCAGATTTAAATTTCATTTTAAGCATATGGTTGGTTACACGTAAAACGGCCTTAACTCAGACAATTGCAACTTTAGAGGAAAAGACAACAACAGAGTAGAAACTGTATGTATTAAAATTGAAAAATGCTAGAAAAGCGTTTTTATTTGATACTATTGCATTAAATTTTTTTGTAAAATATATTGGAATTATAGACCACTCAATCTGGAAAAAATCAAGTTAGGATCTTTCTTCATTAAGCTTAGATCCCACTTTTGGCTCAAATAGCCCAATCTGTGACGTTTTTTATTGTGCTGTTTCGGCTCACATTAAAAAACATTGCACAATTTATTCTTGGGTGGTCCCATTATCGCCGCACATTGTGAAAATTTTTTTCGGTTCATATCGGCCAAAACTTAATTGCGACAATAATCGGTACAATGCGGTCATACTATCGTGTTATTTGGGTCAATTTAATCATATGTTTTGGTTTATTTGTTTGTTGGCAGACATAATTTTACTTTAAAAATTCGCAAAATTCTGCGTCTGAATATTCCATTATGTTTCCTAACAATTTTAAAAAATATATTAATACTAGCTGACCCGACAGACGTTGTCCTGTCCAAATTAGGAAAGATGTTTGCGTTCGATTTTTAAAATCCGTTAAAAAGATACGAACATTTGAAAGAAAAATTGGTCAAATCGATAAAGCCGTTTTCTGATTTTAGGTAAATCGAAAAGTGGACGTTAAAGTGGGCGGGGCAAATTTTTCTTTCCGTAAAACCCTAAGTTTGACCATGGCGATGATTTTAAAGAAAAAATTGTCCAAATCGGTCAAGCCGTTCTCAAGTTATGCGCTTTATAGAAAAAGTGGAGGTAAAAGTAGGCGTGGTGCATTTGTCAAATCGATGGAGCCGTTTTCTGATTTTAGGTAAATCGAAAAAAGTGGGCGGGGCAAAATTTTCTTTCTATAAAAATCTAAGTTGGACCATGGCGATCATTTTAATCATTAAATCGGTCAAGCCGTTCTCAAGTTATGCGCTTAATAGAAAAAGTGGGCGTAAAAGTAGGCGTAGTAAATTTTTCTTTTAAAATTTGATACCTATATTGCCCTATCTAAAACGAAGGGTTACCACCCCATTGCATTTTTGTCAAAACGCGAACCAGCACGAATTTCAAAAAAAGCTGATACACGTATTTAATTAAATCGACTAAAGATTAAAATATGTTAATTGGCACTTTTATTACAAACAACTCCGAACAAAAAATTCAAAACCCAGTTTTTTTTACAGAAAATCCTTAAAACAAAGGACATGGACAAATTGTATATACAGTTGGATGTGTCTTAAAACAACCTTTCATACCATACCCAATTTGTATATGTTGCTAAGGAAACAGATTCTCAAATTAACAAAATTTGCAAAAATATAACCTTTTTACTGGTCCAGCTCACGAGAGGTCAAAGTTGGAGCCGAAAAATTTAAAATGTCATCTTTAAAAACTCCAAGTTAAATTTTTAGGAGGGTACATCGAGCACTTTTTTTTGGTGAGTCGCTCTAATATAATAGATAAAATAAAAAAATGTATTTAATTTTATTCAAACTTACTGCACTTGTTTTTATACCCACACCGCAATAGGGGAGAGGGTATTAAGCATTTGAGCTGATGTGTGTAACCCCTTAAAATATTGATCCTAGATCCACCTTAAAGTATACCGATCAAGTTAGAATCACTTTCTGAGTCGAACTAACGATGTCTGTACGGCTGGCTGGCAGGCTGGCTGGCTGTCCATGTAACCTTGTGCGCAAAGTACAGGTCGCAGTTTTGAAGATAATTTAATAAAATTTAGGATATAGGTTCTTATTGGTACAAGGACCATGCCTGTTGAAAATGGGCCGAATGGTAGGACAACGAGGGAAGATAGGAGGCAATTTCTGCCTCTCAGAAACTATCAAACCGACATAGATAAAACCATATTAATACGGACACATTAGCATGATGTGTTTATTAATACTGTTGTGTAGGGTATCATATGGTCGGGCTTGACCGACTATACTTTCTTACTTTTTTTTTTGTAATTGTTGTTTTATAAACAGATATTTACAAACCAGAGATGGCAACATCGATACAACTGCAATGTTTTCGTTAAAGCGAATTGTTTTCTTTCATTTAACAGTACAAATTTACTATTTAAAGTTTTAATATATAAATAATGGATAAAACAAATGTAATTTTGGTACAATTAAGCTCAAAAAAGTAAAATTTTAGTAGCCAGTTGGTGCAATTAAAAAATTTCGTTTTGCCATCCCCTGTATCGGCGCTGATTGGCGACTGTTATAGGCACACAAGTGGCCGATAAAAAAATCGGTACATATTAAACATTTTGATTGCTCCACATTGTACAAAAGAGTGTTCATATTATCGGCGCATCATGGTTAATTTTGATTGTCCACACTCAGCATAATTTCGGCCCAGATTGTCACATTTTAAAAAATTTTGACCGTTCACACTATCGGCGCATGAAATAAGACAAAAATTGGTACAATGCGCCGATAGTGGGATCTTAGCTTTAGATTAACGATATGTGATAGGAAAATGGATTGATTTTGTAGTTTTCTTCCGTAACAGAGTAGTTTTTTTTCGAGTTGTTTATAGCATACGGATAGGCGCGAACATTTAATTTCTAAATTTTCTGCTGCATTTTTTTCCCTTTATGTCATACATGGAACGAATCAAGGCTGAGCTACCTTTTTTCCTACTTAGCGAAAGGAATGTGAAAAGTTGCTTGTGTTTTTGACATATCGACCAATGAAAGCAACAAATAAAATATAGTGTTGTGTTTTTGGTGTTGTAGGTACTTGTTGTAGTATTGAAACCACCGTTTTAATGAATTTACCCCTTGGAAAGAATAAAGCGGCCAATTTTTATTTTAGGTTTAAGGAAATTATCAAAAACATTTAATATTTTCAAAATTCATATACACATTTTTATTCAAATATATTAAAAACTGTAATACTGTGCAAATATTTTTTTTATTTTGTAATAACATTTCTGTTAATTTTTTTTTTAATGAAATCTTAAATAGTTGCTAAGCAGCCTTAAAATTAGTAAATACCAAAATGAAAACAAGTTCTGAGAACTAATAAGAGAAATCGTAAAATTCCAAAACAAAAAATCCATAAAAACTTCAAAAGAAAAGGAGACATAGGTTTTATATCCTTCACTATAACATAAGGGTATAATAAGTTTGTCATTACGTTTATGTATAACATTAAGAAGAATTCATTTATAGCAGCATAAATAACGTAGTGGGTCTGTTAAAGTTCGACTAACCGTAATCAAAGACGATCTTATGGTAACTGAAGATGATTCTATCAAATTCGATGATTACCTTATCGACTTTGGCTGACGGCCTCCAAACCTTTTCCTTTACTTTTTTCCCTAAGCTATTCCCGCGAAGCTTTACGCTTGTCTGCAGGAGACCAGAGTCTCTGGCGGGAATCGAACCCGCATCATCGTACTGATAGACTAGCTCACTACCAGCTAGCCTACCGGGGCACCCACTTCCATAAAAATAAAAACACGGCTTTAGGATCGAATTAAGAACGAAGCAAGAGCTTATTAAAATTTCAAACAAAATCAAATTCCCCTCTCCTCAAAAATTAACATTTGTAAGTTGTTCGATTTTTATAAAAAAATACATTCAAACAAAAACATAATTACTCCATTCTCAGCTAGCATTTTATATCGTGTAAGAGACACTGGGAGTTTCATGAAGGCTGTCTTTCATGGTCGATGACAGCATTTTTTAATCGTAGAAGATGCCTCACTCATTGTTGTTTTTGCACTGTGAAAATAATCATTTAAATATTTTCTTAAGACTTGCATATTACAGACGTACCTAAACAAAAGCGGCACGCGTTTGGAAAAACCGATTATGACAGCTCGTTAATAGTGAAGTTGCCCGCTAATGTTATTTAACAGGGAAACCAAAAATATGCAATTGCATGTATTTCCTTGTGCGAGCAATGAAGGCACAAACAATATATTCATCCATTTTAGACCCTTTAATGAATTTTGGCATCGATGTGTAAGTGCATATTTTTGCATATTTTACCGTTAGCAGCATTTTTGTGCATAATAAAGCTTTCTTGCAGCATATTTTAAGTTTATAGCGCATATTTGCCTTTTTAAGGCATATTTTGATACATGATAAATTTTTTTAGATGCTTAAAGGAGCTTTCGCAGAAAATAATTTTTTTTGTTTCGAAATTCTGTTACTTCAATTTCGCCATCAACATTTAATTTTTACTCTCAAATTGTAAGACAAAGCAGGTTGTCATTAAGAATAAATGTAATGCGATGTGTATAATATGTAGAAATGTAGACCAATCTTTTAGTAAACCGATTGACTTAAAATCTCTCTTTAAAGTGATCTAACGATGTCCATCCGTCCATCTGGCTGGTTGTCTGCCCACGTTAACCCTGTGCTCAAAGTACAAGTTCCAATTTTGTAGATAATTTAATCAAATATGGACGAGGTCTGTATAAATGGTGAGAATCGGTCTTTAATTTCACATATTCCCCATACAAGTTTCTTTCCAAATAAGACTCTTTGTGTCAGTAAGCCATCTAATTATAATGGTACTTAAATTAAATTCGCCCCAAAAATATTTTCCTGCAACTTAAATTATTTTTGAATCGTTTCACATTTGCTCAAAGCTCCCATCCATAAATAGCTTTAACTTCCTTTAAATGTTAACATTTGTTAACAATTTAGCGGTCGTTCCTAATACCCTTTTAAGACAAAAACCCATATGGATGTTAATATCTCCATAATAGTCGGCGCAAGCATCTCTTATATGAATTTAAACCTAATATGGGCTTAAGCGATTATATTTTTTGGTTTTTTTTTTTCAAATTTTGTTATTAAATTGTTCAATATTTTGTTTTCAAATTTGCAATTTTTGATTTTTTAGGGCATATTTTTAACATTTTTCAGGGCATATTTTCCAGTTTTTACTGCCTATTTAATGCGCATAAAACGTGTTTTTTAGTGCATATTTCTGGTTTCCCTGTTAATTAATAATGGCGATTTAGCTACTTTTTGGTCAATCTAGCGTTTTTATCTCTAATTTTATTTAATATTTGTGGGTTTTATTAAACAAGAAAGCTATCACTACTATTCGTTAAAAACGTTGACGCTCTTGCCAAGCGAAAGAAAATGTCCCGTGACAGGAAATTTAATGTTTTATTCAGACTTTGGAGGCTAAAAAAAATCGAAATTTCGTATCGTAAATCAGCAAATAGGCACTTTGCCTATTTTGGAACAAAAACTCGTCCAAATTACGATAAATCGTGGCAGCCCTGCATATTTGGCTATTAGTCTTATATAAGCCCTGCAAAGAATAGGACTAGTCCAAACACGCGTGTAAAATGTAGCCCACAAGGCACTAGGACTAGTCCAAAAGTAGCCCAAACGTATGGAAAATACATGGTCTATTTAACATTACGATGTCCAAGGGCAGGACTATATAACGCAGCTTTGGATTACATAGGAGTATTTTTAAGACTACTCCATGGTATACTGCAGAGGATTAGTTTTTAAGTCGTTTAAAAACGAAAACATGTCGTTTAAAAACGAAGACATGTCGTCTCACTACAAACACTTTTTAACAATAACATGGTCCATGCTTGCATTACATTGGAACAGTCCAAGTGGCAGTCCATTTGATCAAAATAGATCAGGTAGTACAATATACTGTTCGTCGAATCGACGAAGCTCAATTGCACTTTATCATATACGTTTTTATTGTGTATTCAAATTAAGCTCTTTTTTCAACAATGTTAGCTGACGATGAAAGCTTTAAGAAAATAATTAATTTAAAAACACAAAAAGTGTTAAAATTCGTATCAAATTTTAAAAGAGAGAAATAGCTTATCCCTTGGGAATTAGGAATTGGGAATAAAGCACGACAAACAAAATCTTTTTAATTGAAATTTTGTATTCCCACGAAAATTACTTTGATAGGGAAGAAGAACTTTTATTTTTTATGTTTATTTTGGGTTCGAGCCCGAGCCACGTCAAGAATGAAAGATTATCAATAACAATTTTAATTAATTTTCATGTTGTAAAATTCCTTTCTTCACAAAAATAATTTAATAACAATTAAATTTCATGAACTTAAGCCTAATTAAAAATATTAAAAAATTTGGATTAAAAACCATAAATAGTTCAACAAAATAACCACAATACTAATTATTGTTAAAGCTAAGGCACGAGCTCTATGTGTACATTTGTCCTTCAAGTTGTGCTGAAAAAAGGTCAACAGAAAAGAGAAAGACAAAGTGAAAAAACAAAAAATGTACTTGGACTTCAAGAAAAATTCTTGACAAAAGTACGAAAAAACAGAAGTAAAGGAAAAAACATGTAAAATCAATTAAAATGGATAATCATTCAGGAAAGCAAATTTCGATCTACCAAATGTTAAAATACAATTTGGTTTAAGGATTGATGTTTGACTAGTGACGTCAGCAGTCGTCGATGGCTGCGAGTGTAAGACGGCAAATCCATCTGAGGAGATCGAGTGGTTGCGATCGAAACATGTCATGGTAACCTGCCGGCCAGGGTTCGAGCCCGAGCCACGTCAAGAATGAAAGATTATCAATAACAATTTTAATTAATTTTCATGTTGTAAAATTCCTTTCTTCACAAAAATAATTTAATAACAATTAAATTTCATGAACTTAAGCCTAATTAAAAATATTAAAAAATTTGGATTAAAAACTATAAATAGTTCAACAAAATAACCACAATACTAATTATTTTTATTTTGTTGTTTAATAACCCAGTAAAAATTGGAGCTTCCAACGAAGCAGGTTTGTAAGGGAGAAACATAAGAGTTGCGCTCACCATTGCGCATACGGAAGACATGAATTTTATATGGCGAGTTCCCACTTTGAAGCAATACATTTTTGACACATGAAGCGCATTATTCAGCTCATAAAAAAAATTGTTGGATGTAACGATCAGCTTTACACACTGAATGTTTTGATACAGTTAATTTTTAGTATTCTCCCTTACAAACCTACTTCGTAGTAAGGGAATGCCGTAGCACTTGAAATGTTATTTTTTTTTTATAAAAGTTGTTGAGAGTTTTTTCACTTACTTTACTGAATTTCTGTATGTCTTATTGCGTAGCGCATAATTGTGCGCTTATTTTGTTAAATGTACCTTTAGTGCTTCGCAAAATGATAAAAATTTTTATTGGGAAAATGCTTAACTAAAATTTTTTTTGTTAAGTTTTCACTTTAAAAATCGTTCTACTATAATGTTTTTTTTTAAGTTTATCGATTCAACAAAGAGTTACTTTAATTTACTTAAATGAAAAGTAACCTTTAAGGGTTAAACTGTAAAGTATTTTTGTTTTTGCTGGAGGGTATCAAGTATTCGGCACAGCCGAGTAAAACATTTTAACTTGGTCTTATTCAAAAGACTGCTTAATCTTTAATGAAAAATATATATAAAAAATTTAATACAAACTTTCAGGTAATTTCCAATACTACATTTCCAACATTCCCACAAAAACCATAAAAAATCACAAAAATCAAACATGACTTCCTCAAAAACTAAGTGTATGTGTGTTGCGCTAAATTATCCTTAGTATCGTTTTCAAATGAAAACGAACATGAAAATCTTTACTCTGCATACTTTCTTAAACATCTTTTCAATAAAATTTCAGTATAAAGTTAAACATTCCAAGGATGTTTTGTTGTCTCTCCCTAAATAGTTTGTTTCATTATATTATGTCCTGTCTCGAGTTTGTTCTTTTCTCCCCTGGTAAAATATTCATTAATCAAATTTATTTTTGTCATTTAATCTTATAAAGACTACACAAAATTCTTACAAAAGTTTAACAAGGTGGAAAGTTTTTATTTGAGTTGTAAAAAGGAGTTTGGAAAGGACAGAAAAATGAAACCAACTAAAAGCATAGAATGGGGTAAAATTATGGTTGACGAAAATGTTTGTTGTTGAGTGATTACAAGAGAAGAAATAAAAATATTGAATTACTTGTTGGATTTGTAAGAAATTAATAATATCGATAACTGAAAGGTTATGCTTGAAAAAGTTTTTATGCAAAAGTTTGATAAAAAGGTATTGGTGAAAAAAAACGTTTATTTTGCTTAAGTTGTCTTAGATAAAGAGAGCTTTTTCTTAAATCTACTCTTTATAATACACCGAAACAAAATTTTTTTAAGGCCATTAAATTTTTTGTTATTTAGTTCCTACAATCAAAATTTTCTAAACTTATGAATTTTGATCCAAATTTTGATTGTTTTAATTGGGCTAAAGCTCATCAAATTGAATTTTCGTTGAATTATTTTTTATTAAGAAAGATATTTTGCAAAATGAAATTAATTAAAATTTATTGATTATTTTTCATTCTTGACTGCCGCGGGGCTAGAACCCAGGCCTTCACGGACTGGTTAAGCTAACATGTTTCAATTGAAACATTTTGGTTAGTTTCATCTTGCAAAATTCCTTTCTTTATAAAAACTAATTCAATGAAAATTAAATTTGATGAACTTTAGCCTTATTAAATATATCGAAATTTGGATCAAAAACCATAAACAGTTCAACGATACTAATTATTATGAATTTTGGTTTATATTTTTTGTTGTCATTCATAAATTTGATAAGAAAAAAAAAAATTGTTTGCGAACAAATTTTGGTGGTATGAATGTATTTTAAGTTGTTATAATTCGTTTTGTGTGCCCCCCTAATAATTTTAATTTTTAACTAGCATTTAACCCGCTACTTCTTTAGCGTCTCCTTTTTCTTTGTGAACATATTCGTATGCCAAAGTTTATTTTTCCAGGTTTTAACTTGTTTAAGTTCCAGCATTTAACCCGCATATTTGTTATCGGGCCTTTTCTTTCATAAACATATTTATATGCCAAAGTTTATGTTCCTAAGTTTTAACAAATTTAACCTATAATTTTGTGTTTCTAGGTTCAATAGTATAGAAAATTAAAAAAGTACCACTCATAGAACACAAAAGCAAATAAAAGAAAGTAAATTTCCCGTATTGGTCCAAAATATGTACACATTGCATCTTGAATTTAATGTTTCTAGGTCCAATACTTAAGAAAATTCAAAAAGTAACAGTTAGAGAACAAAAAAAGTACCAAAAAGTTCCCTTATAATGGGTGATTTTTTAGCTATTATCTTTTTGGCAACACTGGTTTAAACAGCTGACGAACGTTTCGTGTTTTGTTTCGCTTTCAAACATCTTCAGTTTGGTCTATAATTTAACCATGAATCGTCTTACAAACGAGCAACGCTTCCAAATTATGGAATTTTATTATCAAAATGCGTGCTCTGTTAAGAAAGTTCATCGCGCGCTTCTTGCGTTCAGCGACAAAGCTCATTTTTGGCTCAATGGCTACGCTAATAAGCAGAATTGCCGATTTTCGAGAGAAGAACAGCCAGAAGCATTGCAAGAGCTACCAATGCATCCAGAAAAACTCGCAGTTTGGTTGCGGTTTATGGGCTGGTGGCATCATTGGACCGTACGATGATATCCAACTTTTTTTGCCCAAAATGCAAGCGCTTGACTTGCATGACATTTGGTTTCAACAAGACGGTGCCACATGCCACACAGCACGCTTAACAATGGACTTATTGACAGGCGAGTTCGGTGAACATTTTATTTCACGTTCGGGACCGGTCAATTGGGCGCCTAGATCGTGCGATTTAACGCCTTAAGACTATTTTTGTGGGGCTATGGTAAAGCTCATGTCTATACACACATGCCCGCTTCAATTGACGCATTGGAAGACAACATTGAACCATTAATTCATAAGATACCAGCCGCAATGTTGGAAAAAGTATGCCAAAATTGGTCTAAGCGGATGGAACACTTGACGCGCAGTCACGGGCAACATTTGCATGAAATAATCTTCAAACATTAAATTATATGGACCGTACTATCGATCGAAATAAAGATTTCATGCATTTTTCTGAAATAAAGTATCAAAAATTGCAGTATTTTAGTGGGTGGCCATAATTTAGTACGAATATGTCAATGAACGTACCAAAATTCAGGTTTTACCCGTTTTCACCCTAAAAGAGCCGAATTCCAAAAAAGTTCCAGACATCTGTCCACTTATTTTCCAAAAGAACAACGATAAGTATTACAGTTATTTTGTATCTCTTTTAGTTTTTGAGATTAAAGGTTTCCGAATTTACGCTTTTTTACCCGCTAAACATTCGAATTTAGTTATACCAGTGAAAAAAATTAAGTTATTTAGTAATTTTGTAAAGATTTGAAAAAATGCTTTTGTCTTGCTGAAAGTCATAAACTATGCACTGTTTATAGACATTTCCCAAGCATTCGACAAAGTTTGGCATGATGGGCTGCTTATTAAAATAACACGAATGCTTCCACAAATTCCTTGCGAGCTATTTAACTGGCAGAACATTCATGGTACGATCAAAAAACCAATACTCCCCTACCAAAAAAATATCTACTGGTGTCCCTCAAGGCAGCATATTAGGGCCGTTACTGTATATAATAAATACAGCTGAGATGCCAACAAGCCCGAGCACACATACTTCTACGTTTGCAGACGACACAGCATTTATAAGTGTTAATCAGGCCCCAAAAGTTGCATCGCAGCATTTACAGTCCCCCATAAATGAACTAGAGGCCTGGCTAGAAAAATGGAAAATAAAGGTTAACCCGGCTAAATGAGTTCACTTAACTTTCACGCTCAGAAGACAAACGTGCCCAGCTGTAAAAATAAATAACATCACTGTTCCGGTAGAAAACCATCTTTAGTACTTGGGAATTCATATAGACAGACGCTTGATCTGGTCTCGTCATATTGAAGCGAAAATAACTACATTGGCTAATCGGTCGAAACTCAAACTTATCCTTGGACAACAAAGTTCTCTTATACAAGTCTATCATAAAACCAATATGGACATATGGCATCCAACTATGGGGTACTGTATGCGCATTAAACATCCAGAAGCTACAAAGAAGACAGTCTAGGATATTATGGCAAATTGTCTGCGCCCCATGGTATATACGTAATGACATTATCCACAGAGATCCTAACATCGCTACCATCCAGGAAGAAATTAAAAAGTATTCAGTCAAATACATAGATAAACTAATGGTCCATCCCAACTACCTCGCTCGGGATCTAATAAAGTTCGAAGGTCACCGGAGGCTGAAAAGATCCGACACTTTGAGCCTAGCAGGCTTTCTTGACACTTGAATGCAAGTAATTAGCGGTTACATTGGTACCCTGCAAATAAAATTGGACCACCTGATCCATTTTGATAAAATGGACTACTCCATGGACTGGTCCGATGTAATGCAAGCATGGACCATATCATTGTTAAAAAGTGTTTGTAGTGAGACGACATGTCTTCGTTTTTTAACGACATGCTTTCGTTTTTAAACGACTTCAAAACTTATCCTCTTGTGTACACCATGGAGTAGTTTTAAAACTACTCCTTAGTGGTCCAAACGTGGGTTTTATGGTCCTCTCCTAGGACATCGTAATGTTAAATATACCAGGTTTTTTCCATACGTTTGGGTTAGTTTTGGACTAGTCCTGGTCCCTTGTGGACTACTCTTTACACGCGTGTTTGGACTGGTCCTATTATTTGCAGGGTAATAGCTAACAAATACAAATAAGAACAAGTAAGAGTGCTATATTCCGCTGTGCCGAATCTTATAAACCCTTCACCATTGTGCGAGTAGAATAGAGAGCAACTAAATAATTTGTACACATACATATACATACATATTTACAAAACTTCATTATAAATGAAATTTAAAAAGCGAAAACTGGTAAATATTTTTTTAAATCGTTTTTAGTTTCTATTTGTTAAAATTATTTCGTTAAATATATGAAATAATAAAGAAGGGTGATAACGAAAATCATATTGGGCATTATGCTAGTATATGTAAACAAATGCGAAGGGTGGGGGGGGTAAGAAGACACGACAACCGGATTTGAACTTCGCTTTGCATAAGGACCCAGAATATACATACTTTATAGGGTGTAGGACCTTCGGTGAAGGGTATAAAAAACAATCTTAATTATAAAAAAAAGAGTAATTTTTGGGATTTCAGTATTTTGGTCATAACTCTTTCTTTCTTAACCGATTTGACAGATTTATATACCGACGTGTTAAAGAAGAAATTTGCCAGTTGTTTTGGCTATAAAACGTGGACTCGGGAAGATCTATGGTTCCTGAAAATGGGTATTTTTCAAAAAAAAAATTATTATTTTGGTCATAACTTTTTGGTATCTGAACCGATTTTCCCGAGTTTTTCAGAAAATATTTTCTATTAAAAATTTCCGATCTTCTGATATATGAGGCGTAACCATAGGTCATATAACAGTAAAAAAATGCAGGTTTTTATACAATTTTTAATACTTTTTGTATGAGAGGTACCACGCTTACTTCTCCAATCCCGCCCACATTTTGTAGGATGGTGTGCATTTATAACCTAAATGTTTGTACCTTATTTTAAAGCTTTGGCTCTTGCCGTTCTCTAGATATACAGAAAAAAGTAATAAAAATACAACAACCACAAGGGATTTTTGGCAAAATTAGAGGCAGCCGTGGTTTTTTGGTCATATCTCAGCCATTGTTGGACCGATCTGGCTGAATTTCAATAGCAAGAAATGGTGGACTATATGTGACATAAATGTAAAACAACGTAGCCGCTATCATGTCTGGAGTCTCCGGAAAACACATATCAAACGAAAGACGGACAGACGGACGGACGGACGGATATCGTTAAATCAACTTCTCTCCTCATAAGGACCCATAATATATATACTTTATAGGGTCTAAGATCAATATTGTAGAAATTACAAACGGAATGACAAACTTATATATACCATTTTCCACCTGTGGTGAAGGGTATAATAAGGATTAAGCTTTGAATACATATTGTAATTTTCGACAAGAAAGATTCAATAAAAAAAAAAATAAAAAATAAACTATTCATTCTGTGTTTTGGAGGTAAAAGTAAATCATTGCATTGGGTGTCTTTTCTCCAATGCCTAATAAAACCTTGAACAGCTTCATAAGGGTTTGCTTGGTAATGACACTAATAATTTTTCTATAAAAAAAAATCTGTTGAAATTTTTTCAAGAGTTCATTGAAAAGTTGATTCCAAGACACAATATCAATGTTGTGGTTCTTTCTTTCTTTTACAAACCATAATTCAGACCATTAACAATTTGTTTATAGTTGCTAATAAAGTTGGTCTTATTATTTTTTTTAGTTCTCTTCACAATATTCATTCTTCCACTTACATAAATATGTAAAACAATTGCTGAGAAGGTATGAAATAAATAACAAAGATGGCATTTTTTTTTTTTTTTTGTTTTAAATGTAATCTATGTATGTGCCGGAATTTGTTGTCCATCTTTAACTTAATACCAAAACAAACACAATTCACAATACTTTAAATAGTCCACTAGATTATGGCCATTACTCCTTAATACTTCTCCTAACCAATTACCTTAAACAGTCTCTAGTATTTTCGTAAGAATTTTAAAATTTTTTTTTATCAAGCTGCTAAGAAAATACTGCTGTCATTTTGTTTTCAGTTTAAGAAGTTATTCTTATAATTACACAGGGTTACACAAGAAATATAAAGTGGTATATAGCATTGTGTGTATTGTTTACATGTTTTGTTGGTGTAAAAATTTTTTGTGGGCTTTTTTTGTAAACAATTTTTTGTTTTCTTTAGCAGCCAAAAGAGCGCTGAGCCCAACTTAGACAAACGAACATTAATGTGCTGAACCGAACACAACGAAGTTTGTGGTTTTTAACGAAAAATAGAGCGCAACAAAATGTTCTCCACTTTATGTTGAGTTGGATAAGTATATTATTATTTTTGTGTACGAAAATCACAAACAGAAAAAGCTTTTTTTAAGGTAAATATTTTCTACACAAA
Source organism: Pollenia angustigena (assembly GCA_930367215.1). NCBI lineage: Eukaryota > Metazoa > Arthropoda > Insecta > Diptera > Polleniidae > Pollenia > Pollenia angustigena. Next base: position 12,883,103 of record OV884060.1, on the reverse strand, counting down.
CCCTATAAGCGTTTGTGTTTTTCACATTTTTAACGTACAGGTTACTAAAGAACAGTAAATACTGTTTAGTTTTGAAAACGGCTTGTTAATACTGCATTAGTTGTGTTGTTAATTTGAAATTTTCCTAAATAGTTAAAGGAAATGACTTTCACAACAAAATATTATCGATAATTTGAGCCGTTCAAAGATATCCCAGTAAAATTTTTTTCGGTTTTTAGAAGCACGAAAGCAACATGAGCGCTGAAATATACGCTGGCTATTACACAAGAAGCAGCAGAGAATCGAATACCGTTTAATTGAATTTTTAATTTAATGACTGAATAACTTTGCATTATCATTTATGTAAATATCTAAAATCGTTATTTTAAAGAAAAACTCACGAACAATCTTCTAAGTGCTTCTGTTATTCCCTCATTGCAATGATTTTAAATTGTGGTTACAATCATTTCCGAAATATTACCGAACATAGAAATTACATTTTTTTTATAACGCAATCAGTCATTTAAATGTTTTTACGCAGAGAAGAAAAAAGTTGTGCTTCTAAGTAGGAATTCGCCATATAAAAATCATGCCTTTTATAAGCAGGTTTGTAAGGGGATTTTATGCTTCTCTCCCTTACAAAGCTGCTTACCAGTAAGCTCCATTTTTTACTGGGATGTAATTCTAATATATATTTTATTGTTCCCAAAAATGTACAAATTCAAACGAAATATCTTTTTGCGCAATTTTAGTGTAATAAATAAATTCTCAAGTTTTTTTTTTGTTGATATTGATTGAAGGGGATTTTATGCTTCTCTCCCTTACAAAGCTGCTTACCAGTAAGCTCCATTTTTACTGGGATGTAATTCTAATATATATTTTATTGTTCCCAAAAATGTACAAATTCAAACGAAATATCTTTTTGCGCAATTTTAGTGTAATAAATAAATTCTCAAGTTTTTTTTTGTTGATATTGATGCGTTTATAAAATAAAATCTTGCTTAGCCATATTTTAGCCACTAGTTTAATATATAAATAAAAATAATATTAAAAATTTAGAGATTTTTAGTTGTGAGGAGTTAGAAACACTGGTCTTGATCTGTGTTATACATCAAAATATGAATTCTAGAACCAACTTTTAGTACACCAATCGACTCCCATTCACTTTCTGGTTCTTTTGGCTGTGCCCTTGAAGCTTGTTGGTTGTCTGTCTATGTCAAGCTGTATGCAAATTTCATGTCACAATTTTAACCCTTGTGTTAATACCCAACTTTATCCACATTGTTTAACACTAGGGATGCCAATCGGGGTTGAATTTAGAAATTCCGCTATTTTTTTGGCCATTTCAAAAGTACCCTTCTTTTGGTACAATTAAGATTAAATTTAGTCGAACAAATCTAATTGCAACAAAAATCGTGTTGCCATATTTTTTAAGGCGGTAAGTAGATACACAATCGAGCAACGCGTTTAAGTTATTCAGGCTTATTATGAAAATGGGCGTTCAAATCAAAATGCATATCGTGTACTTCGTGGTTTAGTGATGAGGCACATTTTCACCTCAGTGGATTCGTCCATAACCGGAATTGCCGCATTTGGGCAAAATCCAAGAGTGATTGTCAAAAAACTAATGCATCCACAAAGAGTGACTTTTTGGTGCGTTTAATGGGCTGGCGGCATCATCGGTCAGGCAGTTACTGTGAATGGTGTTCGCTATCGTGAGATGGTAACGAATTTTTTATGGCCCGAATTGGAAGATATGGATGTGGACGATATGTGGTTTCAACAGGACGGTGCCACTTGCCACACAGCTAACGAAACAATGACTCTTTTGCGCGACAAATTCAATAGACGTGTTATCTCACTTGGTGGCGATGTCAATTGGCCGTCACGATCATGTGATTTGACACAGTTGGACTTCTTTCTTTGTACGTCGATAAGCCAGCAACAATTCAAGAGCTAAAGGATGAGATAATTCGGTACATCGGACAGAGGTGCCCGCCGAGGTCGCGGCGGCCATTTGGCCGATATTTTGTTCCATGCATAAACATCGGCCCTTAAAATTTAACCAACGGTGCAAAACTCTTAAAAGCAGAAATTTAAATGCCATAACTTTCTCATACAGTTGGTATTGATATAAAATAACTTCCATGTCAATGCAAAATTTTGTAATGCTAGGAATTAACCATATGTCACATATAAACGTCCTCTTGAAAATCGTTTTAAGACGAATAAATGTCATAAATATGCTGATATCACAGTACAACAGCCAATCTGGGGGGTGAGAAATTTCAAGTCAGGGTGATGGTACTAGGTCAGTATAGTAAAACCCTCAAAGGGTTTGGCGTTCGTATGTGTCAGTTTTTTTTTATGACATTTTAAATTTTTTCCTTATCTTGATGTTTTTTTGTTTAACATAACTCGAGAACCACTTGTCCGATATTGCTAAAACAAACTCAAAAAAATTTAGAATTACAATTTCTTTAATCCCTTCATATAACGTTTTTCTTTATAATCAACAGTTTTGCCGGTAAAAATAAATTTGTGGAGAATTATAATTGATAAGTGCACAAAAATGTTCAAGCCTGGATGTATGCAGCAGATTTTATCACAAACCTGCACTGCAATTTTTGTGACTTTTTTTAAGCGATCGGTGAAAATCGTCGGACTTTTGTTTGTTATTTGAAAGAATACACCCACATTCAGTGATGCCAACAGTAGGGGATTTCCCCTTTTCTAGGGATTTTTTTTTCGGATAATTTTTATCTTCAATCGGATCTTAATAACTTCTTTTTATGGTGTAATCATAATATGATGGAGCTGAATCTTGTGAAATTCAAAAGCATGCGTTTTCATAGAAATAACTGTATTGCTGTTAATTATGCTTTTGGTGGTCATCAACTAGAGTTGGTTGATTCGTTTCTTGATATTGGAGTCTTACTGGATCCTAAATTAAACTTTGTTTCTCATATTACATTAACTGTTAATAAAGCTCGAGGCGTTATTGGCTTTATTAAGCGCTGGGTTAAAAATTCACCGATCCATACATAACGAAGCAACTTTACGTATCACTCTTGAACATTTTTTTGCACTTATCAATTATAATTCTCCACAAATTTATTGTTACCGGCAAAACTGTTGATTATAAAGAAAAACGTTATATGAACGGATTAAAGAAATTGTAATTCTTAATTTTTTTGAGTTTGTTTTAGCAAAATCGGACAAGTGGTTCTCGAGTAATGTTAAACAAAAAAACATCAAGATAAGGAAAAAATTTAAAATGTCATAAAAAAAAACCGACACATACGAACGCCAAACCCTTTGAGGGTTTTACTATACTGACCTAGTACCATCACCCTGACTTGGAATTTCTTACCCCCCAGACAATAATCCCAAAAATGTTCCATAGTGTATTTAGATAATATTCAGCACAAGGAATTCTTATATGAATCGTAAACTAAAGATATATAAATTTGTTTTGCCATATCTGTGATGTCTCAGGCGTCCCAAATAGGGTAAACTCAAGACAATTTGTCTGTCTATACTGTGGTGTAGGGTATCAAATGGTTAGTCGATAACGACTATACTTTACTCATAGGGTTTTGTTAATGAACATTTTTAAAACAATTTTATATTATTTATTTTTTAGCATAAACGAAAAGTTCGACAAAAATCTTAAGAATTTTAGTAAGTCTGGATTCACACCATGAAAGTTTCCTTTCAGAGCGTTTATGTTTATTGGTAAGAGGTAAGAGAAGAAAAGCATGTTCTCTTTCCCTCTCTCCAATAAACTCAGACTTTCTAACAGAAAACTTTCATAGAGTGAACCCTGACTTATCAATGGTGTTTTGTATAACAGAGTTGCTAAATGAAAACACTGAGCAGATTTTTCCATCACTCTTGTAGCACAGTGCTATTTTATTACAAAACAAAACAAAACAAGTAAAATGTTGTAAATTACCAAGAAAAAAATAACAAACAAAAACCTACCTCTGGCTCATTGCCATCAGAAACCAAATTTCGTGCACTCCAGCCATCGGAGCCAATCCAAGAAAAGGCGCCTGTAGCATTATTACGTCTCACAGCACGCATTACTTCTCGTACTTCCTGATCCGAACCGAATATTATGGCACCTGTGTTTAATGTAAAGAAAAGAAAAAAACTGAATTATATTTTATAAAAATAACAAAAACAACAATGTTAAAGTGACATTTAACAAAGAAATTCACAAGCAATAAAAGCGAATATGGCGTTTTAAGACCAAAACCGGAAGTCAAGTATTTGACAGTATTTAACTGTTTATGTGTATGTTTTTTTCCTTCTTTTTTTTGCCTTTTTTCCTTGTCCTTTCTTTTTTTTAGTCATTTATTTATGTTTAGGCATACAATTTAAAATTTGTTCAAAGAGCTTCTACGTTTTATTTGTTGAGAAGGAAGAGAGGGTAGATGAAATTATATTTAAAGCAATTTGTTAAAAGTTTTTGTATTTTTTTTTTTTTTTTTTGCTTAATAAATTTGTTACACAATAAAAGATTTATGAGCTTTATGGACAATTTATAATGCTTGTTATTTTAAATAAACTTTGTCTTTGTTATAAATCTTTAAAATTTACTTATCAGTTTTTAATACTAATGAATTATTTTTGTCATAACTTCTCCCGAGAGCTTTGGGTTGGTTTTGGTTTAAGTTAAGTTTTAAAGACAAATTTGCGGAAATAAAATAAAAAGGAGAAAGTCTGCCAATCGATTAAAAAGGCGACATTTATTATCAAAATTTATTTAGATACTAAAAATATATTTCAAGTGTCTTTAAAACACACTTCTCATTTACTGCTGCAGCGCTGGAAATACAGCACTACAAAACAGTCATGAAAATAATTAAAATAAAAATTAAAAATGACAGATTTACAATGGATGGTATATCTTTAGCCAGTATCAAAGTTAAATATCCATGGAGTTAAATTAATGTCCTGAATTTTATTGCAATTTAAGGGTCCTTTTTGTTATGGCCTGTTTAGGCAGAATAATTACGGCGAAGTGTACTGGCGAATACAATTTATTTGTAAGAGATAAACACTAACTAAGAAAAGCCAGAAACATGCTACGAAACACAAAGCAGCCACCTGCCTTTTTTGCTCCTGCCGTTAGATTGAAGGGATCATCTTCAGGATATTCTAACTTATGGTGTAACATCATCCGGGGCATAGCAGGTGCAGCCAATACCCAAGATCTTTGGAGATCTTTCCAATCTCTTGTGATCGTTGGTGACCAAATATCCTATCAGGTACCACAGGAGACAGTAGCCCTCGGTGGCACAACTCCGAACTGACTATTGGTTGAGGCCTTCGTTAGTATGTACCTTGTGGGAAATCGTTTATGTCTTACAGGAAAGTTTTCGATAAAAAAAAAATACTTTCGGGGATCACGTGGTGGCTTACTACCAAAACTCCTGGAAAGGAATATCCAAAGAATTACACTGAAGTGCTGATTTTTTCCACTAGTGAGAGAGTTCGGAATGAAAGATTGGATTATACCTAGAGGTTGTTGCTACTTTACAAATGCTGCTAGCATTTTTCGAAAGCAGCAGAGTTGAGATATCTTATGTTACTAAACAAGTGTCGATAATCTTGCCGGGCTATGAACTGAAACTGCGTCCAGTGTGTGTTGGTTGCGCTTGCTCTTGGGGGCAATTGGTGAACGCTTTGTTTATTTTACAGTGGCAAAGAGCTACCGTGGGGTTGGGCCAAGCGCAGGTTTCATTTTCTTCCGGCTCGGAAAAGCAACCTTCTATAAGAAAAATAAAAACTCTCCCTTTTTCCGGATGCAGTGGACGCACTTATATTTCATGTGGATTGGTATTTTCTGTTCTAAAAGAAAAAGTAGAGTTTCTGCAAATACAAAAATCCTTAAAGAAAAAAACATTTTTCACAAGAAGCATACTAACGGAGGCCTCAACCAAGTCTATTGACGTGCCACAGGCAGCTACTTTCTCCCCTGGTACCAGAGTAAGAAAGTACTTTGGTGAAACCCTGGAATTAAGATGGCCCCGAACAACCTTTTTCTAAAGGAAATATAGACCGGACCGCCAGTCCAAAATCCACACCAAATAATCTTTTTTCAGGGTGCAGTGGACGCCCTTGAATTTCATGTGGATTGGTATTGTCCCTTCTATAAGAAAAAGTAGAGTTGCCGGAGATACAATTATCCTGACCGAGAGAAAGAATTTCTCGCAAGAAGCACACTAACGGAGGCCTAAGCCAAGTTCATTGACGAGCCACAAGGAGCTACTGGCTCCCCTGGTACCAGGGTAAGCAAGTACTTTGGTGAAACCCTGGGGCCTAATCACCGCATTCGATACTATGGTATAAACCATCGAATGTTTTTGCATACGATAGACACTGACGTATCGAATGAAAACTCGATAAATGTAATGTTGAGTTACTCGATAACGATATCGAGTTTCATATTACCAAAATAACTCCCTTTTTCGGGGTGTAGTGAACGGCCTTGAATTTCATAAGAATTGGTATTGCCTCAAGTTAGAAAATTTTGTTTTATAAAGTTGTCGGCTTAGAGTGTAAACCTGCTAACTCCCTTTTAACAAATTTTACAGGAGACACAAAAAACTTTTTATTTTTCCTATTTGATGCTTGAGAGGAAAACCAAAAATATTGTTGATTTGACAAACTTCAGGACTCAAATTGAAGAAAAACGACAGGCTGGTCGACGAGGCATATCTTTCTCTACCATACCTCATTAAAATCTCAATTTACTTAAAAAGTGGATTAAGCAGGTTTATACTCTAAGCTGACGAAGTATCAAGTGGCTTAATGATCCCTTGGCAAATAATATAAGCTCAAAGTGTGTAGAGTGCTTTTACATTTTAAAGCTTTTTCCTCCCTTCTTTTAATAAGTTAATTAAACAAACCACAATGTTATTTTATATTTGAATAATTAGACCTTAAATGTTGTATTTAATTAAGCAATAAAACGTGAGCCATAAATTTACCAAAAAACTGAAGGAAGAGGGTAAATTTTGGAATAAAAAATAAAAGAATTCAACAACATATTGACCAAGATGTCAAAGGTAATCAATCAATATAATAAAATTAAGATCCGAAGGAATAGAAAAGTATTTTTTCTATTTTTGTCTTCTTTATATTCTTTTGGCAGAAAAGAAGCTAATTATGGTAAAAGATAAAGCAAAAAAAGAAATGAAATAAATTCATACCAATACATTATATGATTAAAGTGTTTTAACAATACATAAATATAACTCATACGTCTAAGGTAACTCTAACAATATATATTAATATTAATCATACGCTACCAAGTAAATGATGATTTAAAAAAAAGGTATAAGAAAAGTTGTGACATTTACTAAAGAATTTATTTTTTGAATGTTTAGAAAATCGTTCTTAAATGTTTTGTTCGTTATTTTGCCACGTTTCAGCACCTTTTGAAAACATAAACCATTAAAATCAATTTAAAAGACCATTTGAAAACCAAAAATCTTATAAATAAAAGAAAAGCATAAACTGCAACACCTGTGGTGTCGTTTTGCTTTCTTTATTTTCATGGTCATTAGAAAAATACTTTTTACTTTTTTTTTTTTGGCAATTTTTCTTATTCTGCTATAAATTTCTACTACTTTATAGGAGTAGAATATAAATGAGTTTTTCATCTAAAATAGAATGTAAAGTAAACTAAGTAAAGACAAAGATCAAATAAAATTGCTTTCAATTAATATAAATTGCTAATAAAAATTAATGGTAGAATTTTTAGAAAGGTGTTTTTGTTTTTTTTTTTTTAGATAATAAAAAAAATATTGCTTCTTTTGGTTGCGGTTTTCAAGGAAACTTAACTTTAGAAATAAAAATGCAAAAAAATAAAATCAATTTTGTTTAAAAAGGTAATGAAAAAATCTTGAACAAAAATCTATTAATCACGATTTTTTTAATAAGTTAAAGAATATCAAAAAAAAGCTTTATTATTTTTTTTTTGCAATTTTTCATTATTTTTAATAAAAAAATTCTAGAAATTTGTTTTTTTTTTGTTATTCAGCTGTCAAGATTTTGGTGAACTGAAAGCCAAAAAGTGTAAGAGGAAGATTGGTTTAATAAATGACAGCAGAAAGCAATTTTGGAAAGTGCACAAGAAACTTTATTCTTTAAAGCAGTGGCCTCAGTAGATTAATTTCGGTTAACTAAACAAAAAATATTGCGAATAAGTTGCAAACAATTTTTTAAATGGAGGTGACCTTGGAAATACATATGTAGGGCCGAAAATTAAAAAAAAAATACATATTTTTCCTTGCTAAAAAGCAGTTTATACAGGGACTGTCATCTGCAGTGTCATTTATTTAGCAAAAGTCTTGCCAGTTACGAGTACGTATCGTTCAAAAACTTACTAAAAAAAGGTGGCTCAAGCGTGCGGAGTGTCATTTTTAACCTAATGTCCAAGGATTAGGCTGTATTATTTAGAAATTGAATGATACTGGAAGCGTTACACATGGGGTCAGGCATTTGCATCATCACAGTGTACGCACTGCTAAAGATATCGCTTCTGTAAGTGAAATTATGGCGGATAATCCAAATGTGTCGCATACACTGCGGTTTGCGTTATGACCGTATGATAACCGACTATTTGGGCTTGCAATTGACGATTAAAAGCTGGACAATATGTTTTTCATCATCACAGTGTACAGTGCCACGAGCCACACAACACGAACGATTTTGGCTTTATTGCATGGGAAGTTGCCAGAAGAGTTTTGGAGGCGATCAATGGCCGTTAGCCATTTTTAAGCAAGGCTTCATTGAAGACCGCGTATACGCGCATAGTCCCCTAATGTAAGAGCATTTGAAAATCAATATTCGTCATGTTATCGTTGAGACCCCGGCCGAAATATGCGAAGAAAATGATCGAAAACTACCTCAAAAAGATCGACTGCTGCAATCAATCTAGAGGCGGTCATTTAAATGACATTGTGTTTCGTACATAATCGCAATGTCAAACCAAGCTTTTAAATTAAATAAAAGTTCCATCGAAATCAAAGCTTTATGTATGTTTCATTTCACTTAATTTTTAAGGCGCTGCGAAATATGGCCCCAGGAAATATGGCCCCACAAAAATAAATGAAAATTGACCCCAAATTTGGGATAATTTTTCATAATGCAATATGGCCCCATCTTTTTAAGGAAAAATTACCCCAAAAAAATGAAAAATAACCCTAAAAATAATATGAAATATGACCCTAAATTTGGGGTTATTCTTCATTATGAAAAATCACCTCAAAATTTATAATGAATTTGAACCCCAAAAAAGAACACAAAGAAAGTTACATTAAACATTTTCAGTGGCGTTCATATGCCCGAAGCTAAAAATCACAAATTTAGAATCCCGATTTCAAAATCCGGATAATTATACTGTTTTGGTTTTAAAAATCGTACGATTGATAGCATGGTTGGGCTTTAGGCCATGCGCAAGGAATTTTTTCTCTATGGTATAACGAAAACTGGCTTTGCTTACTAAAGCTTCACGTAATAGGTGGCCTGCGGCCTGGCGCAAGGATTTTCTCTTCAATGGTATAACGAATACTGGCTTCGCTAGCTAAAGCTTCTCTATATAGCCAGCCTTCGGCCGGGTGAAACGATTTTCTTCTCTTTGGTATAACAAACACTGGCTTCGCTCACTAAAGCTTCGCTACATAGCCGGCCGGGCGCAAGGATTTTCTTTTCTATGGTATAACGGACTCTGGCTTCGCTCAGTAAAGCATCTCTTAATAGCCGGCCTTTGGCCGGGCTCAATGATTTTTTCCTCTGTGGCATAACAAACACCGGCTTCGCTAACTAAAGCATCTCTGAATAACCGGCAAGGACTTTCTCTACTTTGGAATTCGGATTTTTTTAAACTATCCCTAGAAACTTTTACAAAGAATTTTATAAAATTTGTGTAAAAATTCATTTCTTAAAATTTGCATTTTTTATTAGTAGACGAAAAATAGCCCCAAAGTGAAAATTGTGATTTTATTTGGGGCCATTTTTCATTCCTTGATATTAAGGTCATTTTTCATTCCACTTAAAATGCAAAAACACCCTAACGGAAAAATGAAAAAAAAACCCCAAAAAAAAAAAAAAAAAATTGCGCCAAAATTTCGTGTTGTTGTGTCTCATGTAAAATTTTGGGGCCATTTTTCATTTTACTTTTGGGCCATATTTCCTGGGGTCATTTTGCGCACCGCCAATTTTTAAAAGCGAAACATGGATAACCCGTTACAACTTTCGTTATTGGCCTTTTCTCCGTTTTTGCTTAAAATCTGTTTTCTTTGAATATTTAGATTTTTCCTTTACTGGCACGTTTTGCGATTTTTACTCACGTACTCTTTTTGCAAACTGTTGTCATCAATATTAAGTACGTTGGCGGTTTATTCCAATTTTTCTTTACAACAGAAAAAAAAAAGGAAATGAAATGAAAAATTGAAATACAGCTTTATATTTTATTTTAAGTAAAAAAAATTTCTTTAATAGAAAAACGGTTTTTTTTTTAACATCAATTTTGTTGTGTGAGAAAAAATTTATAAAAAATATTTTCTTTGAAGATTTTATTAAAACAACGAAATTATTTTCAAAAAGCTTTTAATTATCTAGAAGAAACTGAGTAGTACAACAAGGGGTGCCCAGTCCTACCTGGGAGTTGAATGAAATATAGGCGGATGTCCTTGATTTGTGTGTAAAAGATAAGAACTATATTTTTTCCTTCTTGGCATATAAGAGCTTGGTGCGATGTTAACATCTGGGTTTAAAAGCACCCATCAGCTGGCTGCTTTTTATTTTTGCTTTTGCCACTGCTTTTGAAATTTTTAATTTTTTTTCCAATAGCCAATGTTTTGTTTTTTGTTTTGTGCAAAAAAGCAAATCTCCTATTTTGAATATTTTTATTTTCTGACAACTGCTTTTTTTACCAGCCAGCGACAAAAATGGACAACCACATAAAAAGCAAAAGCTAAAAAAAATTATTTCGCCTTTTGCTTTTTTACTTTTTCCTGAAAGAAGAGCTAGTTAAAAAAGACAAACCAAAAAAAAAAAAATCTAAAATTCAAAGAACAACAATTCTTCTCTGGCTGGTAATAACAAAAAGCCGCTGCAGTGTGTGCTAAAAGCAGTCTGAGCAGAGCTATTAGCTCTGCAAAAAGGCAGTGTATTCGCATGCGTTAAAAACAAAATCAAAGTTCTTAGTTTTATTTAAATTTATTAAAGTTTTTTTAGTATATTTTTATATAAGCTAAGTAAGCAGCAAAAAGGTTCTATTAAATTAAAGTGACAAATCAAGAATGCCTCATGCCATTGTATTTTACAAGAATTTGCTAACAAATTTACATACAATATAACAAAACCAGTTTTGAGTCAAAATAGTATAGAGAAAATCATTTAAATAAAAACAAGTATAAAGCATTTAATGATTATTACATACATATTACACAAAAATATTAAAAACTGTTACACCACAACAACAAATTAATATTGAAATAATCTTTTGCAACTCTCTTGCTTAGTTATGTATATATCGAACATCATTTTGAGAACCTTTGTGTATAAAAAATATTTAGTGCAAAACAAACATTTTAAAACTTTGCAGATCCGAAAATATATGCAAACATATCTGCGCTAACATTCTCCCCCGCCAAGACCAACATCGCTTAATCATTGGAATCCGTGTTTGAGTTACATTTTGCCTCAATGTCGTTGACCTCAGAAGGATCGTTTGTTGGTAAAAAAGCAATCTTTGAAATCGGTCGTTTAAACGTTTTTCCCTTTGAAAACAGAGTTACCACCCGTACATATCCATCTTTTCCGGGGTGTACTTCTTGGACGCGAGCTAATGGCCACTCCCCAGGAGAACATCTTTCATCAAAGACTATTACCAAATCACCTTTTTCGGCGTTTTTGTTGACTTTTAGCCATTTGGGTCTGGCTTGAAGGCGAGACAACCACTCATTAGCCCACCGCCGCCAAAAATGTTGTTTTAAGCATTCAACAACTTTCCATCTTTTAAGGTGGTCAATGTTAACTTCTAGTAAATTCTCCTCTGGTATACAAACCGTGGGTTCACCAATTAAAAAATGAGCAGGGGTCAGAGCAGTACAATCCGATGGATCACAGCTTAATGGAGACAGTGGTCTCGAATTAAGGCATCCTTCGATTTGTGCTAAAAGCGTCGTCAATTCTTCAAACGTAAGTATGCGATTGGCCATAATTCTCTTCAAATGATATTTCGTTGATTTTACTCCTGCCTCCCACAGGCCACCAAAATTAGGAGATGCTGGTGGTATGAAGTGCCACATAGTTCCGCTGGAAGCTAGCTGCTCCAGCATTTCTTTAGGAATTGACGACTTATTTCGATTATACAAAATTTGAAGCTCTTTACTTGCGCCGACAAAATTTGTTCCACAATCTGAGTATAGATTAGAACATATACCACGTCGGGATACAAAACGTCTGAAAGCCGCAAGAAAAGCGTCTGTAGAAAGACTTGTTACTGCTTCCAAATGCAAAGCCTTTGTCACCATGCAGACGAATAAACAAATATAGCCCTTAGTTGTTACATAATTACGAGCTGTTGACTGCTTTATTGTTATTGGTCCAGCATAATCAACTCCACTATGTTTAAAAGGCCGAGTTGGTTTTAGACGAACACTAGGCAAATTTCCCATCATCTGTTGAGCGGCTTTTGCATTATATCTAAAGCAGATTGTACATTTCCGAAGCACCAGCTTTGCCACATTTCTACCATTGAGAATCCAATATTCTCGCGAAACATAAGCCTGCATTTGGTTTAATCCACCATGAAGCGTTTTTATATGTACGTCTAAAAATATAAGATATGCTAATGGACATTGCTTTTTTAGTAATATTGGATGTTTAGCGCCAAAGCGTAATTCAGAATTTTGGATTCTACCGCCAACTCTTAAGATTTGGGAAGAATCAATAAATGCACATAGTCTGGAAATTGAGATATTAGAGGAAATATAGCCCTTTTTGCGAAGCTCAGCTAGCTCAGCACAAAAATCAATTTGTTGTGAAGTTCGGATTAAATGAAAGCGAGCGTCATTTAGTTCTCTAGTAGTAAGAAATCCTGTCATCTTGCTGTAGTTTTTGTCTAACAATTTATTTTGATAATATCTGGAAATAAAGTTATTTTTAAAACGATTTATGTAAGCAGTTACACGAATAAGTTTGTTCAGAGATGAAAATTTGGTTAAAAGCTCGGGATACCCAGTATTTTTGACTTCAGTAGTATGTGTTATTAAAGCAGAAGCATCCTCCTCGGCATAATGACTAAGATTTGGTTGCTTTGGCCAAGTTGATTGTTTTCCTTTAAGCCACCTTGGACCGTTCCACCACAAATCATATTCAACTAATTCTTTTGGCGATATTCCTCTTGAAGCGCAATCTGCTGGATTGTCACGTGAAGAAACATATTTCCATTGTTCTATCGTAGACATTCTTTGGATTTCTGCCACCCTATTACCCACAAACACCGGCCATCTAGAAGACTGCCCACGAATCCATGACAGTACTGTTGTACTGTCAGTCCAGTAAAAAATTTCAACAATTTCGTTATCTATCTGAGATATTATTTTATTTACCAATTTCACTAACAAACTCGCACCGCATAATTCCAATCTTGGTATTGTTAAGCGTTTTAACGGACTTACTTTGGTTTTTGCTTGTATGATATTGATTTTTATATGTCCGTCAACAGAAATAGTTTTTGCATACACTACCGCGGCATAAGCCAAATTAGACGAATCGCAAAATCCATGAATCTCTAGCTTTACATCTTCACTGAGACCAATCCATCTATTGATCTTTATTTTTTCAAGTTCTCTGAGACTTTTGCGATATTCTATCCAACTTTTTGCTAATTCTTTTGGGAGCCTATCATTCCAATCTATACCCAATAACCACAAGTTCTGAAACTCTATTTTTGCCAATATAGTAGTAGGAGCTAACCAGCCAAGTGGGTCATAAAGTTTAGCTGCATCGGATAATAAACTTCGTTTGGTAACATTTGCATTATTTTGTTCAAAATTGATTTTAAAAGAGAAATAATCATCAAGTGTGTTCCATTCTAGCCCCAGAGCTTTTACACAATTTACTGCTTTCAATTCCAAAACATTTGAATTTTCTCGTAACTCCTCAGGTATAAACGAAAGAAGCTCTTTAGAGTTTGTAGTCCACTTTCTTAAGTTAAAATTTCCAGCTTTTAACAGTTGACATAACTGCGTATGAAGTTTCAAGGCATCATTCAAATTGTCAGCTCCAGAAATAACATCATCCACGTAAGTATCCGTTTTAAGTACCTTACAAGCCAAAGGATATTTCTCATTTTCGTCAGATGACAACTGTTGGAGAACTCTAATTGACAGAAATGGAGCAGGTTTTGTACCATATGTAACCGTAGATAGCTTGTAAATAAATATTTCTTTAGATTTGGAATCTCTCCACAAAATTTGCTGGTATTTTTGTTGTTCATCTACAATCTTTATCTGTCGAAACATCTTTTCCAAATCAGCCCGAAAACCAATTTTAAATCGTCGCCATCGAGTGATAACAGTTGGAAGATCATTTTGTAAGGCTGGGCCTGCAGCTAATTCATCATTAAGTGATGTCTGAGTCGATCTTTTGCAACTTGCATCGAACACAACCCTCAATTTTGTGGTAGTACTGTTTTCTTTTAAAACGCCATGGTGTGGCAAAAAATAGCCATTTGGTTCTAAATCACGGGGATAAATGCCAAACTTGTTCATATTCTTCCATAAAATCATGGTAAAGTTTTCCGAACGAAGGCTGTGAGGTACATTTAGACTCAACACTTTTTAAGCGATATAGAGCCGTATAATCAGTATGATTAAAATTTGGCAAAGGTTTTTCCTTTAGCAAAGATTTAAACGGTAATGAAACCGTATAGCGACCAGTTGAATCACGCGTTGTAGTTTTTATAAAATGTTGTTCACATAAATCTTCTTCCTCAGTTAGTTTTTGTTTTTCCGGCAACTCCTCTTGTTCCCAAAAAGCCCGAAGCTGTTGTTCTAATGAGCAAACATTTATAATTATATTTTTCTGATAAGATACAGGCTTAGTTGGACCAGAAACTATCCAGCCGAAATGAGAAAATTGAATAAAAATGCTATCCCTAAACTTATGTTGATTAGGCAAGACAATATTACCATAAACATCTCCCCCAAGTAAAATATCTATTGGACCTGGTTTCGAGAAACATGGGTCAGCAAGCTGATAGTCCTTTAAATCGGGTAATAAATTTTCGTCAAGAGGCAATGGCTGATAATTTGTTATTTTTGGTAACACATACGCTTTACAGTTAATTTTAAAACTGGGCTCTAACTTGGAAAGAAGCGTAAACTCGACATATTTCTTTGACACATATGGAGTATTATCACCAAGACCACTAATTTGAGCATACGTTTTAAACATAGGAAGGTTTAGCGCTTCCGCAGCCTTTCGTGTTATCAGAGTTGCTTGAGCACATTGGTCCAATAAAGAGCGTAGACTATAAGTTCCTCTATCTGTTTTTAAAACAACTTGTACTGTAGCTAGAAGAACTTGAGCAATATTTGAATTTTGTATAGTACCACAGTTGCAAGCAATATAAGTGCAATCATTAGTAGATTGCGCAGAAGTTGAAGACTCTGAAGCACTTTGAGATTGATGAGAGTTTGATAAACCACTATCCTTTGCGTCATTGTGCAAGATTGTGTGGTGATTCTGTTGACAGATTTGGCAGCGAGACGATGAACGACAATGATAACTGAAGTGACCAGTAGTTAAACAATTACGACACATTCTCATAGAATTTATAAAATCAGTTTTAGCAGCTGGTGTCATGGCAATGAATTTGAAGCATTTGACTAGTAGATGGCGTTTTTTACAACATGGGCAGTTGGAATCATTATTGTAATTATTTGTGCTAGAAGTGGTTGCATGAATGTTATGGCGCGGAATATTTCTTGTTCGGGTTTGAAAAGAATTAATTCTTGAAGAATTCGTATTGCCAATTAGATTAGATTCGTCTATAGACTCTAAAGTACGGAATGCAGTTTCCAGAAAGATGAATAAGTCCTCCATTGGAGGTACCTCAGAAGAACCCTTCAAGGATTGTTCCCATTCTTTACGACTTTGTTTGTCAAGCTTATTCACAGTTAGATATATTAGTATAGAGTCCCAGCTATCAGTTGAAATATCTAAAGTATTAAGTAAGGCAATACAATTACGAGTTGTGTCCAAAATATTCTGTATACTTTCCGCTGTCCCATTAGAAGGAGAAATCGAAAAAAGTCTTCCATAAATGTTATCAACAATTTTACGTTTATTGTGATATCGGCGATTGAGCGCATTCCAAGCCAGGTTATAATTTGCGTCTGACGCTGGATACTCGTTAATAATACTTAAAGGCGAATCCGAACATGAAGATTTTAAAAAATAGTACTTTTGAACGTTTGTTAAAGCTTGGTTGTTGTGCACAAGCGAAATAAACATATCTCTGTAAGCAATCCAGGAAAGGTAATCACCGGAAAAGGTGGGAATGTCAATTTTTGGTAACCGAGCTTCAACAGGCAAGGTTTCGTTTCGACTGTGAGTGGGGCCAGAAAAAGTAGAGTGAAAACCTGGAGATTCTGTATGAGCACATTCATTTATAAAGTCATAAAGCTGACCTCTAAAGGTAAATGACATATCTTGAAATTGATAAAATATTTCATCGGTAAAGTAAGAAACATCGTTTATATTTATAGTATTTTCTCGAACAATACCTTGCAATTTATCATGGGCATTTTTAAATTTCTCAGTTATTGATTCTATTTCTCTAAAAACCATCTGAGCATAACCGCGCGTTTTCCCTGCTTTTGCTTCATAACTCTGAACAATTCGTTTTAAATTTATAAAATTAGCTTTCTGCTCCTCAATAATATTTAATATGTCCGACATTTCAAAGTAATTTCATTAAATACATACAGTACAACAGCAACGCAAGATTTCTAAAACCACAAGAGACTTTCCAAAGTTGCACAGGAACAACGCGTTCAATAAATAAAAATCCAGATTACAGCAACTACAACCAAGGCACCAATGTAACAACACAATACAGTAGCTTCAATTAACACCAGCGATAATTTGTGACCAAAATTTTTACGAAACAAAAATCTTTTTAAATAGAGAAATTAATCCCGGGTTTCGGCACCAATGTATTCGCATGCGTTAAAAACAAAATCAAAGTTCTTAGTTTTATTTAAATTTATTAAAGTTTTTTTAGTATATTTTTATATAAGCTAAGTAAGCAGCAAAAAGGTTCTATTAAATTAAAGTGACAAATCAAGAATGCCTCATGCCATTGTATTTTACAAGAATTTGCTAACAAATTTACATACAATATAACAAAACCAGTTTTGAGTCAAAATAGTATAGAGAAAATCATTTAAATAAAAACAAGTATAAAGCATTTAATGATTATTACATACATATTACACAAAAATATTAAAAACTGTTACACCACAACAACAAATTAATATTGAAATAATCTTTTGCAACTCTCTTGCTTAGTTATGTATATATCGAACATCATTTTGAGAACCTTTGTGTATAAAAAATATTTAGTGCAAAACAAACATTTTAAAACTTTGCAGATCCGAAAATATATGCAAACATATCTGCGCTAACATTCTCCCCCGCCAAGACCAACATCGCTTAATCATTGGAATCCGTGTTTGAGTTACATTTTGCCTCAATGTCGTTGACCTCAGAAGGATCGTTTGTTGGTAAAAAAGCAATCTTTGAAATCGGTCGTTTAAACGTTTTTCCCTTTGAAAACAGAGTTACCACCCGTACATATCCATCTTTTCCGGGGTGTACTTCTTGGACGCGAGCTAATGGCCACTCCCCAGGAGAACATCTTTCATCAAAGACTATTACCAAATCACCTTTTTCGGCGTTTTTGTTGACTTTTAGCCATTTGGGTCTGGCTTGAAGGCGAGACAACCACTCATTAGCCCACCGCCGCCAAAAATGTTGTTTTAAGCATTCAACAACTTTCCATCTTTTAAGGTGGTCAATGTTAACTTCTAGTAAATTCTCCTCTGGTATACAAACCGTGGGTTCACCAATTAAAAAATGAGCAGGGGTCAGAGCAGTACAATCCGATGGATCACAGCTTAATGGAGACAGTGGTCTCGAATTAAGGCATCCTTCGATTTGTGCTAAAAGCGTCGTCAATTCTTCAAACGTAAGTATGCGATTGGCCATAATTCTCTTCAAATGATATTTCGTTGATTTTACTCCTGCCTCCCACAGGCCACCAAAATTAGGAGATGCTGGTGGTATGAAGTGCCACATAGTTCCGCTGGAAGCTAGCTGCTCCAGCATTTCTTTAGGAATTGACGACTTATTTCGATTATACAAAATTTGAAGCTCTTTACTTGCGCCGACAAAATTTGTTCCACAATCTGAGTATAGATTAGAACATATACCACGTCGGGATACAAAACGTCTGAAAGCCGCAAGAAAAGCGTCTGTAGAAAGACTTGTTACTGCTTCCAAATGCAAAGCCTTTGTCACCATGCAGACGAATAAACAAATATAGCCCTTAGTTGTTACATAATTACGAGCTGTTGACTGCTTTATTGTTATTGGTCCAGCATAATCAACTCCACTATGTTTAAAAGGCCGAGTTGGTTTTAGACGAACACTAGGCAAATTTCCCATCATCTGTTGAGCGGCTTTTGCATTATATCTAAAGCAGATTGTACATTTCCGAAGCACCAGCTTTGCCACATTTCTACCATTGAGAATCCAATATTCTCGCGAAACATAAGCCTGCATTTGGTTTAATCCACCATGAAGCGTTTTTATATGTACGTCTAAAAATATAAGATATGCTAATGGACATTGCTTTTTTAGTAATATAGGATGTTTAGCGCCAAAGCGTAATTCAGAATTTTGGATTCTACCGCCAACTCTTAAGATTTGGGAAGAATCAATAAATGCACATAGTCTGGAAATTGAGATATTAGAGGAAATATAGCCCTTTTTGCGAAGCTCAGCTAGCTCAGCACAAAAATCAATTTGTTGTGAAGTTCGGATTAAATGAAAGCGAGCGTCATTTAGTTCTCTAGTAGTAAGAAATCCTGTCATCTTGCTGTAGTTTTTGTCTAACAATTTATTTTGATAATATCTGGAAATAAAGTTATTTTTAAAACGATTTATGTAAGCAGTTACACGAATAAGTTTGTTCAGAGATGAAAATTTGGTTAAAAGCTCGGGATACCCAGTATTTTTGACTTCAGTAGTATGTGTTATTAAAGCAGAAGCATCCTCCTCGGCATAATGACTAAGATTTGGTTGCTTTGGCCAAGTTGATTGTTTTCCTTTAAGCCACCTTGGACCGTTCCACCACAAATCATATTCAACTAATTCTTTTGGCGATATTCCTCTTGAAGCGCAATCTGCTGGATTGTCACGTGAAGAAACATATTTCCATTGTTCTATCGTAGACATTCTTTGGATTTCTGCCACCCTATTACCCACAAACACCGGCCATCTAGAAGACTGCCCACGAATCCATGACAGTACTGTTGTACTGTCAGTCCAGTAAAAAATTTGAACAATTTCGTTATCTATCTGAGATATTATTTTATTTACCAATTTCACTAACAAACTCGCACCGCATAATTCCAATCTTGGTATTGTTAAGCGTTTTAACGGACTTACTTTGGTTTTTGCTTGTATGATATTGATTTTTATATGTCCGTCAACAGAAATAGTTTTTGCATACACTACCGCGGCATAAGCCAAATTAGACGAATCGCAAAATCCATGAATCTCTAGCTTTACATCTTCACTGAGACCAATCCATCTATTGATCTTTATTTTTTCAAGTTCTCTGAGACTTTTGCGATATTCTATCCAACTTTTTGCTAATTCTTTTGGGAGCCTATCATTCCAATCTATACCCAATAACCACAAGTTCTGAAACTCTATTTTTGCCAATATAGTAGTAGGAGCTAACCAGCCAAGTGGGTCATAAAGTTTAGCTGCATCGGATAATAAACTTCGTTTGGTAACATTTGCATTATTTTGTTCAAAATTGATTTTAAAAGAGAAATAATCATCAAGTGTGTTCCATTCTAGCCCCAGAGCTTTTACACAATTTACTGCTTTCAATTCCAAAACATTTGAATTTTCTCGTAACTCCTCAGGTATAAACGAAAGAAGCTCTTTAGAGTTTGTAGTCCACTTTCTTAAGTTAAAATTTCCAGCTTTTAACAGTTGACATAACTGCGTATGAAGTTTCAAGGCATCATTCAAATTGTCAGCTCCAGAAATAACATCATCCACGTAAGTATCCGTTTTAAGTACCTTACAAGCCAAAGGATATTTCTCATTTTCGTCAGATGACAACTGTTGGAGAACTCTAATTGACAGAAATGGAGCAGGTTTTGTACCATATGTAACCGTAGATAGCTTGTAAATAAATATTTCTTTAGATTTGGAATCTCTCCACAAAATTTGCTGGTATTTTTGTTGTTCATCTACAATCTTTATCTGTCGAAACATCTTTTCCAAATCAGCCCGAAAACCAATTTTAAATCGTCGCCATCGAGTGATAACAGTTGGAAGATCATTTTGTAAGGCTGGGCCTGCAGCTAATTCATCATTAAGTGATGTCTGAGTCGATCTTTTGCAACTTGCATCGAACACAACCCTCAATTTTGTGGTAGTACTGTTTTCTTTTAAAACGCCATGGTGTGGCAAAAAATAGCCATTTGGTTCTAAATCACGGGGATAAATGCCAAACTTGTTCATATTCTTCCATAAAATCATGGTAAAGTTTTCCGAACGAAGGCTGTGAGGTACATTTAGACTCAACACTTTTTAAGCGATATAGAGCCGTATAATCAGTATGATTAAAATTTGGCAAAGGTTTTTCCTTTAGCAAAGATTTAAACGGTAATGAAACCGTATAGCGACCAGTTGAATCACGCGTTGTAGTTTTTATAAAATGTTGTTCACATAAATCTTCTTCCTCAGTTAGTTTTTGTTTTTCCGGCAACTCCTCTTGTTCCCAAAAAGCCCGAAGCTGTTGTTCTAATGAGCAAACATTTATAATTATATTTTTCTGATAAGATACAGGCTTAGTTGGACCAGAAACTATCCAGCCGAAATGAGAAAATTGAATAAAAATGCTATCCCTAAACTTATGTTGATTAGGCAAGACAATATTACCATAAACATCTCCCCCAAGTAAAATATCTATTGGACCTGGTTTCGAGAAACATGGGTCAGCAAGCTGATAGTCCTTTAAATCGGGTAATAAATTTTCGTCAAGAGGCAATGGCTGATAATTTGTTATTTTTGGTAACACATACGCTTTACAGTTAATTTTAAAACTGGGCTCTAACTTGGAAAGAAGCGTAAACTCGACATATTTCTTTGACACATATGGAGTATTATCACCAAGACCACTAATTTGAGCATACGTTTTAAACATAGGAAGGTTTAGCGCTTCCGCAGCCTTTCGTGTTATCAGAGTTGCTTGAGCACATTGGTCCAATAAAGAGCGTAGACTATAAGTTCCTCTATCTGTTTTTAAAACAACTTGTACTGTAGCTAGAAGAACTTGAGCAATATTTGAATTTTGTATAGTACCACAGTTGCAAGCAATATAAGTGCAATCATTAGTAGATTGCGCAGAAGTTGAAGACTCTGAAGCACTTTGAGATTGATGAGAGTTTGATAAACCACTATCCTTTGCGTCATTGTGCAAGATTGTGTGGTGATTCTGTTGACAGATTTGGCAGCGAGACGATGAACGACAATGATAACTGAAGTGACCAGTAGTTAAACAATTACGACACATTCTCATAGAATTTATAAAATCAGTTTTAGCAGCTGGTGTCATGGCAATGAATTTGAAGCATTTGACTAGTAGATGGCGTTTTTTACAACATGGGCAGTTGGAATCATTATTGTAATTATTTGTGCTAGAAGTGGTTGCATGAATGTTATGGCGCGGAATATTTCTTGTTCGGGTTTGAAAAGAATTAATTCTTGAAGAATTCGTATTGCCAATTAGATTAGATTCGTCTATAGACTCTAAAGTACGGAATGCAGTTTCCAGAAAGATGAATAAGTCCTCCATTGGAGGTACCTCAGAAGAACCCTTCAAGGATTGTTCCCATTCTTTACGACTTTGTTTGTCAAGCTTATTCACAGTTAGATATATTAGTATAGAGTCCCAGCTATCAGTTGAAATATCTAAAGTATTAAGTAAGGCAATACAATTACGAGTTGTGTCCAAAATATTCTGTATACTTTCCGCTGTCCCATTAGAAGGAGAAATCGAAAAAAGTCTTCCATAAATGTTATCAACAATTTTACGTTTATTGTGATATCGGCGATTGAGCGCGTTCCAAGCCAGGTTATAATTTGCGTCTGACGCTGGATACTCGTTAATAATACTTAAAGGCGAATCCGAACATGAAGATTTTAAAAAATAGTACTTTTGAACGTTTGTTAAAGCTTGGTTGTTGTGCACAAGCGAAATAAACATATCTCTGTAAGCAATCCAGGAAAGGTAATCACCGGAAAAGGTGGGAATGTCAATTTTTGGTAACCGAGCTTCAACAGGCAAGGTTTCGTTTCGACTGTGAGTGGGGCCAGAAAAAGTAGAGTGAAAACCTGGAGATTCTGTATGAGCACATTCATTTATAAAGTCATAAAGCTGACCTCTAAAGGTAAATGACATATCTTGAAATTGATAAAATATTTCATCGGTAAAGTAAGAAACATCGTTTATATTTATAGTATTTTCTCGAACAATACCTTGCAATTTATCATGGGCATTTTTAAATTTCTCAGTTATTGATTCTATTTCTCTAAAAACCATCTGAGCATAACCGCGCGTTTTCCCTGCTTTTGCTTCATAACTCTGAACAATTCGTTTTAAATTTATAAAATTAGCTTTCTGCTCCTCAATAATATTTAATATGTCCGACATTTCAAAGTAATTTCATTAAATACATACAGTACAACAGCAACGCAAGATTTCTAAAACCACAAGAGACTTTCCAAAGTTGCACAGGAACAACGCGTTCAATAAATAAAAATCCAGATTACAGCAACTACAACCAAGGCACCAATGTAACAACACAATACAGTAGCTTCAATTAACACCAGCGATAATTTGTGACCAAAATTTTTACGAAACAAAAATCTTTTTAAATAGAGAAATTAATCCCGGGTTTCGGCACCAATGTATTCGCATGCGTTAAAAACAAAATCAAAGTTCTTAGTTTTATTTAAATTTATTAAAGTTTTTTTAGTATATTTTTATATAAGCTAAGTAAGCAGCAAAAAGGTTCTATTAAATTAAAGTGACAAATCAAGAATGCCTCATGCCATTGTATTTTACAAGAATTTGCTAACAAATTTACATACAATATAACAAAACCAGTTTTGAGTCAAAATAGTATAGAGAAAATCATTTAAATAAAAACAAGTATAAAGCATTTAATGATTATTACATACATATTACACAAAAATATTAAAAACTGTTACACCACAACAACAAATTAATATTGAAATAATCTTTTGCAACTCTCTTGCTTAGTTATGTATATATCGAACATCATTTTGAGAACCTTTGTGTATAAAAAATATTTAGTGCAAAACAAACATTTTAAAACTTTGCAGATCCGAAAATATATGCAAACATATCTGCGCTAACAGGCAGATTACAACGAAAAAATACGGATCAGTGTACAAGCAACATGGTTTTTTTCATGGTGGTGAGGAAAAATAAATTTTTGCCTTTCTTCAGAAATGTTGTAGTAATGTTGTTGTTGCTCGACAGTTTGCATGACTATATCTCGAAATGTGTGTGTGTATATTTGGGTTTTTTTTTAAATATTTTTAGTAAAGGCAACCAGCCAAAGTGTCTGTTGGATTTTTTATTGTATAGAAACAAAAACAAATTCTTGTTGTATTTGTTTTGCATGAAAAATATCACTTGTCTTCGTCGATCATGTGCCTTTCAGCTACCTTTGCGCTGCTTTTATCTCCTATTTTGCGGCTATTAGCATGCAGTGGTTTTTGATTTGGCGGCTGTTTGACAGAATCTGTTTGTTTCATTCTCTTTCTTACATATTTTCTCCTACAACAGAAAAGTTATTGCCGTTGCTTTTTAAGTTCCATCAAATAAGAAATTTTTGCTATTGTTAAAAAAGCAATAGTGGGAAAAAGCAGTGTCCATTAAAAGGTTACTTTTCAAAAACAGTGTGTTTATTTTGCTGCTGCTTTTGAAAAGTGTTGGCTTTTTTAGCATTGGAACTTGTCGGCTTTTTACTTTTTTTTTTTTTTTTTTTTTTAATAGGAAAAAGGCAAAATTTGGCTGCTTTTGCTAATATGGCGAAAGCATTTTAAACCCTGGTTAACATAAGAGTAACCGAAAGACGTGCTGAATACAGCTCGTTTTGGATGCAACTTCTCCTTCGATATGCAGGCTTTATCTTTGCGCATGGTTTCTTCATATGCCCAACGTTGGGCCATAAAAACCGTTGCAAAATAAAAAGCAGGCTTGTGCTGAACGTGCGTGTGAACAATTTCGTTTGTAATTGCGAATAAAACGGCGTAAAAATACATATGCGGTGTAATTCTGAGCTCATTGTGTTCACCTCTTCTAAGAAGTTATAGACAGAATGGTCTCTGTCAAGCCAAACAGAAATGTAATACACACCTACATATACAATATAACTGAACTAGAACTGAACTAAGACTGAACTGGAAATGAGCTAGAACTGAACTAGAACTCAACTAGAAATAGCTAGAACTGAACTAGAACTGAATTAGAGCTGGTCTAGAACTGAACTTGAAAACTAGAACTTAACTAGAACTGAACTAGAACTGAACTTAAACTGAACTAGAATTGAACTATAACTGAACTAGAACTTGGCTAGAACTGAACGAGAACTGAACTAGAACTGAACTAGAATTGAACTAGAACTGAACCAGAAATAAACTGGAACTGAACTAGAACTTAACTAGAACTGAATTAGAGCTGAACTAGAACTGAACTAGAACTGAACTGAACTAGAACTGAACTAGAACTGAACTAGAACTGAACTAGAGCTGAACTAGAACTGAACTAGAACTGAACTAGAACTGAACTAGAACTGAACTAGAACTGAACTAGAACTGAACTAGAACTGAACTAAAACTGAACTAGAACTGAACTAGAACTGCACTAGAACTGAACTAGAACTGCACTAGAACTGAGCTAGAACTGAACTAGAACTAGAACTAGAACTGAACTAGAACTAGAACTAGAACTGAACTAGAACTGAAATAATACTGAAATAGAACTGAACTTAAGCTAAACTGGAACTAGGCTTACGCAACCCGGCAAAAGCTTAACGTACCTGTAGTGGGATTCTGTAACTTTTAACAATAACAACAGTTGTTATAATTGTCGACCTGTTTTGTTGTTTGCACTAACGATTATGTGATTCTGTAAATTGTTGTTAACAACATAGATGAAAATTAACGTCAAGTGGCATCACTGTCAAAAAAATGGCAAAATAACGAAAAACACAAAGAGGAATAAAAAAACAAATAAAATTATTAAAACTAAACAGAGTTTAATAATTTACAATCTGTGATATAGTTTGACAAAATTTTATAATTTAACATTAAATTTTTTAATAGTAATAGTTTGTTTTCATTTGTGTTGTTAATAAAAAATTTATGTTTTATGTTGTGTGTTGTGTGTATAAAACTGAATTTGTAAAATAACGTAAAATTAAAACAATTGACGAAAAGATTATAGATCAATAAAAATATCTCCCTGAAGATGTTGGGAATCTCCAACGAAACGTCGGAAGAAAAAATTATGTTATAATCTTTTTATTTTCATATTCACAAGACCTTAATAAGCCCGTTTAGAGTTTTCTAAAAAAACATAACAATAGAATTTTTTTTATTTTTTTGTTTTTTTTTTTAAGAAGAGAAGCCAAACATTTTACTTTTAAATTAAATGCAAATTATTTTATTGCCATTTTAAAGTATATTATTTCTTTTAACTAATAATTTTTTATTTTTTCGACAATAAATAAACAACACTAAAAAAGTTGTCGTTTACTTAACACAAATAGCTGACTTAACGATAACAAGTGCTGTTTAAAATGTTACAGAATAGCAAAATCGTTAATTTGCTTGTTAATTTTTTTAACAATGACAACTTTTGTTAAAATTAATTACAGAATCGCACTACTGGTAAGTTAGCAAGAAATGTTGGAGAAAATAAACACTTATGGGTGTATTTATAATACAATTTTAAATTTAATAAAGGTTTAAAGAACAAATTTACTATGGAAATCATCATTAATAATCGTTTGTTAAATTTAATAATCGTTATTATATTTCGGCTGAATACCCAGTAAAAGCTTCTTTAACTCATTATTTAGTTGTTTTTTTCTATAACTTCATATATAACAACTTCTATAACTGTTTTTTCTGGATACATTTTAGTAAACAAATAATGACTTACTTTTGAGTGCGTTCATTTTGGGACATCCCTTGTAAAATTCATTGGTTCTTTCAGTAGAATTGTAAGTAGTACTCTTATGTTTTTCAGATTACTCAACACATTATTTTGTAGGCGAAGTTTTTACTGGGTTAATATTTAGTACTAAAAATAACACAACTAATAAGTAGTTATTGAGCTGATTATTAAGAAAACAACAGAAGTAATGTGTAGTTGATGAGCTCATTACTAGTAAGTACTTATTGAAGTTTTCAGAATAATGACAATTGTAATGACAACAACCTACCAGGTAACGTATGAAATAACTACCACCTATTACTTAAAATCAAAAAGTTTTTCCTGGTTAATATTAAATTAAAATTTCAGATTCGTCTACATTTCCATGATTATCTGGCTAATGTTAAGTGAGTGCAGACTATTTATTAGCATATAGACTTTTACTTTTTGCTTCACCAAAATGTCAAACACTTATTTTTTATCTAATTGTAATAAATAGTTTGTCGCCTTGTTCGTTGGCAATGTTCGTTTACAGCGTACAACTCTTATGGAAATCAATGAAGAAATTTAACAAAAACAATGTATTGCATGAAAATTATTTTAAACACTTCCTTTCCTTCAAGTAATGAATACTAAATAATTTCTTGTAGACGAAAAAAGTTAATTTGCCCTCTTTAAAATGCTCCAGCTTGTTTCATTATTTATTCATTTGAAAGCTTTTAAAAGAAATCGTTCTTCTTAAAATTCATACAAGTTAAAAAGTACAGCTCATTTTGTATGCTAAGCATTTTTTTAATATTTGAACTTGGAATACTTTAACCCATATACACAGATATTTATTATTTTGAAAAAGAAAGAAATAAGAAATCCTTAAAAAAATTGAATTTTTTGTTTTAGTAAACACACCAAAAGCCAAGTAGGTTTGTTTTATTTTGGAAGAAATCTTTTCAATTGTTATTTTTTTTGAAGTCGAGTTACGTGGTTGACTTTTGTTTTACGATGATTTGATATTTGGAATTCCCTTTGAAAGCAATGAGAGCGATTGATTTTTTTGAGTAAAGAAGAACATTTTTTATGAAAAGCTTACAAGACAGGTTAAACAGTATCTGCTTGGTTACTACGGATGGCCACTTTAGTAGCTAGATCTACAGGGATTTTTTTTGTGCTTTCTAAAATGTGCTAAAAACAAAAAAACATTTTGTATAGCTGTATACTGATGAGTTTGTGGGTATTTTGTTTGTGTGTATATGTACTTTATTTTTGCTTCATTTGCTGTTTCCTTTATTCCGTTAGTGTAAACAAAAACAAAAATAAAGAAAATGATGGAAAAAGAACATGGAGTCTTGCATTGTTTTTTTAACGGCATCTGCTATTGACAGATTTTAGTCATAAGGGTTGTTGTTTGTGATGTTTGTAATATTGTTGTTTTTTCGGTTGTTGTTGTTTTATACCTTTTGTCAATTTTCTTTTTGAGTTGCTACACCCTTCACCAGGAGATTTAGGGATATTTCAATAGAAACATTTTTGCTAAACTCTTTATAATTTGTAGGATGTTTTTTTTTTTGCAAGAATTCTTAAGGCTTCTTGTTATTTCCTAAGGGGGCAATAAAATGATTTCTGCCAATTCAGCTGTCTATTCTTATCAATTTCTCAAAGAAGCCACGTACATGCGAAATGATTTAATCACTTAAATCTAAATCTAATATTGATAAAAAGTCCCTAATAACAAAATACTTAATTGTCATTTTGAAAAAAGGTAATACATTTAGAAGATCTCTTTTAAGTTAAACCGAAAACAAAATCTTTAATGCGATAAGAATAATCGAAAATACACTGAAACCTTTAAAGGCCGTGATTAAAAAGAAATGGTAAACATTAAATTATAGTTACTAATTAGCTAAAATATAGAAAGATCATTATTATAAACCATTTCTAATTGACAAAATCATTATCATTTTTTTAAATTATCCAAAAAAAAAAAAAGAAAACTAACTTAACACAAAAAATAACTGTCACGAAATCGCTAAAGAAATACTGGCTACGAAATAATCGCAAAAAGGAAAATTTATTAGAAAAAAATCGATAAAAGATAAAAAATACTTTTTAAAAAAATCAATGTTTAATTTAGTTAGATTAATTAAATGGAAAAAGAAATGACATGGTTTTTGGGCTAATGGCACCGGCCACCATTAGGTCTGGACACGACAGGATTTAACTTAGCACAAGTGTTTGAGAAGATGTGCAGGAGGGGATTCCTGATTGGGTTGAAGGTTGTGGGCTGGAGGGGTTCCTGTTCTCTGGGGATTTTTAAATAAAAACCAACGGCAACTAACTTTAATTCAATTTACTTATATAGTATTTTATTGGTATACTTATTTTGGTTTTGGTTTGTACAATGGTGGAAAGAAAGTTGCTGATGATGTTGATGGGGGAGCCGAAGGATGCCTGGTTGGTTTGGTAGCTCAAGAGGAACTGAACTAGAATACAAAAAACCGAATTAAACTTACTCAAACGCGGCGAATATAAACAAGTAGGAAAAATAATACACAATAGGCTAAACTCAGAGCCGGAAATGTAGAAAAAACTATATTTTTTTTTTTTTTTTAAAGAAGTACTTTAAACATCCTGCGGCCCCTTGATCAACAAGATCAACGATATTAAAGATTTTTAGCTAAACGTTCAAGAGCTCTTAGGGCTCCCATTAGAATACGCTTCGGATTCGGGGTTGACCCCTTGAGTTCGGGGCTGGATTCCTCGACCACCACCACCTTTAAAGAAAAACCAGCATAAATACAAAATAGCAAAACCAAATTAAAAAAATGAAAAAAATTTATTTGTTTAAAGCAAAACTCACTTGTCATGTTTAAGATAATTTTAACAAGTTTAAAAAAATATCGCAAAAAATTGAGCAATCGCTTAAATTTGTAAATATTCTGAACCAAATTATTTTTATAAGCGAAATAGTCAGTAGAAATGAAACAAAAAGGAACGCTATACTCGGCTGTGCCGAATCTTTAAAAGCCTTCACATAACATAATTCAGCTTCTTAGACCACTCACTCAGTCAGCTATTCCAAATCTTCTCTTTACCATTATGCGATAAGAGCAGAAAGTTATATAAATATATCTTTCTATGAATATAACTGCGGGAACAATTTTAAGCATCTTACCGTCCAATTAAACAAAGATATTTTTAGGACAAAAATGGCAAACAGCTGCTATTAGGAGGATCATTGTTAGAGCTTTATATTCTTTACAAGAAATTTTGGTTTTGTAAAAATAGTTAAAAATTAACAGCCTTTGGGCATGGGTTAACCTCCTGGTTTCCGAAAACGAATTTTGTAGAGGAGCCACGTTTAGATATCGAGATATGTATATTTAAAAAATGGGGGCCCGAGGAACATTTGAGCTGTATACACACAGAAAAAAATACCAATGTTAAAATAACATGGCGAAATGTTGATTGAGAATCATGGTAAATTTCTGCAAAAGTATGTCTTTTATTTCAATTTATCATTATTTCATATTAATTTTAAATGAAAAATATTAAAATAACCTTAAATCACGTTGATTTAATATTATTCAATGTTAAAATAACATTGTTCAATACTGCATCCATAAAAACCCGTTTTATATTAAAATCAAAAGTTTATCTTGTTAAATTAACGTGCATGCATGAACATTTTTTTATTTTCATACTTAAAATATGTTATAAAAAGCGGACAATTCCTGTATTCTTTTAATTAAAATTATTTAGTTAAATAGTACATCAAATTTTCAAAGTAGAATGATGGCGAAAACCATATCGGGCCATTCTGTTGATGCTTCAGTTAACAAATGAGAATACAAAATAAGTGAAACATGTGTTACAGGGGTAAGTGTTTTGATTATTCTTAAATACATGCATATGTTGTCTCTGAAGCTTCTTCACACTGTTGTATCAATCTGCAACCAATTTGATTTTTCATAAAAGTCACATTGTTTCTACTTGAAATAACTTTCATTCAACGTGATTCGGATTGTTATTTCAATATTAATGACATTTTGCTGTAACTTTACTGCAATGTAAAATTAAAATGAATTAAAGTTATTTTAAAAGAAAAAAATGTTATTCGCAAGTTATTGTAAAATCATGAAAATTAAAAATGTTAAATCAACCTTGTTTTTTTTCTGTGTGTAGGATATATTGCTTTTGCGTTACTCAATGAAATGTGTCGTTTTTTTATCAAAGTTACTGCCTGGCCCTCAACTTAAAATTGCTCCGATTGGCCAGAAACTTTCCATATTTTTGTTTTAATCTCAGAGCTTTTCAAATTTACATATATAAAAGTCATTCTACTTATATGCGTTTTGTTATTTTGTATGGATATTTGGTTGGCTAATGTAACGCCCAGAACTAGGCGTGCTGCAAGTAGAATCGACAGTGACTCCGTTTTGGCATCACACAACTTGTGTGGCGCTTACAAGGTTTTCTAAATGGATTATTTTTTTATACAAAGTTGTTGCGATGTGAATGCGGACGTGTGGGTGGCAAATGAAAAGAAACCAAAATTGAAAATTGGGAATTTAGCACAACAGACAAAATCTTATTAATGAAGAATTATGTATTCCCAAAAATTAACATTGGTGCTATTCTATTCTTTTACTTTTAACATCAATTTTCAAATCACACTATTTGATACTTTTTTGATGGCAAGTTAAAGTAAAATATCTATATTTTTTAATAATATAATTTTTTTAGACGTAAGCTTTAATATAAATTTTTTGTGCACTTCGAAGCATTAAGATTCATAGATTTGGCGCGAACAGAAAATTGATTGCATGGGATTAAAGAGTAAATTTCTTAATTTTGGATTATATTTCTCTACGATGTTCGATTTTATAATCATTGTCTGATATCTCATCTTGCACAATAAAAAAGAATAATGCAATAAATGTTTAAAAATTAACAGAGTTTGTGTTTTTGTGGTATGATCTAAAGCTCTCTCGTGGCTATTTGATCGTTTCATATAAATTCTTGTAAATAGATAACAATAGTATATAAAAAAATGTTACCCCTTCTAGAAATAACTTATTTGCAAATGTGTTTCTTTCTATTAGTAAAAGACGCTTAAAGCGTCTAAATGTTGCATCTGTCAGCATAAAATCGCGCATTGATAGTAAATTTGCAAGTGCCCGTGCATAAAAAAAGTGAACTGGCAAACAAAAATTCTTTAAAATGTAAATGGCCAGAAAATCGTAATTAAAAAGCATTATTGGCCAATTTTCAGGATTGATATTAAAACACATTTATTTTTAAAATCGTTTTAAATACAAAATTCTCTTCTTCACTAACATTTTAAGTGAAACTTAAGTCACCGATGCGGTACACTTAATTTCAACTTAAGTTTCCATTGTAATATTTTAGCAAGGTGACCTCAATATCACAACAATACAACAACAGGCAAAGCATTAACAGTCAGCTGTTTTTTCAGACCACCTTGTAAATAATTACACTTTTTATAGTATTTTTTTTGTATATAGTAGGCTACCATACCTTTATCTTAATTAAATAAGACTTTTTAAATAAAACTCAAAAAAACAATCTGTTTTAAATACGATTTAAGTTTGTTATGAAAATAAACTTTATATTGATTTAAATACTATCCTGAAAATTGGGCATAAGAGATTATTTTATAAAAGAAATAAAGAAATAGATATAATTTTAACAAAAAAAAAAAAAAAAAAAAAAAAAACAGAAGTAAATAACCCAGTAAAAACGTAAAAGAAAAAAAGTGAAAAGACTACTTACATTTCTACTGATAGAACCAATGAATTTTACAAGGGAAGCCCCAAAATGAACGCATTCAAAAGTAAGTCATTATTTTTTTTACTAAAATGTATCCAGAAAAAAACAGTTATAGAAGTTGTTGCAGTAGTAGTTATGAAAGAAAACGACTTAATAATGAGTGAAAGAAGCTATTCCTTTTGAAAAAGTAAGCGAAGTTTTTACTGGGAAGAGCATGTAAATAAATAAAAATGTTGGCCTACCAAAGTTACAAATACTATTTGGTTTAAACACTGATGTTTGACTATTGACCGCCAGCGGTCGTCAATGGCGGTGAACGTTAAACGGTAACGATTTCTGAAGAGATAGTGTGGTCAACTTGTCCGTGAGCGTGGGTTCGATTCCCGTGGCAGTCAAGAATGAAAAAATTATTAATGAATTGTAGTTTATTTCATCTTGTAAAATTTCTTTCTTCATACAAATAATTATGTAAACGAAAATTAAATTCAATGATCTTTAGTCTGATAAAAGTATCAAAATTTGGATAAAAATTATCACGACCTCAAAAAAAAAAAATCACTAAAAAGGAAAAAATCGCAATGTCCATTAAATAAAAGTTGATAAAACCATAAAAACGCTGTATATTAAAGGTCTTATTCACAAACAATAATCCATGCTTATAACAGTTTTATAAGACGAATTAAATATGAAAATTTGTTTAATTATTCTTTTAAAACTGAAATATTTTTTAGGGGGGTGCTTTACAACCATGTGAGATAAGGCCATGATGGCTTTATTGCTCAATTGAATGGGAGATAAAGCCATAATGACATTATTGGCCAATCATTGAGAGGTAAGGTCATACTTAAAATTTTGCGAAATGAGAGATATAGCCATATTTTTTTCGCAAATGTGAGATAAAGCCATATTTTTGCAGAATATTGTTATGCATGGCGTAAACATTTTGTAAAAGGGAAATCCTTAGTTATCATTGAAAAACATTTTTTTATTCTTGTTACGCACGCAGGAAAACTTTATTCAGCGAAGCCACCTGCCGCGTCCTACTGGAGGAGAAAACCCGTAAGCACGACCGCAGGCCGCCACGCAGAAAAACTTTAGTGTGCGAAGCCAGATTTCAATACTAAACTTTAAGGCCAACTTAAACTTTAAACTTTAAGGCCATGATGGATTTATCGCCCATTCAAATGAAAAAAAAAATAAAAGACTTTATCTCCCTATTGAATGAGAGATAAAGCCATCATGGCCTTATCTCACATGGTATTAAAGCTCCCCACCATTTTTTATGAATAAGGGGGTACAAATTCTCTGTTACTATGAAAATAAATCTATTTTATAATTACAACAAGGTTTCTTAAATTCTTCCTGTTTACTAAAGTAAAGGGTATATCAAAGTCGTATATGCTTTGGATTTTTATTTTGTTTCACACTAGTGCTTTTGTTGCATTCTTGCTTTTCAAAAGAATAATTTTCTTCTATTCTTTTCCTAGGCTTTTTTTGATCGGTGAAATGTACACAATAAATTTAATTAATTTTATGCGTGAGGTTAAAATTTGTGTACACGTTGTGGTTGACATTTGAGTGTCTTTATTGTTCAGCGAATTGGAGTGATGTCTGGGGGGAAGAGTTCTTTCAAAGTGCCTACAGTTTAAAGTTTAAACAATATACTGAGATTTTGTGAATGCAGTGAAATAATTTAACAAAGAAAAATTAATTTTCTGTCCTATTTTGCAAGAGAGCAGTGTTGGGCAATACACCCATTTTCTTATCTGTGCTTGTGTGTATAAGATGAAAAAAAATAATATAGTCAACTTTGTGTCAATAATAAAAATGAAGTTTGAAGTCCGAATTGCTGAAAATTAAGTCGGAATAATCGCCACAATTAAAAAATTCTTGGTTATTATCAAATTAATTTTTGGGAATACAAAATGTTTAATTTACTAAATCTTTAAATAAAGTTTCCTGACGATCTGGCCTAAGCAATTAGTGAAATATGCAGAGGAATAGCTTATCCCTTCAACAATTAAGTTCAGTATTTTTATCAAGAATACAAATTGGGAATTAAGCACGACAAACAAAATCTTGTATATTAAAAATTTTTTATTTCCCAAAATTGCTTTGATAATTAACTGGCAAGTGCACGGCTAAAAAAACTAAACTGGCAGCATGCTTTATTTCTTGATTATCTTGCAAAAGCAATAAAGCAGGTTGTTTTTGATTTAATTTTTTTTTTAAGCCCATTAACAACTACAATTAATGTTGGGAGAATTCCAATTGTTGTGGGGAATGTAATAAAAGATAAACTCACTGTTTTTTGTTGTTGTTTTTGTTTAATCTTTGATATTATTACAAGTAAAACTGTTGCTTATAATTCTTACTCGCTTAACAGTTTCATTTGTTTAATATCTTTATGGCTATTTTCTCAATGTATCGACAAACTGCCTGTTACTTAATGTCAACATAAATTCATTGGACCGATAAAGTGTCCGTTAACGATTTTGGGTTTCTCAATATACAGACAAAAAACAAGGGTTTCAGCTGGCAACGCCACTCAATATGTAATAGTTGGGAGTCAGCTGATTGAATTTATCTGAACGGCAAATAAAAGGAAAATAAATAATTGGCAGATTAGCGCCGGTTAGCTTTGCGATAAAATCGAAGCAAATGAGACATTGAGAAAACCAAATCTTGTAAATTCTTGGTTATTTAAAAAAAAATTATAAAGCTGCCTTAAGACAATAAAGAATTGGTGCAAAACCGTTGTACATTTTTGGTATAAATCTTAAAGTCAGTGTCTAATTTAGTACCATTTAAGAACTTTCTTTAAATCCATACGAGACATTCTACCAGGGCTATGCAGTCGGCAAGAAATAGTTCTAACTCCGACTCCATGCTGAAACTTTTTAAGTACAACTCCGGCTCCGACTCCAATTCCTACTCTAATCTTGAAGCCTAATGTATATGAGACTGGCCCTTATATGACTTTAAGCACTTTTTTTGATGGAGTACCTTTTAAATCTATTAATTCCATCCACATCCATATTTTAATTCTAACACGTTCATATGTAAAGTAGACCAGGGTCATTATTTTTGGACTTAAGAATTTTTAAAGCATTAGAAAATTGTTTATGAATTAAATTTTTGGAGTCGGTGTCACGAGTTTTTCTGGGTACTTGGACTCCGACTCCGATACAAAAACATCAACTTTGACTCTTCAACTCCGACTCCACAGCCCTGCATTCTGTCATAATGTTTTATATTATTAATACCTTTAAAACAAAGCATTTGTTAGAAGGTTTTAGGGTATTACATTTATGAAACGTGACCTAAGCATAATTGGGCCTAATGACCAGTTCAGCTGCGTAATTAGTCTGATTCTGGTTAATATTATACCGCAACCATTTACAAAAATAGTTTGAGTATAATTGTCAGAAGATTTGCATGAACCATACGTCCTAGTCTCATGCCGATTTTACCAGCAAGTGACAAGCAATGCGTTTACCAACTGCGACTGTATGTGAGCGCCATAAACAAACACACAGGTGAAAATTTTTGGTGTTTAATTCGGCAGAATTATGCACTAGTCCCTTGCTTAGAAACCAGAGCTCTCCAACTGCCGCTGCGGTCTGTAAGCAAGAATATCGCTTGAGTAGCAACAGTACCTAGGGAGATCCGTCAGCAGACTTAACTGCCTCATACGTGGCGGAGGAAGTTCATCTTGCTGACGAACTAAGTCGACCCCGCTAATTTGCCTTAGGACACAACCGATTCATGAAATCGGAAAGGGTTTAAAGCAAGTCCGGGATCGTGCTTCCAGAGGCTACTGACTGCCATGGCACCATATGGGATATCTCGCCTGCCGTGATCTCAAGAGATTCCATAAGTTAGACTTGACGGAGGTTGTATCAGGTGAAATATCCTTTAGATATTTTGTCCCTACATATTCCCGAAGAGAGTTTTGGTAAAATTAAGCTTAAGGAAATTCAAAAAGTATTTTTATAATTGCGAAACCCTTTTTCATCACTGACTTAAATTATTGTTGCCCACCATTGTTTTAAATTTTTTAACCGTTTTGTTTCACGAACATATTTTTTTTCCTATTCTGCAATTTTGTACGCAATTGTTGTTGTTTTTTTATGTTAAACTTTTACCTCGTGCTCGTGGCTTGGTTAGCAATTTTTGTACAATATTATCATATGCAATTTCATCGGCCACACCAGAGTCCTTAACAAGTTTTTCCTTAACAGCAATGCAAATATTATGACGTGCCAACAGTTCTTCCAATTCCTCAAACGCCTACAGAAACAAAATAAAAAAAAGGGCGAAGTGAAAAATTTAATAATAGCAATCAAAGTGAAAAGCACTTAAAGTTGAATGTTAAGTAAAGTGTATAAAATTGTAAAATGTTTTAAGTACTAGAAGAATTTTGTTACACTTTCTTACCTTAATGCCATAATTACTTTCTTCGTATATTATCGACACATAACTCCAGCCCATACGTTTAACAATTTCCACCATGGCTTTGACTTGATGATGATCGGAAGGTATGGTTCGTGAAAAATATTCAAAACGTTGTTTGTTGCTTAGTTCAGGACTGGTGGAGAAAAATGAGACCTAAAAGAAAAAGAAAAATATAAAAATTTATTATTAATTTTAAATTCATAGTATTTTCTAACTAAAAGTCTTTAGCCACAACTAAAAAAAATTGTTGATCTTAGATAAAATTGCACAGTGGCAAACATTTTTAAAAATGTTGCAATAAAAACTAAATTTTTAGTAGATTATGAGGATTTTAAGATTGAAACTCCTCAAACAAAGTGTTTTTGGTACAATTACTCTTGAAAAAAAAATACAATTTAAAAAAGTGTTCGAAAACAAACACAAAATATCGCTCCTTAGTGTTCGGTTCGGTAGATTTGTGGAAAACACAAACGCGAATATTATTTGTGTTGAAAATTATTAAAAAAAATAACGTTTACCTGTTTGTCATCTTTCGAACACAAAACAAATACATGCTGTTCTTATCCAACTCAACAAAAATATGAAACCATTGAATTCCGTTCGGGTTTTTTTTAAACCACAAACTTCATTGTGTTCGTTTCAGCCTATTAATGTTCGTTTGATTCTGTTGTGCGAAGCACCCTTTTCACTG
Source organism: Pollenia angustigena (assembly GCA_930367215.1). Taxonomy (NCBI): domain Eukaryota; kingdom Metazoa; phylum Arthropoda; class Insecta; order Diptera; family Polleniidae; genus Pollenia; species Pollenia angustigena. Next base: position 12,845,586 of record OV884060.1, on the reverse strand, counting down.
GTTAAAAAAACCAAACATTTTTTTACAAAAACAAAATACACATACGAAACAAATAAAAAAGCCAGCAAAATAATTTCACACAAACAAAACATATACACACAACAAATACAAGCTGTTCGTGCTGCTAAAATTTGTTTGTTTGTTCATTTCCTTATCAATGTAAAAAATAGAAACATTATAGAACATTAAAATCTAATGTTTGTCTACAGTATCACTACAAGTGTTTTGTTTTTTTTTTAACGAAGAACAGAACATTACATAATGTACGGCTCTTTCTTGAAAATATTTACGAACTGTATTAAGGTTAGTGTACATCTACACAAACACTTAAAAATAGATATAATTTCTGGGGGGTTGAGCCGAACGCTAAATAATGTTCTGTTTATTTTCGAACACTGATTAGAAAAGCAAATTGTACAATTTTAAAGGAAAGAATACTTTTTGGGTTCGCAAGAAGTTTATTTGCTAAAACTTATTAAAAAATGGTAAAAGTGCTATATTCGGGCGTGCTAAATCTTAAATACCTGCACCTAACGCAATCCAGCGCCTTAGACCACTCACCCGCTAACACACACAATCAAACAGAATTTAAAAAAAAATAAAATATGTCGATTACATTTTTTCGTTTAAAACACATTTCTCTGTTTAAGCGGCAAAAGTAAAAAACAAAATGAAACGTTATTGGAAAACTAGAGGCAATCGTGTTTTTTTGGGTTTGGGTTTTTTTGTGGACCGATCTGCCTGAATTTTCAAAAGCAAAATTTAACAAAGCAGATGTAAAGAAATATATGTGTGCCCCTAAGGAATTACAGCTTAAGTCGAGTTACGACAGATGTTTATGCGGATATCGTTAAATCAATTCACAGGAAATATATAAAGAGGGTTTTTTTTAAAGTGTCACAACTTTGAGTTGGAATCACTGCTTAATTTGAGCAACCATTTAACAGCTCAAAGTTGCTTTTTGTTTAGTTTGCTTTGAACTCAAAATAATTCGCCAAATGGGCTGAAGCACAAACTGATGATTTGAATTTTCATTCAAAATTCTATTTTCCGATGAAGCCTAGTTCTGGTTGAATGGGTACTAGGGTGGTTACAAGAAATCAGTGTTTGATTTTCCATTAGGGCAACCCCCTTAGATGTGTTAATAAAATAGAAAATGCGATTGGCAAAGATTCAGCTCAATTGCATAACGCTAACACGGTCTCATTGAGCATAAATTAAGAAAAACCAGCGATTTTTCACTAAAATTCGTATTTCTTTGTCTTTAGAACCTAAACCATTCACTCTGGGAACCTGAGTCGAGTCTAGTTTTATAGGAAATTTTACTCTTATTAATTTTGATCTTGATAGTTTTGTTCCTTATACCAATAGATAAAGAGATAATAGCATTAATTAAGGACAAAGAAATACGAATTTTAAAGAAAATCGCTATTTTTCCCTAATTTATGCTCAATGAGACACGCGTTAACGTTATTCGATTAGGCTTAAACATTGTTAATCAGACTTTTTAAGCTATTGGCACATTTTAGACGGGTGCCCTAAGAGATAGCCCCTAAAACAAATTACCATATACCTTAGAACTACCCTAATGGGTACCTATATAAGCAGAATAGTCGCATTTGGAATGAGTAGAATCGACAAGCTTTTGTCGCAACACCATTACATCAATAGAAAATTGCTCTTTGGTACGCTTTATGTCTTCAAAAACGATGATGGTCAGAATGCGAAATGTTGTTGAATATTGGTGTTCCAGATTGCGCCTTCTACGCGCCAGCCATGGCGGCCACATGACAGAAATCACATTTAAATATTAATTTCATAAAAATATACTTCCTTGTGTTAATATGATTTAAACTTATGTCACTCTATAAAAACACCCATTACTTTATAGAGTCAAGGATCCCCGGCAGAAAGGTTTCATTATAATAACAGTGAAACTTAAAAGTTTAAGGAATTGCACTTTAAAGATGGCTTTAATGTGCCTTATGAAAAAATATGTTAAATTCTAAAATATGTTAAATTCTAAATATCTTCTATTTGAAATAGAAATGTATTTAAATATTTCTAGGTTTTCCTATTTTTTTCAACGTTTCTATAAAATTTTTGTTTTAAATTTTTGTACTTAAGCATTCCCTTAAACATTTAAAATATTTATAATATAAAATGTCATGCTCTTAAGAATTCTCGTCACGTTTTATTTTGAATTTTGATTTTCAAAAATTCTGCAGCTTCATTATACTTAAAGCAATTTCCACCTGCATTTGATTTTGGAGTGAGAGAAAAAGACAAGCGAAAAAAAAGGAAATAAAAGGAAACGTTTTTTAAAAAACAACATTTAAACCTCTAAGGATCAATTCTGCTTTAAACAAAAAAAAAAAACTTAATAATTCTTAAGGAACAAGAAACCATCCGAATACATGTAGGGGAGAAAACAAAAAAATATTTTAATATCAGCTAAATTGTATTTTATATAAATAAATGTTCTTTCAAAAATTCTTATGTGCCATTTTTGTAATTTTTTTTTTTTTGGTGGATGTCTTAAAAAATTTAAAAGCAAATTGTCTTCTTATCAAGCTTTTTTTTAAATATATTTAAACAAAATAAGGGATTACCCCAAATATTAGCAAATACTTATTTTCTTGCGTCTAATATACAGACATAATTTTTGAAACCTTAAAATACACATAAGACATTTTACACATCAACAATCTTTTTTCTCCTGAAATTGTGTTAAACGACAGTTAAGAAAATTTGTCGAATCCACAACAAATTGGCTGTTTTTATACCCTTCACCACAGGTGGAAAAGGGTATATATAAGTTTGTCATTCCGTTTGTAATTTCTACAATATTGATCTTAGACCCTATAAAGTATATATATTCTGGGTCCTTATGAGGAGAGAAGTTGATTTAACGATATCCGTATGTCCGTCCGTCCGTCTGTCCGTCTTACGTTTGATATGTGTTTTCCGGAGACTCCAGACATGATAGCGGCTACGTTGTTTTACATTAATGTCACATATAGTTCACCATTTCGTGCTATTGAAATTCAGCCAGATCGGTCCAACAATGGCTGAGATATGACCAAAAAACCACGACTGCCTCTCATTTTTCCAAAAAATCCCTTGTGGTTGTTGTATTTTTATTACTTTTTTCTGTATATCTGGAGAACGGCAAGAGCCAAAGCTTTAAAATTAGGTACAAACATTTAGGTTATAAATGAACACCATCCTACAAAATATGGGCGGGATTGGAGAAGTTGGCGTGGTACCTCTCATACAAAAAGTATTAAAAATTTTATAAAAACCTGAATTTTTTGACTGTAATATGACCTATGGTTACGCCTTATATATCAGAAGATCGGAAATTTTTAATAGAAAATATTTTCTGAAAAACTCGGGAAAATCAGTTCAGATACGAAAAAGTTACGGACAAAATATAAATTTTTTTTGGAAAAATACCCATTTTCAGGAACCATAGATCTTCTCGAGTCCACGTTTTATAGCCAAAATAACTGGCAAATTTCTTCTTTAACACGTCGGTATATAAATCTGTCAAATCGGTTAAGAAATAGCAGAGTTATGAATACTGAAATCCCAAAAATTACTCTTTTTATAATTAAGATTGTTTTTTATACCCTTCACCGAAGGTCCTACACCCTATAAAGTATATATATTCTGGGTCCTTATGCAAAGCGAAGCTCAAATCCGGTTGTCGTCTCTTCTTCCAATCCCCTCACCACCCCTTCGTATTTTTTTACATATGATTTCCCAATATGATTTTCGTTATCATAGAAACTAAAAACGATTTAAAAAAAATATTTACCAGTTTTCGCTTTTTAAATTTCATTTATAATGAAGTTGTAAGTATTGTAAATATGTATGTATATGTATATGTAAAAATTATTTAGTTGCTCTCTATTCTACTCGCACAGTGGTGAAGGGTATATAAGATTCGGCACAGCGGAATATAGCACTCTTACTTGTTTTTTATTTGCTTGTAATCTTTTAAAGAAAAAAAGAACCAAAATTCAGTTTATTTTTTTATATTTTTATAATTTTTTTCTCTCGATTTCCTTTACACCGTCTGTCAAAGCATCAACGAGTTTGTCAGTGTCATTGATTGAGGGTGAGGAATTTTTTGTGGTAAGGGCGATTTTGGCTGATACAAATTTGTTGATTTGAAATTGGTGTTGGGAATGTTGTATGTTGTTCTTTAATGCTACAGGCGTGTCGTATTAAACGCGTCTCTGTTTACACTACAATGAACGCATTTAATATTATTTGATTGACGGCCATTTTAACCAAGTTCAGTTAAAACTAACTATTACATTAACTTCCAGTTAACAATATGTTTTGACAATTATAACTGATAGTTAATTATAACTGAACTTGGTGAAATTGGCCGTTAGTGTGATTGAAATTATTATTTATTTTTTTATATATGGTTTACTAAAAAAAAGTTTTTGTTTTTTCTAAATTTTGTTTTCGTTCGATAGAGTATCGATAAAAATAAAGTGTGTATTTAACTATAGCCTTATAGATTTTTAAATTTACAAACTTTAAAATTTAACAAAAATTGTTAAAAAAAAGCAAAAGGTTTTAAAATTTAATTTAATTTATAAAAATCATCAAATTTAAAAAAGTTGCAAAAATCGATAAAAAGAAAAAAATTACAAAACTTTCACAAACATAAATTTCGACCAAAAGTGGAAAATAAGTCCGCATTTTGCTTCTCCAAAAAAAATTTGATTTAAACAAGTAAGAGTGCTGTAATCGGCTGTGCCGAATATTTGATACGCTCCACCGACAGTTCGAATACTTCTGAAGTGGATCTATATGAAACCATTTATAATTAATTTTTCTTTATTAAAACAGAGACTACAGCTTTAAAATTGGCTGCGGTTTAGACCTTTATTAAAGTATTGAGTAAAATATCATGATTCGAAACAGTTTAAGCCGAACGTAAATGATTTTCAGAAGGGGAATTTATATTTAAGCCATGGTTATGACCCAATCACCCCAAAATTCTGCAGAGTGTTTTCTGGTATCAAAAAATAACAATTTCAATAAATTTCAATACAGCGGTAACATTAGATTAAGCGTTTACAGTGAATTTCAGAAGGCTGCTTAATATGGGATCTAAGGTTCCCAATAAAAAAATGGAGCTTCGAACGAAGCAAGTTTATAAGGGAGAAACATAAAAGTTTCGCTTTACGAAGAGATGAATTTTATATGGAGTTCCCACTTTGAAGCTATACATTTTTGACACATAAGGCGCATTATTCAGTGCATATAAAAATTGTTAGATGTAACGATCAGCTTTACACTCTGAATGTTTTGATACCGTTATTTTTAAGTATTCTCCCTTACAAACCTGCTTCGTAGTAAGGGAATGACGTAGCACTTAAAATGTTATTTTTTTTTTTTTTTATAAACGTTGTTGAGAGTTCTTTCACTTACTTAACTGCATTTCCGTATGTCTTATTGCGTAGCGCATAATTGAGGGGTATAGATGCAAAGACTGCAATGTCCACTTTTTTCACAAACGAAACTAATAATACCTCCTAGTTGTATTTTATGAATGCTTTCAATAAGTGAATATAACATTACCAGAAACACTTTTATCCCATAAAAATGTATGTTCAAAAATTAAGAATTGATGCAAAAACGGCAATGTCCATTGGAGATTGTCGTTTTTGCAATGATCACAGTTTGTTCAGCTTTTTTTCTCTCAACTATTTGCGAAAATTCACGCTATTTTTTATTCTGTTTCTTTTTTGCATACCAAACCAAAAAGAAATTAAAAAAACTAATAAATTATTTTTTTTTATGAAACAGTTTGTTCATTTTATAACTTTGTCATTAGTCGTTATTATGGAGCTAAGTTGTTATGAAGTTCCTCCAAATCAATCAAGAAAAAAACTAAGCCTTTGTTTAGTTTAAGAATTTTATAACAACTGATTTTTTTAAGTACGTGCCCATGTACAAAAGCAGCAATGTCCATTTGATTTGAGTAAACACAGCAATCTCCAATGTTATTATTATAATTGCTAGCAAGCAAACCGCTAAATCGATTTGGTTGAAACTTGCGTCATATCTTCATCATATTCTCATTTACTGACAAGTAAGAAAGTATAGTCGGTCAAGCCCGACCATATGATACCCTACACCACAATATTTTAAAAACACATCATGCGTATGTGTCTATAGATGCGTATAGATTTATCTATGTTTATAAACTTCATGAAAATCGGTGTGAAAGCTTGTGAGAGGCAGAAATTGTCCCCTATCTCCCCTCGTGGTCCTATTTTTTAAAAAATGCATACATTTTGTGTTCATATAGATATGGTTCTATCTATGTTTTAAACTTCATTGAAATCGGTTTGATAGTTTCTGAGGGGAAGAAATTTCCCCCTATCTTTCCTCGTGGTCCTACGATTCGGCCCATTTTCAACAGGCTTGTTCCTTGTGCCAATAAAAATGACCCAAATTTCATCACATTAAATCCAAAATTGCGACCTGTACTTTGCGCACAAAGTTACATGGACAGCCAGCCAGTCACACGCAAAGAAAAAACATGGTTGTGGTAAACATATTCTAAGAGCAACATATTATGATAAGAATTATGATTGTAGTCACCATATTAAGATTATTATTGAATCATATTATGACTAAATATACTCGTCCCATCATAATATTTTTCCCTTAATCATATTATTATTCTGTTAATCATACCAAGTTAAGAAGTAATCAAATTATTGTCATGTTAATCATAATAAGCTAAGAAGTAATCATATTATCATCATGTTAATCATAATAAATTTAGAAGCAATCATATTATGATACAGCACCTTTCATAGCTGTCATAAAAATACAAAATAAATTTAAATATTTTTGAATCGATTTTTTATTTTGTGGCTTTTTACAATTTTTTAATTTTAATTTTATTTAATTTAATGTTAATCAAATAGCGGAGTTCAATATAAGGCTTGCAAAAGAGCAAATGAAAAATCTGTGGTTTTCATGGGCAACCGCGTGTATCCATTTATTCGATTTTAAGATGTTGATGGCATATTGCCTAATTTTAAACGCTCTTTACATTTTTTTGAAAAAAGATGGATCAATTCCGATTTGTTAACGTAATGACAAAACTTAAAATGTGCAATACCTAGCCCATAGTTTGATCTAGAATGGGTTTTCGGCCTTCCTGAACAATTTATTTTAAGACATACGCGGTTGCCCATGAAAACCACAGAAATGTCGTAGCACTTTTATAAAATATAACGAAATCTCTGTGTGATTTGTTGTTGGATTTTACAAAAAAACTATGATATTTTGCATTTGCACTATTACATCACTTATACTTGAATGAACTCCGCTAATATTTTAATTTTGTAATTTCTTTAAACTTATTTTTTTATGGAATTTTATCTTTTAATTGTTTAACCGCTCACAAATAAAAAACGACACAACTTCTTCAAAATTATTTTACAAAAACGAACTATGCGTTCGCCTCAGGCAGTGGAATATGTTGTGACTTTTGACGGCAAATATATTTACGGAATATAAAGGCTTGGTTATGTGCCAAAAGTAACCACAATAAAGCACATGGATTGTCAAAATAAGTTTTTCAATGTCATCGGTCTCCTTTGTTAAGAGAAAGAAAAAAATATTCTTTCAATGGAACATACAAATTTAGAAATCGATCTAACACTGCCATTAATGTTAACGCTAGTTTTGTTGTATTAATGTTGAATTTTGGGTATTGGGAAAATAAAACTTATAATTTTTGAAGTTTAAAGAAGATGCCATAATCTAAAGAAGATGTCATAATCTAAACAAAAAAAAAATCTTAAATGACATCGTATAAAAAGGGCGAATGGTCACCGTAGTGATAGGTGGAAACAAGACATATCACTTAACTAGTAATGAAGTGTTAAAAATATAGTTACTACAGGGGAAGGGTAATTTACACAAAATAACCCATGTGACTAGAATTTTAACGGGCTGATGATATCTGTTTATATTACTTTGTTTGAAGGAGCTCTATCAATATAATATGGTTTATTCGGGACAATATCAGCAACAGGAATTATTTTTACCGAAATAAAATGTGTCCATTTAAGTATTTTCAGTAAAATTACAATTACAAAGTACGGGCTTTATTCTCATATAACTTTTTAGTCTCATGTCTCAGCATTGCATTCTTTATGCGTGCATACCGTTGTGTTGGTCAAAGTTTGTTGTAGGTACTACAACGGCAACACACAAGTAGTTAAAAAACGATTTGTTTGTATTGTGTAGATACAACAAAAATAAAAGAATAAGACGAAAATAAATTATTTTTTAATGTTTAAAAAGTAAAATTGAGAAATCTTGCTTCTCATTCAGTTTATATTTTCAGTTATTTATGAACATAAAGTTTTTAAAGCAAAAACCATATCGGGAATTATGCTGGTGTGTTTTATAATTGAAATTCTGTAAGGTGTAAAACGGGTAGGTAAATCAATCATTATAAAATTGTTCATCTAATAACTTTTTTGATTTATTTAAAGTACGAATTCGGGATTAAATCAACTTAACTTGAATCAAACGCATTTTGAGATTGGTTCAATTAAAGTTTTACTTTAATCAATAGCATTTTTGGATTATTTCAAGTACGAAATCGAGATTGAATATGGATAATTTAAGTATTTCGCGATTGAAAATCCGCACTTGAATCAATCTTTCTCTATTTGATTCAAGAAAATCCTTTCTCACCGTACTATTAATACGGGTTTGGATGGATTTGAGTGCGGGTGAATTATTTTTCTTTTGAGGGTTCCCTTTCCCCCAGGGAAGATTTCAAATTGCTTAAAGTTCCTTTAAATAGTATGAGATTGAATAGAGGTAAAATCGGTAAATATGAAAAATAGTACTTAACCAAAATATTGGTATTTCCACAGAAATGTCTCCTTTTTGTTAGCTACGTCAACAACCATTTTTTATTGTTTCTCAAAGAATAATAAATTTTACAATTAAAAATGGTTGTTGACGTTACGTGACATTTACTTTTTTGCATTTGGATGTAGAGCGCAACTAGGTCTTCATTAAGTGAAAGAGAGGAAAAATTTGAACAACGTGGTTCTAAAATGCAAGAATAATTGCTAGGTGACGTGACGTGACAAAAACAGAGCTTTTCTGTGGAAGTGCCCATATGGAAGACCGCCTAAACATATATGTTTTTCTCTTTTTTCTATTTTTTTTACAAATTCGCTACTTGCCCCGGTAGGCTAGCTAGTAGTGAGTTAGTTTATCAACCCCGGGGTTGCGGGTTCGATTCCCTCCAGAGACTCTGGTTTCTTTCCTGCAGACAAGCGTCAAGCTACCAAGGAACGTTTAGTTTAATAGAAAGTTTCGTTAAACTGAATTCACTTCTCCACTATAATGAACACATTCAGCCCAGTTATGAATAAAAATTCCCCGGGAGTTTTTTTCCCTTCTCTTATTTCTCCAATTTAAATTTAAAAAAATGAGAAAAGGAAAAAAAACTCCCGGGAAATGTTTAATCATAATTGGGCTGATTATAGCTATCAAGAGATGTCCCCACCCTGCGGGAAATTTGTGTCAATTGGTCCAACAGACTGGTCCCGGGAGTTGTGAAAATAGAACAGGTACAAAAAGAAAGAACTCATGACCAGTGAAAGGAGAACCAATCATGTAACTGGTTTATGAAGAACAAACAGGTAGAAAAAGGAATTAATTACAGTACAGTCTTCACCGGTGGTGTGATACATTTGTTTGGGTCTTTCTAAAATTTGGCTCTAGAATTTAATTCTAGGACTTGTTTTATTGAAATAATACTACATCGTATTGAAATAATACTACATTTTAGTAACTGTCACTAAACACGTCCATTGAGAATAGATTTGTGACTGGTCAAATGGTGTCAATTGACCCCCTCCAATGACAACCCCATGTAAAAGTGATAGGTCTTATTCATAGAAAGTGTTAAAACTAGAACCGGTCTCTACCACCAAAGACCTATCACGGGACAACTTTAGTGTCAGTTCGCTTCCCTCTAGGGCATTTAAACAACAAATACTTATAGAAAAGTAAAAACAATTACGTAAATCCACCATTACCATTGGTTGAAGATTGATGTTTGACTATAGACTGGCAGGCGCTACAGTAATGCAAAAGGTAGAACATCAACGACTTCTGATGATGAAAATGTCGTTGTTCTCGAAACTAGTAAATTCGAGCCGAGTTCAATCCGGTGCTCAGTCACGATCATTTCATGTTGTAAATTCCTTCCTTCTCTTAAAATAATTTAATAAAAATTTAATTTAAAGCCTAATTAAAATATCAAAAACTTCAATTAAAAACCAACAGTTTAATGAAAAATCACAATTGTTATAAAAAACATTTTGTTGAGTCGAAAAATTATGATTTAAAACTTTATAAGATTCGTTACTGATTGGCCATACAGCTCCGGGGGCAAGGCAACTTTATATATTCCAAGTGGAATTCAATACAGGCGACACTGAAAAGCCTGCTGACTTCGAAAGTTTGAACCAATTTGTTTCGGCTCTACAATGTTTTGCTAAGAAACGACTGAGATTTCAAAGCGTGAACACTAACAATGTTACAACAAATGGCATCAATATTGCAAAAAGTAACATCCATCCAATGACTAGCGTCTTCGTACAATTTTGTCATTTTTTACGTGTCATCTATTTTATGACTATAGTGACATCAATTTGATGCCACATTTTGTATATTATTAACATTATTTTCATGATTACAATTAAAGAAGCATAAATTCCTACTTTCTATTATTTAATTAAATACATCAAATTTTTAAAGTAGAATAATTACAAAAACAATATGGGGCATGTTGCTGGTGTCTTAATATTGAGAGTTCTGCTGTTAACAAAGTTCGTAATTCAACAAACGTGAATCAAATATATGTAACGGTTAAGTAAATAATAATATTCTCTCACTTTGACATAATGACAAACTGTCATTAAATTGATGCGAATGCGTCCTTTCTCCGATGTTACTGCGTCATCGCACTGCAGACATCTTCGCCATTTCTGTGATGCCGATGTGTCATCCCATTGATGACATAATTTCATTTTTACCCTGATGACACTTTGTCCAAGTGATGTTCAGCTTGACATCACCATGATGAAAAGTGTCATGGGGTCAAAAACGAAGACACTTGCCGTAGTACTGATAGCAAAATACATCAGCGTTATGACGCCTTTTCTATCAGTGCATGTAATAACCCCTGTAGTTACTGTTATTTATGTATTGTTTATTAATATGCCTAAAAATATCGCTCCTTTATAGCAACATAGTCATATCTCAAAAAATCAAAAATTCGGAGCTACTTAAGCAAAAGTGTTCCTTTATACCTTCTCTATATGTAAAACAAAAATCAGTGTTTTATCTCTAACTGAACCGCAGTTATAGTAAAATATATTTTATTTAATCTGTATAAAAAGCTACATTTTGAAAATTTTAATCGCATTTTGCCAAGTTTGATTTTTTTTGGAGATATGCATATATTGCAATAAAGGAGCGATATTTATTTCAAAAATATTTTATTTTAATTTTTGCTAAACGGTATCAGAAATGCGGCATTGCTGATTAGCCTTGCATTAAACTTAATTAGATAATTAAGAAACTAAAATGTTTTTGAAAACTTTTTACTTGTCTTAACTATTTAGTTTCCAATGAAATTGCTAAATACGCTTTTAAAATTTTAATTAACTAATCGTAACAATACTGCTAAGGGAAACTATTTAGTGCTACATATGTTCAAGACATAAATGTGTGAATTTTTCTATTATCTTGCTTAAAGATCTAATGATTACTCCAAGAAACAAATGAACAGATTCAATTAGTGAGTACTTTTAATACAACAACACTAACAAGTAACAAGCAACAGTTATAAAGAAATGAAGTGGTAAAAATATAATAAAAACAATAAAAAAAGATTAAAAAAACAGCAAACGGAATAATTGAAAATGCAATCGTATTGTTGAGAAATCCGCACGAAAGCACAACATTTTAAATTACAATACAGGTAAAAGCACAGCTGATAAAACTACTCTTACAAGCAAGATTTAAGGATAGCAAAACAATACCAGAGAACTTTAAGACAATGAAAAACAAATATACCTGTACAAAGTATTGTTTGAGATTTTCCAAGAATTATTTTAATGAACAAGATTTTTATTGTTATATCATTTCCTGCCTTTTGAAAGAAAATTGTAAAGCAAATAAAAAATGAGTCGATTTTGTATAATCTATTGATTTGTAAATTAAAAGCAGAAAAATGAGACTTCCCAACTGTGCTAATAGTCCAGTCTCTTAAAATATGCTTTTCTAAAAAATCTTTTCAAAACCAAACAAATATAAGTTAAACATTTCAAATTTAAAAATATTACGGGATTATTTCTAAAAACTGAAAACCTCTTAGCCTAATTATAGTTGATAGTATGTAAGCTTTAACTTATACATATATATATATATATATACATATATATATTCTTTCTATGTATTTTAACAGCTGCTTTTGTTATACATGTGTAGGCATTGACAACACTATGGAACATTTTTGGGATCATTGTCTAGGGGGTGAGAAATTCCAAGTCAGGGTGATGGTACTAGGTCAATATAGTAAAACCCTCAAAGGGTTTGGCGTTCGTATGTGTCAGTTTTTTTTTTATGACATTTTAAATTTTTTCCTTATCTTGATGTTTTTTTGTTACACATAACTCGAGAACCACTTGTCCGATTTTGCTAAAACAAACTCAACAAAATTTAGAATTACAATTTCTTTAATCCGTTCATATAACGTTTTTCTTTATAATCAACAGTTTTGCCGGTAAAAATAAATTTGTGGAGAATTATAATTGATAAGTGCAAAAAAATGTTCAAGCCTGGATGTATGCAGCAGATTTTATCACAAACCTGCACTGCAATTTTTGTGACTTTTTTTAAGCGATCGGTGAAAATCGTCGGACTTTTGTTTGTTATTTGAAAGAATACACCCACATTCAGTGATGCCAACAGTAGGGGATTTCCCCTTTTCTAGGGATTTTTTTTTTCGGAAAATTTCAACCGTAGGGAAAAGAGGACACAATTTTTTATTTTAGGGCATATTTATTTATTTCTTTAATCAATGGATATTATCCTTACTGACTAATAACAATATTGACTTAAAATTAATGAATAACAATATGCATTTTAAAATATACTACAAATTTACAGAATATATGTAGTACATAAAAATTTACGAATAAAGAAAAACAATAAGAAAAATCAACAAATTGTGACATAGAATTAAATTGTCTACATAACCTCGAAAAAGAATCAGCAATAGCGTAATTTTCTCTAAAAAAAATTTAACAAAAAGCAGATTATAATGACGCGTATTGCGACAAGGTATATTAAATTTAGCAGACTCTGCAGAAAATCACAACAAACATTACCATTAATAAGATTAACCATAAAAGAAACATTTAACATTGTACGACGACTTTCGAGCGATGGTAATTTCATTAATGCCAGTCTTCTAGCATAGGAAGGAAAGTTTGTCGAGTAACTCCAATGAAGATCACGTAAACAGAATAATAAAAATTGTTTTTGGACCGATTCAATACGAGAATTGTGAATGTTGTAAAATGGATCCCAAATGATTGACCCATATTCTTAGATTGGTCTAACGAGTGATACGTAAAGTTGCTTCGTTATGTATGGATCGGTGAATTTTTAACCCAGCGCTTAATAAAGCCAAGAACGCCTCGAGCTTTATTAACAGTTAATGTAATATGAGAAACAAAGTTTAATTTAGGATCCAGTAAGACTCCAATATCAAGAAACGAATCAACCAACTCCAGTTGATGACCACCAAAAGCATAATTTACAGCAATACAGTTATTTCTATAAAAACGCATGCTTTTGCATTTCACAAGATTCAGCTCCATCATATTATGATTACACCATAAACAGAAGTTATTAAGATCCGATTGAAGATAAAAATGATCCGAAAAAAATACCTAGAAAAGGGGAAATCCCCTACTGTTGGCATCACTGAATGTGGGTGTATTCTTTCCAATAACAAACAAAAGTCCGACGATTTTCACCGATCGCTTAAAAAAAGTCACAAAAATTGCAGTGCAGGTTTGTGATAAAATCTGCTGCATACATCCAGGCTTGAACATTTTTTTGCACTTATCAATTATAATTCTCCACAAATTTATTTTTACCGGCAAAACTGTTGATTATAAAGAAAAACGTTATATGAACGGATTAAAGAAATTGTAATTCTAAATTAATTTTTGAGTTTGTTTTAGCAAAATCGGACAAGTGGTGTTCGAGTTATGTTAACCATAAAACATCAAGATAAGGAACAAATTTAAAATGTCATAAAAAAAACTGAAACACATACAAACGCCAAACCCTTTGAGGGTTTTACTATACTGACCTAGTACCATCACCCTGTCTTGGAATTTCTCACCCCCCAGATTGGCTGTTGTACTGTGCAATTGTTCATTAAGTTTAAACCACTCACATTGGCCGTTTAAACTGGCAAATAAAATTTTATAATCCTCATCTTAAAAACTAAGAGCACAGATTAAAGATGACTAAATCTCTTATCTCCATGTTAAAAACCCACCCTAAATATGTAAATTTTTTTTACCAAAGGACACAATTTTTTGCCATACATCGCATTTTTTTCTCTACTAAAAATTTACAAAAAATTAAGATTTTCGCATTATATCACTTTTCCTAATATTATAATCACATTTTTTGACTCATGAAGATTTGAAGTCTTCTTGTTCGATTAAAAATTGAACTTTTTACTTAAACGTGAATTGTGTCACTAAAAATCGTAATTTGCAATTAAAGCCAAATTTTTTATGAAGTCACGTTTATTTTTTAAATTAAAATCTACGTTTAGCAGATGCGGAGTGGCGCAGAGTGATTTACATGGATTTTCATCTTTATAACATTTTTAATAAGAATTTTATCCTTGTTTTTGCTTTAAGAATTTTGTAAAGAAGACTTGGTGATTTTATTATGATTTACTAAACAATCGAACAACGTACCAAAACAATTGAGTTTTATTTTTCAAGCGAACAATCTATTGAGTTGACAAAGTCAGTAATAAACTGGTGGCATGTCATAACGTCCATGTCCGTGGATACTATGACACTCCAAAAAGTGTCACAGTGTGTCTCAGTGCAATTCAGAAACATTCTAGCCGCGAAATTTTGGGTTTAAACCACAGCCACCACGTGTACCCTTTTTCCTAAATACTCTTGGGAAAAGCACTCTTTTATGACATTTTCTTGGTTGAGCTGGGGCTCGAACATGTTTCAAAAATCACCACATTCTTTCATCAGAAGTCTTTGAGTTCTAACCTCTGCACCACATCGGTGCCTGCCAGCCAACAGTCAATAAGCATCATTCTGTTCAAAACACACTCTATGTGAGTAGCCAACTCTCAACAAACATCAGCTCAACACCAACGCGCATCCAGTTGATCAGAATTTTCACCAACTTTTCGATTTTAAGACGATACTGTCTTGCTCGCGCCATCGCACTCCAACCCCACCTATAGCATCGACTCTACTCTCTACTCATTCTTCACTACAATGCAAATCAACACTAACGAACATCCAGTAGATCAGTCTTTTCACTGAAGTGTTTGTATCTTATAAGATCCTAGAATGCTGGAAATTTTTTTATATATTTTTTTTTGGCAAAAGCGCCTTTTTCATAAAGGTGGTATTTACGTCGTATTTACAAAATAAATTTAATTTTTTTTTTTTCAAAAAATACTTTTTCGCCAAATAAAAAACAATATAACAAAATATAAACTCACTGTTTATTGTTGATGTTTTTGTTTAACAGTGCAGCCACACGATCAAGATTTTCTTGATAGTCTTTTACATCTACTCTTTGTCAAAATTTCCAAAAATTGCAAGTTCAAGATGTCATCAAGAAAACAATTTATAAAGATAAACGAAAAATTTGCTCACTAACCTTGAAATCAGCTGTTTTCTTGAACGTAAATTGAAACACTCACTTGCTAGAGAATTTTAAAGGCAAGTTCGTATCAATTTTTAAAAGTATGGTAAAAAAGTGTGAGTGTATTAAAACTTGATAGGCAAAACTTGATCGTGTAACCCTCAAGTAAGCTTTGATATTGTTACAAGTAAAACTGTTGCTTATAATTCTTATTCGCTTAACAGTTTTATTTGCATAATCTCTTTAGTTTTTCTAAAATCTTTGGATGAAGTTTCCTGGCCTAACAAACCAGTGAAACAAAAAATAAAAATAACTTGAAGAATAGTTGAATAGAAGGTGAAGTCAATATCAAGGTTTCTATGTATCAATAGTCCTTAAGTGTGTATTGGTTCATGAGTTATAGCCATTTTAGTGAACACTGCATTCATTCCGAAACATGTATTTATATTCCCATACAAATATCAACAAAATGCCCTCCATTTTGAACTCCTCCGAAACGGCTTGACCGATTTTTATGAAATTTTGTATGTGTATTTGTTAGGTATGAGAATAGGTCGTAGAGTATATTTTATATCGCTAGAGGGCGCAAAATATTGCAAAAGGGGTAAAAGCTCCCACTTCCCAATTTTCTAAACTAATCAACCGGTTTTCTTATAATTTGGCATGCAGACAATGTAACATCTGCAAGAGAATAAGGAGTAGGGTAAGAGGGCTAAAAGCTCCCCCTCCCTATATCTTCGTAACTAATAAGCCGATTTTTTTGAAATTTCGCAGGCAAATAGTGTTACAGGGGGAAATAACTATAGCCTATAGTTTTTATTATTTAGGGCGTGAAATAGAGCAAGAGGGGTAAAAGCTCCCCCTCCCACTATCTTCTTAACTAATTAACCGGTTTTCTTAAAATTTGGAATGCAGACAATGTAACATCTGAAAATGAATAGAGAATAGGGTGTGAAATAGGGTAAGAGGGCTAAAAGCTCCCCTTCCCTATATATTCGTATAGTGTTACAGTTGGAAATAACTATAGCCTATAGTTTTTATTATTTAGGGCTTGAAATAGAGCAAGAGGGGTAAAAGCTCCCCCTTCCTCTATATTCTTAACTAATCAACCGGTTTTCTTAAAATTTGGCTTGCATACACTGTAACATCTGAAAGAGGACAGGGCAAGAAGGGTAAAAGCTTCGTCTCCCTATATCTTCTTAACGAATCAATTAATTTTCTTGAAGTTGGGCAGGCAAATAGTGTAACATCTGGAAAGAATTATAGCCTATAATTTTTTTCTTAAAATTTGGCTAGCAGACCTTGTTACATCTGAAAGAAATAAGTTATGTGGCAAAACAACGTTTGTCGGGCCAGCTAGTCAAGAATAAAAAATTGGGACAAAGAAAATCTTGTAAATTAAAAATTTAGTATTCCCCAAAAAAAAAAAAAAAAAAAAAAATTACTTTGATAATAAACTGGCAAGAGCACGACTAAAAAAACTATCTGGCAACATGCTTTATTTTTTGCGACAACTTAATCTGATTTTTACTAGTTTTCAGCATAATGCCAATTTTTTTTAAAAATTTCAAAATCTGACATTTTCCCTACTCTACTCCACTGTGCCCAACTTTGTTGTTTAACATATTTTATATTTATTGCAAATAAACTGTTTTTTACATCTTAATTTTCTTCTAACTTTTCTTTAAAATGAATGCTTTTAACAACGAAAAAAAAAATTAATAACTTAATTTTATTGGTTTTACATAAAACTATCTGGTATTCTTCTATCGTTTCCCTTTTCATGCTGATGCAACAACATTTTGGTTAAAAACAAAAACGTTCTCCCTCAGATTAAGTTGTTGCTTGCAGCTGTTGACTGCAATCTTCAGAGCTATTGACGTGACCTTTTTTTTTTGTATTTATTGCAATATGCAAGTATTTTTTTATTATATCTTTTCTATCAGGGCGTGCGTGCGTGCGTGCGTGCGTGCTATAAAATTTGTTGGTATAATAAAAGAAATTTGTCGTGTGCATTACTAGAAGATTCCGCACACAAAAAGGGAATATTTTTGTTGTTTTTATTGGGAAAATACTTTGCTATTTATCACAGGGTGTGTTGTATTTCAAATTATATAAATATAATGAAATGAAATAAAATTATACGATGCTCATAACAATAGAATGGTGTAAAAAAAATTTTATGGTGTCACGAACAAAAATGAAAAATAAAATAAAAAATAAAAAAAAACAAAGGACTTCTCTTTTATGGATATTGAGCAGTCTTTTATGTCTGGTTTGTTTTAGATGCTGCAAGAAATAAAAGCGAAAAGGTTTCATGTTTTTTGTATGAGTGAAATGCAGAAACGCGGCATTGGTTAAACAAAAAACTGGTTGCTAGTAGGGACCTTTTAAAACAGCATGCTTAATAAATTTATGCTGGTCTTCAGTATTTTTAAAATGGCGGGTGTATGAATTAACATTAAGGTGGTTTTTAGTAGGCGCCCTATGCTCCAGTGGGAGTTAGAGGAATATATATATAGTATTTGTTGGAAAACATAAGATATTCTTGTTTTACAATCTTAAAACATTTATTTCATTTAAGTACAAAACATAAATAATTTGTTTTCATCGTAGCCTCCCTAATAAACACGTTTGTAAACGCTCAATTAGATTCAGTACACAGTGTGATGGAAATACCATTCGTACAATGTGCTTTTGTACTTTTAAGGGTTGTTAATATGACAAATGTTTTATTTCTTGTGTTTTATTAAAAAAACAAAAAAATGGGACAGTGAAAAAAAGAAACGCGAGTTGAATTGCTAATTAAAACAAAGAGGAATATCTCTAGCGTAAATTTAATTTTATTAAAGAACGAACTACTAACAGGTGATTCTTTAAGGGATGCTGAAAAAGCCAAATTTAAGCTAAATGCTGCTTCACACTTTATTACTTGTTTAAGCTTAAGAGAGGAATCAAATATAAGCAAGGTTCCCCATTATTATACAAAATATAGAGAGGGCGTTGTTTCCAGGCAACGACAGATGGCAGTTCCATTATCCTAGGACCTACTACTACAGCAAACGAATCATCTATTCAGCTGGAACAACGAAACTGTTGCAAGCCAAAATAACAAACCATCTAATGGAAATGTTAACTGTGATTTTATACAGAACCTACGAAATGTTATCAAAAATTTGAAACCTGTGCCACCTTTCCCACACTGCACAAATTATTTAAAAGGATCATGCACATTGTACCCACGTATTGGTACGGGACGATACAGTATGACCCCCATTAAAGCCACCATAGGATAAACACTACGAAGTCGTAAGCAGAAATGACAAAACATTTAGCATAAAATTCTGTCATAAGGTTACAAAGGTCAGTTCCGACAGACTTGAAGCAGTATACATTAGCAGTCTGGAAAGCCAAAATCCTTCTGAGTAACACCCCATAACTACTGAACCTGCATAACCTTCAGAAACATCTCAACAACAAATGACTCCAAAACATCCTCAATCTGTGCACCAGGTGCCATTTAAGCTGAAACACCCGAGTGCATTAGGACGAATTGTAGGGATCGTGAGATAAAAAGCCTAGGAATTTATGTTTAATTTACGTTGAACAGCATTACTGAAGGGGGAGCTATGTAGCGTATAACTCTGGCAGTGTAATATTGTTCGTTATAATATTTATAGAGATAATCTGACAACGCATTATTCTTAGCAAGCAATACTTGTTAGAAAATATAATATTTAATAGATAATAATTAGTATTGTGGTTATTTTGCTGAACTGTTTATGTTTTTTAATCAAAATTTTGATATTTTAATTAGGCTCAAGGTCATCAAATTTAATTTTCATTAAATTTTAAATTATTTTTATGAAAAGAATTTAACAATATGAAATTAAATTAAATTTATTACTAATTTTTCATTCTTGATTGCAGCTGGGGCTAGAACCCAGGCTTTTACGAACAGGTTACATTTACAGGTTTCAATTGCAAACACTCAATCTTTTCAGAGGGTTTTGCCGTTTGAGGCTCACAACCATTGACGACTGCTGGCAGTCAATAGTCAAACATCAATCTTTAAACCAAATTGTATTTAACCTTTGGTAGATCGAAATTTTCATTAAATGGTTATCTATTTTAATTGATTAACATGTTTTTCCTTGCTTCTGTTTTTTCGTACTTTTATTGTTTTTTATTTTTTTTTGTCTTTCTTGTTTTCTTGTTGACTTTTTTCAGCACAACTTGAAAGACAAATGTAAACTAAGAGCTCGTGCCTTTAATAATCATGCCTATTACTAAATACTAAATTTGTATCCTGTGTTGTTTTACTGTCGCATACTCCGCAAACGGTGTCGGGTAATAAAGCCATAGGAAATAAAGCCATACATTATTTCCCATTTAAATCTTTTTCTTTTAATATACATAATTCTAATTTATTTAAAAAGTGTTGTTATTTTTGCTCTGGGTGTATATATTAAAAATATAACAAAAACACTTTTGGGCGCAAGGACTTTCTCCTCTATGGTATAACAAAAACCGGCTTCGCTAACTAAAGCTTCTCTGCATAGCCGGGGAGCTTTAGTTAGCGAAGCCGGTCTTTGTTATACCATAGAGGAGAAAATCCTTGCGCCCAGCCGAAGGCCGGCTATACTTTGAAGTTTGTAAACATGTTGAGGTGGGCCCGCCGAGTGCGCTCAACCCCCCACCCTCCTTCCACCTACTATACCATATTTTGTCAACACTTGACAATGGTAACTCCTTCTTTTGGCAATTTGTAACCATAACAATTACACTGTTATGGCGTTATTTCCAATTTGGTTACTAAGCGATTATGGTGTTATTGCACTTGGATGGTGGCAATAAAGCCATATGGCTTTATTTCTCTATTCATTTTATTGTTCCAACTTAGGCAAAAGTTGGGATACTTTTTTTCATAAACCTTAGAATTTTTTATTCAATAACAAGATTTTTTACTGAAATTTATTAATGGGGGATAAGCTAGTTGCTATCAGGGGTTTCAGACTGATTTCGACCTATTTCGCCCTTAGTTTTTAGTTCTTGACAATATAATATATATTTTTTGAATTATTAAAAAAAAAATGTTTATAAATCTTAAAAAATTCATTCATTCCGAATCGCTAAAATCCGCCAAAATTTAAAAAAAGTCGCCATGATATATATTTTGCTTAATTTATATTTAGAACAAGATAAATATGATAAGTGAAAAAAAGGAACATTGCACCATAAAATAGTTAATAGAAGTCTACTTGAAGCAGCAGAGAAAGAGTTGCTGTACATACTAGTGCTGGGATACTATCGATATTTTCTACTATCGATATTTATTGATAGTTCAGATTTCACTATCGATATATCGATATTACTATCGACTGAATGTTTGTACTTGTGCAGGTAAACTTTAATTATTTTTTTATTAGGCTACAGTCCGTTGTTTTAATTACTTTATTGAATGTATGAGACGTATGTATATACGCACGTTATTTTAGATGGCTGTTTATTAAAAATTGATAAGTACCTTTCTGAAGGAACCGAAGTAACAGGGACTATAAGATATTCCATTAGAACTTTAAAGAATGTTCTAAATTCTAAACCCAAAAAGGTAATAAATCCAGCGGACTTATCCTCTAATGGTCGTTCATTTTTTTGTCCTATGCTTGCAATTGCATTTGGATTTGCATTTTTTTTACAACATTACAAAAATATTCGACATTTCAGTCCCTATTCAAACATGTACAAATTTCGACTTAAAGGCCTTTAATATGCAGTAAAAAGCACTGCTTAGCAATCCATACCACTTGCCATTCTTGTTATTTGTATTCATTGCTGTAATTCAGCGCGAATTAATAATAGCAAGTTCAAATTTTCGGCAAAAAACTGTGTGTGTATAGCTGCTGTTAGATGTCTTCATAGCTGCCCAGCAAAAACTTGGTAATGACTTGCCATTACTGAACAACTTACTTTTCAATGACTACTTCATACCATCTGCATTACATAGAAGTAGTTTGGTAATGGCTGACATATAATCTGATACCTAAGTACTTGTGTATGAGTTGATTAACGAAATTTATAATTCATTCGTAATAAAATGCATCTACGGTTGAAGTTTTTTCAAATCTAATACAAATTGATTAAAAATATTTGTTCTTACAATTTGTTTTTTTTTTTATTATAAATAAAAAACAATTTGTAATAAATTTGTACTGAAATTTTATATGACATGTTAGTTGTAATTTTGGTGACATCGGAGTAATAAGTTATTTAAGTCCCGAATGTGGTAATGACTTATTGAACTCCCTATTTGTAAGCGAGGGTGGTAAGTAGTTGCCTCCAATAATTTAATCTCATATTTACGCTCTTAATTGAGTAAAAAACATCGTTTTTTTATACAAGAACTACACTGCCCCGGTAGACTAGCTGGTAGTGAGCTAGTCTATCAGCACCGAGGTTGCGCGATCGAATCCCGCCAGAGACAGAAAAAAATAAAAAATAAAACAAAGTAAAATCAAATAAGAAAAAATTGAAAAAAAACATAAAGTAAAGTAAAATAAGAAAAAATAGAAAAAAAATAATATAAAAAAAATTTTTTTAAAGTCATGACATGTTAGTTGTAATTTTGGTGACATCGGAGTAATAAGTTATTTAACTCCCTATTTGTAAGCGAATGTGGTAATGACTTATTTAACTCCCTATTTGTAAGCGAGGGTGGTAAGTACTTGCCTCCAATGACATCACCGTGTTCAAATAATGAGTTAAAATGCCAATGTATAAGTAGTGAAGAGTCGTTATATTAGCTTTTTAACTCATTACTTTGCAATGTAAGTTGTTGCTGGGTGTATTTTAAATAATAAAAATATCGATATTTATATTTTTCCTATCGATATTTTCGATATTTTAAGACTATCGATAATATCGATAGTTTCCCAGCATACATATAAATGTGGTTGCAGTACTATTATATATCTTAAACGCCATATACTTTACAGTCAAGATTCCCTTCTTGTCTTCTTTTTTGTAATCCATTGTAAACGAAATTAAATTTATTCTACGAAGGTACAAAAGAATTTTATCATGTACTATTTGCATTCATTAAATTAATTTAAAGTTCGTAATAACGCGTCAAGAAGTTTGTATGGCATTCTACTTCGAAGTTGAGTTTTAATGGAGTTCATTATTGAATACCTTCTTTCAACGCAGCATATAAAGTACAGCCAAAGCAGGTTTTTTTTAAATGGTACTGACCTATCGTATCCTTATAGATATAAAATGTTGGCCAAAACTGATTTAAATTAAACGGAATATCGTTATTTAAATACTCTTTCAAATTTATAAGTGGTAATTTTTTCCATTTTGTTTCATAAACATCCAAAGGTACGTTAGGATTGACAGATGTTAATAAATCTTTGAAATATCTTTTACACAACGAATTTTGTTTGCGGTAATAAATTTTATATCGGAAAAATGTTCGTTAGCTTTAAATATATTCATGTTTTAAGGGTTCTACTTCTTCATTCTTTAAAAAGCTTTTTTTTAATGTGAAAAACAATTTTTTCGAAGATCATTCTTCATCAGCCATTTCAACTTTACATAATTGAGTTTCAAATACTGAACATAAATATGAATGCCTGAAATTTTATACTAGAATAAAAATAATGTCTCATGACAACTATAAAATTAATCGCCATGCCGCCAAATCGAAAATTAAGTCGCCAAAAAAGTTTGAAAATCGGCAAGTTTGGCGACAAATCGCCACATCTGACAACCCTGGTTCCTATACGCATTTCACTTGTTGCTTAAGCCAGATCATTTGGACACCTTTAAGTGTATAAAATCCCAGCAAAAAAAGACATGCAAAAGAAGTAGTAAATTCATGGGTTCGGCGGATAATGCACTGGTTCTTTTTAGGTGAAACATGCATGATTTTAACATAAGCGTGTCATTGGCGAGCATGGGTTCACATTTAGGTAAACGGCTCGTCATTAAAAATATTGCTTAGAACCAATGAAAGTTCAGTGATAAGATCGGAGTTTTCATTGATCTGGAATATTAACTGAAATGAGTGTGAATGAAAAGCAATGAATCTTTAATGATTTTAATGTGTATCTTTATTAGTGCTCGATATTAATTTTTTTATGCACTATGGCAATGTATTATAAATTACATTTTTCCTTTTGTTTTCCCTATGTAGTAGTAAGATTTTGACAACGGCGGGTAAATTTTACACAAACAAAATGCCTGTTGTTTTTTGTATTGTTGTATTGTTGTAGAGGTAAGCAGACCTACCCTAGCGGTAATGAGTAAAGAGGCCTAATAGAAGGCCTTATTTAGCAGTCACAAGCGGTCAGAAGCCCTTCTCGCCGCATTCCATACTTATTTATTTTTTACACAGGTTGTCATTGGGCGCAAGGCCTTCCACACTTCCTTTAAAAACAACTTCAATCCCTTCCCAAATAAGGGAGTAAGGAAGGTCACTAAAAATAAAATGTAAATAAAACTGAACACCTTCCTTTCTCCCTTCTCAAAGAAGGGAGTAGCGAATGTGTACTGAATATTTCAGAAGGTCTTTTAAAAAGAAGTTTATGCCTTCTAGAAGGCGTACTTCTGAAGGCAGGATATCATGCGAAGCGAATCATCTAGAAAGGAGTATAGAGGCCTTCAAAAAGGCCTGCCATTTGCGGTCCTTTCAATATTTACCGCTGGGACTGGATAGGCCTTAATATACGCAATATAACAAATTTAAATACATATTGAAATATGTACATATGTAATATATTAAAAAAGTTTAACTGAATCATTAAAGTCAATTGTATATACCCAGTTGGCAAAATGATCCTAGACGCAAATGTCGTCAAGGATAATTTTTGAATTTGTCGCCTTTATAACATATTTGGAGACATTTTTTAGATTTGTCTTGAATAATACTTTATTGAGGACAACGTAAGTGACCATTGCATTAATTTTGTCGTGTTTCAAACTACTTTGACGACAAAATGCATACAATGGTCGCTTACGTTGTCCTCTACTAAAAAAATTATAAACTTTAAATTTGTATTTAATTTCAAATAAAATTAGTAGATAGGTAATGGGGATCTTGGACTGTGTCCGGTTCCGATAATGCGAAAAGGAATGTGTGGTGTAATAGATTATCCAAGTTCAGAACCATTTCCGGTATACGAGTAGATGAGGTGAACAGTAATTTTCACATATAGATGGCGCTGATTGTGAAATTCAGTTTTTTTTTAGACTTAGATGGCGCATACATTTATTTCATTTCCAATAGAAATTTAAAAATTTTGTGAACAAAATACCAAAAAAATGGGTATTTTAGGGGATTTAAGCGTTAATTTGAATATTTATTTAGGATTTTAAAAATTTTGTGAAGAAAATACCAACAAAATGGCTATTTTGAGGGGTTTTAAGCGTTGATTTGAATATTTATTAAGGATTTTAAAAATTTTGTGAAGAAAATACCAGCAAAATGGGTATTTTGAGGGGTTTTAAGCGTTGATTTGAATATTTATTAAGGATTTTAAAAATTTTGTGAAGAAAATACCAACAAAATGGGTATTTTGAGGGGTTTTAAGCGTTGATTTGAATATTTATTTAGGATTTTAAAAATTTTGTGAAAAAAAATACCAACAAAATGTGTATTTTGATGTAAACTCTATTTTAAGTTTTTAATGTAAACTCTATTTTAAGCTTTTATTTTTTAAGCAAGTTCCGAAACATTTTATTTATTTTCCGAACCATTTTTATGAGGTGAAAATTATGTTTTTAACAACTTATCTTAGTTCCGAACCATTTATATAATTTTGATATTTATTTTTTAGCAAGTTTCTGAAGCTTTTTGATGAGGTGAAGTTTATTTTTTCACCACTTATCCTAGTTCCGAACCAGTTGGTGAATTTTATTTTCTTGAAATTTATTTCTGTGGTAGGATTTGGATTTGATCTCATTTCAACAGTGATTCTAAGCAGTTTAATTTTATCAAAACTATCGAAGTCAAAATCGACAAAATAGAAAATAAAAGTTCAAAATTATAATTCTCAAGTAAAAAACAAGTTTGCGATTCTTTTAAAACAGTTTTTAGAATTAACACAATAGTCAAAGAATTTAAATTTAGTTTTGTTTTCTTCTTTGTATTAAGAAATATTTTGTTCCCGTTTATGCTGACATTATGTTATTCTTATTTGCAGTTTGTTTTCTTTCATAATATAACGTCTCCTAAGAAGATTTAAAAAGAATTTGTATTTTGTTATAAAATGCTGACGATGTGTCTGCATGTTTGTTTACATTAATCTGATGAAGAAATCTTTTTGTTATATTTAAGAAGCATAAACATGATTGAGCGTGTTAGAATGTACAATTTGTTTATAAAACAAAACATTAATTGCAGTTTGTTTTCTTGCCCTTCTTAAAAGGCTTAGTGGAGTATACTTCTGAAAACTAGGTTTATTTACATTTGAGCATTGAAGATTTGAACAATGAATTTGAGCGATTTTGAAATTGAATTTGGCGATGAAAATTCTATGGAAGATATCCCTAACAACCAAATGGCTTACTACGATTTTTTGTGGGAAATTGAGTATTTTTTGGAAGACGAAGAGGGAGATAAAATCATTTTAAAGGCAAATGACGGGTTTTATTTGGATGAAGAAGGAGATCGCTTCATTAGAGAACTAGATTTAAGTTTATAAATGTAAATGTTTTCTTCTTTTTATTCAAATACTTTTAAGTAGTTATTAAATAAAATATATGTACATACTAAAAAGTAAAAGTAAAATAAATGTTTCTTATATTGCATCACATTTCGAAAATAATTTTAAATGGCTGAACATATCCATGTATAAATAGCGTATACAATTCATTTCAACAGCAAGTACATTGTGATTTATCGTGGAGTTCAAATAGTATTTTTAAAATTTGCGGTTGAAATTATGAAAGAAAAAAATTTAAAATGGTTAAAGATCTAAAATTCGATTCGATTGCAAACAATCTTCATTTACGCCACGCTATAGCATGACTGATATTTTCCATAGAGAAGATGAGCGTTTAAAAACTTTTTCATGCTGGCCATTAAAATGGGTAGATAAAAGAGAGTTAGCTATGACTGGCATGTTTTATAGTGGAGATTATGACAAAACAAAATGTTATTTTTGCGAAGTTGAAATTTGGAGTTGGGGGCCTACTGATCAACCTTTAACAGAACATTTGCGTTGGTCACCAAATTGTGCTTTACTGAGAAGATGTTGTACCAATAATGTACCTATTAATTGGAATGTGTTAAATCAACTACTACCACCACCCTGTTATGATACCTGTGGTCTCAGAGAAGTAGAAGGTAAAATACGACACGATAATTTTTCTAACATTCCTCAGTATAATATTGAAATTAAAAACGATAATATCGCTAGAAGCAATCACATTACTAATTATGATGATCAAGTTATTGAAATCCCAATTACATTTGTCGAATCTTCAAATACAATGATGCAAAACGCTGAAATTTCATCATCCATAATAAATGTAGCAAAATATTTTTTTATTTATCATTTTTTGTTATTAATTTTATTTATTATTTTATTTGTATTAGAATACATTTTATTTGCTGAAATAGAACTGAAAATAAATAAATAAATAAAAAAAAGAGAAAAAGTTTTGATTTTTATTATTGGTCTTTATTAAATATTAAATGATAATTATTTATTAAATTTATTACATTAATTTTTCTTAATATATAAACCGCACATCTGCACGGAGTAGGCCCTTCTTCACAATACGAGCTGTACCATGGGCAGCATTGGAAATGTGGCTCCCCATCATCACTTTCAGCAACGCCGAAGTCTTCATTTTCATCCAGCATTGGTATGAAACTTTCTATGCACAGCCTGTGCTCATGCAGGATAACTTCCTCAAATTTGGTTAAAAATTTTACTAAAAATTCTTTTAATGTACACATTTTTGAGTTGTATCCGCTTGGCGTCCTACTTGTTAATGTTTCTCGTTTTTAAATTTCTAGTTATTATTTCACAACATTTTACTTAATAACTAGAGTGAAAGAGAAAAGTATATTAAATTTCTCACTTCTATTCGGTTTACTTAATAACTAGAGTGAAAGAGAAAACTATATTAAATTTCTCAATTCTATTCGGTTTAATTAATAACTAGAGTGAAAGAGAAAACTATATTAAATTTCTCAATTCTATTCGGTTTAATTAATAACTAGAGTGAAAGAGAAAACTATATTAAATTTCTCAATGCTATTCGGTTTACTTAATAACTAGAGTGAAAGAGAAAACTATATTAATTTTCTCAATGCTATTCGGTAATTTGTTCTGTATTGGTTCCTATTTATTTGGTAGTGTTATTCCATATTTATTTATATCGATTTCTTTCTTTAGAGCAAAGGAAAGAAATGTATGTCTTCGTCTCATTTATTCACATGATTATATATCAATAAACTTTTTCTTGATTAATAAAATAGATTATTTTTGATTTAGTTAAGCTCTTTTCAATTTAGAGAAGTGGTTTTAATCTCAGTTGAAAAAAAGAAACTAACGTGATCGGTTGTGAAAAATGGAACCCTCGAAAAACTTAGTAACCAAATTTAATACTCTGAGCTACAGCAAATCCTTAATTCACATTAAGGATCTTGCAATATCTTCTAAACACATTATTATGAATGCAAGTAGAGTGAATACCAAGTATGGGAGCTCAATAAAAGTTGAGCTTGAGGAGAATATATTGTTTTTGCCATATCGCTACAATACGCTAACTGACGAAGATTTGAAGAATTTATCATCTGGATCGTATCTTATATCCAGGGAAGGGGAGAAAAACTTGCGATTGAAGCCATTTGAGGAGGGTGATATCTTTGAAGCCAATTCTAGATATCCCATATACGCAAACTTTAACAGTTTTTAAATTATATTTTAACGATAAAAATAATAATAATATGTACCTTAAAATAATTAAATAAAAAAAACATGGTTTTTCTTTTTAAAATAATTTCAATTGTTTTATTTATTAATTTCTTTTTCAGTTATTTTATATAAAAATTCAAGACATAAATGACCACAATTAAATGAATCATAGTTTTGATGTTGATTGTAGTTATATTTTATATTTCCTCCTAGGTACTCAACTAGTTCCAATGGTGGTTGTAAATTTCCAAAACTATCATAATATTCTATTTGTTTATTGTTTTTATAGTAAGCTACCCAATGTGTACCACTACCGATTGTAGAATCCAAATTAATTACTCCACATTCAATATTTCTGGGATGTTTTGGTATTGCGTCTAACATGAAAATTCCTCTAAAATGTGGAATATTTTTTGAGAATTTTCGTATATCAATATCAGTCAATGGTCTTTTGGGTAGCTTGTTTAGAAGTTTTTTGCTTTTTCTTCATAAGTTAATCCATATCCTTTCTTATATGGTTTGAGGTAAAGTCCTTTACCCATTGCTATTGCTTCCATATTCTTATTGTGTCTAGTCGCTTCATCAAGTTGGAGTTTAGCATTCTTTGCTGCATTAACTGCTTTTGCTATGTTAGCACCTCCACTCGATAGGGTACCAATTACACCTAAAGCTGTTAATATTGGTATTAATGGTAAAACACCACCAACTTTTGGAACACGTATTACACGTGGTACTACAATTTCAGATTTCCTTCCCTTTAAGGATTTGTTAATGGTTTTACGTGCAATCTTGATAGCAGCGTTAAGATCTGTTGGTTTTTCTTTTCTTAAAATTTTTGTTGTTGCTTTTAGCGTTGAATTGAACAGTTTTCTTCCAATAACTTTATTCGATTTTGATTTCCTATTACTTTTGTTTTGCTTAGTCATCCCCATACCGAGTTTAGTTTTTGCTTTCATTGCGTTAGTAACCAAATATGCCAACGATTTTTCTGGAAGACTGCTATCTTTTGAAAGTACTCGTTCCCAAGCTCTGTTCTCAAGAATTTTATCAGCTTGATGTCTTATATTTATATCTCTACTTTTTGAATAAGCAATATCGTGTTCTTTACATGCACCGTCTAATAGATTAATTCCTTTATCACCTCGTTCTAAACGTTTTTGTAATTTCGTTCCAGGACCACAATATTGATAACCAGGAAGATGTAGTTCAAAAGGAAGTGAATTTACCAATTTATTAATTAAACCTTCTCCTCTGACGACTTTATTACAATTAATCTTGTTTTTAAAACGTATTACCATTTTATTTAATTTTATTCTATAAGAAAAAGAGAATATTTAATTATTTCATTTAGTTCTAAAGATGCGTTTAATAAAACAACATAAAAATATTTTTGTTCGTAATACGGATTCTTCAACGAATTTAAATTCAAAATGTAGACATAGTTCTATATTACCGAATTCTATTCGTGCGCTTATTGTAGGTCCTTCAAATTGTGGCAAGACTAACGTTATGATAAGCTTACTAGAGAGTCCT
The DNA here is from genome assembly GCA_930367215.1 of Pollenia angustigena. Taxonomy (NCBI): domain Eukaryota; kingdom Metazoa; phylum Arthropoda; class Insecta; order Diptera; family Polleniidae; genus Pollenia; species Pollenia angustigena. The sequence continues at coordinate 12,815,089 of OV884060.1, read as the reverse complement.
AATGGACTGAAATTTGAAAACATCTATTTATACTCAAAATCACTATTTCAGCCAAAGTATGAATATTTAAGAAAATTGATAACACCAATTAAAGGAATGGGGTTTCATACGTTTTCTGATAATGATTCTGTAATACCTCCAGATGAAGCACAAAACAATTCAGTTATGATTTTCGATGATGTTGCATGTGAAAAACAAAACAATATACGTGCATATTTTTGTATGGGTAGACATAGAAATGTAGATTCATTCTACTTATGTCAAACATATACAAGAATTCCCAAACATTTAATAAGAGATAATGCTAATATGATTATTATGTTTAAGCAAGATGAAATGAATATAAAACATATATATGCTGATCATGTTGGTAGCGATATGAGTTACGAAAAGTTTCATGAAATTTGTGGAGAATGTTGGAAAGATAAATATGGATTTTTGGTTATAAGTAAAGATGATGAATTAAATGATGGGAGATATAGAAAGCAGTTTGATTATTTTATAACAATATAAATTATAGAATATATTTTATACGATTATTAGTATAACATCAACCTTTAAAGATATTACAACAATAAAACGCATTGTTAACCAACGAATAGCTGATCTGATGTCCGATAAAAAAATTAATGAAAAAGTTTTAAAAGAGTTGATAAAGAGAAGAAATGTTTTAAAAAAGAAATTTCGCAGTATAAAAATTGGTGAAGCTGATACTCGTGAACAACTTAAAGATACATTTAAACCCATAACAGAACCCCTGAAAAATTTCATTAATAGTTCGAAAAATACCAAAGTAAATTTAAAAATTGAAAAGAATAAAATTAAAAATGAATCAAAGCAACAAGAACAATTTAAAACAGATTCTTATATTCCAATTATAAAACCAGAAAAAAATATATTATCTACTGCTGCAAGTAACTCTGAAGATTATAATGATGATGATGATGATGATTTTTATTCTCAACCAGAAACAGAAAATCCAAATAATCATATAAATTTTAATGATTTGTTATATTTAGAAAAAAGAAATGAGTTAGACACACTATATGGAGTACATAAAGATTCAAATAATGAATGGAAATTTGGTGATAGTAACATTCAATTTAATGAAGATAAGATTCAAGTTGGAAACCAAATATGGGCACTCACTCCAGGTTTATTTTCATTAATGTTTCAAAAAATACCAAAAAACTATGATAAATCTGAGTTAGATATTTATAAAAAAATATTAAATAATACAAATGCCTATAAAATAGGTTATAGCTCAGATGGTCATATAAGGGGTACAAGAGCATATAAATACAAGAACATTATCAGAAAATTGATTAAACCTAAAAATCCATCTACCAAAACACCTCAATCTCCCACTTCATCTGATACAATAAAAACAACAAATGAAAATTATATTGGAAGTGGGTTAATGAATTTAAATCCAAATAAACCCAACTATATATACTGGGATGATCCAAATGAGTTGATAGATCGACTTAGACTCCTGCTCGCATCACAAGCTGCAGGCCACAGCAATCATAATAACGAAATTGTTTCTATTATTGAAGAATTATACGAAGCTAACATTATTGAATAACTATAAAATTAACATTAAGTAATGTCTGTCGACAAATTTGGTCACTATATTAACGATACAAGTGGCATAATTTCTATGAAAAATGCGCCTAAATTGCTTGGGTTCTTTATGGATACAGATAACAACATTGATGTTCAAAACAAAAGAATCAAACATATGTCGAATGCTTTGGAAGAAAACGATGGTGTCAATAAAATGTTTTTGCAATCTCAAATTGAAAAAACACAGAAGGAGGTAATGGATCAATTAAACAAGAATATTAATGAAGTTTATCAAATAATAGAGAAAATGAAAAAAGATTTTGAAAGAAGACTCAAAATCTTAAATCAGAAACTATATAACAGGCTTGATATTAAAAATAAAGAACAGGAGATAACAATATTCCCTTAAGTAAAGAGGACTTACTTAATAATTATGTATTCAACAAAAAGAGACTTAGTAAATGAACTTCATAAACCAGCCCGAAAAAATTTTATACGTCGAAGAGTTGTAATGAAAGGCATAGATGATCTCTGGCAAGCTGATTTAGTTGAAATGGGGAATTATTCTACATATAATAAAAAATATCGATATTTGTTAACGATCATTGATACTTTTTCCAAGTTTGCATGGGGTGTTGCACTTAAAACAAAAACAGCAACTGAAGTATTTCAAGCAATGAAAAGTATTTTAAAATTAGGTCGAGTTCCCAAAAACTTGCAGACTGATGATGGTAAAGAATTTTTCAATAAACAATTTAATATCCTCATGCACAACCATAATATAAATCACTACTCAACATTTAGTATAATGAAAGCCTCAATAGTAGAACGATTTAATCGAACTCTAAAAGGAATGATGTGGAAAGAATTTAGTTTTAATGGTTCATATTATTGGCTTGATATTTACAAAGATCTAATTAATAAATATAATAGAAAAATTCATCGCACCATTAAAATGGCACCAATTGACGTTAATTCTGGAAACGAAATGAAATTATTGCAAACCGTTTACAATCATTTAAAAATATTTAAAAAATCTAAATTTAATGTTGGAGATTATGTACGCATAAGCAAATATAAACACATTTTTGAAAAAGGTTACACTCCCAATTGGACTACAGAAATTTTTAAAATTAAAACAGTAAAAAATACGTATCCTGCAACATACATACTAGATGACTATCAAGGAAATCCAATTGAAGGTGGTTTCTATGATGATGAACTTTCAAAAACTCGATTTCCTGATACATACCTTGTTGAAAAAATTCTTAAAACTAAAGGAGACATGGCATATGTAAAATGGTTGGGATTTTCTAATCAACACAATTCTTGGATTAATAAGATTGATATATTGTAGTTTGTAAGAGTAGATATAATTATAATAATAGAATGTAAGAGTTAATGTATTGTTATTATTAAATAAGAAAAGAACAAAAAAATATATGTAAATAAATTACTTTTAAATAAATAATATTATGTTTTTTACTTTATTTGCAATTCAACAGTCGAAATGTCAATAACTCTCACTTTAAGCTCTAATTCAACTGAGTTGACGGCTAACTATTTTCCTCCAATTGAGTTGGACGGAAAATATGAGTGTGCACTTACAGATTTTCATTCATACAATAGTATTCCAAATGTAGATGTTTATAATAATATGTTTCATATTGGCGAACAAGTAATTGAAATTCCGATTGGATCTTATGAACTAAACGATATAGTTGATTATATTAAAGAACAATATCAACGATATAGTCCTCAAAATAAAATTAATATTGAAGCTAATAATAATACGATGCAAGTTAAAATAAAAAACTCTAATGATCCAATATACTTTAATAAGAAAAATACAATTGGGAAGCTTTTGGGATTTAAAGAAAATATTCTATTACCTAATAAAGAGCATTACTCAGATCTACCAGTTAATATTTTTAAAGTAAATCTTTTACGAATTGAGAGTAATATAGCTGTCAACACATACATGAATAACTCCCAAGCACATACTTTGCATGAGTTTGCCATTAACGTCCCACCTGGCTATAAAATAGATGAGATTCCTAGGAATCTAATTTATTTACCAATCAACTGTCGAGAGATAAGCTCCATTACTCTGCGAGTGGTTGATCAAGACGGTGATTTACTTAATTTCCGAGGAGAGGAAATTACAATTCGATTACATTTAAGACCAACAAAGTAATGATAATTTACAAGAAGAATATATCTAAAAACAAAGTATTAAACTCTTCTTCTAACAAAATATTGAAAAATAAATTAAATTCAAAGAATTCATTAAAAAATATAAATTTAACGCACTCAAATAAAGAATTTCTAAAATCATTAAATTTCAAATTGAAGAAACCATGAGTTCAATAATAGATGTTCTGGATAAACCTTTGTCCGATGAAAATATAATTAAAAAGGCCTACCATACGTATACCCCATATTTACAATCTTACAATAATAACGATGAAATTCGTATAACAATACAAAATCAAGACTTGTATGTTTTGCCATCGGAAAGTTTTATATATGTAGAAGGATTTGTTAAAGATGATAGCAATTCAAAATTAGTATCTTCTGCAGCCAACATTAAATTAAAAAATAATTTTGTAGCACATCTATTTGATGAAATCCGTTACGAAGTAAATGGTGTTGAAATTGATCAAACAAGACATTTAGGAACATCAAGTACTATTAAAAATTTGGTTTCATTATCACCAATAGATAGTAATGGAATGCAAAATGCTGGATGGAATAAAATTGATGACATTGATCTCGTAAATGGATATTTTAATTTTTATGTACCACTGAAATTGTTTTTGGGATTCGCTGAAGACTATAACAAAATATTATTGAATGCAAAACATGAATTGATTCTATTACGTAATAAAAATGATGAGAATCTTGTTTATTCAACTGTTTCTACCGAAAAGGCTAAATTAACAATTTCAAGTATATCGTGGAGAATTCCCCATGTACAACTATCAGATTTTTGTAAATTAAATATGATAAAAATAATAAACAGTGGTACTTCAATACCAATTGCATTTAGAAGTTGGGATTGTCATATAAATCCACAACTAAATATGTCTTCTAATCATGTGTGGAATGTTAAGCTGGCAGCGAATAGAGAACGCCCTCGTTTTGTTTTGATTGCATTCCAACATGAAAAGAAATTTATACACTGCGATCTGACTAATTTAAAAGTACATTTAAATTCAGAGTCTTATCCATATGATGACCTTAACATAAAGTTTCAGAATGAACGTTATGCAATTCTATATGATATGTATCTAAGGTTTCAAGAAAACTACTATATGCGAGACTCCCAGCCGCTTCTCACATCTCAAGAGTTTAAAAATTATTCTCCAATAATAGTAGTAGATGTTAGTTATCAAAATGAATCTATTGTCAGCGGACCAATTGATATAAAAATTGAATTTGAAACAGCTACTAATGTTCCAGCAAACACATCAGCTTATTGTATTCTCATTCACGATCGTATTATTGAATATATACCATTAAAGGGACAAGTTCGAAAAATTTTATAAATCCTAAAGAAGATGTCTTGTAAACATGTTTTCATTGATTTACAAGGTTTTAAATTAAAATCAAACAAATTTATCGTTAAAGAAGTTGCAATTGTTTTCAATTCTATGGAATATATCAATTTTATTATAAGACCGCCTTTTGATTTCAATTGTTTATCACAAAAGGAGCAAAAAGAAGCATATTGGTTAATAAAATATTTTCATCATCTTAAGTGGAATACAGGAGTAGTATCATTTAAGAGTGTTTGTAATTTTTTAAAAAATAATTTAAAAAATTCTACAATATATGTAAAAGGAACAGAAAAGAGCCAATGGTTGGAAAAAATGCTGCAGAAAAAAGTTTTAAATATAGAGGATTTTGGATGTATAAATTTAAAGGAACTTAATAAGAAGTATCCAGAAAACACATTTTGCAGTTATCACAACTATGGCGTTTGCGCTTTAAAAAATGCTATTTTACTTGAAAGAGAAAATCTAATTTGAAATAAGAACAACAATTTTTTAATTTTTAAGTTTTATATTTTAACTTTTTTCTTTAAAGATAATTATTATTATTAATTTAAAAACAGTAACATACACGTTATTTTTAAGAAACTAATTAATAAATATATATATTTTAATGGTTATTGTATAAGAATAAATGTATTTAGATGTAATCTTATATATGTATATAAAATAATAAAATTTATTTTAGTAAGTATAAAAACAAAGCCTTTTATTTTCATTAACCACTGCTATCTCAATAGTAATAAACAAAAGTATTATTATTCAATTTCCATATGAGTTTCAATTCTATCTCTAAAGTGACCCCAAGCTCTAGTATTTATTCTATCTTCCATAATATTTCTTTTATCATCCGTATGATTAAGTACTACTTTATGCAACTTTTGTGTATACAATTGATGAGCTTTAGTTCTAAATACAATCATTTCATCAGAAACTATTTTCTGTTCAAATAAACACTCCTTATAATCATTTAATGTTAGTTTTTTAATTACACATTTTTTGACGCCTTTAGACTTTTTAGTGTCCTCCGAATTAATAGTTGACAAGGAATACATTTTTGATCGTAAACCTACAAATTCAATCATTATTTCTCCCTTATTTTCGTCTTTCATCATTCCCAATACTTTTTTGTTTAGCTGTGGTAAATTAAAAAGATTGTCTTTGGGATATTCTGACGTATCGAAATTTATACTGACATCGCAACGAATGTCATCATAAAAGTCATTTGTTATAATTGAATAAATAAATGAATCGGTATCCATATAATTTAAGGACAAATTTTCTTTAAATTTTGGAATCATATATCTGTAATGGAAGTCATACATTTTCCATTTGGATAACTCTAATACCGAAAATCCAATATATATAGGTTTGTTGTAGCATGGCTCCATTTTCTTCAGCTCTACTGCATACAAATCATCACTAAACTTTGTCAAACTTAGAAAATTTGGCTTAGAGATTAATGATCGTAAACCTAAATGGTTCTTATTACTATTTTCCCACTCTGTAGCAATACGTATATCTTTTCTTTTATCAACACTTTCCATCGTTTTTCCATAAACTGCATTATTAAGCAGTTTAAAAAAATCTTTTTCAAAATTATTTTTTGCATTTGTTCTGTGCAGCGTATTTAAATCAATATATTTTTTTAACCATGGAGACTGTTTGAATTTTAAAATTCTATGAACTTTTTTCAAAACAAGACCATTGGTAATACATTGTTTTAAAACTCTATAATGTATAGTGTAATTTTCTTTAGGCGTCAAATCTGCAATTAATTTTTTAAATTTAGACTGCCCTGGAGTTTTATTTTGTGGACAAAATGGTAGATCATTATGAAGGTCATGAAGAGAGTCAGGATATTCAAGATCAACTTCTAAAATATAACCATATTCTGAGTTATCTGATATATTTTGTACTCTAAAATTTTCAATATCTTTAGTGTTCATCCAATCAAATTCCCCATAAGGTAGATATTCTGACATTGCCCACCCATATAAATTGTTAGCATCTAAATACATTAAATACTCTGATGCTTTTTTCTCATCAAAGTTTTCCATATATTTATGGTTTGCCTTAGAATATCTTTTTGAGCATTGCACTAATCCACCTCGTATTCCATTTTGCATAAAGAGGTATTTTTCACTATCAGTAAATAGCTCTAACGTTACATCAGTTGTCTTAAGCATTGCATCCCAAGAGAGACCAGGTGCAGTGTAGTACTGACAAGGGTCTAAATTATAAATACTCTTACATATTTGTCTAAAGTTTTCAAAAATGTCAGTTAATAGAAGAACATCCGATCTAAGGTAGAGTTCTGTATAGTCAAGAAGGTTCTTACACTTGAAATAACTCCATACTTGTTTGGCATGTTCGTAATCGACTACACTGCATTCCTCATTACTTAAAATATTGAAAAAATTATCTCTACTTGGAAGCTGATTTTCATTAAACCTTTCCATTGAATCCATGTAAGAGTATGGGAATACACCCTTCCTCCTGATTAGATTAAATTGATTATCATTAGAAAACCGTTCTCGAACTGTTCGAAAATCATTAATGTCAAGATTTTTAGCTAAGGAATCTAAGCTAGAAGACATAAATCTTATTGAATCTAAAAACCTAATTTCAAATCCCCGATTTTTATCTATTTTAATATAAACAGATAATGAAATATAACGCTCTTTATTCAAAGGAATAACTTTTATTGTCGCATTTTTTATTGTTGACAGCTCTTTAAAGAAAAGATGCATGTCATAAGCAGAAAGATTATGGAAGATCACTGGTATAAAATTGGGATTTTTGTATTTTAAATTACACTCATTATGAGCAGCTCCTCGAAAATTACCAGTGAGATGACAGTGGTCTCTAACTTTATCATTATAAAGAAGTTTTTTACAAATGTGGCAATTTGTTGATTTATTAAAAACCTCAATATCATTTACTTTCATTAACACTTTCTCTACTTTGGAGAGATACTGATGGTAAATATCTGTTGCATCTTTGACAATTTTGTCAACAAAGACTTTAGATGCATTTTTCCCTAAATAGTATCTGTCAGATTTAATCTCCTTAAAACTACATTTAATATAATAATTAAAAGCACATGGAATGTGCTTTTGAATATTTGTTGTTTTGTAACTCACACTTTCATCTAATTTTTCCAAAATTGACTCAAAATCAGCATAGATCACGAACGGAACATCCACTTGCTTCTGATGGTTTACAAACGATATATATGCATCTTCGGGATTAGGCATCTTTGAAATCTTCTTTCCACACACATTTTTATGATTTTTGGAAACTGTCTCATCATGTGTATGGTATAAACACGTATTACAGACATAAATTTTGCTTTTATGTGAGGTAATACTGGATCGAATTAGTCTACAATAAATAAATGAATTTTTTATTCGATTTAGAAACAAATAAGTATATACATTCGTATGTATATTTATTAATGTAAAGAAAAACTTACTTGGAAATATCATTTATGAGAACATAGTGAAACTTTTCATCGGAATGCAAAAGCAGTAAATTTATGTGGATGGTTTTTTCCTCAATCGTTATATAATATGGTCCAACGATTGACTCACCATTATACCCAAATACATTTACACTTATCTCGTTTTGTTTTTCAAACTTTTTTATTGACTTCAAAGGCATAGGAAACTCCAATCCCTTAAAATTAAGATCACATTCGCCCAGAGCAATTTTATTACTATAGATGTTAATGCTATATGAATTGCAGTTTTTTCTTTGTTTATTGCTTAAGTCTTTACGAAGTGCTGCAATTAAGCACCATTTAAAGCAAAAAACATCTTTATTTTCAATATTTATACATGCACCTTTAATATTGCTAATTCTCTTTGGTAATGGTATAAATTGGGATCCTCTTATAATGCTGACCTTGTTTACATTCACTTCTACATAATTTATTTTAGTGAGTGTCCATCCACTGTCCCTTTCCTGAAATTCACTCATTTTTGTGGATATTTCGTCTACATGTTTGTCATATGACTTACTGATATCCTCAGCAAGCGTTAATAACATCATTTTAGAAATATGCACAATTGATGCCAATTGAATTTCATCATTCACCAATTTCATATATTCACATAACAACTCCATGTTAAATTTAAATGTAGTGTGTTTGATGCCACATCTTTTTAATTCTTCAATTACAACTGCCTTAGCATCTCTAAAGAACTCCTCCGGAAACAAAATTTCGTCGTTTTCATTCACCAATCTATAGGTTTCAATTCTTCCTTTAAAATTACTTTTCCTGACAGTTAATGTTTTATTAATATTAACTGTTTGGCAATTTTTTATATGGCGATTTGTTCTTATATGCGCATTAAATGATGTTACCGGTATTAATTCATTGCACTCATTGCAATGTTTATCATTAGCACTTTGAAGAGGAGGTGATTGGATGGTAGCGTGAGTTTCTTTATGTTCAACGAGTTTTCTTGAACTCATGAAAAGTTTCTTGCAAATGGGACAGTGGAGGTTAATGTGCACCTTAAGCATTTTTTTGGAAATAGACGTATTGCATATCGAACATACTTCATAGTCGTTAGCATCAAAACTTTTCAAAGTATTTCTATGCAATTCCATATGCACCTTAAGCATTTTTGGACAGCTGAGCTTCAAAGAGCAAATTGAGCAATATACAGGAGTCATTTTTAAGTATTTTATTTAGCACTTTCTGTATTAACAAATTTTTTAAATTTAAATATAAAAATAACTTTTTTCTTTTCTTTTGAACTTTCAAAAAAGGTTTATTTTTTTGATTTTTATTGATTTTCAACTTTATCAAAAATTTTGTTTTTTACTTAAAACGTTATTTTTTCTTAATGCTGAAAAATATATCGTCACTCTGAGGAATGTTGCGGTATACTGACTAATGACAAAAATAATCTTTTCTTAATTAAATTGGAAATCTGCTTAATGTTCAAATGTAAATAAACCTAGTTTTCAGAAGTATACTCCACTAAGCCTTTTAAGAAGGGCAAGAAAACAAACTGCAATTAATGTTTTGTTTTATAAACAAATTGTACATTCTAACACGCTCAATCATGTTTATGCTTCTTAAATATAACAAAAAGATTTCTTCATCAGATTAATGTAAACAAACATGCAGACACATCGTCAGCATTTTATAACAAAATACAAATTCTTTTTAAATCTTCTTAGGAGACGTTATATTATGAAAGAAAACAAACTGCAAATAAGAATAACATAATGTCAGCATAAACGGGAACAAAATATTTCTTAATACAAAGAAGAAAACAAAACTAAATTTAAATTCTTTGACTATTGTGTTAATTCTAAAAACTGTTTTAAAAGAATCGCAAACTTGTTTTTTACTTGAGAATTATAATTTTGAACTTTTATTTTCTATTTTGTCGATTTTGACTTCGATAGTTTTGATAAAATTAAACTGCTTAGAATCACTGTTGAAATGAGATCAAATCCAAATCCTACCACAGAAATAAATTTCAAGAAAATAAAATTCACCAACTGGTTCGGAACTAGGATAAGTGGTGAAAAAATAAACTTCACCTCATCAAAAAGCTTCAGAAACTTGCTAAAAATAAATATCAAAATTATATAAATGGTTCGGAACTAAGATAAGTTGTTAAAAACATAATTTTCACCTCATAAAAATGGTTCGGAAAATAAATAAAATGTTTCGGAACTTGCTTAAAAAATAAAAGCTTAAAATAGAGTTTACATTAAAAACTTAAAATAGAGTTTACATCAAAATACACATTTTGTTGGTATTTTTTTTCACAAAATTTTTAAAATCCTAAATAAATATTCAAATCAACGCTTAAAACCCCTCAAAATACCCATTTTGTTGGTATTTTCTTCACAAAATTTTTAAAATCCTTAATAAATATTCAAATCAACGCTTAAAACCCCTCAAAATACCCATTTTGCTGGTATTTTCTTCACAAAATTTTTAAAATCCTTAATAAATATTCAAATCAACGCTTAAAACCCCTCAAAATAGCCATTTTGTTGGTATTTTCTTCACAAAATTTTTAAAATCCTAAATAAATATTCAAATTAACGCTTAAATCCCCTAAAATACCCATTTTTTTGGTATTTTGTTCACAAAATTTTTAAATTTCTATTGGAAATGAAATAAATGTATGCGCCATCTAAGTCTAAAAAAAACTGAATTTCACAATCAGCGCCATCTATATGTGAAAATTACTGTTCACCTCATCTACTCGTATACCGGAAATGGTTCTGAACTTGGATAATCTATTACACCACACATTCCTTTTCGCATTATCGGAACCGGACACAGTCCAAGATCCCCATTACCTATCTACTAAAATTAAAAATTTCTTGATATTTTGCTTTTATTATCATTATTTTTGATAATAAAAAAAAAATAATCCTAAACGTAGAAAACGATTTTTTGCTCTCCTGAACAATTAGTTTGTAACTTACAACGTTATTCGCGGCTGTGCTTTAATTGTGAAATTGGACATATGTAAATTGATGGGTCAAGAAGCATAAAGAAATTAATGTTCCTGCTGACTACATTGCCATATGTTTAGTTCATAACACATTCCCTTACTAGTTTGAATTCACAGCCCATCAAGGCCCTTAGAACTGTCCACATATATAGTGACCGTTGAGCCCCAGCAATGTTACCTTTTACCAATTCTACGGCCTTCAAAATCCCTAGAGCCTCCACCAAAACTATACTGCAGTCGTCAGGAAACCTTTTTGAACTTTGAGTATCTATATCCTCATGGTAGACCCCTTTTCCCCCTTATCCTGGTTATATCGGCAAATCTGTAGTATCGCCGATATATCGGTTTTCGTTACATCCCTAATTGTCCTATCAGCGACTTAATCGTAGACAGTGTCAACAATACTGTCATCAACGACAATATTAAAGTTATGTCGCTAATCGGGCATTAACGACTTTATGAGATAAAAGTCGTTTATATAGTCGCCAATGACAACTTTAACCACATATGATCATTATCGACAATGTGCATGATAATGTCGCTCATATTGTCGTGTACGACTTGAGTGCGCTTTGTTCGAAAAAGTCGTCGATGATTTGTATGGGCGGTCGCCAACATGTCGTCTGGGATTTACTATGGGTCTTGTATGCGTCGTCGACGTTGTCTTGAATACATGGCCAACTGGGTTATATTCGTCCCCTTTCAATCCTAAAAGGCTACCTAATTATAGTGAAAAATTGTAATTCCTACACACAGAAAACAAATTGGTTGGAAAACGGTTGCAGTAATAAAAAATTGATCAAGATATATAATTTATTATTGTAACTATTAAAAATGTATAGTTCTAACTGATTTTTAATTCTCTTGATAATTAAAACGTTATTCTAACTGAAATATGATTCCTTCAATTCTTTTATTAGTTATGATAACTAATTTAATTTAGTTTTAAAAATTAGTACAAATGGTTAGAATCACAACCGAATTTAATACAGGGTAATACTGAATATTGGTCTTTGCAATTAATAATTTGGTTTCGTCAATAAATGTTGTAATATAAATGTTAATTCATTTATTGCAGCTAATTATCGATTGCTGGTATAGTTTTAATTCGAGTACAACAAATGAAAATATAATTATTTGGTATTCACAACCAGAAAAAAGCTATATGTCCCAATTCTTTACTAAATTTTCTGTCAAAACATTAAATATAATAAAATAATTTTGATTTTATATTAAAATAAATAAGTTTGTGTTCAAAAATTAAAAATGTGCAAAAACTTAATAAATAGGGGTAAGTAATTTGCGTATTTTTATAATTATGTACATATGCACGTACATATGTGTGTATGTATTATATTTCTTATAAAAACATACATACATATACATAGTATGTACCCAGCTAGCATTTTCAATCGAAAGAGTCTACTGGGAATCTCATGAAGGGCATTAATCGTCGACAAGCGCAATTTTTAATCGTAAAAGATTCCTCGCACGGGAGAAACTGATACACAAGCTGATTTCTGTGCGAGATACTTCTACAACACAGCGAAAGACGCTTATATCACAGTGCAAAAAATTCGGGACATTGCCGCCAGCCTCAACACTGCAACGCGAAATGAAACTAGAATATTGGTAGAGAATATCTGCCAAAAGGATTTGAAAAGTTAGCTCGGGTTCCCGAAATATGGGCCCCTAAAGTTTTTGAAAAGGCGTTTGGTATAAGTCAAAAAAAATATACTAAATGTTCTTCTGAGCCAAAAAATAATTTCAGATGTCTTCAATAAAACCGTATGCCGATTCTTTTCTTAGCATATATTAAGCCTCTAACACTCATTTTAAGGGGTAATTTTTGTCCTATTTTTAACTTCCCATCAAAAGTATACTAAAACGGCACTTTAGAGGGTTAAAAAGTTCCACGAATATTTTCTGCATCAAAACCAATTTAATACTAAAAGTTCGTGCAATGTATGTTAAACGGATTTTCGAAATTCCTGGCATTGAAATTTTTGAATTTCTTGACAACCGGTTTTACATAAATTGCCTTATAACCCTTTGGCAGATTTGCTCTACCAATATTCTAGTTTCATTTCGCGTTGCAAGTATTGAGGCTGTTTTTTTTTTTGTTGTTGCACAGTGTATTGATCGTAGGCGAATTCGTTTGAGTTTTCTGTAAAGATTTTCTAATGAGGCTTTCAGAAAGCCCATCAAAAATCTTATAAAACTCTTGTAGGAATTCCCTTAGCACTTGTGGAATGCTAACACATATAACTGAGCCACCTAAACAAGAGCAGCAAGCTTTTTTTAATACAATTTATATAAAATCCTGTTGGAAAATCTTAATTGGCAGATCTTTACGTCGGCTTGTTTAAATGAAATTTTATTAACAAGTGAATTTTCATGTTTTAAAACGCTCTTATTTAGGTAGCTCAGTAATTGTTATATGACTCATAAGGAGAGCCGCAAAAGGTTCATTCCAAGATTAAAAGACAAGCGTGTCAGTATATGTATAAAAACTAATAAATAAAAAATTTAGATGTTTTTATTATTGTTAATCATAAGCTAATCATCCTAAGATTCTTTGAGGAGTTAGACAATCGTCTAACAAACATCCGATGATATCTGGGCAATATCTTAGACATACATACATACATATGTACAATACATATGCATGTACATATTGTTTATATTTTGCTCCGCGTGTGCATTGGTCAAACATATACATATGTATGTTATAAGTACATTATATGAAAATCGCTCAGTTTTTTAGTGATTTTCATATTAATTTACAGCTTCAATCACTGTTCGTATTGTAAAACCACATGTTAATTATTCTGTTTTACTTCAGACACTAGAACAAGGCGACATTGATGAAAGAAATGCATTGAACTGAAGCCAAAGATTGTTTTGTTGGTTCATTAAGGGATAAGCTGTACACCTTTGGAAATCCGTTGAATGATGTGGAAAGCTGTATGTATGTTTTTGTATAAAATTAAATAATTTGTAAAATACATAAAAATCTTAATAAATAAATAAACTAACAAAAAATGGAGTTTATTCGAATTATTTTGATTTTCTATCTAATAAATCGGGCAAATGGTTTATGTAGGCGGTTAAAAAAATATATTGATAAAGACATTCAAATCTTTTGTTATGAACACCAATTATGTGTTTTTTCAGTTGCATCTATCATATATTCGGGTATAAGCATGTTTTTGTTTTCTAATAATCATACTAGCAACTAACAATATCTGTTGTCATAACTGATGGTGTACTAAAATTCAAATGTTGCTATCAAAAATATTATTCTAAGCAACGTGAATTACTAATACAAAAATAAATGACATTTTAAGTATGTATTTGAAGGCTTTTAAATAAAATAATTTAATAAAAGTAGACAGAAATGGAGCATTATTATGTGTCACAGGGGTATGATTAATGCTGAATTATTAAATATTACTCATACGCAAGATATTGAAATTTATACAATACATATGAGTAGGGCGTGAAATTTCATGCACTTATTTTTGGAAAATATGCGCATAAGACTTGTTTTCATAAATTGAAACTATGCCTTAAAAATTGATAAATTTTTCATCTATTATTTATATAAATATTAAATAATTACTGCCAGGCCCACAATGTCGATTAGAGCATTTCGTTCGTATGTTTATATTGAAAGTAGTAATGAAAACTTAAATTTGTTTTTGTTTTCAATATAAATATACTAAAGATATGTTCTTGTCTACATCCCTAGTCAAAACTTCGCCTACAAAATAATGTGTTGAGTAATCAGAGACACATAAAGGCACTACTTACAATTCTACTGAAAGAACCAATGAATTTTACAAGGGATGTGCCAAAATTAACGCATTCAAAAGTAAGTCATTATTTTTTTAATTAAATATATTCAGATAAAAGTAGTTACAGAAGTTGTAACTGAGTCGTTAAAGTTACTTTTACCTTCGAACATCAAATTTTTGAAAGGTGACCTAATTTTTTTCGCTTTGCTAGCAATTGAAAAATATATACCCCAAATGCTTTCTACCAAGACACTTAACCCTTTCGACCCGGATGGTACATATGAGTACCACTGTAAGTTTTAACATCCCTAACAGCTTCAAATTTAATGTTGCTGGGTTGCGAAATGTACCTTATAGTATTTAAAGTCTCCTGACCGTTTTTTGTAAGTGCATAGCATGGTTTATGCATGATATTATGCGCGAAAGTTTATTTTACCGGACGGGTGGTACTTATTTGTACCACATAACATCCCGGATCGTACGATGATGTACCACAACCCGGACGGTTGGTACTTATTTGTACCACATAACATCTCGAATGGTACGACGATGTACCACAACCCCCACAACCATCACAGCCACCAATCATT
The DNA here is from genome assembly GCA_930367215.1 of Pollenia angustigena. Taxonomy (NCBI): domain Eukaryota; kingdom Metazoa; phylum Arthropoda; class Insecta; order Diptera; family Polleniidae; genus Pollenia; species Pollenia angustigena. Next base: position 12,799,073 of record OV884060.1, on the reverse strand, counting down.
GTTTTTTTTTTTGATTTTCTTTTACCGATAAGTTATATATTACTAAAAAATTCGGTTCCAATCAAAAATTTTGTTTTACCATTGCTATTCGAAAGCCGGGTGGAAAGGGTTAAGTCGAAAAGAAAAGTTTCTGTTTAAAACTTGTCTTATTAAACAAATACTACAGAAATGCACTCTATTCTCGAGGAATTTTAAGCCATGCATTTTCAGTTTCTGGGACAGAGTGTAGGATTTGTGTTTGACACTTCTTTAATTGAGTCACCATTTTAAAGATGTTTGTCAAACACCAAAACGTTTTGCAAAATCATTAAAAATAAGACAACAGATAGACATCAAACGATAATTTTGCACATCGGATATGCGCATTAACCGTGGATGGTTACTGTTCGTCGCATTTACGAAGCTCATTTACTTTTTATCATATAACATTTTTTAAAGTTGAAATTCAGAGACGACCAGTAACTTTAGTGTAAGTTTTTGTGTCCAATTTTGGAATTTTAAATATTACTTTTGTCAACAGCTACGTCATATATACTCACAACATATTTCATAAAGATCGAAAGCCCAAAAACCGACGACAGTACCTGAAAAATCCTCAATTCCCTCTCGTGGCTCCCTATTTAAGAGGCAGATGCGAGACACCTGCCTTGCAGACCTTATTTATGGGAAAAATTCAAAATAAAATACATGGTTAATCCACAGGAATCCGTCGAAAATGTTGTCAAAGGAAAAAAAGAGGGTAAAATTTTGTCACCTCTGTCCTTATAGCAAACTCAGACTGACGAGAAGTTCATGTAATATATGCAAGAAAAGCATCTGTAGTGAGACACATGCGTAAAATAAGGCTAATAACTAAATATTTGTATATATATATATTTTTTTTTTTTTTATTATTTGACTTATTATCTTAAAAGGCTGGCTAAGAAAAAATAAATTTTTTTACCTTGTTAGTTGTTGTTTTAAAAGGTTAATAAATTTGAAAAACTATCAAAATAATTTTTGGGAATACAAAATTTTAATTTTAAAAGATTTTGTTATTCTTGCTTAATTCCCAATTTTTATTATTGATAAAAACACTGGAATTTATTGTTGATGGGATAAGCTATTCCTATGCGCATTTCACTGGTAAGAACTGTTGCATATAATTCTTAAACGCTTAACAGTTTTATTTGGTTTAATCTCTTTAGTTTTTCTAAAATCTTTGGATGAAGTTTCCTGACGATCTGGCCTAAGCAACCAGTGAAATGCGCATAGGAATACCTTATCCCATCAACAATGAATTTCAGTGTTTTTATCAAGAATACAAATTGGGAATTAAGCCCGAATAACAAAATCTTTTAAAAAAAAAATAAAAAAAAAAATAGCATAATATGCTATTTAACGATAAAATATGCAAAAATATGCAAAAACAAATCGATGCCATTTATCAGCAAGCAATTGTGATCGGTATAAAAAACTTACTCACGTAATAATTCCCATAATAAAATATTTAAGCCTTCGTGAAAAACATGCATTTGCATGAAATTCCACGCCCTACACATGAGGCATTAGTCATGAAGCGGAGAACCCAAATAATATTTTTTCTTAGACCTTTAGTACATATGACTGTGTGTGCCAAATAGCTTTTTGTATTATGTTTATTTGTCGAGTTATGGGATACAAAAGTGTTGCCGTTTTAAAAATAGATTTTGTTAAATTATCCTTTTAAACTAGAAACACATTTAACAAAAAAAAATTAACATATTAAACAAAAAAAAAAAAAAAAAAAAATTATTAACCTGTTCATCGATTTGGAACGAAGACTTCGTTCGCTTAACTTACATGTTAAACAAAAACAATATTTTATTATTTGTTTTTGTTTTTAATATAAGTTAAGCGATCGAAGTCTTCGTTCGCAATTAGGTGAACAAGAGAGTAAGAAGAGTTATTCTTATAGGAAATTTTTTGACCTTTTGAAGAAAAAAATTAGAAAAAATTGGTCATCTGCTACACCGGAAATGACCAATATAAATTAAAATTTTTCTAACTTCGACAAATTTTTTTCTTTAATTTTTTTGTTACCAGAATTAGCCAACGATTTTCTAATTTTCTACAAAAGTTATAAAATGGGATCTTCGCCTAAAAGTTATGCAAATTTCTTTAAACGCGTAACGCGCTTCGAAACCGAAAGTGATCATTATGAACTCCAAGTTTTCTAACTAAGCCCGCAAAGTATGGCATGCAAAATCTAGACAATTTTTTTTTTTTTTTTTGAGTTCTCCGCTTCACCAATAATGCCTTGTATTAATCCCTTAAAACAGCTTAAGCGACATAATTTAATTTTTTTTTTTGAAAATAATTTATTGGCAACACTTGCTTGCATCATCTCCTAAAATGTCATGGTAACATAAGTTACCGTTACGATTTTATAGCAAAAACAATTTCAGCTAAAGCTTCAACCTTCATACAAAATTTTTATTAAGTATAATTAAAAAAACCTTCTATAAAATTATGTTTTTGTTGCTTAAGCTTTTTGTGCGGTTAGGGCTCGATATGTTGAGTAATTAAATATCAATCATACGTACAGTGTCATAAAACAATAAAATGCGAATTGGACTGTAAAATCAAAAGATAAAATAAATTCTTTAAATATATAATATGTATTGACAAGAAAATTCGTTATATATTTAAAAAAAAAAACTTAAAGTTATGTTTTTTTACCATTTTAAGAGGCCCATACACTTGCAATATTATTGTATATGATATTCGCTATATTTTTTCCATTTTGTCCTATATTATGTAATAAGTCGCTCAATGGTTCCATTCATTCAATTAAAACGTGAACATAGCATGCAGGAATAACATAAACAGCATTGCACAATGTTGCCAACACATTTCACTTTATTTTTGCTCTGCAATAAAAGTCTTTTGATTGTTGATTTTTGCCAATATATTGTGCCACCTTCGAATATCACATATCACAATATCACATTGGCGATATAATTATACAACACGTAAAATTGAACAATTTTATTGCAAGTGTGTGAGCCGCTTTAAAATATTTAGTTCCGATAACTTATAATAAAACAACCCTTTAACACATACCTGTGGTATACGAAACAGTCTCAGTAAGTTTGCCACCTGTATGGAGGTAACCGATGACGCAGCTCCCACTACACCAGAAATTACTTTTCTTACAGTGGTTTTGTTGCAATGATACTCGGCATCATCAATGTTGCTAATGGAACCTGTTCAAGTAAAAAAGTACAAGAAATTGCAAATAGTTTAGTAAATTTTAAAACAAAAAATTGCATATGGCAATAAAAAACAACAACTACATTAATATACCAAATTTGGCGTTATTAACTTGCTTCTCGTATGTAAGACAAATAGTTTACAAGAAAACTTTTTTAAAGTTATGGAAATATGTATAAAACCCAAAAAATATTAATGAACTCAAAGGGAATTCTCTCTCTAGTTAAGCAATGTGGTTAAAACTGTAACCTTTGCAGCAATTTATGGGAAATATTTACATGAAATATATAACTTTAAGAAATTTAATAGACGCCAGCAGCTACTTTATGTTAAAAGATAATAAGGAAGTTTGAAAGTATCTGAAACGCTTTAATAAGGAACAGAAGTTTATAGTTAAGTTAGCATTAAACATAATTTTTTAATATACATCGCACTTGATCAAGAAAAGGGTTTTACCTCAACATTTTTTAATTTCCGGTAGAAGCAAAACAATTTTAAATTTTATTTTAGGTCATTTAAAAAAGGGTATTTAAATTAAACGTTTCATAACCAAAAAGATATAGATTTTTTCCAAAAAGTGTAAAACTTAAAATTTAGAGCAGCGGTCATCACAAAAAGAGATAGTTAAAAATGTGTATGTAGTGGTGAGTGGAAAGAGAGGAAAATAAATTTACTCGTTTGAGACATTAACTATGTGTTTTGTTCTTGTTTTTTTAAATAATGGCTTTTTACAATTGTTTCGTTAACCTTCGTTTTGTGTGTGTGTGAAATTCACGAAAAGTGCTCGGCCCCCGGAGACATAGCGTGATGATCGTTAATTTAGAGTTAATAAATACCAACTTGTTGATCAAGTGCAATATGCTTACCGTATGATTATTCTAAATATTATTGCCAACAAATTAATCATCCGCTCCGTTATGCCATTAAACTTTACTGGTTAAATGATTCATTTAATTCTCAACTGTTTTAAATTAAACTACTGTTTGCCTAGTGGTCGACATTCGACTATAATTATTTATGCAAATATGAAAAAAAGATATTTAAATATTTTGAGAATTTGTTTTTTCCGTCTTACTGGATCATTTTGACGAGAAACCCACCTCCGGTCCATATCTTATCCACCACTCAAATCCGTGAATGTATAACTTAATTTTTTAAGTTCAATAATATAAAAAAATCAGAAAGTACCAATTGAGAAACAAAAAAGTACTAAACAGTTTCCTCTTATAGTTTCTCGACCACTCTATAAGTTAAATTTCATGTTTCTCAGTTACGCATTGATACAAATTCAAAAAACACCAATTAGAGAACGAAAAAGTACCAAAAACATTCCTCTTTCAGATTCTAAATCAATCATGACCGTGCATGTTTAATTTTATGTTTATAAGTCCCTTACAAGCGGAAATTCAAAAAAGTACCAGTTGAAGATAAAAAAGTACCAAAATTTCCTTTTTATAATATCTCATCAACTCACCACAGTGCATGTTTAATTTTAGGTTTCTATGTCCAATGTTAACAAAAATTAAAAAGGTACCAAATAAAAACTGAACAAGTACTAAAAATATCTCTCTTACAGATTCTCACTCACTCAGGACCATGTTAAATTTTAGCTTCCAATACTAACGGAAATTCAAACAGTACCAGTTGAAAAACAAACAAGTACCAAAAAGTTACCTCTTATAGATTCTCATCCACTCGGGACATTGCATGTTTTATTTTATGTTCAATATTAACGAAAATTAAAAAAAAAGCCAGTTGTAGAAAGCAAAAATAACGAAGCTCTCCGATTCTTTTTCATTTAGGACCACGCATGCTTAATTTTTTATTTCTAGGTCCAATATTTACGTAAAGTACCAGTCGATGAACAAAAAAGTCTCAACATTTTTCATCTAATAGATTCTCATTCACTCGGGACTTTGCATTAGAATTTAATGTTTCTAAGTTCAATATTATAGAAAATTCAAAAATTACCAAATGTTCCAAGGAAAAGTAGAAGGAAGAACTTTTATTTCTCGTATATCCCCTTTTTGATACTTTTTTTCTCCCCATTATAAACGTATATGTTAATGAATGGAGAAAAATGTTTTGTAAAAAAGTAACAAGCTTAGGTACAATTTTCAAACCTTAAACGCTCGAATTTAGAAAAAGAACCATTTTTATATATGTATTTTTTTATAAGCTACGTATTTCGCATAATCTTTATTTCTACGTCTATTGGTATAAAAGATAGATGGAGTGCCAAAACAGTTCCAAAATACAGGTTATACCCGTTTACTCCCCAAAAGGGCCTAATTTTAAAAATATACCAGACACCTGCAGTCCGGTTATTTGTCTAATGAACAGTGATAAATATTAAATTTTTAACTAATGTGAACAATAACTTTTTTTTGTTGAAAAAGGCAGTTAAGAGTTTGTAGAAATTTTTATATGGCCACGCTATGACTTAAATATGACAAGACTGTAACTAGACTCTGACTTGATATCGACTTGATTATTAAATGACTATGATTTTACCATTAATCGATACTGACTTGTCTTTTAATCATCTATGTCATTGTCATTATTTTGTTTTGTCAATTTTTTTCAGTGTTATTCTTATTATTGCACACATTTTATGAGTGACAGAAACATGACATTCATCACAATTTTGTGTGTTCAATAGCGCCTTATGAGAAAATATACGATATTCTTAATATAAACCTTAAATATAAAAAAAAAATTAAGATTATGGTATTTTAGCAGGCGATATACTGTTTGGATTTTACTTGTATGGTTTTGTATGATACATACACATGTACATATATGTTGCCGCTAAGTAGCGACAGCAACCAGTAAAAATTATGTGGCTGCTTATATAACATCAATTTAATTCAGTGATTTGGAAAATTATATTTGCTGCTTTTACCCTTGTATATTTCATAATATTTGTGTTTATATAAATGAGAGAGAATACACCAAGTAAGAGGATATAAAATTATTTTATATTATTAAAAAAGAACACAATAGTTTAGCATGAATTATATACAATCGTGATGAGAAATTTTGTTCATTATTCCAATCTTAATAATTCTAGCCAAAACAATTGAAAATAATTCTGTGCAAAGAAACGTTATTGAAATTTTATAGTCAATATATAAATCCAAAAACTTAAAACATAATTTATCTTCCACATGCTTTCATCTAAACTTTCTATTGATGCGATTTTAATCTAAACTAATGGAAAATGCATTAAAAATATACAAATTGAGCTGAACAAATATATACTTAAATCTACTGAAATATTTAATTTTGTTGAACATTATATAGATGGTTAAAGTTACTAATTAAATCTCAATCATTAAGCATAATAAACGCGATATAAACACACATTTACCTACACACATTTATAAGAACTATAATTATTTTTCCAATTTAATGCTCAAATGCACACGTTTCATATAGAAACTAATGCCGGAAGTTAAACTCAACAAGTTTTAAAATGTAAAAAAAAAACATGCGTAAAAACAAAATGGAACGTGAGTAAAAAAAATTAAAATAATGCAATTTTTTCTCATAGAAAAAGCAAAAATCATGGTTTTTTCTAGTCTAGTCATAGTCTAATCATAGTCTAGTCATAGTATAGTCATAGTCTAGTCATAGTCTAGTCATAGTCTAGTCATAGTCTAGTCATAGTCTAGTCATAGTCTAGTCATAGTCTAGTCATAGTCTAGTCATAGTCTAGTCATAGTCTAGTCATAGTCTAGTCATAGTCTAGTCATAGTCTAGTCATAGTCTAGTCTAGTCATAGTATAGTCATAGTCTAGTCATAGTCTAGTCATAGTCTAGTCATAGTCTAGTCATAGTCTAGTCATAGTCTAGGCATAGTCTAGTCATAGTCTAGTCATAGTCTAGTCATAGTCTAGGCATAGTCTAGTCATAGTCTAGTCATAGTCTAGTCATAGTCTAGTCATAGTCTAGTCATAGTCTAGTCATAGTCTAGTCATAGTCTAGTCATAGTCTAGTCATAGTCTAGTCATAGTCTAGTCATAGTCTAGTCATAGTCTAGTCATAGTCTAGTCATAGTCTAGTCATAGTCTAGTCATAGTCTAGTCATAGTCTAGTCATAGTCTAGTCATAGTCTAGTCATAGTCTAGTCATAGTCTAGTCATAGTCTAGTCATAGTCTAGTCATAGTCTAGTCATAGTCTAGTCATAGTCTAGTCATAGTCTAGTCATAGTCTAGTCATAGTCTAGTCATAGTCTAGTCATAGTCTAGTCATAGTCTAGTCATAGTCTAGTCATAGTCTAGTCATAGTCTAGTCATAGTCTAGTCATAGTCTAGTCATAGTCTAGTCATAGTCTAGTCATAGTCTAGTCATAGTCTAGTCATAGTCTAGTCATAGTCTAGTCATAGTCTAGTCATAGTCTAGTCATAGTCTAGTCATAGTCTAGTCATAGTCTAGTCATAGTCTAGTCATAGTCTAGTCATAGTCTAGTCATAGTCTAGTCATAGTCTAGTCATAGTCTAGTCATAGTCTAGTCATAGTCTAGTCATAGTCTAGTCATAGTCTAGTCATAGTCTAGTCATAGTCTAGTCATAGTCTAGTCATAGTCTAGTCATAGTCTATTCCTAGTCTAGTCATAGTCTAGTCATAGTCTAGTCATAGTCTAGTCATAGTCTAGTCATAGTCTAGTCATAGTCTAGTCATAGTCTAGTCATAGTCTAGTCATAGTCTAGTCATAGTCTAGTCATAGTCTAGTCATAGTCTAGTCATAGTCTAGTCATAGTCTAGTCATAGTCTAGTCATAGTCTAGTCATAGTCTAGTCATAGTCTAGTCATAGTCTAGTCATAGTCTAGTCATAGTCTAGTCATAGTCTAGTCATAGTCTATTCCTAGTCCAGTCATAGTCTAGTCATAGTCTAGTCATAGTCTAGTCATAGTCTAGTCATAGTCTAGTCATAGTCTAGTCATAGTCTAGTCATAGTCTAGTCATAGTCTAGTGATAGTCTAGTCATAGTCTAGTCATAGTCTAGTCATAGTCTAGTCATAGTCTAGTCATAGTCTAGTCATAGTCTAGTCATAATCTAGTCATAGTCTAGTCATAGTCTAGTCATAGTCTAGTCATAGTCTAGACATAATCTACTCATAGTCTAGTCATAGTCTAGTCATAGTCTAGTCATAGTCTAGTCATAGTCTAGTCATAGTCTAGTCATAGTCTAGTCATAGTCTAGTCATAGTCTAGTCATAGTCTAGTCATAGTCTAGTCATAGTCTAGTCATAGTCTAGTCATAGTCTAGTCATAGTCTAGTCATAGTCTAGTCATAGTCTAGTCATAGTCTAGTCATAGTCTAGTCATAGTCTAGTCATAGTCTAGTCATAGTCTAGGCATAGTCTAGTCATAGTCTAGTCATAGTCTAGTCATAGTCTATTCATAGTCAAGTCATAGTATAGTCATAATCTAGTCATAGTCTAGTCATAGTCTAGTCATAGTTAAGTCATAATATTATAATTTTGCTGGAGCTTCCTTTTTTAAATTAAAGATACAGCTGAAATTTTACTGTCCTCTATTATTTTCGTATGCTTGTTCGGTGTGATGTACGAAATCTGGTCATTTAATTCGAATTTCGTTTTTCGATTACAAGAATGTGCGAATTTATAAAATTGTTACACCCATAATTTAGTATTAACTACATAAAATGTGTGCTTTTCTTTTGCTATACTTTGCTCAGAATGAGTATAAATTATTCTACTGCTCTATTGTAAAGCCGACTTAAATGAAATTAATTGCTTATGTCATAGTTTATATTTGTATAAAAATTTTGAACAAATGTTAATTGTTGCCATGTGAAAAAAGCATAATATATACTTTAACGTTTGCCATCAAATCTATTCACCGCTCTCGTAGTTTACTATATTTAAAATAATATTTAGGTTTACTGGCATTGAATAATCTAATTTTTCTTGTGTGTGCTGTGGTACAAGTTCCTAAACTTTCTAATTTTATTATATTTAAAAATGAACTTTTTGAGAAAAATACACATGTTTATTTTAAAGTTTTTTTTTTCGTTTGTTGACTTAAATGGAATTTTTTATTTTTAGTTTTATTTATTTATTTCAACAGTTATCAGTTATAGAAATTCATTGCAAAGTTTAGTTTATTAAGTTACTAATTGGGAGTTGTTACTATAAAAAACTTCCATTAGTATAAATGTGTTTTCTGTTTTCTAATAAAATTAGAAAGTATTTAACAACTTTATTTCAAATTATGTTATTCATGTTGTTGTTAATAGATTGTTGTGATTGCTTGCAGTATTTTAGCAAACATTTTTTTTTTTTTAACTCATCCGATTAAAAGAGTGTTATATGGTAAATTTTCGTCTAGCCCTGGCAGTATTAGAATAAGATTTGATTAATTATTGTAAGCTTATATTTAATATATGAAGATTAAAAAAGTTTTAAAAAACACACGCTCTCTGACTCTCTCTTTCTTTAGTTTGTTATTTTTAAAACGAGCTCACTTAATTTAAATAGTGCGTTTTACAGTGTTTCCTTTCTATTTTGCCTCAACTTGCATTGTGTCATCACTTTTTGTTTATTTCCATTTTGGGAAAAATAAAAGAAAAGCATTTTTTCTGAAATAGTTCTGTATGTAAGTGTGTGTGTAATCATACTGTGCACGAACTGTAAAGTTTCATTTCATTCAAGGTGATGAAAGAAAAATTGCTCCATTTCCTGCCGCAGACAAATATTTATACACTTTTTTATTTTTTCTTATACAATTTAGAGTACAGTGAGTTATTATTATGTAAATATTTTTGCTCAAAAGTGTATTTTTTTATTTAGAATTACTTTTTAGCTTTTTTATCTTAAATTTTGTGTTTCATATAATATTTTTGTCACAGAACTAAATTTAATAAATATTTTAGAGTCTAGGGATATTAAACTTCATTTGCATATTTATAACATTTAAAATTGAGCTTAATTAGTATTTGCATTTTAATTTTATACATTAAAAATTTGCGCAGTTAATTGTGGTTAAAGTTTTAAAAAACTTTTGCATATTTTACTGGTAAGGGAGTATAAAAGAGATCAAAGCATTCTTTCGGGGGTTGCTTAAGCTATAAGATTTAAATATTTTAAAGAAATTTTTAATATTTTTAATTAGGCTTAAGTTCATCGAATTTAATTTTCATTCAATTATTTTTATGAAGGAAGGAATTGTACAACATGAAAATTGATTAAAATTGTTATTGATAATCTTTCATTCTTGACCGTGGCTGGGGCTCGAACCCTGGCCGGCAGGTTACCATGACATGTTTCGATCGCAACCACTCGATCTCCTCAGATGGATTTGCCATCTTACACTCGCATCCATCGACGACCGCTGATGTCAATAGTAAAGCATCAATCCTTAAACCAAATTCTCTTTTAACCTTTGGTAGATCGAAATTTGCTTTTCTGAATCATTATCCATTTTAATTGATTTTATATGTTTTTCCTTACTTCTGTGTTCTTGACAAAAGTACGAGAAAAGGATTGATGTTTGACTATTGACGTCAGCAGTCGTCGATGGCTGCAAGTGTAAGACGGCAAATCCATCTGAGGAGATCGAGTGGTTGCGATCGAAACATGTCATGGTAACCTGCCGGCCAGGGTTCGAGCCCCAGCCACGGTCAAGAATGAAAGATTATCAATAACAATTTTAATCAATTTTCATGTTGTAAAATTCCTTCCTTCATAAAAATAATTTAATGAAAATTAAATTTGATGAACTTAAGCCTAATTAGAAATATTAAAAATTTGGATTAAAAACCATAATAGTTCAACAAAATAACCACAAAACTAAATATTTTAAAGAAACTGTAAAATAAATTTGAAGTTTTTTAATAAAAAATCTAGTTCTAGTTGAAGAAATAAGTAGAGTTTATTTTTATTTTGGAGGTGTAGTTTAAGTTTTGAATATTCATGCATACGTATGCTTTACGTTTTGTAACTTTCTTGATTGTTTCTTATAATCTAAACAGAAATATTTTTAATTCAATAGCGGCGGCATATAACCCCCCAAAAAAAAATAATGAAATAACCCCCTAAAGCTTGGCGTCTTATTTCACATGCAATAAAGCCCCAATTTTGAAAATGAAGTTAGCCCCCAACGAAATGAAATAACGCCCCAAACATAAATGAAATAATTCCCTAATTTTTGGGGGCTTTTTTCATATGAAATAAAACCCCAATTTCTGAAATAAAAAAGGAGACCAATATATGTAATACAATTAATTATAAAGTTTTGCTTTAAAGAAACACGCGATAGATATCATGATATGATATACCAAACACAAGCTTCGCTAACTAAGGCTTTTCTGCATAGCCGGCCTTTGGCCTGGCGCAATTACTTTTTCCTCTATGGTTTACCAAAAACCGGCTTCGCTAACTAAAGCTTCTCTGCATAGCGCTAGGATTTTCTCCTCTATAGTATACAAATACCGACTCGACCCGACTACGCAGTGAAGCTTTAGTTAGCGAAGCCGGTGTTTGGTATACCATAGAAGAAAAAGTCATTGCGCCCGGCCGAAGGTCGGTTATGCAGGGAAGCTTTATTTATCGAAGGCGGTGTTCTGCATACCAAAGTGAATAAATCCTTGCGCCCAAAAACGTTTTCATTATAAATTTGAAAATGAAATAATAACCTTAAAAAATATATTGGGGCTTTATTTCAAAATGATTTTTTGGGGGATAATTTCATATGAAATAATACCTCAATTAAAAAAATGAAATAACACCCCAAACAAAATGAAATAACGCCCAAAAATTTGTTTTTGTTGTTCTCTGTACAAACTTTTGGGGGGTTATTTCATTATTTTTTTGGGGGGTTATATTTTGGGGGGTTATTTCATGCCGCCTTCAATAGCATATCTGAAGGCGTATTTTGAAACTTTACTTTCAATAAAAATATATTAACCACCGTACTTTCTTAAACACCTTTTCTTAATTAAAACAGTTTTAAAAGTTAAAAATTTTTTTATGAACCATTTCTCATCTCAAGTTGAAGGACTTACAGATTAAGCCCTTTGGTTTCTATACAGATGCCTTTAGGCTTTAAAGACTTTTTTGATTTTTATTTCAGTTTATTATCAAAATATGGAGGTTTAAAAGCCTTATACACACTTGCAGATAAAGCTTTAAATAACACACAAAGTTGTTTTAAAGAAAATGCGTTCGATTTCACTAATGGATAGTTGGAAATCTTCAAAAAATTTCCAATGTTTACAGCAGAAATAAATTCGTTTTTTATATCATAAATTTTGATTATCTGATAATACTTTTGGACACCTTGATTATATAGAAAATGCACTTACCTTTAATAAAATCTACTGCCATTTCCAAGCCATACGAGTCCTTGTCACAATCATCTAAAATATGAGCCCCCAATGTAATATTTGGCAATAGGTCCATTTCATTTATACGATCGATGGTATACAACATGGCTTCTAGGGCCTGTATACCACCCTGTGGCATAATGGGTCCACAAGTTATACTATCTTCTCGCGAATGCACCATCATAAGACCACCCAATATAACATCGCCCTCAACCACAGCCTCGCGCTTGACAGGCCAATGTCTCTGTATAGGAGGAACATAAATGAAACGTTGCGTTTGATAGTCTTGTTCGGTTTCAGGCAACGAGCGAAATTTTTTCGAGCCCACCGAATGCAATAGATTATGGCTGGCTATAATATGAGAGGTGGCACGACCGCGATGTCTGCCCGAACGGGGAGAAGCAGCAAAATAATCTCCCGTTTGAGTCAAATGCGGATGGCTCTGATGCTGATACAAATGTGTGGGATAGGAATATTTGTTGTCGGTATCAAAAAAGAAGTCATCAGCAAAGTTGTATTGTGTGGTGGCTGTATCATCATCTGGCAATAATTCACCTTCATAATAGTTGCTGCTGTACATGGTTGTTGCCTGCCCACTGTGTTGCACGCTTGATGGTGTTGTTATTCTATATTCATTTTGATTTAGGTTTTGATTTGGATTTTCATTTTCTTTTTTATGGTGCCACAGCATTTCAAAATCATCATCATTTTGATAATTAAAATCCTGTGGCAGTATTGGCAGAATATCATCCACATCTCTATCACTTCCATAACTCAAGGGAATTATTTCTGTTTTTCTATGACCCACAAATGATTTCTCTTGTATTTCCGGTGTTATAGATAATTGTTTATGTTCATTCGAAGAAGATGAGGGATTTTGTTTAATTTGTGATTTTTTATAATGACTTCGGTGATGTGTCTGCTGCTGTTGCTGCTCCATTTTTAGAACATGATGTTTGACATGATGCTGTTTGTGCTGTTCAAAAGGATATTTGTTATAATGTGTGTAAAAATGTCGATGTCTGCGATGATGATGAAGACCACGTTGTTTAGTTTCATGCTGCTGCTGTCGTTGTTGCTTTTGGTGATAATAATTATGTTTATTGTATTGAAGTTTGTTTAAAGATATCTGTTTTTCTTGGTGATTACTTTGATATTTAGAGGCCTGAGGTGCTTTATTATTATCTTTTCTATCATCATCTTTAATGGCATCAGTTGTATTGTTCCATGAATTATAGAGATTTGCCATATGTTTCAAGTTTGGGTTGCTCATGGTGGCACTGGCAACGGAAGTTGCTTCTATATCGCCTACCACATCTACTGGTCTTATGTTTGTGTTATTACCAAAACTGCCCTGATTATATTGAAATTCATCTTCCGGTTGGCTGATTTCAGAATTGATTTCCTCTATTAATATAATGGCTAAAAAAATAGTTAATTTTTTCACTGATAAGCCTTTAGCACACCCCATATTTTTGTTGATATTTTTTTTTTGAGGCCTTAAGATATGCTAAAGAAGAAAAGAGCTAATTTTGCTTAGTTTCTTTTTAGCCAAAATTTCTTAGACTAGCGCCAGAGTTTATGCTTTTGTTTGTTTTGTTATTAGCTTTACAATCCGATATGTTTCCATTACAAAGTTTTAGTTTGTATTTATGTGTAGATATGTAAGTTTATTTAAAGGTATGCCTTTGTTTATTTTATGGGTTGAGTCTGTTTTTCTTTCTTTTAAGGAATTTTGAAACCCGATATTATTTACATTGTTTCTTCGAGTATAAAAGGTGGTTGATGTTTTCTATCACACAATATTTTACTTAAATTCACTTTAAAAGTTATCTTTTTGTTGCCATCCTTTTTAAAAAAAAAACTTAGATATTTAAAAGAAAAATTGTATATAAAAACTACTATGTATTTACCCTTGACTCCTAAAAGTATGCTTTAAGTCTAAATAATTTGTTAAATAGCAGAAAATGCGTAGAATTTCATATTATTTTGCTTGGCTATTTTAAACTAAAGTTGTTTTTCTTATGTTTATTAAGACATTTTGTATAACATTCTTCCTAAGTTATATTTGTAATTAAAATTTTAATTGCAATGCTTTTATACAAATAGCAATTTTATAATTGACTGCAAGCCAAGTATGCTCTTCTTAGCTAGAAAAAAAATTCATTAAATTGTTAAAGGAACTTCTGATTTTAAGTAAAAAGGGGAATTTAATAAAGTTTATAATGATTTCTTTAAGAATAAAGACAATTTATATTTTTTTCCTCCTAAATGTATGCTTTAAATGTATAATTAATTGTATATTATACAAAGTGAGATGATATATTTACATAAAAAGTTAAATAAAGAGTTTTTTCACAAAAAGTTTATAACATAATTTCTACACATTGAATAGATTTGATGATAAAGAATATTATGTTTTAAACTCTTAAAAATGATGCCTTAAAGTATAACAAAAATATATGTTCAAGTAGCGAAAATAAAGAGAATTTTAAAAGAAAATTACTTATAAAACAAGGGACAGGGGGGTTAGCCTGGAGGGACGGAACGAGTTGCAGGGTGTCCAGGGCACTATGGCCCAGATTGAACGCGGGGGCAACCAGGGTTCTTAGAACACTTATAGGGTTCTTGACGGGTCATTGTCCTGTCAGGGCTTTTCGGGCAGATGGGACAACGCCATACCGGACTTCTACAGATTGTGCGATGATTCAGAGGAGCTGTAGACGATCGAGCATGTACTGTGCCATTGTCCCAGGATGCAGGGTCTCAGGCAGAAGTGGCTAGGAGATTGGTTTCACGACGAACTGGGCTGCATCGCTAGATGTAGTCTGGCTGATCTCTGGGGTTTGTCAGGGAAATAGTGCGGCTGTTTCTTTTGAGGGGACTGTAGAGAGGGAAATAGTTCTACGCGAAATCTTCTAACTTTCTATCTTTCTTGTTTCTATCCATCTCATACTTCTTTCCTTTACTGTCTTTTCTTTTTTCTTTTAATTGAAGGGATTCACAATGGACCATATTGGTCTCCGAATGGAAGTGTGCGCTTGGGCGCATAACCCTTTTTAACCTAACCTTACCTAACCTACCTATAAAACATTTTTGTCTTCTGCATTATCATGATGCAAATGTATCATGCTATATTATCATGTGTGAGGAGTGTGTTGTAAGCCAGCGTTGCCACTTTCTGAACCATTTTTTTTTTAAATTTATTATTTTCAAATAAATGGATAAGAACAGTTGTGATTTTTAGTTGAACTGTTAATTTTTCATTTTTGATATTTTTAGTTAGGCTAGAGTTCATCAGATTTAATTTTCATGAAATTTTATTAAAATTTATTGATAATTTTCTTGGCTGAGCTGGGGCTCGAACCTGGGTTGAATTCTTTTGAATTCTAACCTCTGATAATGGATAATTTTAAAACCCTTAACAATTACCCGTAATTTCTGAATGAAAAAAAATCAGGAATTTTTTTTTACCTTAACTAATCCCGCGAAGCTCTACGGTCACTAGCTCACTACCAACTAACCTGCCTGGGCACTCTTAACCCTCGGTCTTACACATGTTTTTATTTTCACATTCGTAACGCATAAGTCTAGCCAGACCCAACCAACTTTTGAATAAATAAAACCAATTTTTTTAACTAAATGTTATACTATACACATTTTTAATTTAAATAAAATATGAAATTCATCATATGAAATGATATGCAAACATATTCATATTATTTTTATTTATAATATACAAATTAATATATTTTGAGTAAATTTTTACGTCGCTAAACCGGATTACTTCAGTTTTAATCGCTTCGCCTTCAATCTTTACCATAGAAATAATCATGACAAATTTGTACATGTGGCTCTTCTTCATCGTCCTTAGAAGCAAACGATTCATTTGGTTTTATGACCAATTTAATTTCAATACCTTATTTTGAACACAGTCAGTTGTGAAGGTTTAATTTCATAACCTTCCTCAGCAGCTTAATTATGTTCTAAGTTATTAGCCTGTACTCTTCACATATAAAAATCAACTTCTGAACGTGAGTTACTCGTTGCTGTGCTTATTGTTTTTTTTTTCCAAATTAAGAACTAGATGGAGCAATAGTTTGTGTGTTTAATAAAATTAAATAAATAAAATATAATTAAACAAAACATAATTAAAAACAGCAAGAAAGAAAGTTAAAATTATGGCATCTTCTGTCCAAAATATATATGGGTTTGGCCAGACCACATGTGTTACGAATGTGATGTGTGCAGTAAAATATTGAATAAGTTTCCTTATATATATATGGTATTGAAACAGTGCTGTTCGACGTTAGCTCGTCCATTGGCCAACCTTTTCAGCTCTTCGTACCGTGCGGGAATCTTTCCCTCTTGCTGGAAGGTGGCCAATGTTCAGCCAATCCCCAAGAAGGGTGAGGCTACTAACCCTGATAATTACCGCCCAATCGCAATTTGCTCTTCGCTCTCGAAGGTGATGGAGAGCATGGTTAATTACCATCTTGTGAAATATCTGGAGACAAATTCACTTCTCAGTGACAGACAGTATGGTTTTCGTGGTAGCCGATCTACAGGAGACCTGTTAGCGTTTCTTTCAGAACGTTGGAGTCGGTCCATTCACCGCTTTGGTGAATGCAAAGTGGTTGCTCTGGATATTTCCAAGGCGTTTCATCGGGTGTGGCATGGTGCGCTTGTGTCAAAGCTTATTGCTTTTGGTGTCGGTAATGATTTCTCTCGATTTATATCGAGTTTCCTCAGTGATCGCACTATACGTGTTGTTATAGATGGGATTGCATCAAACGAGTTTCAGGTAAATTCAGGGGTACCGCAAGGTTCTGTCCTTTCTCCTACGCTATTTCTTATATTTCTTAATGACCTTCTTGGTCATACTTCAAATCCTATCTACTCTTTTGCAGATGACAGCAACATTTGTCATTCACATTCCTTCGATCATAGGCCAAGCCTTGTTGAGATTGGGGGCAAAAGGCAAAATATGAATGACACTCTTAATCAGGACCTAGCTGCAATCTCTGAGTGGGGTCAAGCGAATAGGGTCGAATTTAATGCACGCAAGACCCAATGTTGTATGTTGACCCACAGACGGGCCGTGGGACCAACTATGTCATCTTTATTAATGGGTGGCATTGATATTAAGGAATCGGATACTCTTGATGTTCTGGGCATGAGAATACAGTGCGATGTCCGCTGGAATAAACACGTTTTTAAAGTGTCGAAAGAGGCATTCAAGTGTTTAGGTTTTTTGAAACGGTGCAAGACTTACTTCACTTCCTCCGATCTCCTTACTATCTATACCACCTATATCCGACCGAAGATGGAATACAACTCCCATATATGGGCAGGGGCTTCAAAGTCTATTTTGAACCTTCTGGACCGTGTACAAAGGAGGGCGGTGAAGCTCATCAATGACAGTAGGGTATCCAACTCTATTGACTCATTGGGGCATCGTCGGAATGTGGGTTGTGTGACACTTTTCTATCGATATTACCATGGGAGGTGTTCCACTGAGATAAGTGAACTTATTCTACCCGCCCGAGTATTTCTTCGTAATACTCGCTCATCCAGTGGATCACATCCGTTTGTAGTCGATTGTCCTGTGTTTCGCACAACGCATTATAGAGAAGGTTCGTTTTTCAGTCGAACTATCCGTGTGTAGAATAAACTTCCCGCAGTGGTCTTTCCCGGTACTTATAATTTATTAAGATTCAAGTCAAATGTCCACAAACACTATTCCCTCTTTCCTCCTTCCCAAACCTTATTTTCCCGATCAACACAATGCACTGCATATATAGGGGGCATCCCCTGAGTGTTGGTTTATCGTTAAAAAAAAAAAAAATATGTCCTTTCCAGGATATGTTTTTTCAGCTTTTTTTAGAAAACTAAGTTCTAGAAATTTCAAGTCTCTACCTGAGTTTTAAATATACTAAAATTACATTTAAAATCGACTCATGAGTAAGACGAAGGGTTAAAAAAAACAACTTCTTCGGTAATTCTGAAACTTATAATCTTAAATGCTAAAAAAAAGATTATTAAGCTAATGAACGTTTACGATAAACAACAATACATTCCAAAAAGAAAAATTCAGTGAGGGTTTCTTATGGCGACTGCATGAAATCATGCATAGGCGGTCAGCGATCAAAATAAACTTCATCTTTACATCAAAATCTGTTCAATATTATTTTATGGTTCATACCTGACAGGGTTTTTGAGATTTGTATTTAGTTTAAACTAAGGTTAACGTAGTCTTAAGCTCAAATTTTTTTTTGGCGAAATGTGATGTGAGAATATGGGGGTTATTCATAAAAAATATTTTTGATTAATAAAAGGTTTATTAAACAAATTTTCATAGAAAATTCGATTCATAAGCCTGTGATAAACTTGAAATATTTTTTATGAATGTGGCCTTATAATTTTAAGCAAAACTAAGCTGTTGGCACAAATCTTTTTTAAGATTAACTAAACCTAATTTACCTGTAATCTCGAAAACGCAGCTTTAAATAAATATCATTTGATTGGAATGCAAAATGATTTTGTATTCTTTTGTTATCTCTATACCAATGTACGCGTGCATAGGAACAAAAATGCTGCTTGTGTGACGTCGGCACATGTACACTATAAACTTATTTGTGTGGTCTGTGACAATGTACGTTTGGCTGTTGCTTTGTTGTTATTTCGTCAACACAAGCATAAATGTGATAGTATGTGTGTGCCCTTTACTGCTCTATACTAAAGAACAAAGGATTACTTCTGGATTTTCCGAATAAGTGTAAATGCAGGGTGCAACAAGGTATCTTCGCGCACAAATGAAAAGTGGCTATTAGAGGACTCAGAGCTGAAGCGAACCTCGTCAAAAAACCAAAATATCATTAACTTAAAATATCTGCACGCCTGTCTGGACGTTAAGCATATGATAACAAAAAAAAAAAAATGTAAGGCTAGAGGCCTTTAAGTACTAACAAACATAATCTCTAAGATCAGGCATGTTTCTTGTTAGCCAGATACAAGACATAATTTTGACTTTAGGATTGAGCCAAATGAAAGTGGTACAAATTGGAGTCCAAAAAAGCAAAATTGCTCGATAAAACCCCAGAATATGTTTCCCTTCACTGTTGTAGAACCGTTTTTAACTTAAAAAAAAATATTTTTTTTACAAGGTTGTTTTTTTCGTTTATTATTTTAAAGGCAATTTAATTATAAACAAAAATCATTTCAATAGAAAATCCGTTTTATAAATCCATTTATTTTTCAATTAAACTTTAAATCAAAAATAAAATCAGTTTTAATTAAAAAATTAATCGATGTAATTAAATGTTTACTTAAATCAACAGTAGGGTACTGCAGCAGATGTTATGAATATCAAAAAAATATTTAATTGATACTTTTAATTTGTTTATTGATTTAAATTTAATAAATTTTTTTTTAATTAATATTACAAACTTTTTTTAATTGATATCAATTTGTATTTTTTCTGTGTATGTTTGGAATCTATGGAGTCCAAAAAATGCAAAATTGCTCGATTAAAACCCCAGCATATGTTTCCCTTCACTTTTATAGCACCGTTTTCTACCTTAATTAATCTATCATTTTTATAAAGTTGCTAATCGTTTTCAAATGTTTTTAGTCATAAGCCAAAGTCATTTTTACATGATTTTGTTAAAATAATGATATCAATTCGTAAAATTAACATCTTTCATGATGTTTTTTAATTTTGCTCATTCTTCTTTGAAGAAGTTTTGTTTTTTGCTGTATTTAATCATTATGTAGTTAACGAGATTTCATTATTTTAACATTTTATATTAAATGATAAGCAATTCTTTACTTCAGCTTACATTCTGGGTTTTTGCTTTTAACAAGAAATTCTTTTATGCAGAGAATTTTATTTATACTTTCACCAAATAAGTGGAGAGGAAATGCAGGCAAACGGAAAAAGTAACAGCTGGGTATCGGTGAAAAGTAGAAAGACACATTAACTAATAATGTGGCTTTAACTCAGTGTTGATTAGTTTTAAGGATAACAAATGCGGCCTTTAACATAATGCTACTGTTGTTCCCAGCCGCTGATGAGGACGATGATGTGGAAAATAATGATAATAAAGACTTTGTTTTCTTTTCTCTGTTAACGTTCTCATTTTAAATAACAAAAGGCACAAGGACATACCCACAAGCATGTTCATCAGGATGTTTTTTAAGTTGGCAGAAAAAAAAATCTAGAAACCAAACAAAAGCAGCAGAAGAAAAATTGCATTAAATAAGAAACGTGTTTGCCATACTTGATAACCTTTATTTGGTATTTGGCTCTTAACAAACTTGGCCCAAAAATAAAAAAGGAATAAGTGTATGAATAAACCAAAAATTAAAGATTAAAAAAAGAAAAACTCGTCCTTTGAAGAAAAACTTAAAAAACAATGTATTTTTGTTTTTTTTTTTTTTAACAAAACTTTTAGTTACACTGAACCAAATCTTGTAGATGGTATAAACAAAAACCAAATTCGTTAAGTCAACAATATTATCAAGCAAATGCAGACATGTTTTGAATAACCGAACTTTAAATAATTCCACAATTAGAATAAAGTTTTTCAAATTCGTTAAATCAAGGAAAAAATTTGGTAAATTTAGTTTCACAGAATAAAAAAAATTCAACAAAATATTTATTTTTTTAACTTGTTATAAACAAGAACATAGTTCTT
This sequence comes from Pollenia angustigena, assembly GCA_930367215.1. Lineage (NCBI taxonomy): Eukaryota > Metazoa > Arthropoda > Insecta > Diptera > Polleniidae > Pollenia > Pollenia angustigena. Next base: position 12,777,783 of record OV884060.1, on the reverse strand, counting down.
CTCAATATACCATAATTTTTGTTTTAGTCAAATAAAAGCGTTAGTTAAAAAGTTTATTTTTGTAAAAACTAATTTTTGTGTAACAGAAAAGAGTCGGAAAAAAGTCTCAGACTCACTGTTTAGTTTAGTGTTGGTGTTTTGCCTAAGCTTTGATATCGTTGCAAATAAGACTTGAGTGCTTGTAATTCTCATTTCCTTTATAGTTTTATTTGTATAATATTTTTAAAGTCTTTGGAAAAGCTTGTATGTAATTTAAATAAGCACTTGCTTTAAAAAACATACATTGCATGCAGTTTGGCAACATTTTCAAAAATATTCATACTTGCCGACAGCAAATGTTATCTCTAGTGCAAGTAACATAGAAGCTACATATGTGTGGAAAACCACACACGAGGGTAACTTATGTAAGTTTTTAAGTATTTTGTTAATTAAAAAATGATTTTTTAATTAAAAACTCTGATTTAAGTATTAAATTTATATTGCTAACAAAGTCAAGAAGGTTCTTACGTGCATCTCAACAATTTTTTTGTTTATAGTGTAAAAATGGGTCCTTTTGTGTGGTTTTTTCACACAAGGGTTTTTTGTTTTAGTGTACCAGTGTTAGACGTTTCATGACCAAAATATACACCAAACAAAACTTTCTCTTTGTATTTATTTATTCCTTTTCATTGTAATAATTTCATTTCGGTTTATTTCATTAGGACGAAAGTAACTTAAACTTTTTTTATTCGGTTTATGGAAACTTAAAATAATGCTGTTTTCAAGCAGTTAAGATAAAGCAAAAACAAATTAAGAACAAAAACAACGAAAAACGTCTGAACTTCTTTTTTTAACTGGCGGCTGGATTAAATTAAGTTTTAGGGGGAAAAAAAGAAAGGGTGTAGTAGATTTACTTAACTTTAAATATCTTTTTTTATGGTTTTGTTATTAAAAGTACTTTTAAGTAATGAAATTTGCAATTAAGGAACCTTAAACTTAACAAAATGCACTTTGTACGACGACAAACTTTTAAAGCAGATCTAAATCGAAGGTAATTGGCTTTGAAAGTCCAGCCAAAACACGAACAACTAAAAAAAAACTAAATCTTAGATTTTATACTGAGAAATAATTTTAAGTCTTCGTTAAAAGCTTCTAACAAAGTAGATTTTAGTCAAGGGCATGTGTAAAGCAGATAAAGGATTTGCTTTAAAGAGATAATAGCAAAGCAACTGAGAAATAGCATTAAAGAACAAGCTAATGCTTTTGGCGAGGGAGCGCAAGAGGGAGTATAAGAGTTTTATAGTGTATATGTGTCGGCGTTGCAATTTTATTTCCCAAGAGCACCGATACTTTGAAAATGTCTTTGTCATTGGTAAATTCCCCTTTTAAACCCTGCACCGAAGGTAAAAGAGTATATGGGCATTTCCACAGAAGAGTCTACTTTTTGTAACTTAACGCCAGCAAGCAATTAAAAAAGTTTTATATGTATTATTGGCCTTTTTATAGTTTGGCGTAAAGCGCAATTAGCACTACATTTAGTAAAACAAATGGGAGATATTTGACAATATGGCCCTAAAATATAAACTTATTTGCTTGCTGGCGCTTCGTTACAAAAATTACACTTTTTTGTGAAAATGCCCATATATAATTTTGTCATTCCGTTTGTCACTTCTACAATATTGATTTTATAACCTTAAAAGCAATTATATTCAGGATTCCTACAAGAAGAAAAGTTCATATCACGATGTCCATCTGTCCATCCGTCTATCCGTTAAAATAGATTTTTCGAAGACTTCAGATATGATGGGGACCAGCTGTTTATATATTTATGTCAAATTTGAAATATTGAAATGATCGATCCCCAAATAGCTAAGACAGGAGCAAAAAAACTCTATTGTCTTTAATTATACGCATTAACCCATTTTTATTGTTTTATTATGTATATCTGGAGAATGACAAAAGCCAATATTTTCGAATTAGCATCTTGGCTACCAATATAAAACATCCGACCAAATGTGGGAATGCTCGAATAAGTGGCGTGGCACTTCACATACAAAGACTTTATAAACTCTTTTATATCTGGAAAATGGCAAGAGCCAAAGCTTCCAATTTAGATACAAGCACCTTTGTTATCAGTAGAAAGCATCCAACAAATTGTGGGCGGGAGTGGAGAACGGTAAGAGAGAATTTGTTCAAATTTTGTTCACATAGGTGAGTTATTCATACAGCCTCTTTAAACATTTTTAAAAAATAGGCGGGATTGGAGAAGTGGATGTGGCATCTCCCATACAAAAAATATATAGATTCCCGTATAACTGGAGAACGGCAAAAGCCAATGTTTTTAAATTAAGTACAAGGATATTTGTCATCAATCCACATAACCCTACAAAATGTGGGTCGGATTGAAGAAGTGGGCATGGCAGAAAATACATTTCTTTATAACTACAAAGCGGTAGGTGAAACATTTTCTAATTTTGTTACCCATAGCTGTGTTGTCAAAACACAAAATCCCTAAAAAAAAAATGTGAGTATTGTTAGATAAGTGGGCGTGGAATCTACCATACACATAAAAAATAGATCCGTATTAGAAAGAGGTGCAAAACTTAGTAAAAATAGCTTCGATAATAATTCCAGACATTCGAAAAAAGTGGCTAGGCTTGGAGTGGGCGGGCTTGAGTCAAATCAGTGCATATATATTTATTCATATAACTTTCGGCTCTTATCCCATCATGGTGGAGGGTATAAACAATTCGACATGGCCGAATAAAGTACCTTTATTTGTTTTTTTTTGTAATTCTTTTTGATAATCTGTGTTAGTTGGTGAGTGAGTAGGGCGGTGAAAATCCAAAGTCAGTACTTAACCCTTTTATTGGCAGTCTTACCAAGTTCTCACATTTTTTTATTCCATTTTTTACGCCATTATCCTTTAGTATCATTAGTAACATGCGTAAGATTAATGCAGGTTTAAAGTAAAGTATAACTGGGCTTTATTATTATGAAGGACGATTTTAATGGGAAAAAAGAGTTTTATAAGGATTAAAATGTGAATGGTGACAAGTGATTGATTGAGATGTTTGGAACTCAAAAGGCGGACAAAAACGCCAGTCGATGTAATTTTACATTTAAAATAACCGTAGGATAGACATAGAAAATAAGAAGGGTAGAATTTAAATACTCTTAAGTATTTTATTTGAATTTTATTCGTAGGAAAGTACAATTAGAATTTTAAATAACTTAGAGGTCCTGCTGCAACCAGAAAGTTCCCACTTTAAGCCAATATTGAAATACAAAATTTTTATAAATTTTTAATTGATGTCACCTAAAAAATTTTAATAAGTGTTTCAACAATAAAGTGTTACATCAAAAATCGTCCTTTTTAACTGTATCCACAAAAATTAAAAATTTTTGTGACAAGTTCTCCACAATTTTTTTTGTGAAGTATTTTACATGAAAAATGACAAGTAAAAGTGCTTTATTCGGCTAAGCCGAATCTCATATACCCTTCACCGTGGCTCGCTGAGAAGAAAAAGTTAAACAAACAAAATTAAGAATTTACAAAACCCATTTCTCATTTTAAACGACGAATCATTGTATGTATGTAAATATTAGGGTATTATTATTAACGGTTAACTGATTAATTACTACCCGATTAACTGATCGGTTAATTTAAAATTGGCTTTTTTCGATTAACGATTAAACCGGCTAATTTCAGTCGATTAACCGATGGTACAAAATTTTCATTTTTTTGTAGTATTAAACTATAGTTCTGTGTGTTTTTAATTATGTGTGAGTTCCAAAACGTCAGTTTGAAAGCAACTCGCTTTTTTAAATGCATTCTACAATGAAATCATGTAGAATTTTGCAATGTTATCTGTACTAAAGTTCACCAAAAAAGTTGTGTTTAGAAATATTTTTTCATACAAATAGTTCGTTCAAGAAATGCATTCTTAAAATACAGTACAAAAACAGAAATTACGGAATTCGGAAATTAACTTTTTTGCAGAATGTTGGGTGCTGAGCTTTGCCAGGATGAGTTAGATGATGACCTGCCAACAAAAGAAACTCTCGATATTAACACAACAACAGAATTAACCGAAAAATTAGAAGTGTTAAAAATTATATAAAAAAAAAATAAAACAAGACTCTAATGGCATAATGGAATATCGGTTAACCGATCAATAACAAAATTAACGGATTAAACCAAAACCTCGATTAATTAATCGAGCGACTAACAGATTAAAGCAAAAGCCCGATTAAATGAATACCCTAGTGGGTATGTATGTATTAATGGTGAAGGAGCAAAAATTCAAGAATATATACTTAACATAACAAAAAATTACTTATTTAGGTTGGTTTTGTTTTTTGATTGTTGTTTTTCGTTTTGAAAATGGAAGCTTCAAAACACAAAACAACAATCACAAAACAAGACAAAACCAACCTACAAAAGTAATTTTTCACATATTTACAAAACCAAAATCATATAAGAAGGATTTATGGGTAAAAATTAGAGATTTATGGGTAAAAATGAAAGGCAGTATTGGTTTTTTTGCTTATATCTAAGCCATTTGTGAACGGATCTGGCTGGTTTTTAATAGTGCCCAATTACAGACTCTATGCAATACAGATATATCTAGTCCTCATCATATCTGAGGTCTTTGGATTAGCCATTTCAACATACACACACACAAAGACAAACCAACAGACAGACATCGTTAAATCAACTCCGATACTCATATGGATCCACAATATATATAAACTTTTTAGACAAATTTATTCGAAAAAACGAATTTTCCATCTATGGTGGGTATTTAAAATTATCAAAAATTTACCTTTTAGGCAAATGTTCGAAAATTGTTTAGGGTTTCTTTTATAACACCTACAAAAAATATTAAAAATTCACTTAATCATTTTCTTTAGCTTTACTTTTCTTTACACCTCCCATTTTAACCACAATCGTAAATCTCTCCTAAAAGTATGCCCTCATCTTCGTTTAAATAATTTGAATTTAATTCGTTTCAACATACAAAAACATTTTATTTATTGCTCTTTTTATTTAACCTGAATTAACACTTAATATTTTTTTCTTCTTATGTATGCACACACACACACCCATACAATCTTAAACATACATTCGCACACCAACAAGCACCCACTTCACACATCGTAATAGTTATAAAAAAAAAAATAAAAATTTTATTGCTTCACATGTAGCGAAATGGATTTATGAGTGAATTTTACTATATTTCTTTATTGCAATTTATGGCCCTCGAGTGATTTCAGATTGATTTTGTGTTAATTTATATCAAAAATAAAATAATATGGAATATACATATTTACTGACACTTGCACAACTACTGCGTACTGTAAGAATCCAATATGTACTCATAAATACTCCATGGCATTTAAATAACATTGTTGTCGTCTTTTTAGCACAAATATTTATTTTGTGGTAGAAAAATTTCGCAAAAAAGAAATCAACTTAAATTATTTACATTTGATCGGTTACAGCAGAGGGCGACCGTTAGCAAAATATCGAAAATAAAATGTTAAATAGTGAGGATAATCTCAGATAGAAATTAAAAAGTGCTGCATAGTTTTTGGGGCCTAATATACATAAGAGAATAGTAAATAGGCTTGGCAAAAGCAACTATTTTGTTATATCAGCAGCCGTATTCCGTAATTCGCTAAAGCTCAATATCTATCGCTAAAAATCTATAAAATTGATTCAGCAATTTGTGGCTACAAATGTAATTCAGTGACGTGCATTGCTTAATTTGGCAATGCAATACAAATTTAATTTGCCGCAATTTTAGCTTTTAAATTTTGTTTTCTCTAAGGAATTTTAGCGATCGAGATTTAACTTTAGCTAAGAGAATTACAGAATACGGCAGTTGTTCCGGGTTTAAGACATGAGACCAAATTTCTTTATTTGAAGAACATTTGTACACTCATAGAAAAATGCATCTTCATAGTGATGATGCCCTAAAATCAGAATGGAGACAAATGGCATCAATGAGGCAAAAGATGACATTAATCCAATGAAAAACGTCATGATGGTAAAATGTTGTCATATTTCATGCGTCATATATGCCATCGTTGCCACATTTTCTGTGTTATTAACGTTATTGTCAGGTTTAAAATAAAATAAGAAGCAAAATTCCCATATTCTATTTGTTTATATTATTTAGTTAAATACATACCCTCATATTCATAAAAAATATTATTGATTTATAAGAGGTATATAAAACAGATTTCCATTGGAAATTCGTTTAATAAACCTGCTATTAACCTGAAATATATTTTATGAATCAGGCCTACAAAGTCTTCAAAGTAGAATGATTACGAAAACCATCTCGAGCATGCTGCTGTTGTCTTATAGTTGAGAGTTCTTCTGTAAACAGAGGGCGGAGTACAACAAAAGTAAAACAAACATGTGTAACGGGTAAGTAAATAAAAATATTCTCTCAATTTGGCTTAAGTCAATCCCAATGACTCAATTTAATGACAGTTTGTCTTAATGAGTCCTTTCTTCGATGTTACTGAGTCATCGAACTGATGAAATTTTTTATTAAACTGACTGCAATTCGTAATTTCTGTGATGCCAACATGTCATCATCAGGGAAACCAAAAATATGCAATTGCATATTTTTGCTTGTGCGACCAATGACGGCAGAAACAATATATTTATCCGTTTTCGAGCTTTTTATGAATTTTGGCATCGATTTGTTAGTGCATATTTTTGCATATTTTACCGTTTGCATCATTATTTTGCATAATTTAGTTAAATGAGCCTTTTTGCAGCATTTTTTTTATGTTTTTAGCGCATATTTTGCAATTTTGAGGCATATTTTGATACATTTGAAAATTTTGATGATGCCCAAAAAAGTTTTCGGAGCAAATAAAAAAATTTTTTTTTGCGAAATTTTTATTTTCTCTTTTTAATTTGTATCTGTTGAACCAATGTGTTGCTTCAATTTTGCTATCTACATTTAATGTTTACTCGAAAATTGTAAGGCAAAAAAGGTCGTCATTAAAAGTTTATATATAAACAAAAATTAAGGAAAAATCAATTATGTACTTTTTTGGCGATGTGTGTAAACATAGAAATCTGGACGATTTAGAATCACTTTTTAAGGTGATCTTATGATAACCATCCGTCCATCTGGCTGATTGCCTGTCCATGCTAATTTTGATCTACATATATATAAATAAAGTAAATTTATTTTAATTGTACTAAAGACGAGTTCTATGTAAATGGTGAGAATCGGTCTATAATTTTACATATTCCCCATACAAATTTTTTTCCAAAGTAGACTCTTTGTGTCCGTAAGCCATCGAATTATGTTGGTATTTAGATAAAATTAAACGGAACTGTTATTTAAATGTTGAGTATTTTGCTTCAAGCAATTTTTAAATTTTTTTGGGCATATTTTAAGCAATTTTCAGGGCATATTTTCAAATTTTTTACTGCATATTTAATGCGCATAAAACGTGTTTTTAGAGCATATTTCTGGTTTCCCTGGTCATCACATTGATGACATAATTTCCCCTGAAGTTAGTGATGTTAAGGCTGATATCACAATGATTAAAAGTGTCATGGGGTAAGAAATGTAGACACTTGTCATAACTCCAATGTCAAAATACATCAGCGTTATGAGGCCTTTTCTATCAGTGTTGCCAGAATTTTTTTAAATACCTGCGAAGTCTGAAAAAATCCGTGTTTTAACGATTCAAAGTTTTTCGACCCTTAAACAGAATTAAAAGTTTGGATGCTTGATATACGATAATAAGATACATCTATTTTATAGAATTTTCGAGTATACAGAAAGGACATATGAGAAAAAGTAGCGACAATTTAAGGATAAAATTAAAGTTTTTAGGATTTTCTATGCACAACTACTTTACAGAATGAAAAACCTATATTAGGCGATTTTTTCCTACATCTGCCAACATTCCTGTTAGATATGTTGCATTTTTCTTTTATTCCAAAAGCCCTTAAAATATGCTTTATTACTTTGATTTTTTTTTTCATTTATATTCCAGTGAACCTCCTTAATTTTAACAACCATTGTAAAATATGAATACATTACTGCGGTCACCTCTCAAGTGATTTTTCAATGGCCACTGGACTTTTGCTGACTTTTGCATTAAAAATAATTTTCGTCATCGATTTATTAAAAATACAGATGAATACATAAATAAATCAAGTATTTTTTTTATGTCAATATGATTTTTAATAAAACTCTCAAGTACAACTTTATTTGTATTAATTTTTAAATATTAAATTTAATAAATATTTCAAGTTGCAGTTCACAGAAATGTAAATATTAAAATAAAAGCATTTAAAAATAACATTTATACATTGAAACTTATGTTGTTTGTTAAAATAAAGAGATTTTAATACAATTGATATACAATTTACAATTATAATTGTTTAAGTAACAAGAGAAAACAAATTTGCTGAAGAAAAAAAAAAAAAAAAAAAAAAAATACTTTTGAACATGAATTTGATTTTTTTTTTACTAAAATTTTACAACAATTTGTTGTAAACAAATGCTTAACAATAAATTTAATTTTCTTTCAAAGAAAGAGCAAGAAAAATTATAGCGAATATTTTTTTTTAACATTGAAGAGACATATCGAGCCCTAATAGCAAAAATGATGTAACTAACAAAAACAATATTTTACAGGAGAAGGTTTTTTTTTTAATATCTTTGCTTCAAGTCTAGGGTTTCGTTTAAAATTGCTTTTGCTCTTATTTCGTAACGGACTTCCCAGAGATATGAGATTTTTAGAGATGTGCAAATGATCAAAAATTATCGATTTTCATCAAAAAACAAAAATCTAAAAAGTTGTTGGTTACATCATTTTCGCTATTAGGGCTCGATATACTGTGTTGAGTCTTTAATGGCCCCCACAAAAACTAAGGGCGCAGCTACAGTATGTTTAAGTTGGCTTAAGCAATTGTGCGAATACATGTGATTTATATGCGTCGAACCATATTGAACTTAAGAAAACTTTTTGGCTAATTTTATGAAACTTGAACTTGCTTAAGCAAAGTGCATAACAGATCGCACTTTCCGAGCGGAATAAAATATTTTTTGATATTATTTTTGTTTTTTAAGTGCTTTTGAGAGGCTTTTTGTTAATTTTTGACTGTAGCTTAAGCAAGCTTATGCATATTATAGTTGGGTCTTAAGACAAATTTCAATTTACCATACAGAAACATCGTTTTCTCTTATAAACGTCTATAGGCTTTGAACGTTTTCCAGCTTATGAATAGCTGAAGAACTAATCATACCAATTTCGGAGTGCTAACGTAGGCTAGTTGGTAGCAAGCTAGTCTATCAGAGCCAAAGTTGCGGGTTCGATTCCCGCCAGAGACGAGACTCTGGTCCCCTGAAGACAAGCGTAGTAGTGTAAGTTCTTTCAGAGACTTACAAGAACCTACAATTCATTACTTTTGAATTTTTTTGACTGACGGGTGATTGTACTTCGTTTCAAAAACACTACTTCCCGACCGCACAAACCCTCTCTCGCACGTTTTAAGCGATAAAATATATCGGTTAAAGTCTGCGGCAAACAAATAATCTGCTTTTGCTGTACCTTCTTTAAAATTAAAGAAGTAAAACAAAACTTTCCACACACAAATTATGCTTCTTTGGCAGAAGATCAAAAATTTTCTAGGCAAAAAAAAAAGTTTGTTTTGCACACGATTAAGTTTAAATACAAGAATAACTCTAAAATCGTTAACCTCCAAAATGCCACAATAGTTATTAATGACGGTGGGGTGTCACAAAGCCATAGGACATAAAGCCATAATGGCTTTATGTCTCAATCCAAACGGACATAAAGCCATAATTTTGATATGGCCTTAAGTCTCATATCAATTTTAGTGGAATTGGACATAAAGCCATTACGGTGTTATGTCCCATTTGATGTGTTGCGTTACAAATGCTTATATGGTATAACAAAGACCTGCTTCACTAACTAAAGATTCGCTGTATAGACGGCCTTCGGCCGGGCGCAAGGATTTTCTCCTCCATAGAATAACAAACACCGGCTTCGCTTACTAAAGCTTCTCTGTATAGCCGGCCTTTTGGCGGACGCAAGAATTTTCTCCTTTATGGTATAACAAGTACCGATTTCGCTAAGTAGAGCTTCTAAAATCTGTCTTGTTTCCCAACGAAGGCCGTTTGCGCAGAGAAGCTTTAGTTAGCGAAGCAGGTGTTTGTTATACCTTAGAGGAGAAAATCCTTGCGCCCGGCCGAAGGCCGTCTATGCAGAGAAGCTTTAGTTAGCGTCTTTGTTATACCATAGAGGAGAAAATCATTACGTCCGGCCGAAGGCCGGCAATGCAGAGAAGCTCTAGTTAGCGTAGCTTTTTCGGGTTTTTTCCATAAATGAACGACGTCCCAAAATTTAGGGGCTTACTTCATTTTGGGTTTGGGGAGTTAATTCATTGGGGACTTAGTTCATACCGCCATTTTTGACATTAAACAGGGCGACATGAAACAACAAAGCATTTTCTACATGAAATAGGGGGAAATACAATCATTATCAAAAATATGGCTTTATGTCTCATTTTACGGAAAAAATTTATGGCGTTAAGTCCCATTATATTGAGACTTAATGGCATATGCCCTTATGTCTCAATGGAATGGGACTTGACGCCATATGGCTTTATGTCCTATGGCTTTGTGACACCCCACCATTAATGACCTATAAAAACCTTTAAGCCATCTACGGGGAATACCTTATTTTTAGTTTTGCAACCAAAATAGAATTTTTATAATTTTTCTATTAAAAATAATTAATTTAAATTTCTTAGTAATTAAAATTATTATAATTCTAGCAAATTTTATTTTTATTTTTAAATAATTAAATTCATTGTAGAATCAAAAATTCTTCTCTTCCAATTTCAAATGTTACAAAATGTCTTATTGAATATAAAAACAAACTTGTGTCTGCAGTTTTTCGCATCACTAAGTTTCATTTTCAACATACAAAACTATTAAAGTTTTTGAATGAAAAACCAGGTTTTTATATTTTAGAGATATTAAAAACTAATTCCTTAGAGTATTCAAAATTATTTATTTTTTGTTTTTTTTTTTTTTTTGATAAAAATGACACATTTCTAGTTTTATTTCAAAAGAAAAGTCTTTCGAGTGGCAACCTGCTGCAGCTACACAAACACACACACACACACACATACACACAAATGTCCCAGCTAGCATTTTGCTGATTATTTTTTGTAAAAATCACCCAAATGATTCTTTTCAGATTAGTTTTGATTGATTTGATTTATCACCTGAGTGATTAAAAAATGATTTTTAAATATTTTGAATTTTAGTTTTTGCCAAATGAAAAAATATGAAAACAGAAACTTTCATGTCAGCCAAAAAAATAAAAAGGTTGGCTTTAAAAGAAGCCCAAAAATTATTGACAATTTATAAACTTAAATATGAGTGCAAATTGTTTCTTATCATCTTTGCGAAAAACTAATTTCTTTTGTTTGGTTCAAAAGCCATAATGGTGATGTTTTTGGAGAAAAATTAAAAAAAAAATTATATGAAATACATACATATGTAATCAAAAACAAGTAAGAAAGTATAGTCGGCCAAGCCCGATCATTTGATACCCTACACCACAGTATTAAAAACACATCATGCTTATGTGTCCATGTAAATGAGGATTTATCTATGTTTATAAACTTCATGAAAATCGGTTTGAAAGTTTGGGAGAGGCAGTAATTGCCCCCTGCCTCCCCTTGTGGTCCTGTTTTTTAAAAACTGCATAGCTAATGTGTCCCTATAGATATGGATCTATCTATGTTTTAAATTTCATTAAAATCGGTTTGAGAGGCAGAAATTGCCCCTATCTCCCCTCGTGGTCCGATTTTTTTAAAAATGTGTACATTTAGTGTCCATATAGATATGGTTCTATGTATGTTTTAATTTTCATTTAAATCGGTTTGATAGTTTCTGCGAGGAAGAAATTTCCTCCTATCTTCCCTCGTGGTCCTACGATTCGGCCCATTTTCCATAGGCTTGGTCCTACTGCCAATTAGAAGCTATGACCCAAATTTTATCAAATTATCTCTAAAATTGCGCACAAGGTTACATGGACAGCCGGCCGGCCTGCCAGCCAGCCGGACGGACATCGTTAGTTCGACTCAGAAAGTGATTCTGAGTAGATCGGTATACTTTAAGGTGGGTCTAGGACCACTATTTTAAGGCGTTACACACATCAGCACAAATGCATAATACCCTCTCCACTATTGTGGTGTGGGTATAATAATATAATTTACGATTAAAAATTCAAGCAAAAACGATTCAATAATGATTAGAAAAACTAACATTAAAATGGTCAAAAAGGTATCAGAAAATTGTACCACAAAAGATTCTTTCAGGTGATTCATCGGTAGGGTACCATTTTCTTACGACGCCGTGCATTAAAGCCATAGGAAATAAAGCCATATGACCTTATTTCTCAATGAATTGAGAAATAACGCCATATGGATTTATTTCCATGTAAGGAGTGAAATAAAGCCATGAATGGCCTTATTTCCCATTTAAATTTTTTTCTTTTTATGTATTTGCAATTTATTTAAAAATTGTTTTGTTGGATTTTCTCTTGGTGTTTATATAAAAAATATAAGGAAAACACTTTTGGACGCAAGGATTTTCTCCTCTATGGTATAACAAAGACCGGCTTCGCTAACTAAAGCTTCTCTGCATAGACGGCCTTCGGCCGGGCGCAAGCATTTTCTACTCTATGGTATAACAAAGGCCGGCTTCGCTAACTAAAGCTTTTCTGCATAGCCGGCCTTCGGCCGGGCGCAAGGATTGTCTCCTCTATGGTATAACAGAGACCGGCTTTTCTAACAAAAGCTTCTCTGCATAGCAGGCCTTCGGCCGGGAGCAAGGATTTTCTCCTCTATGGTATAACAAACACCGGCTTCGCTAACTAAAGCTTCTCTGCGTATTCGGCCTTCATTCGAAAACAAGGCAGATTTTAGAAGCGTATGTCCCGGGCCTGCCGTACGCGACGCATGCGCTGCGATCGCCCGCCGGACGCGCTCCCCCCTTCCACCTACCGTACCATATTTTTTTCAACACTTGACAATGGCAACTCATTCTTTTGCCAATTTGTAACCATAACAATTACACTGTTATGGCGTTATTTCCACTTTGGTTGCTAAACGATTATGGTGTTATTGCACTTGGACGGTGGTAATAAAGCCATATGGCTTTATTTCCTATGGCTTTATTGCCTTTTCTTACAACGAGAGTATCATTTATGATTGAAAAAGGAGCTCATATACGGGTATTTTGCACTTGAAGCTGATTCCTTAATGATTAGATTATGATACAAAATGCTAGCTGGGATTGTATGTGTAAATGTGTTTATATGAGTTATGAGATTATAATCATTATCATTATAAACATATATGTGTGAATTCATGTGTGTTTTAACATTTTGTTTGTGTTAGTATACCTGTCAAAATTTTTAACATTTAACAAGGATTGGTTTATTTTTCTTTTGTTTAATATAATCTCAAGATATAAATATTTAATCTACTTTTGTGTGAAAATAATTTATAAAGTGTTTGCACACAAGTACACACATGTAAATATTGCTAGAAATTACTTCGTATAGTTTCTTTGCCTTCAAGAAGTTTTCAAGTGACAAAATACGAAGGAAATTATTCAAGATAGAATGATATTTACCTAAAGTTTATTGTAACTGACAGTTATTTAAACAAATACACATTCACCTTATTAAAAAAACATAATAAGAGAGAGTTATTTTTAAAGGAGTGATGGGAATAGAATTCAAAACTTTTTATCCTAAGTTTTTTTTAAGCTCCTTTTTCTTAAGGTACGCTATTTTTTAGCAAAAAGTTAAAATGCTATATGAAAATATACTTTTAATAAGAAGTTTTCTATTGACACTACAACAAAAATTTAAAGTTGCTTTTAATCACCAAATTCGTAGAATCTAGCAAACAATTAATTGATTTTGCTTCTATCTAAAAAAATATTGTATTAATTACTTACAACTGTAAAAATTCCAAATTGTGATTTTTTTAATAAATGATGCAAATTTACAAGAATTGAACTAAAAAAATTGTTCGCAGCAAATGATTTTATGACAACTGGTTCATCAAAAAATCTTAATTGTTAGCAATGGTTCAAAAGAAACTTGTTTATTAACAATGTTTCAAGCAAAAACATGACTAACAAAAATTTTCTAACGAAAACTTGTTTTGCAAAATGCATTAAGCAACAAAATTTATATCATTAATGTTTTTTTTTACCAAAAAATTTGTTTAGTGAAAACATTTATAACGAAAACTTGTTAAGTAATAAAAGAAACTTGTGTTTCAAGAAACTTTCTCAAAAACTTGTTTATCAACAAATTTTCAAACGAAATTTTATTTATTAGCAAATTTGCTAACAAACACTTGTTTATTAAAAAATTTTCTAGCAAAAGAGTGATCTTTTTAGGGTGACCTTTTTTTATAACTTACGATAAAAAATAAGGTTTTCAGGGGAGCGCCGAAATTGGAAAATGTAAAACGCAAGAATTTTAAATGTCGTTTTTAATAAGATTTTTGTTATAAAAGAATTTAATGACAAATATTATACAAATATTTCCCAATTAAACAAAAATTATTAAAACAAGATTAAATGTGTATTACAAACAACTTCTTGGGGTGGAAATGTCATTTCAGGGTATGCAGACACTGAAGGCCAATTCCACTCAATTCCTACTCTCACTTCCGCGTGGTGCATCCTAGAAACCCAAGCAACCTAATTGAAGATGTGGTATCCAACCCGCATGGGACATTAGCTCGGGGCTGAAGAGAGAGGGAGTTTCAACTGGGCAATTTTGTCATACACGATCTAATGGCCTGTTGGAATAAAGAATACTAATCCACGGGTATTCTTTTAGGAATGGTAGCGGAAGAATAAATTTTGAATCAACGGTAGCATCCAAAGCCCAAGTCAGGGAGGGCTACGTGGAAAAGTCAGGGCAAATGCAAATGACAAAGCCAGCCTGGGGGCGTAATCGGCAACCCCGGTACCAGGATCGGATGCTGAAGGCTAGTCCCCTGCTCATCTTAAACACAACTGATTAAAGAAACCGAAAGAGGCCCTATGTTCCACCTAGGAACTACGGGAAATTAATAATAATAAAAACAAACAACTTCCAAATGCATGCGTTTTACGTTTTCGTTTTTTAGCACACCCCTGCACGCAGAGAAAAAACATGTTTAAATATGGTCACCTCCAACAAAACTATTTTTAAAGACAATTGTGAACATGTTATGTTTCATTTAACCATATAATTGTCACCTACAACCATATTATTGTTGAATTATTCCTCCATCAAGAAGCCACAACCATATTATGGTTGCCTCTAAACATGTTATAGTTAAATATGACTATAATTAGTTTTAAATTAACAATACTATTTTCCTCTTTTCGAAGAGCAACCATGCTTTTAAAAGTGTTAAACATGTTTTAGTTATGTTTAACCATAACATGTTCGGAAACAACCATAACATGGTTGTGGCTTCTTGATAGAGGACTAATTCAACCCTTATATATATAAATATGTTTAAAATTTTCTTTAAAAATAGTTTTGTTAGAGGTGACCATATTTTCACATGTTTTTTCTCTGGGTGTTTCTTTTTACTCTTTGAAAATCATTATTTTAAAACCCATTTTGTGCTTCAATTTTAGCATTTGCTGGGGTAATATCTTTGTTTTTGTGTATATAGTATTTAAATCCTGACTTATTTATATGCCGAATTATTTTGTTTCCCAAATTTCAGAATTCTTAATCTTAAAATCCCAAACCTTAAAATACTAAAGTTAAAAATCCCGAATTGAGAAGCTTCCCTGTGGGCAATTTGTGGCAATTGTTGCAACAGACTGGGGATTTGGGAAAATAGAACAAGTACCAAAAGAAAGAACTCATGACCAGTGAAAGGAAAACCAAGCATTTAACTAGTATATGAAGAACAAAACGGTAGAAAAAGTAAAGAATTACAGTATAGTCTTCACAGGTAGTGTGACACATTTTTTTGGGACTTTTTTTAAATTTTGTCCTTAAATTTATTCCTGAGACCTGTTTAATTGCAATAATACTACATTGTATCAAAATAAACATGTTCATAAAGAATAGATGTATGACTGGTCAAATGCTATTAATTGATCCCCTCCAAAGACAACCACATGTATAAGTCTTATTCATGTAAACTGTTAGAAATAGAACCGGTCCCTACCACCAAAGACCTATCACGGGAGTACTTTGGTGTCAGTTCTCTTCCCTCTAGAATTTCGTTAGCGCAGTCGGTGTTTGTTATACATACTTTAGAGGAGGAAATCCTTACGCCCGGCCTAAGGCCCAATTATGTACTGTACAATTATTTGGTTTTAAAAATTTCGGGATATTAAAATTCAGAATTTAGAAATATGAGAAATTCGGGATTTTAAAATGCGGGTGTTTATAATTCGGCCTCAATCCTTTTTTGTTACTTTAAATTGTTTTATATTTAGGACTGATTCATTCTAAGGTACAATTCTGTGGCATTTTGACAAAACATCTTAAGTCGAGATAAGATAGAAAAAAGTTTTTAAAAAAAGCTCGGTGAAGCAATCATTTTTATTAAATAACACTTCGTGACAAAATTTCAACAAAGTCGTGACCAAATAAATATGGCAGCTAATCATTATGTAAAATTTTCCGCTGAATCCGAATATGAAGTCAGAATTGTCAAAAGTAGAACAGTTTTTGAGATATTCCAAGATAACCGTTATTTGTGTTTTTAAAAAAGATGATGTGACTGAAATGCAAATATCTTCAAAAATTTTCAACGGATTATGTAATTCTTTCTTTCTAGTAAAAGGTTATAATTTCTAAAATAACCATGAATTGGCAGTGAAGATTGGTCAAGAAATGACAGAGTTACGTGGGACAAAAATCCAAGCTTCATTGAAAATTTTATGATTTTGTTCAATTTGGCTCTTTTCAAGTTATTTTTTTTAAACCAATGATTTAAAAATCCTAATGTTTTATTGCATGCGACATAAGATTATTTTAAAATGAACATTTTGTGCCCAACAAGACATATTTTAGTACAAAAATTACAAAGCTATAGAAGATTTAGTAAATTAACCCACATAGAAATTCAATAGTTTTAAGCAATTTTTAATATTTGTTGTTACTAAAAATTGAGCTTTGTTTATTTATTTGTTGTTGGTTAATTCAATTAATCTTCTGTAACTTTGTCATTTTTGCACCGATCTGGTTCCTATTTGGCACAAAATGTTCGTATAGAAATAGGCTAAAATTTTATTTTTTGGATATTTGCATTTCAGTCACAGCATCTTTTTTTAAAAACACAAATAACGGTTATTTTGGAATATCTCAAAAAGTGTTTTACTTTTGACAATTCTGACTTCATATGCAGATTCAGCGGAAAATTTTATATAAAGATTTGGTGTCAGATTCATTTGGTCAAAAAATTGTCACGTAGTGTAATAAAATAAACCAAAATTAAAGAAAAATTCCGTTTATAATACAAAATTTTAAAAACGTTAACAAAAATGTATTTTGAATAAAAATTCGTATGATTAACAGCATTTTTTCAACTTTTTAAAATCGACTTAAGATGTTTTGTCAAAATGCCACAGAATTTAATTTATGCCTGCGTAAAGCCAGAGGTTTTCGCGGATAAGCATTTTATTAGGGAAAAATACATAAAGTATTTGAATTTGCTGCAGAAAATTAAAATTATTTATAGTGGATTATTTTAAAACAGAAAAGCCAATTGAATCAATCATTTGCCAAATTTAGTGCAGGGGGTGGTAAATAATGGCGTTCAATATCGATTGAAATTACAATACAATTAAAATGTAAATTTCGACTTCCTGTACTTTGCCCTCTGATCAGCAGACCGAAACTAATAAAGGAAGCAAAATATTTTTAATACTAGAAAATTATAGTGAAATCAAAAAAAACCCTGGCTGACACTATTCAAGCAAACAGTAAATATGTAAACAATTTAACCAAAAGTAAAATAATTATCAACAAATTGGAAGAACAAGTTTTGGGTACATAAAACCAGTTGTAAGAAGAAAAATTAAGCATATGCAAACATAGACACAGAAAACAAAAGGAAATGTAAATAAAACAGTGAAAGCAATTTATGTATGTACAGCTTAGATATTGCGATTATTTAAACTTGTAAGTGCTTTAATACAATTTGACACACATACATTGTTTAGATTTTAATTTTGCTGAAGGGTTTTTTTTTCAAAATATTCAAGTGTCCTTAATATTATGCCCTGCTACTGTATTTGCAGGAGTGACTGCTGGATGTTTGTCTTCGTAGTATTTAAAGGTAACTAAATATATAAAAATATTATGTTGAAATAAAAAAGTTTAAATAGATAAATATTTATTTTAGTTCTGGCTTGAAAAACAAGCAAAAGGAAAGAATTAATTAAACCTGGGTATAGCATAAAAAAACCTAAATAAATCCTGGCACTCTCTTCAAACTTTACGAAAAATTTTGCAACACTCTATATAAAAAAACTTGTGCGGAATTTTCATAAATAAAATTTGATAGAGTTTTACTGCGTTAATTCAGTAAAAAAGTTACAAAATATTACTGGCAAAATTTTTTAACAACTGCGAAAAAATATGAGTGATAATAAGATTATTGCGCGCGAAATTGTTAACAACAGTTAAACCGTTCATTATACCTTAAATTTATTTTGTTACAAAAAAAGTACAAATTTAATATTTAATAAGAAAGCAAAATTAAATTAACTCTCCCTGTTTAACATTAATATAGTAGAAAAAGGTCGATAAATATAAAATAACAATAAGAAATATGTATATTAAGGTGGGTCGAAAAAAATAGTTGTGTCAGTCACCCCCAAGAATGAAAGATATGTCAATGAAGTTTCTAAAACAGGAAAAATTTTCTTTTTGCCACGCCCCAAAATACAGGTTTTATGTAAAATGTATGTGAAAAAGAAAAAAAGGGGCTTAATTTGGAGGCGTGTTATAAAAGTGAGCATATTTAAAGCTATACATACTAAGTTTTAGAAGGGCTTTCTTGGCACGTGAAAAAAATTTGGCATTTGGGGGAAGGATCCGAGATGGCATAAGTGGCGCCCAGAGTGTGAGCTCGGATTAAAAAGTCATCCAATGCAAAAATGAAGCCACTGTCAAGCCATGAACAACGATATGCGATATGATGAGATCGGACTTTAAATGGCAGCGGTACATATAAAAAACCAAAAGTGCTGTATTTTGGGGCGTGGCAAAAAAAAATTTTCCTGTTTTAGAAACTTCATTGACATATCTTTCATTCTAGGGGGTGACTGGCACAACTTTTTTTTTTGTATGGAGGTCGACCCGGTCTAATGTAGTATATCTTACATCTAGTCCAAAAGTGAATCAACTTAAAATTTTAACTTTGTAGCTTATATCAGTGTTCGAAAATAAACAGTACATTATTAACCGTTCGGCTTAGACACCCAAGAACGATATTTATTGTTTAAGTGACTGTGTGGTCGAACACAGCCCTTTATACCGTTCGTAACTATTTTCAAGAATGAACCGAACATTACATAATGTTCTGTGCTTCGTCAAAAAACAGAACAATTGTAGTGATGCTGTAGACAAATGTTATATTTTAATGTTCTATAATGTTTCTTTTTTTTTACAATGATGAAGAAAAGAACAAACAAACATTTTTAGGAACGACCGCAGCAGGAACAGCTTGTGTCAATACATACACATGTGTATGTTTTGTCTGTGCAAAATTATTTTACTGGCTTTTGGTTTTTTTTCGCATGTGTATTTTGTTTTTGTAAAAATTGTTTGTTTTTTTTACCAGCCAAAAGCGACAAACATTAATGAACCGAAGTGAACACAATGAAATTTGTCTAAAAAAAAAAAAACCGAACATAATTAAACGTTCTCATATTTTGTTCAGTTAGATAAAAACAGTATTATTTTTGTGTTCGAAAGATGACAAACTGGGAAACGTTATTTTTTTAATGGTTTTTTTAACAAACACTATTAGCCGGTGTGTTTTCCACAAATCTTCCGAACCGAAGACTAAAGAAGGAAAACAGTGTCGCAAATTTTGAAAGAAAAATCTGCAAGCTCGCTAGACTTAACATATGCTTTTAAGGGGAGTTTTGTATTGAAAAATAACCCTTGGAAGAATAAAAATATATTGCTACAGACTTTCGACACACACAATAAAAAAAAAAAAAACGGAAAGCCACAAACAAACACAAAAAAAAAGGAAAACAAGTTTTTATTTCTGGACACATGTAGAAAACACACATTTTAACACATACTTTTAGGCTTCACGTATACGACGTGTTATCTTCTCGTTCAAATATTTTTGCCATAAACAACAGAAGCCCTGCGAAGAAAACGAACTCTTGACCTTCTAAATAATAGTTTTTAATGACAAACACAAAATTCTTTTGCAAATATTTGGGTGAGTGCACATAACGTTTGATTAAATGCTAAAGGACGAACTTATTTTAAAAATTGTTCGATTTACAATGAAGATATACTTTTTAATAGCGCTTGGAAATAAGAAAATGCTTTATTTTTTTTAATATTTCAAAACTGTTCGATATAAATTTTCAAATTCATTGAATCGTTACAAAACTATTGTAGAAAAACAATTAACTTCGTTAGCCGAGTAATGCTGCATCCCTTTCAATTTCATCTTACCATATTGAACTCTTGAAACTTTTAGTCAAAGACCTTGTGTCTTTAAGTTTGTTTGTGTTTAGGAAATAAAAGAAATTTTCTTTCTCTATTTCTCTTAGTTTGTTTATGTTTAGGAAATACAACTTTAAGTATTCAATGAAAATTATTTCAGTTCTTAATTGTTTGTTTATTTCAGGTTAATAATTTTGCAAGAATTCTTTTAGAAACAACAGAAATTGTTATCAAATTGTATCTATTCAATGGCAATGCGTAACAAAGTAAATATTCCAGCTAGTAGTTAGAAGTAGTAGTTTTCCATTTCTTTGTACTTAAATTTTTTTTCTAAAAAAAATGCTAATGAAAAATTATATTAGTATGGACTGTACATATAGTGCAAACAACAACAAAAAATAAAGAAATATAACGAAATATTTTTCCTGCGCATAGTTTCCTTTTACATGTTTTTTTTTTTGGGGGGTAATAAAAGCGAAATGCTTCTCTAATAATAATAAGCCATATTATTGTCAAGAATATTTATGAGAAACAAAAAAAAAAAAAAAAAATAAAAATTCATTAATACGCAAAAAGCATTCTAGATTGTAGTATTTGCAATTTAGTTTGTTCGAGTATTTTTCTTTTAATTAAAGAAATAAGTTTAACAATTCATAAAATTTTTTTTAAGAAAAAAAATCTTAATTAAAAAATGTTTCGAAATGTTTTATCAAATATTAAAAAAAAAAAACAAGTAAGTGTGCTATATTCGGCTATGCCGAATCTTATATGAGCACTTCCAAGATTGTGAACGGGACATTCGCACACGTTTATATTGACAAAACTGTAAAAAACAACCTGATTTTCATTTTTTAAATTAATGATTCTTTTAACTCTCAATTAGCTCTTTAATTTCCGCACATGAAATTTTTCGCTTACTGTCGTGGTTTCCGAGATAATTGCAAAAAACCACTGATTGTAAACGGGACAAAAAAACGGAAGTGGGTTTTAAGGGGTAACCGTTTAAACAATAATTTCTGCGAAACCTGACACAATATTTTATTGGGATTAATTTTAAAATGTTGCGTACTAATGTGCCCTAAAAATGGTTTCGATTTCAAAATAAAATATGAATTACATTTTTTTAAATAAATTGTTAAAGAAATTGTAAACGGGACATTGTAAACGGGACAATTTTTCCACCATGATTTAAAATTTTTTTATGTTGCTATTTATAATCCTTTATATAAGAAACTTAATAAAAAATGTTTTTCAGATCATAAATATGCCTTCGATTAGAGTATTGTTGTTCCAAATGCATATTTTCTAATACACACAAGTATGTGCTAAAAGTTGTAGTACTTCGTTTACCATTTATCTTTTTTTTCGAATCAATTAATTTATACGCATATATTAAAAAAATATAAGCAATTCTCTAAATAAATCTTGAAAAGAAAAATTTTTTTTCCATTTTTTGTGGTTGACGTTTTTTTGGAAATAGCCATATACCCATCACCATTTTGCGAGCAGAATAGATAGCAACTAGACAAAAACTAAATAATTCTTACATATACATACATATTTACAATACTAAAAACTTCATTATAAACCCTGCAGGAAATGTCACTAGTGAATCTGTACTGATTCACTATTGACACAGTCAACAGTACTAGTGACTTTTTATACCCCAGGCAATGTTATTTAAAATAGACATTTATGATATTTTAAATGATATATTTTAAAGCGAATCAGCAAAGTTATAAAAATTTCTACAAAAAAGTGTAGAGATGATTATTACGCTAGAAATTTATTGATGGCAGGTAATGATCCTAAGAAATCGTGGAAATTTATAAATATTACTCTTGGTCGAACAAAGAGTAACGTCATTCACCTTAAGGATTCTCAAGGGCAATCATTAATATGTGACCAAGATAAAGTGAATTGCCTTAATAATTATTTTATTACGAGTGTGGAAAATCTTAAAAGGGAAATTGAAATGTAGCCTGGTGATGGATTCAATTCTTAACGGACTCGTTCACAGTCACCTCATCGTTTTACACTTTGTAACGTTAATGATGATGATATGTTTGAAATACTCCAAAATTTTAAATATAATTTGATGATATTTCGCCTAAATTTGTTAAAGAATGTAGAGATATTTTAATCCCGATATTTAAAGATATTTTTAATAAAATCGTTAACAATTCAGTGTACCCTGACGTCTTAAAAGTGCACAAAATAGTTCCAATTCCGAAAGAGGTTAATGCAACAAATATAGATAAATATAGACCTATTGCTGTTCTTTCTACAATTGATAAAAGTTTTGAGAAGATTCTTTATGATAAACTTCTATTTTATATGGAGGAAAATACTTTTTTATACAATTATCAATTTGGATTTCGAAAGGGTTGTAGTACTGAATGTAGTGCAGTTCATTCCCAATAAAAAATTGTGCTTCGAGCGAAGCAGGTTTGTAAGGGAGAAATGTAAGAGTTTCGCTTACCATTGCGCTTACGGAAGACATGAATTTTATATGGCGAGTTCCCACTTTGAAGCAATACATTTTTGACACATAACGCGCATTATTCAGCGCATAAAAAAATTGTTGGATGTAACGATCAGCTTTACACACTGAATGTTTTTTTACAGTTATTTTTTAGTACTCTGCCTTACAAACCTGCTTCGTAGTAAGGGAATGCCGTAGCACTTGAAATTTTATTTTTTTTTTATAAAAATTGTTGAGAGTTATTTCACTTACTTTACTGCATTTCTGTATGTCTTATTGCGTAGCGCATAATTGTGCGCTTATTTTTTGAAATGTACCATTAGTGCTTCGCAAAATGATAAAATTTTTTATTGGGTTTGTAGTGGGCTTGATGGAGGTTCTAGTGGAGTTGCTGGAATATTTTTTGACTTTACTAAAGCTTTTGATTTAGATCATGATCATGAGATAATGTTACAGAAATAAATGAAATATGGTGTTCAGGGACGAGAACTTTTATTGTTTAAAAATTATTTCGTTAATAGGAAACAATATGTTAATATAAACAGCACGGACAGTTTTCTTGGTTCTGTTGATTATGGTGTACCGCAGGGTAGTGGATTGGGCCCTCTTTTGTTTTCTATATACTTAAATGATTTAAAAAATCTAAATTTAGATGGGCAACTTGTTAAGTTTGCAGACGATGTGTGCTTGTTTTACCCCTACAAGTACGATTTAGCACTTAAAACAAGAATTGAAAGAGATGCTGCTTTGATATTTGAATTTGCGCGATTAAATCGATTAGTTCTTAACCCTGATAAAACCAAATTAATACGCTTGAGACCACATGCTTTAAGTATAAATAGTGATTTCAACGTGTTTATTAATGGAAAGGCCGTTCATGAAGCCCATTCCGTTAAGTATTTGGGAATTACATTGCAAAGTAATTTGTCATGGGATTTACATATAACCGATTTGAAAAGGAAAATAGCTCCAGCAATTGGAATTTTATATAAATTGAAAAATAAACTGGATGTTAAATCAAAGATGATGATATTTCAATCCTTGATTCAATCGCATTTGAATTACTTAGCAATTATATATGCTAACAATAAAAATAACATTTCACTGAAATCACTTCAATGCATGCAAAACAAAGCATTACAAATTATTTACAAACTACCAATACTGTATTCAACTGTCACATTGTACAAAGATATAAGCAAAACAATTTTACCAATTTATGGATTGCATGAGTATCAGGTGTTAATGTTTGTTTTTAAATGCATTAACCATATTAGTCACCAAAGCATAACATTTTCTCAACAGCAATTTAGTGTAAACACACGAAACAGATCAAATTCAAGAATTCCTTGATGTAGACTAGAAACTACCAAGCAACGCATTGATTACGTGGGTGCTGTAAAATTCAATAATTTACATCCAGATTTGAAATCAATTAATCGAATTTCACTATTTAAATCGTCTTGTAAACAACACTTATTTTGAAACGCTTTTGTAATTTATAATTTTTTTTTGTAAAACAGTTTTTATACTTATTTTTTGTAATTTAATAATCTTAACATTAAGTTAAATCTTTTATTTGTACTTTTGATACTGAATTAATTTGCCAACTTGCCTCAATAATGCCTTACGGCGCTGAGGCTGGAATTGAAATGCATAGAGCACGCTCTAATTGAAATTTTGTCAGATGACTTTGCATCTGACTTCTACAGAAGCAAAGTTTAAAAGGTAACACACGACATGTATGTATTTTGCAGTGGGAAATTTGACATGTCAGATGACAAAAACATGTCGTGTACGGTCGCCTTTACACATATCGTTGACGGCGACCAAAATTTACTAAAATTGAAAATTGTTCAACAACGGCGGCGAAAACACAACCGTCGGCTATACCAAATTGCGTAAAGAGCGACTTTAATGTTTGTTGTTTGCAAACGAGCTTTGAAGACATTCGTATATTTTTTAAAAATGTTAAAAGCAAAATAATAAAACCATGAAAAATGTACCAAGAATAAAATACTATTATTATTATTATTCTTTGCATTTTGCATTTTTAATTGTTTTTTAGTGTTTAAATTTTTTCTCGTCCCATTTTTATTCGTGCGTTTATTTGACAGTTCAAAGCGGGAACTTTTCTCACCAAAGTGTTACAGACACACTTTTTCTGTAAATTGGCTAGTTATTTCCTTACGTGACAGCTGGTACTCGCCAAAAAAAAGTTACAGACACAGTTAAATGAGAAAAACAGCTGTTTGTTTCAATTTATTGCATTTTTGTTTCATTTCACACATTTCAATCGAAAACTTTCTCGACGCGAGAGTTACAGAACATGGGCAGAGGTTTTCTTAAGGGAATTGAATTAAAAAAGCGAAAACTGGTAAATATTTTTTTAAAATCGTTTTTGAACATAAGAATTAAAAAAAATATTTTGTTTTTGAAAAACCAACATTCGAACCAGGGGACTCGCAGCTTCTTATCTTAACAAACCCCCCTAGACAACAGTAAGTTTGTAGTTTGTGCAAATATTTCCTTTTGGATTTTGATTTATAATCCAATTTATTTGAAAAGCTTATTTTCTCAACCGTCTTCCATAATTTTTTTCTTTAAACAATTTTAATTATTTATATTGACCGAATGTCTGAGATTTGCAATTGCTAAGAATTTATTAACATTCAGCAAATGTATGTAAAACTTTTTTGGCCTGTGGTGTCGTCTTAGTTACGCTGCGACAACCCAAAATTTGAGAAAAATTTATTGCTTTTGTACTTGTCTTTTTTCTGATATTTAAATTTTCCATTTTACAAATTGCAAGAAGAACCCAACCAAAAACATGGAAAACATTTTTAATAAAAGTTTTGGGCTAAATCTGCTTATTGTTTTGTTCTGTTGGTGTTTTCGGGTTTATTAATGGGCTTAAGTTTTTCATTCCGTCATTTATGTGATTGTAAAGTATTTTTCATTGTTTGTAGGATTTTATTTTCCTTTATTCATATTTTTTCATCAGAAAAAAAAAAAAAAAAAAAATAATGAAAATAAAGTGAGTAACATGGTAACCATGCATATGGCATATCATTAATTTCAGGAATGCGATCCTTTTTTTTCTTCCTCTTTTGGACTTTTGGGTAATAGAAGCCTATTTTGAATTATTGTCAAAATGCTGATTTGTTACTTTGTTATTAAAGTTGTCATTTTGCGAAAGGAGGGGTAGAGAAAACACGAAATGAAACTGTTACCTATACAGGCTGTTCGTTTTTGTGTGTGTCTTCTACTGTATATGAAAAGGCTTGTCAAACTGAAACTGAATGCGTGTTTTTATGTTGAATGCATTGTTTTGTTTTTGTTTTTTGTCTGTAAAAGTAAAAGTGTCTCAAAAAAAAGTTTTTTCATTTGTCAAAACAAGAAAATTCATCTGTTTAAAACATGTTCAGTGTTCAGTTTCCTTTTTTATTTTTCTTTCCTTTCTGTTTAAATTGCTTTTGTAAAAAAATTTTATAAACTTAAGTTTTGCTCCTTATGGTCCTTTTCTCTTGTTTCTATTTTCATTTTTTTGATGAAAGTAAACAATTCTTAATAAAAGTCTCATGGACATGATAAATCCCTAGTGAAAGTTTATGTTAAAAGTTATTTTTGTTTTAAAAATTTTACAAAAAGAAAACTTCCAAAGGCTTGAATTTAAGACCACCTGTAAGATGGTCTTTATTAAATGGTAATAATGTTTTTGTTATTGTTGCCCATCAGAGATTAGTGTTGCGTATAAAAAATACTTTGCAGACTAAAAACAGCGAATTATTCATGGACAAGATGTTTCTTAGAAATGTAGTTTTTTTTTTATTTATGTATTTTTATAAATAGAAAAGATAAGTTTTAAACATTTGATAAAAGTTTGTAGGAAAATGTTTTTTGTTGATTTAAAAAAATATATAAATAGTTTTGGATTCATAAAAGTTATATTTTTTTCCTAAATCACTAAAAGAAATTGTAGGATGTGGTGTTTACTACTATTTTTTAGAGGGAAACTTAACTTTTATATAGTTAATTTCAACGCAAAAGTTTTGACAGGATAACATTCTAGTATTTGACAGTAGAAGTTTCAAAATTTTCAAAAGTCCTTTTCTTCATTTGGAAACAATTACAGTGCCGACATTTAAAGTCCGATCTCAATATGTCTTATTATTGTTAAGCCACGGTCAAACTATAAAAAATGTTATGCAATACGAAGAGATCAGACTTTGAATGGCGGCGATATAGATCAAAACAAAAAGTGCTGTATTTTGAGGCGTAGAAAACTATTTTTTCTCTGTTTTAAAAACATCATTGACGTATCTTTTATTTTAGGTGGGACTGGTAGAAGCTTTTTTCTTGTAATGCACATTTAATAAATATGGCACACTTTTCCACTCGTCTTTTCCCTTTCTTTTTCATTAAACGAAAATGTTTTGCAGCAAATATATAAAAGCATTAACGGGGAATAAGGAGCAGGTGACTCTCGCTCGACTGTCAGCGAAGGTAGTGTTGCTGGAAATTTCTGAAAAATACTTATAAGGTCAATACAAAATTGCGTTTTAAATCGAAAAATTAGATTTTTTCTTCACTTGGTGTATGGACAGGTTGGTCCTAAGTAAAGTGCATGAGAATGACTGGCTTAGAGACTTTTTGGCACAATAGTACTAAAGGCTTTTTTACACCATCACACAATTCTAAGGTATGTTGACGAAATTGCATCTCTGATCTAATAACTGTTTAAAAATGTTTAAAATACCATAAAAACTTATCATGAGAGGGTTATATTCTTCCAAAAAAACGTACGACATTGTGTGATAGTGTAAAGTACCTACAAGCGATTTCGTGATTCCACTTGTCCAAATTTATTTATTTATTTATTAATCCATATTGTAATACAAAGCCATTTGGGCCAAAAACGTATTACACAGCAATACAATCCCGAGTTCAGTACTTAACCTAATCTGTACAAATAACTTACATTTATTAATGAAACTGCACCCATTAATACAACTTATTGGCTCCCCAGCCGTAACAAATTATAAAAAGTACTTTAAAAAGATTCAGTTCAGCAATTTTAATCCGGTATTTGTCACAACTCATATCAAAAATATGAATCATTAAGAAGTAAAAACAATTTGAAAGCTACTTCACAGAAAACATAAAAACTATCGAAAGAAACTAAAGAAATGCTTTAAAATATTAAAGCGAAGAAACACATTATTAGATTGCGAAAAAATACGCAATTTATGCGGTAAACTATTCCAGCAGCGAGCAACCCTTACAATAAAAAAAATCTCAAACAAAGAACACCTAATTCTAGGTATAAGAATTTGCTTGTTCCTATTCGACCGCGAAAAAGTAAATTCGTTACATAACTGGACAGGTATGCCACTTTTAATAATGCGATGAAATAGAAGAATATTACGGTACTTTACGAATTTATCAAAGTAACACCCTAAAAATGTCTTTACAAATTCGGTAATATAAACATAACGAGTCACAGCATTAACAACCCGCTCCAATATCTTTAAGTTCAATTAAGAAAGTTTAGTAGCTCAAGCCGACCAAATTATAGTCTACATCACAGTATTTACAAGAACAGGGTTTATGGACACAAAGCCACACTTCATCAAAATGCTTGTATGGGGGCTATGTTAAAAATACTCACAGGCTGTGTCTTTATATTAATTAAAACTCATATACCCAATTTGATCAAACTGTCTCCAAAATTGCGACTTGTGCTTTGCACACAAGGTGTACACGGACAGCCAGCCAGCTGGACGGACAGACGGACTACATTAGATCGATTCAAACTAATTCTGAGTTGATCTGTATACTAAAAGTTGGTTCTATTAACAACGACGTATTTGTTGTTGGTAATTTTCATACTAGAGCAGTGATAACCACTCCATAGACTCGCGGAGCCAGTCAATAATCGTATTTTTCACACAGACACGGTCGGCAATTCACATGTATATTACAACTTTGTTCGTTTCAAAACATCAGTTTATCATCAGTCTCTGCGACCGCACACAAGCACAAAATATCTTTGTGTGCGTGCGTTCGGTGCTTTTTTAGTTCGGGGCTTGGTTATCACTGTACTAGAGTGTTGTCTTATTATGCGATTAATTTTCGTGTGTTTAGAAACATGTTGTATTTATGCCAGACCTGGAAATGTTTGATTTGTTAAGTGAATTTGTAAAAATCTTTTTAGAATGTGATAACTACTACCGCAAATTTAATTCTTCTGAATGATTTCAAGTCGCCTTTAATTAAAACTCCCACACCCGGTTTTATTTTAAAGGGATCAACCAATGTGAATGGCAAAATTTATTAAAGAAGAAGAAAATACAACTAAAAACCAAGAGTGAAGTCTAAAATTAAATAATTGGCTCTTTAAGTTAAGTTTTTCATATTTTTTATTATTAATATTTTTATTTAGGCTAAAGTTCATCACATTTAATTTTCATTAAATTATTTTTATGAAGAAAGGAATTTTACAATATGAATTTAATTAAAATTTATTGATAATTTTTTATTCTTGACTGAAGTGCACAGAAAAAAATAAAAGTTGATTTCAATTAAAAAATTTGTGATATTAATTAAAAAATTAATTAAATTTGCACCAGTAAACAAATTAATAGTAGCAATTAAACCAGTTAATAGTATTAACTAAACGTTTAATTGACTTGATTAAACGTTTAATTCACTTGATTAAATTTTTAATTAAAACTGATTTTATTTTTGATTAATGCTTTAATTGGTGCACAATTTTGGAGAATTTTTTCTGTGTGGGAGTCAAGTAGTGCTGAAAAGAGGTCTACAGGAAAAAGAAATGCAAGAACATGAAAAACAAAAGAATGTACTTTGGACTTGAAGAAGATAACGTCCGAAAAACAGAAATAAGGGACAACATACAAATCAATTAAAATAGATAATCATTCAAAGAACAAATTTCGATCAACCAAGTTAAAATACAATTTGGTTTAAAGATTGGTGTTTGACTATTGACTGCCAGCCGTCGTCAATGGCGATAAGTGTTGAACGGCAAACCCCTCTGAAGAGATTGTGTGGTTACAATTAAAACATGTCAGGGAAACCTGTCGGTGAAAACCTGGGTTCGATTCCCAGCTCAGTTAAGAATGAAAAATTATCAATAAACTTTAGTTAATTTCATGTTGTGAAATTCCTGTCTTCATAAAAATAATTTAATGAAAATTAAATTTGATGAATTTCAGCCTGATTAAAAATAGTAAACATTTGGATTAAAAACTATAAACAATACTTATTATTTTGTACTTTTTGGCAAAAAGAAATCCTCTTAAACTTCTTCTTAAATAGTTTACTCACGGTGAATCGACAACGTACATTGAAATGATATTTTCTATTTTTGACATTCAGGAATACGACAAAGTAACCATACAATAAATTTGTCTATTCACAAGTGCATAAGCAAAAATCGTATTTTCTGAACGGTAAGTCACACGACAGAGCTTTTGAATTGGAGAAATGTTTTTAAGTGCTTCACACACCAGCATACAAGCATAAAACAACCTCCACTCTGGCGAAGTGCGTATTATAAAGCGATAGGCAACATAAATTTTGCGAAAATAAAAGAAGTCATAATAGGCGCTATGCCCTTAATTTGCCTATCGCTGTTTATAATGACTGTTATAAATTTCTATCAACTAATAACTCTTAAAAAATTAAAAGTCAAAACCTCTTCCTCTATAAAACTATTCACCGTGTTGAAACAAAAGCAGTGAAATGCATTATAAAAAACATATAAAGAAAATCTGCTTTCTGAACTCCATAGATTTAGCAGCAACTTGTTATTTTAATCAATTTGATAGAAAACCAAAGGACAAAGATGCTGATAGAGCAAACATTTTTCAACCGTTTAAAAAAAAAACTTTTTTTTTAAGTTAAACTCACATCTGTTCCATAAAGAAAATATTTTTAACTTCAATACAAATGCTACTTTACAAAAAAACAAAAAAGACTAAAAGGAATCAATCAAAAAATTAATTCAATTTCTCTATTCCAACCCAAACAAAATAGAATTACTGAATGGGAGCAGCTGCACATTTTTGTTGTAGCACAGTGAAGTAAAGAAACAAGAAAAACTCTTTTCAAGTTCGCGTGCTATTTTATTAGTGCTTAGCGTTACGATTTGCAGTTTTACAAATATGGCCACTTAAATTTTAGTGTGCAGTAACTACAACAATAAATTTAATCGAATCTTAATCAATAGATTAGCCATTATTTTGTCTACAATAATGACTTCATTAAGTAGCAGAGCTATAAAGCCCTTGTAGAATGTTTGATTTAGGTGGGTTCTTAAGTTCGGGGAGTTCTAATTATTATAAGCAAACATATTAATCAAAGAAAAAGGTAATAACAAAAAAAAATAATAATAATAAATTATACGTAAACACTGGTTCAATAGAATAAATTCGTTAGCTTAACTTATTACAAAATAGAATTAAATATTGATGAATTCTGTTTCTATTTCTTCTATAAATTCTTTGAATTTTTCCTTTTTGTTCATTATGATAATACTCAATTATTATTTATTAACGCTGAATTTGGTTCATTTTCTAGCTACATACTTTCAATTAATGACGAAGATACAATAGGGGCGAATGACTAATTTTTCGCAACATATATTCGTCGTCGGAAATAAAACACATACATACAGTGTTCGAAAATAAGCCGAACATTATTAAGTGTACCCCTGCAAATAATAGGACCACTTCAAACACGCGTGTAAATAGTAGGCCACAAGGGACCAGGACTAGTGCAAAAGTAACCCAAACGTATGGAAAAAACATGGTCTATTTAACATTACGATGTCCTAGGGCAGGACCATATAACCCACCTTTGGACCACTAAGGAGTAGTTTTAAAACTACTCCATGGTATACTCAAGAGGATTAGTTTTGAAGTCGTTTAAAAACGAAAGCATGTCGTTAAAAAACGAAGACATGTCATCTCACTACAAACACTTTTTAACAATGACATGATCCATGCTTGCATTACATCGGAATAGTCCATGGAGTATTCCATTTTATTTGCGGGGACGGTTCACACACCCAGAATCTTTATATATTTTTTCAATGTGTGTGTTTTAAGAACACAACGTTTAAAAGCGTTCATAACTATTTTAACGGAAGTAACAATTATTTTGTAGTGTTACGTTTTTCGTTATAAAACAGTACAATTGTAGTAGTTCTGTAAACATACATACATTATATTTTAATGTTCTTTAGTGTTTTTTTACATTGATGAAGGAATGAGCACACAAAAAATGTTATCAACGTTTCTCACGAGTATTTTTGTTGTTGCAAGGCAATTTTCAAGACCACAGCACGAACGACCTGTGAATGTATTGTGTACATAATTTGATTGTGTAAAACTTTTTTTGGTTTTTTTATTTTTTTTTCGTTAAAAACACTTATTTTGTTTTTGAAAAAAAAAAATTGGTATTGCCTTTACCAGCCAAAAAGGGCGCTGAGCACGAACTAATAGTAATGTGCTGAACCGAACACAACAATATTTGTGTGCTTTTTACGAAAGACAGGGCGCAATGAAATATTCTGATCTTAATGCTGAGTTGGCTTAATACAGTATTTTTTACTATCTACGAAGATCACAGCCAGATAATCTTTTTTAACTTTTCCTTTTGAGATTTCCGTATTTCTACCGTATAGAACACTAAAGATCAGTACAATAAGTTTATTTTAGTACTGCAGAAATATGTATAAATGAACATTCATACCAGTTTGATGCGGTTTATGGGCTGTTGGCATCATTGGACCGTACTTCTTCAAAGATGATGCGAATCGTAACGTAACTGTGAATAGTGAGCGCTACCGTGAGATGATATCCAACTTTTTTTTGCCCAAAATGCAAGAGCTTGACTTGTATGACATGTGGTTTCAACAAGACGGCGCTACATGCCACACAGCACGACAAGCAATGGACTTATTAGATCGTGCGATTTAACGCCTTTAGACTATTTTTTGTGGGGCTATGTTAAAGCTCATGTCTATACACACAAGCCCGCTTGAATTGATGCATTGGAAGACAACATTGAAGCATTTATTCATGAGATGCCGGCCGAAATGTTGGAAAGAGTATTCCAAAATTGGACTAAGCGGATGGACCATTTGAGGCGCAGTCACGGTCAACATTTGCATGAAATAATCTTCAAACATTAATTTATATGGACCGTACTATCGATTCAAATAAAGATTTCATGCATTTTTCTGAATTTTATGTGTTTTTTTTTTCAAACTTTCCTATAGCTCTTAAAAAATCAACCATTATATTCACAATACATAGGAAAATTTTGTGAATTGGTTTCTACTTTATCAATTCTTCAACAGGTTCTTTCAGTAGATTCCACTTGAATTGATTTGACTAGAATCGTCTATTTTTGAAAAAAAACTGGAAGTATTCTTTAATATTTTCAACATGAAGTTTATTAAATGTTTATTTTGTTTTTTCCTTATAATAATGATTATTCATACGTTTGGAATATTGCCTGGCAATATTCCATGTTTAGCACTGTATTATATCTGTCCTCATCTCAGAAAATGATTGGGACTAGATCGAAATACGAAAAGTCGTGTCTACAACCAATATTTTTATATGTGACATGCATCAGCACTATCGCATAACACTTTCTGGATAAGATAATAGTGAAAGTATCATCTAAGAAATGACTAAAACTTAATGATTTTTTAAAGCAATTTATACAGGTAGTTACTTCATCTCTCTGCTGTCGTACAATAATGTTCATCATGCTGCTTATAATTTTATTAAAACATTGAAAGCTGTTCTTCTCTCACTAACTGCGTCTTAATGATGAAATAGAACTGGGACTGAACGATGTTTTTCATACAGTTTGACATAAAATTATGCCAGAGAAAGCGGTCGAGAAATAAAATCAATTTTATTTTGAGGACGTTTTTTTTAATGCTTTCACATATAGACACTTATTCTCTTAAGAATGCTACCATTTTTTTTTCAATGAAAAAGCGGGGAGGTTTCCCCACAGTGACAGGTACCGCGACCAGGTTAGGTCTATTGTACCCACTCCCCTTAGTTGGCCAAACGACCCTCTGCTTCCCATAGGAACCCAACCAGGGCCTTTGCCGGTATATCACCGATTCGGGACGCACACATTATACCATGCCCCAAGTGCCTCCTTCTGGCCCATGCCGGCGCCAGGCAGTCACACAGTACATGCTCCCCGTCTAGATACAGTCTGCATTCCTGATCCTCAGCCAGGCCCATCCCATTAAGGTGGTATTTGATCGTGTGGTGACCAGTCAGATAGGCCACCAGCAGTCGCAGATCCCGTCTGCCGATACCATTCGTCCTCATTACTTTCCCAGGAGAGATAAATTTCCTTGCCTGACGCATTCCCGGAAGCGATACCCAGTATCCCCTATGTTCGCCCAGAGCCCAGTCCTCCATGAGGGACTGGACGTCTGCCCAACTTAATTTACAGAAGGGCTACCATACCTTCATTCAATTTCATACGTTTTGTAAACAAAGAAAAATAAGAACAAAAGAAAACGAAAGAAATGAGAGAGAATTTGAAGTTACTGCCGAAGTTTTTATTATGGGCTTCAACATTTTTGTCTGAAGTTGAAGACTCGGTTCTGTTTTATCATTTATTTGACAAATTAACGCCACTACTTTTTGCCGGAAAGTTCGCCATGCTGTGCGAATTTCGTTGTTCGTCCCAATTGTATTTTTACCAGAACTTATTTTCAAAATTAATAAGACATTTTTATCGCCTGTTAAAATTAAAAACATCGAAGCCTTTACCAGCAACGAAAATTCAATAAAGTCAATCATAAATAACAATAATCCTCCTAAAGCTGTGCTCTAGTTTTTATTTTACATTAAATCTAATTTATACTTGAATATTAACTGATGTTGCGAAGTTATGATCATAAAATTTATATTTATTTTTATTATTATAAAAAAAAAAAAAAAATAATAATAATAATGAAGTAAGTTTGCTCATGACTACTTACGAACATTCACACATGCAAACATACCAGCATGTATGGATGGAGACACATACATGTGTTTATATTTTATAAAATATGTACTAATACATAAATATATATTCATTACAACCCGTTTATACATATATTATGTACATTTATGGCTTAGTAAACAACTTTTGCTGTTGTAAAATGCATAAGTTTGAAAGAGTATTTGCTTATATACATGTGTGTGTGTGTGTGTTAAAAAAAAATAAGCGCTGTGAGTCCTTTCACATTGATGTGCATTTGTTACACGTCTTTGCACACAACATTTACAGCAGCATGATAATCAAAATAAAGTAAAAAAAAAAAAAAAAATTGCTTTTATACAATTTCTATTGTGGAGGGGATAATATTTACAAAATATATACACCAACATACTGTGAATGAAAACAAAAAAATACTGAAAAACATTAAAAGTGTAAATTTGTATTTTTTTACATTCAATACTCTTTTAACGTATTGAAAGTTCTTAAGAATTGTCACAATTTTTTTAAAACTAGTGTCCTGTTAAAATCCTGAGTCTTGAGGTCCTGGTGTTTTAAATCTGCAGTTCCTTTTCTTTTTTATTTGTATAAGCATAAGAGCATTATTTTTGACTATTGTTGCTGTGTATGAATTTTCTCTGATAAGCCGTAGTTATTGTTAATACTTTGTTGCTGTTTTTTGCTTTTCACTCTTTTCCAGTCTGTTGTGGCATTAAACATACAGGGGATACGGAAAATTTATTAAGTTTTTGTTATGCATTTTTTCTGTTAAATCATCAACACAGAGAAATTGTGATTTTAAGTCATGCCAAATGAAGAAGAAAATCAATTAAAGATTAAATGTTTTTATGTCATCAAACATGGGTTAAAGTAGAGGAGTACAATATGTGTCAACTTTTTAATTGAATCGATTTCGGTAAAAATTTTTCTGTATTGAAAAAGATTTTTAAATAAAATTTGTTTCAAAATCCTAAAAATTTTACGCAAAATTGCTTAAAAAAAAAGATCTATGTATTTTCTATAAAAGTGCCTCTTACCTTAAAAAAATTTTTGTGTTACATTTTTTCTAAGTTAAAAAAAAATTTGAAGGCAATTTTTCAAGGCCCACCCACACGGAAATAGTGGAGAGTGTATTATATGTTTGTGCTGATGTGTAAAGAAAACAAAGCTACTGGATCTAAACCAATAATCATCACGCTATGCCCCCGGAGGCCGAGCACTTTTCGTGAATTTCACGAAGGTTAACGAAACATTTGTAAAAAGTTAAAAAACAAGAATAAAAACCATTGTTAATGTCTCAAACGAGTAAATTTATTTTCCTCTCTTTTCCAGAATTGGTGTTTCATTGCAAACAATATGCACTCACCACTACATACACATTTTTAACTGTCTCTCTTTGTGATGACCGTGATGTGATCTAAACCCACCTTTTAATAAACTGATTAAAACAAAATCGCTTTCTGAGTCGATCTAACGATGTCCATCCGTCCGGCTGATTGGCTGGCTGTCCATTAATGAAAACCTTGTGCACAAAGTGCAAGATAAAGATAATTTTAATTGTTTTATGGACGAGGCCTATTGAAGATGGTGAGAATCGGTCTTTAATTTTACATAAACCTCAAAAAAAAAAAACTTATTTTTGTTAAGTTATCTAGTCCACAAAGATCTTGTTGCAACCTTAATCATCCTCACTAATTTTATTCAAATCGGTCCAAGTTTAGCCACCTCTTCCGTTCAAATTCTACTCCCGAAAACAGCTTTTAATGCCATTAATTCCTTTTAAGTATTGGTATTGATATAAAAGTCAAGTTAGGTTAGGATTATTGAGCATCGAGAAGACACCTTATGCTTGGAACACAGCAGGGATGAACGACGAATTTTGCCCAACACAACGAAGTTGTCGATAAAAATTCGTTGTGTAAATTCGGCGTATGAAGCACAATAACGATGAAATATTAACAGCAGTTATAATCGAGAAAGTTATTTACTGTTTGTGCAAAGAGCGAAAAAAAGTGTGCTCACATTAAAAAAATAATACTCAAAATTCCACAAAAACCAATTTTCAAAGTTATATTCGGGAATACAAAAATGTTTTATTCATTATCGTCAATTTTTTTTCGTATATTTGTTTTAAATGTTATAAAATAAAAAATTTTTTTAGGTAGAAATTGACTTTGTTTACTAAAACACTTGAAAACTAAAACCAAACATGGTCACATTATACTGATTGATCGTCGTTCGCGGGCTTAAGAAATATAATTAAATCTATTGCAATGTTCGCCGCATATGGCAAATTTCGCCGACGTCATGAGTGTGTATATTTTCATACACATTAATATGTTTTCTTCTTAGCGAAGAATATTTGCGGCCAATAATTCGTTTCAGTTGTGTTCCTAGCGTCATTATATGCTTCATTGGTCCCTTTGTGATACTTATCGCCATGCCCATCATATATAGCAGTTATTCAATAGGCGCCACTGCAGAATTCATACAATTCGTATTTATAATGAAGAGAAGAAGCAACTTTAATTCTATCCTAGATAGATCATTCAAACAGGCAAACACCGGACATCTCAGGTATTGCTACTTAATGTCCTGAATTTAAGCAGACTGACACAAAAAACGAAACAAAATTTTATCTTCCTCTACGGCATGACAACTTCTGCAGTTGTCATTGAGTTCTAGACCCATTCTCCTCGCAAAAGTGCCCAGCTATCACTAAGACCACTGTTCTAATCTGGTCCCGATGGAGCCCAAGTACGAAGCTGATTCTCCGTTCATCATAATCGGGACATAATGCCCAGAATACGAAGCGGTTGGATTTGCGTTGGATGAGTAACGTACAGTAAGCCATTGGAAAGCCAACGAGTTGATCAATAAATCTATCAGCCAGACGACTACTTTGTATGGCAAGCTTATCCACCTTAGCGTTCACATCCAAATTTTTCGCAATTTTACTTGAAGATATTAGGCACTTAACCTGGATATCGTATAGACACTCGCTAGGAACGAAATGGCAGCCTTGTTGTTATTCAGTAAAGAAAAATATATCCAACGATATGCGATAATAGATAAGAAAGTTAGCCGGCCTCTTTAAATCAGAGATTTTCTCCAGCATGACACTACAGTCATCTGCCAGAAAAAATAAAACTTTTAAATCCAGTTGATATAAAAGTAAACAACAATAAGTATTAAAATATATACTCTGTCATGGCAATTATTACTTGTATGTCCATCACTGACCATAGGTCCAAGGCGGCCAGATTTGACCATTTATCGTCATTTTGACGATTTTTTGTTCCGAAAATAGCAAAGTGCCGATTTGTTGATATTTTTCTAAAAAGTGACGATTTGTTTCAGTCTCCAAAGTCTGAATAAAACATTCAAATTTCTGACAATTTTGTTTTTTTAATATTTGAATGTTTAAAAGTCGTACCTTAATAAGAGCGGAATTCTGCCATATGCCATACCAAAGCAATAGCGTCAACGTTGTGTCACGAACAGAAGTGATAGCTTTTTTGTAAAATAAAACCCACAAATTATAAATACAAATAAAGATAAAAACGCTAAATTGACCATCAAAAAAGAAGGTAAATTGGCGTTATTAATTAATAATAGCGGCAAACTTTACTATGAAACGAGCTGTTAAAATTGTTTTTTCCAATTGCAAAGCTTTTCGGCCGCTCTATTCAAAAACTAGAAAACGCATGCCGCTTTCTTTTAGGTACAGCTGTAATATGCAAGTCTTAAGAAAATCTTTGATTATTTTTAGAATATAAAAACAACAAAGCTACACTTTGTTTTTTGTTTATCTTTCGTCAAACCATCATCGGATGAACCTTTTACGACTCTCTGTATAAATCATATTTTCAACAATTATACGGCGAGCATTTCACGAGTTGTAAGAGAAATTCTACATGAGTCTCATACGATTCTTGACATGAAAGTCTCGTTAGATTATCTTTACCGCGTCTTAAACGATTCCCAGAACGATTGAAGAAGCGTCTTTTTATGGAAGAATCTCACTTGTGTTACAATTTTTCCCGTGTCAGGAATCTTCTACGATTAAAAAATGCGATCATCGACGATCAAAGACGCTCTTCATGGGACTCCCAGCAGCTCTAACACGATTGAAAATGCTAGCTGGGCATGAAGTTATTATGTTTTTGTTTGAATATTTTTTTTTTTTTAATCCAAATTTTTAATATTTTAATTAGTTCATCAAATTTAATTTTCATTAAATTATTTTTATGAAGAAAGGAATTTTACAACATGAAAATTAATTAAACTTGTTATTGATAATCTTTCATTCTTGACCGTGGCCGGGGCTCGAACCCTGGCCGGCAGGTTACCATGACATGTTTCGATCGCAACCACTCCATCTCCTCAGATGGATTTGCCGTCTTACACTCGCAGCCATCGACGACTGCTGACGTCACTAGTCAAACATCAATCCTTAAACCAAATTGTATTTTAACCTTTGGTGGATCGAAATTTGCTTTTCTGAATGGTTATCCATTTTTAATTGATTTAACATGTTTTTTCCTTACTTCTGATTTTCTTTTTATAAAAATCGAACAAAAATTTTATAAAAAAAAAAACTAAAAGTTGTCCGATTTTTTTTTGATGATTTTTCGAAACAATATAGACGATTTTTTTATATTTTCTCGGGAAACTGACTATTTCTTCACAAATTTATCTGGCAGCCCTGCATAGGTCCCATATAAAACCCTCTCTAAAATTGCTATGACGCCATTAAATTTCATATAAATGTGTATATCCTTACCTAAAACTCCAAAGCCCCTTTCTAGCATTTTAAAGTTTTGCAGGGACAGAAAAAAAAAATTCAAAATGATAATTTGATAAATTGCTTTGAACTGCTCGTTTTTCTTCTATTTTTTTGCAAAACCCATTGAGTTGTTTTGACAATGAACAATGTTGCAAATTATACAAACTGTTAGTTACGCCTTTAAACGTTTATTGTATTATCTCTTGTAGAGAAGGCCGTTTATTTATTGTTAATAAAGTCGCTGATTTTATTCGAAAGATTCCAAAATTTTTCTTGTGTCGACATTTGTGTTAATGCAATACTTTGAAATAAATGAAAAAGTTGGTTTTCAATTGTTGGTTAGCTAGGGCTTTTTGCGCTTTAGGTAACGATGTTTAGATACTAATCGAAAAAAGGACTCTTATATTCATTTAAACTTGCGCATGAATCCTAGATGAGGCACAATTTCAAAATGTTTCTGTTTATAGTAAATTTTAAGTTGTACCTCAAAATTCGTTTTGTTACTTAAAATAAGTGATTCTTTGCGGTAAAAATAAATTTAAATTTTTCCTTTAAAAATATCTTAAAATTCCATCCATTTTACTATTTAGCTAGTTTTTTTTTTTTTTTTTTCTGTTACAAAATATTTCTACTCTTATCAAAATAACAATATTTTGTAATAATCTTCTATCAAAACCTCATCTTATATTTCTTTATTTAAAAAAAAAATTTTTTTTGTATTCTTTTAAAAAACAAATAAATACAATTTTTCCCTTCAAAGATTATGACTGACATAAATTGTTACAAATGTACAAATCTGAATCTTAATCAAAAAATGATAAAGATGATTTTTGATAAAAAGAAACACATATCCATCCATCCATCCATATTTGTTTGCAAAGCACATACAAATAATAGAAAATAAATGACAATATCAGAGTTAAATTTGCAAACAGCAAAAAAAAAGGAATAAAATTACAAAAAACAAAAAATTATACTACATGAAAGTAAATACTAGCTCGACCAACAAAAATATCTATTTATATAAAATAAAAAGAAAAATAGTTTATAGAATTTTTTTTTTTGTAAATGTGTCCGTGTTTGTCTAAAATATATACTTGTATTAGTCTGTATTTATATTTCAGGAAGTGTCTGTCGTTTGAATACATTTGCCAAGTAAACAAACACCGGAAACACATACTTTCATGTCCACTTTACCATGAATGTGTGTTGTGTTGCTTATTGTTCTTATGCAAAGCTATCAAAAATTCACCATGTTGATATTTGCTAACGGTAATACTGCTCGCATTTAACTAGAGGAGAGTTATTGACAGTGATGCCAACTAAGAACTTTTAGGGTTAGCTTAGCATATTTTTAAGTACCTTAAAGGCGAAAAAGATGTTAGCCCTATACTAAAAAACGACCTT
Organism: Pollenia angustigena; assembly: GCA_930367215.1. Taxonomy (NCBI): domain Eukaryota; kingdom Metazoa; phylum Arthropoda; class Insecta; order Diptera; family Polleniidae; genus Pollenia; species Pollenia angustigena. Next base: position 12,736,282 of record OV884060.1, on the reverse strand, counting down.
ATTACTATTCTTATTTCCATTCTTATTACTATTCTAGACCATTTTTACTTTTTATTCGGTAGGGCTAAATTTTTTGTATTTCTGGCAATACTGTTAATTGTAAAATCTGTTTGAAAAGTTTTAATATGTGCGAATAAAAAATCTTTTAAAATACGGTTCGTTGTTATAAAAATGCAATTGCTCAATTATTTGTATTTGTATTTATTAAATATGATTTTCTAACACAACAAGACATAATATCTTATAAATAACAGTATTAGAATCTGAAAAGTTTACCATACATTGATTTAATTAAATTTGAATAATTTTAAAATAATGAAAAATAAATAAAAATTAAATAAATAAAAAAATAACAAAATTAAAAAATAACGTTTTAGGATATTTAATTGATTCTAATTCGAGCTAATTGAATATCTAATTGCATTAGCAGAAGTCAATTAGATTTCTAATTGTAAAGGTAAACCAATTTTTTTTGCTAATAGCAACTAATTGCAATTAGTTTTACCATTGGAATAGAAATTTAAATTATCTAATGGGAATTAGTTGAACTATTTCTAATTGTTTGATGAATTAGAGAATATAAACTAATTGCATCAATTGCTAATTCTAATTGGAATTTAACATGTATGGTTTTAACTATTTTTTATATTGCTACATCATTAATAAAATTTCATTAATAAAATTTACGAAAGATGTTCTTTAAGTAATCTTCTGAACCTCATTGCGTTGCTAGTAGTCTGCAAATTATCAGGGAGTTCATTCCAGAGACAGATGCTAAGAATAAAGAACTGACATTCAGAAGCGTGGCTACGATATCTAAATTGAATCAACAATTTACCTCTTGGTGATCTGGCAAATCGCAAGCGATCAAAGAGATACTTTGGTTCCTTTGGCATTATAACTTTATAAAGAAATATTAAGTTTTTGAAAATAAGGAAGTTATCAAATGTAATATTGAATATACGAATGGAGAATAGTGACACATGATCAAATATTCCCAGTTCGAAAACGTATCCTACGATGTTGTTAAAAGTTGTTTTAGGTTTCCTCGTATCCCCTGAGTTACAACCAGCAAATATGTCGGATGAATATAAAAGCGTTGGTAGTAAATATAACTAACTTTCGACGGAGTAAAGTATTGGGTCACCCAAAAGCTCCGTAGCATGCCGTAGGTTCTACCACAGACTTGTGTAATACGATCTGACCAAGTTAAACTTTTATTAAATGTTACACCTAAATTCTTAGCCTGACTTACAATCTCAATTGTTGACCCTCCCAAGAAAATATTCACCTCATCCTCTATCCCCAACATGTTCTTGCTTATAACTAAGCATTTAGATTTCCCTGGATTAAGTCGTTAGCCATTTGCTGAAGCCCAAACGAAAATATTATTTAGATCATAATTCAGCTCCAGCACTTTAGACAAAAATAGCTCCTTGCTACTACTTAGATACAGCTGAACGTCGTCAGCATACATCTGAACATTGCAAAAACGGATTTGTTGGGGAAGATCATTTGAATCTAACGAATAACGAAGGGGTTCGAGTATTGAACCCTGTGGAACACCTCTTGTGACCCGTAACGGATTTGAAATAGATTCACCTTGCGCGGCGGATTGAGATCTGTTTATAAGATACGACAACATCAGCCTCACAGCAAGTATGAAGAAGTTAAACATTTTTGACAATTTTAGACATAAAATTGAATGATGCACTGTATCAAATGCCTTTGAATGGTCCAGTAGAACCAGAAACGATATTTTACTTTCATCCAAGTTTCCCCGGATTTCCTGTATCACATCTGATAAGATAGTAATACAGCTACGCTGTGGCCTAAAACCGTACTGACGATCAGTTAATAGATTGTTCTCGTTAACATACTCAGAAATCTGCTTATGTAACAGTCGTTCAAATACTTTGGATAAAAAGGGAAGGATTGCAATAGGTTGGTACTCATTGTCAGCCTTAGGCACGGGAACTATTTTGGCATGTTTCCAATCCATTGGAAAAGTGCTGGTGGTAATAATCGTATTAAATAAGTGGGTGACAAAACGGACTATCCAAGGCAAGATTATTCGCACAAATCTAGGGTTAATATCATCTAACCCAACAGCGTTATATTTAACTGAAAAGAAACCTTCAACTACATCAAACAGGTCTAGGCAGCGGAAATCAAATTCACTTATACTAGTGTCGGGGAAAGTGAGTTTTTCATAGTAGTCAGTTTGAACATTTGGCAGAGGGATTTTAACAAAGGTTTCATTCGACAAGTTGACGTCACCATCCACTGTCCTGACAGTTGACTTACCAATGCCAATATCACGAATTTGATTCCAAGCTTTTTTACCGTCGACTGCCGTATTAAATTTGTTAAAATAACAATCTGTAATAAAACGCTAAAGTTGAGAGAGTTTCATGAGTTAACTGATTCAAGGTTCGAAATACCTAACGTGGGAGTGATTTATGGAATAAAGACGACCATGATCAAGACCAGAAAATTTTATTTTACAAGCCCCAGTTTGAAAAGGATTAAAATGATTTTTTTAAGCTACAGCTGTGTCTAAATTCAATTGAAAATTAAATAATCTCATACTCAAAACTATTTCTTAATAATATGTTTTGCTTCAAAATTTTTGTTGTTTAACTTAAAAAAAATATATCTATGGTCACAAGTCATAACAGCCATAACAGCAGTTTAAAGCTTGGAATCTTCACTGAAAATCAGGAGACGGCTTTTTTGGAAAACTTTGCTACAGATTCCACAGAAACGAATTTCTTTACTTAGTTGTTAAGAAAAAATAGTTGTTTATGCTCGTAGTCGAAAGATATTACCGTAAAAAACACTTAGTCAAAGTCAAAATGTTAAAACTTTTATTCCCGATAAAATAAAAAACTTTCAGCGCAGCTAAATTGACATAAATTATTATTCTTTGCCAAAATTGTTCAGATTCTTTTTCTCATTTTGAGTTAGGTTATTATTCCTATATAATAATTCATAAAGTTTAAAGATAAACGACTTAAGTTAATGTTGGCTAAAATGGAGAAATAATTGGGGTATTCACAAGGTGTACTATCATGTTATATTGTCATAATGTTCTAACATTTTACAAGGGTTTGAAAATATTTTTGTTGCTTTGAAAACAAAAAGTGTCTTAAATTTATAGAACTTTGCTTGCTATGTTTATTGTACCATCGTTATTAACCCTTGTGTTAATACCCAACTTTATCCACATTGTTTAGCACCCAGGATACCCGGGTACCCATATACTATAATGTATTAATAATCCATATTTTGATGATATAAAATTAAATTTTTAAAAGCTTATAAAATTATATTTATGGTAAAATGTGATTTTTAACTTTGTATTGCAGAACGGCTAAAACTTAAAATTTTTATGCAGGACAGTATTTTTTACTATAACAGTTGAACATTTTTGATCATACATGATATGCTAATGTGACTTCCCCGTATTATAATACTAACGCTTTGGAAACTAAACTTATGTAATTGTATGATACAGAATTTAGTTTATTGAATTTTTTGAGCATGTTAAACGTGTTTTTTTTTTGTCCCATAAAGTTATTGTATTGGGTACCGGGTGCGCATATTTTTTAATTTATTTATTTATATATTTATTTGGTACACAGTGCAACAAGAACAAGTCTTTTTAAAGCGCTGTACATATAACGCTATTCACAAATGTAACATATATTAAAAAAGTTTGATTAATACAAAAGATTACAATACAATAAGGCAAAAAACAGTAGGCAGCAAATCGCATATTGCGATGGTTAAAGTTTAAGCAAATTTTTTTGAGTATCAGAGGAGCAAAAAAATTAATCTAGAATCTGAATTCGCTTTCTTTTAAGTTAAATAACGGCGATTCAGAAGCTTGTTTAAAAATTTTAATTCTTTATAAATATTTTTCATGTTAACACAAGGGTTATTAAGAAAAAACCAGCGCTGGGCGGCTGAGCCGTGTCGCATAAGTTTTTGTAGCCGTCGCCGTTGATGTTATAGTTTTATCCGGCTAACATCCGTATTTAACATGCGGCGAATAATTTTGGCAACAAATCTCATGCGGCGTCAAATTATATCGGCTTAGGACTCTGCTGTTTGGTAGACAAATACAATAAAATTTATTTGTGATTTGCGTTTGAAAAACGGCAAATAGTCAGGTAAGATCTAATTTAATTTATTAATTCATGGATTATAACTTAAAAATATTTTTATTTAAGGTAAATATTTATTTTTTTATATTGTTTTAAATCAGCTGATTTAAATTCAAAATAGCACACTAAATTATGAGGGGTTGTTCACAACAGTCGTATTTTTTCATGTTATTATCTTAAGACTTGTGAATCTCCCAAATGTTTATATATGTTGTTACCCTGAATTGACTTAGGCGGTTATGCCAAAACAGTCATTTAGGAAAACAACTTAGCCTTTTAGGTTTTTTAGGGTTAATAACCCTCCTATAACAGATACAAAAATGAATTTGTAGCAAATAGATTTGGACACGCTAAATACGATGGTACTTATAATTAAATTGTGTCCTAGATATTACACGTTTTTGTGCATTTAAATAAAAGCAGAGTAACGTACTGAAAACATAATTTTGATTTTATCCACTTTTTAGCCCGTTTTTCAAATATATTCAGGATTTTAGTGTTTCAAGAGTTGTCATCACTGGTCATATTAAGCATACAGAGAGTGAGAGAGTATAAATCAGAGGTGGGAGCTAGTTTGTCTGCATTACGAAGTTGTTTGTTGTTCTAAAATTCAAAACAAAAAGAAATTAAAATTTTTACATTAACATCAAAATGTGTGAAAATACACACGCTTAGATTTCCTGGGGCCACATTTTGAAGCCCAGAACTATATTTAAGAAACAAACGTTTAATGAGCAATAACACCATAATGGCTTTAATTCACTCCTTAAAGTGATTTGAAATACGGCTTTATGTCTTAAGTGCCTTCGGATTTATAACACTACGCCGTTTTCGGCATTTATTTTAAAAGTTTTTAGCAATTTTTTAACCCTGTTCTAACGCCCGATTTTGGTGTACAAAATTTCAAGCTAGAACAACTTTCATATTCATCTACTGTACAGGCAACACTGAAACAATAGAGAATTGACAAGAATGGCAAGAGAGAGAAAAAAAACCTAATACTATGATTTATTTGGTTAGTAGGAAATGTGTTTACTTTGTTTGCTGTAACTTCACACGTACGGAACTTTGAGAGATATTTTTTTGTTTGTTTTTGTTTTGAGATAGTTTCCGTTCTAGTCAATAATCTATGACCGAAACACTGAGTGCACCGATACTATGTCAATTTATGTACGTGAAAATTTCTGGTTTTGCATTAAAAAAAAAAAAAAATTAAATAGTCGGATTTATTTTTGTGTTAAATGTAAAACAACGTTATTTCAAATTTTGCTTGATTCCCATAAAAGTAAATATGAAAACATATGAGGACATGTGAGTTTATTATGCCAGGTTTATTTAAAACTTTTTTATGTTTTTTCCTTTACAAAAAAAAAAAAAAGCAAATACAGGAAGGATATAGTCATTGTCATGATTTGCATACAAGCATTGTTTGTGCATTAAATGAATTGTTTTTTTTTTCTTAAAAAAAAATTTGTTATTCTATAAAAAGTTTTACTAAAATTTATTCGTGTTTTCCTGACATTTTAGTTAGAACATGTCACAAAAAAAAAAAAAAAAAATAAAATTAAAAACTTTATTTATGCAAAGATAAAGTTACAGGTTCATGGTAATTTCTGTTTTACTGTCAAGGGGTGTACAGTGAAAGAATTTTGGATAAAGGAGGTAGCTGAATTCAATAGCAGAGTTGTCATTTAAGAGCCTTTTATTTAAACTTTTAACGAATTCTGGTACTCTAAATGATATAAGTAATTTATCATGAAACTTGTTATTAAAATTCCTTCTTTATACAAAATTTTAATAACAACTTAAACATCTTTGGCTGAAAAGCTTTAAACCAAACAACCAAAAAGTACTTATAACCAGGGAAACTGTAAATATGCAATTTTATGTTTTTTCTCGTATGACCAATGAAGGCAAAAGCAATAAATATATTTATCTGTTTAAGGAGTTCTTATGAATTTTGGCAATCATTTGTTAATGCATATTTTTCACTATATCTGAGGTTAAACGGCTCATGTCTTATTGACAAGATTCTTCCTTTTTCTTCTTTGAACATGAATTGGCGTCAAAATGATTCATGTCATGTTGACGACATGTTTTTTATTTTGTATAGTCGTACGGATACATGTGTGCTTTTTTAATATGGAAAACAATAACAAAATTAAACAACGAATGAAAAAGCAAAACGTGAAGACAGTACATGCATCTGTGTACTCGTCTATAAAGTAGCAATCTTGTCAATAAGACATGAGCCGCATGAACACAGACTTTGCTAAATTTTTTTTACATGACTTCGTTCAAAGAGCTTTTTTGCAGTATTTTTTAGAACATTTTTTACTTGTTCGAAGCATATTAAATTGTTTTAAGATGCCTCTAGCAATTGACTTACTAAAGGCATCTTAAAAAAAAAAAAAAATTTATAAATTGACTTACGCATTTTGTTGGGTTCCCGGCCATGAGGGCCATGCGGGCAATGAAAGGGCTGATTGCTTGGCAAACAGGGGCGCTCGTCGCCCATTCTTAGGCGTCCATGTGGGTCACATCAGGGGGAAGTTACAAAAATTGGCCGAGCGCGAATACCTTCACGCATGGACGTCCACTTCTGGATTAAGACAGTCCAAAAGATTTGTGTCACTGTCCCGGTCCAGGGCAGGCAGGTTTCTGCTGCTTGAGAAAGCGGAACTTAGACTGCTTGTTGGCCTATTTACGGGCCACTATGGTGTTTGATAACATCAGTTAAAGTTGGGTAATTCATCTTCCAAAATATGCAGATTTTGTAAGATGGATGTCGAAACGCCGGAACATCTGCTCTGCTGCTGTCCCGCCTTGGACTTCTAGGCGGAAATTTTTCGGGGGCAAATAGTGGTCCCTACTGAAATTTTTAATCACCGGGCAGGGTAATGGGCTTTATACGCAGCGTAAACCTGACACGGTGAGACAAAAGGCTGCTTAAAAGATCCTTTGGAAAGAAAACAAATTGTGTGATTCTGGTTAACAGATGACTTTTCTGGAGGCACATTCTGTGTTGCGATGCGAATGTCAATGCGACTCGAAAATATTTAAAAGCGAACAATGTTACGATGTTAACGGGTTCGATTACGATAACGCCAAATATGCGGCACAAATAACTCTTATATGAAATTTAACCTCAAAAAATAATTTTGTTCTAGAGAGACCATGACTGTCAAACATTTCGAAGTGGGGTACAATGCCTAAAATTCGTTAGCATATACTATAGTGTATAAGCTATTTCAATTTTTGGCTTGCTTTTTAAATCGCTAAAATTATTATAGTATTTGTTTTCAGGTAAACCATTACTGATTTTTTAAAGCATACTTTTAACAACTTGAAGGGCATATTTTCAAGTTTTTTGCTGAATATTTACTGAGCATAGAAAACCTTTTTAAAGCATATTTCCAGTTTCCCAGCCTTTAACCTTAACTAAGAATTTAATACCTTTATAACATTTATGTTAATCCAATTTTTTTACAAATCGTATTAGAAAATTTGTTTAACCTTTATAATCCATAACCAAGATAGAGCGTATACAATTTTAAATATCTGTCTACCTTTTTGTGTGCTGTGCTTATAAGTCTGCTTAAGTCAAAAAGGTGAATTTGTTATTTTCTTCTCTCTGGTTCCCAACTTCGCTTTAATCGCTGACTGTTGTTTGATTAAGTATCAAGTCAAAAAGAAAATATTTTCTTTTTGGCTTGACATCTCTTAGACTAATATTTTGTTTGGCTTTAAAACTTAAATAGTTTGCCTATGCAAGTTTTCTATGTTTCCCCTATTTTGCAATTTTATTAGATCTTTTTCTGATTTTTGAGTTGAATGATTTTTCTTAACTTTTTTTTTTGATAATTCATGCTGAAAGAAACAGGTGTGTTTTTAAATGGTTGCTTAAGCAAAATTTATTCATTTAGAAAAGTGTGCGTTTTATGCTTTTTGCTGGCTGGTTGGTTTTAGCAGTTTGTTGCTGACGATGTTGTTTATTTGAAAGTTGCTATAATATACATCTTTAGGTACATACACACTTTGATGTTGTTATAAAGTCAAAAGGTAAAATATAAGGGAAGTTTAGCGAAGAAAAATATGTAAAGTTTTGTATTATAAAGTTTTTTTTTTTATTTCGTGGTTTCCCTTCGTTTTACAGTTGTCCTGATTGTGATCGGATTTTTACGCACACACAACAGAAATGTCAACAGAGCTTTATCAAATGACAGGAAATATCTTAAGTCATTAATCCATTAACTTTCAATGAAGTAAAACCAAAGCAGGGTTGGGAAAGTTAGTAGAGTTGTAAATTATGTAGGACCTAGTTATTTAAACGTCAAATAATTACATTGAAAGCAATAACAAAGTCGTAAATATTTTGTAATTTTGTTGTTGCTTTCTACAGAAATACATGTAACGTTTTAAAATTTTCAACGCCACAAGTTATGAGGCGTTTGAAATTCTAAAAAGGCAATTTTAATTTCTGTAGAGAGCAACAAAAAAATTACAAAATATTTGTTTTTGCTTTCAATGTTATTCTTTGGCGTTGCCGTTTACATAACTAGGGCCTTAATATTTTTTATCTTAAAAAGAACATAACTGCACCGATGGCTTATTTGGTATATTCTGAGCAAAATTTGTTTCCTGGCGAAGACAAAACATCGGGGAGAGACGAAAGGGCCAACACCTACAATATTGTTATTCTTTCATACGCCTTTTTTTATATGAAAGATGAAGATTAAACTCGTTAGATATAAAAAAGTCTTTCACAATCGATGAGAAAATTAACGAATTTCTATATTTGTTAAGCTTTTTCTTCATCTATAGTACTAACGATACTATCGATAGTCTTAAACTTTCGAAAATATCGATAGGAAAATATCAATATCAATATTATTTTTATTTAAAATACAGCTTTGAAGACATGTTACAGCAGGTATACACACACAGTTTTTTGCCGCAAGTTTTTACTGGATATTATTAATTCGCGCAGAATTAAAGCAATGAATACAAACAACAAGAATGGCAGGTGGTATGGATTGCTTACCTGTGCTTTGTTTACTACTAGCTTAAGGCCTTTATGCCGTTTTATGTTTATGTTTACATTGGGACTGAAATGTCAGATAGTTTTATGATTTTGAAAAAAAAAATAAAAATGCAATTGCAATGTCGAGCATAGGATAAACCAATGAACGACCATTAGAGGAAAAGTCCGCTAGATTGATAACCTTTTGGGCTGAGAACAAAATCCAATTTAGAACATTATTTAAGGTTGCAACAAAATATCTTATAGTCCCTGTTACTTTGGTTCCTTCAGACATAACAATTTTTAAAAACAGTCATCTAAAATAAAGTGGATACATACGTTCAATCAAGTGATAAAAACAACGAACTGTAGCCTGATAAAAAACTAGTTAAAGTTTTCCTACTTAAGGGCAAACATTCAGTCGATAGTAATATCGATATATCGATAGTGAAATCTGAACAATCGACAAATATCGATAGTAGAAAATATCGATAGTATCCCAGCACTACTTGTGCCTACTTGCAAGGCATTTATATTTTGCGGCTTTTATACTTTGCGGTAATCAATAATAATTTTCTTAAGGCAGCCTTCCCTTTTTTTCTAATTTATGCTCACTGAGCACTATTGGCTTATAGACAAAAAAGCCATTCTAAAAAAAAGAGCAACTTAGACGTGTAGACAGTCATATATTATACGAAATAAATTAGTTCAGTTACAAAATATAAAAACATACAAAAAGTAATATTCTATTACACATACAACGACAAAAGTGCTATTTAATACAGACACTAAAAATGTTTATACTTTCATGTATACCAGACTCGTATGCTAACAACACAATATTGATATTTAAACAATTCGTAAGCATGTATTTTATGAGATGTCATAATTTGAACATGAGATTTTTAAGATTAACGAAATATTTGCCTTTTTGGCATATCATTATTATAAATTATATTAGTTTGTATTTGCATGTTTGAGAGGGAGATATAAAATAAATAAACTTGTCGGAAAGAAAGCTGATATAGATTTCATTTAATATGCATAGAAAAACTTTTAAATATTGGCCTGAGATGTTAATTTTATTTCTTTTTATTTATGAAAAGGATACATTTGACAATGTAAAATTTAAAGCAGATTCTTTTTCAAACCATCCACTACAATAAATAGTTTAATATGGGTATACTTAGTTTTATATTCTACTAGTTAAGCCCGGTGCGCTTCGCTACACTATTTTAACCACTTCTTCAGTTGAGAGATATTTAATATATGCATCCTATGCGAGGTATTTCCTCCCTACGCCTACCCGCTTTATTTTCATTTTCAAAAGTGTTGTATACCATAAGAGTGACATTCTAACTATATTCGTTCTAAAGATATGCGAAATTAAACATTGGCGTCCTATGGGGGGTAAAACTCCCCCGCTGCTATTTTATATCAATTTTGGGGCTCAGAAGGTCTTACAAACAAAAGTTTAACAACATGCGTGCGGCGGCTCCTATTAATATTTCTATCTATGAGGGGCACTGCACTTCCTCTGTCTACCCCGCCCATTTTTAATTTCAATTTAAGGTATGCAATAATAGTTAACCACGTTTTAAGACTCTCCCTTAAATAGTCCTTGATTTGAGCTATATTTAATATATGCATCCTATGTGAGTTAACCCCTGCGCCTACCCGCTTTATTTTTATTTTCAAAACTGTTGTGTACCATAAGAGTGACTTCTACAAAGGTTGAACATTCTTACTATAACACTTCTTAAGATATGCGATATTAAACATTGGCGTCCTATGGGGGAAACCACTTCCCCCGCTGCTATTTTATTTCAGTTTTGGGGATCAGAAGATCCTACTACCAGAAGTTCAACAATGCGTGCAGCGGCTTTTAAGATATGCGATATTTAATATTGGCATCCAATGGGTGTACCAATTCCCCTGCCCCTATCGAAAAAATAAGTAGACTATTTTATTTTTAGGGTTCACGTGATGTTACTGTAAAAATTTCAGGAAAATCGGTTCGGTAGTTTATGAGTCTATAAGCCAACAAAGAAACAAACACAAACATTTTTCAATTTTATACCCACACCATAATAGTGGAGAGGGTATTATGCATTTGTGCTGATGTGTGTAACGCCATAAAATATTGGTCCTAGACCCTCCTTAAAGTATACCGATCGACTCAGAATCACTTTCTGAGTCGAACTAACGATGTCCGTCCGTCCGGCTGGCTGGCTGGCAGGCTGGCTGGCTGGCAGGCTGGCTGGCTGGCAGGCTGGCTGGCTGGCAGGCTGGCTGGCTGGCTGGATGTCCATGTAACCTTGTGCGCAAAGTACAGGTCGCAATTTTGGAGATAATTTGATAAAATTTGGGATAAAGGTTCTTATTGACACAATGACCAAGCCTATTGAAATCGTAGGACCAGGAGGGAAGATAGGGGGAAATTTCTTCCTCTCAGAAACTATCAAACCGATTTTAATGAAATTTAAAACTTACATACAACCATATCTTCATGGACACAAAAGGGATGTGCTTTTTAAAAAATAGGACCACGAGGGGAGATAGGGCCAATTTCTGCCTCTCAAACCGATTTTAATGAAATTCAAAACATAGATAGATCCATATCTATATGGACACATAAGCTATACAGTTTTTCAAAAAATAGGACCACAAGGGGAGGTAGGGGGCCCCTCACAAACTTTTAACCCGATTTTAATGAGTTTTATAAACATAGATAAATCCATATTCATATGGGCATATAAGCATGATGTGTTTTTTAATACTGTGGTGTAGGGTATCATATGGTCGGGCTTGACCGACTATACTTTCTTACTTGTTATATATATAGAAGTGCAAAAACAAGAAATATTATGGTTTTTTCTTTTCTACAAAAAATGTGACATTTCATTTAAAAAAAAACCCCAATTTGGTGTATGTTTCTTAAAAATTTTGCTCCCGTAAAGGTGGCTTGCTTTATTCTAAAAAACTCACCCTTTTCGGGAGTAAAATTTTAAAGAAACAGACACCAAATTGCATTTTTTTAAATGAAATGTTACATTTTTTTGTAGAAAAGAAAACACCATTATTGTAAGACCTAAAAAAGTTGATAAGTCAATGTCGCTCTGTCTAGTGAATATAGTCCCTAAAGACTTAACAAAAATATCCGATTTCATTTATTAGTTCCTTATCAAAATTTATTTCATGTTTGAAATATGCAGTAATTTATTAACTGATTCTTTGTTTTCGGAAACAAGGGCTGACATGAAACAAACGCTTAAAAATTAAATATTAAACTTATAGTAATGATTTATACTTAAAGATTTTGTCACTAGTGTAATGGTTTCCCACAAAAGTTTTTTCCCCTAACCAGCTTGGCAAATTTTATGGGCCCTAAATGTTCTTTCCAGAAAAGCGTTTTTCTATTTAAGAAGCCCTCACTGTAAGAATAATTAACTAAATCACCAGAAAAAATGGCTTGAACCAAGAAAATGAGGCACAATTCTAGTCTAAGGCAAAAAATACTTAATTGATTTTGATATGTATTTTAGAATTAAAAATTTGTATAAAAACTACACTACCCAATCAACCAAACGATTTTATGACGATATCATCTTACATGTTGGCAGTAATTTTGGTGACATCGAGGTAATGTCTTATTTAATACCCTTTTTTTAAGCGAGGATTGTAAGTATCGGGTGATTTTTTAAGAGCTATAGGAAAGTTAAGATAGAACACAAAAAATTCAGAAAAATGCATGAAATCTTTATTTGAATCGATAGAACGGTCCATATAATTTAATGTTTGTAGATTATTTCATACAAATGTTGACCGTGACTGCGGCTCAAATGGTACATCCGCTAAGTCCAATTTTGACATACTCTTTCCAACATTTCGGCCGGTATCTCATGAATAAATGCTTCAATGTTGTCTTCCAATGCGTCAATTGAAGCGGGCATGTGTGTATAGACATGAGCTTTAACATAGCCACACGAAAAATAGTTTAAAGGGTTTAACTCGCACAATCTAGGCGGCCAATTAACCGGTCCCGAACGTGAAATAAAATGTTCACCGAGCTCGACTCTTGATAAGTCCATTGTTAAGCGTGCTGTGTGGTATGTGGCACCGTCTTGTTGAAACCACATGTCATGCAAGTCAAGCTCTTGCATTTTGGGCAAAAAAAGTTGGATATCATCTCACGGTAGAGCTCACCATTAACAGTCTTTGAAGAAGTACGGTACAGCCACCGGCCACCAGCCCATAACCGCTCCAAACTGTGACTTTTTCTGGATGCATTGGTAGCTCTTGCAATGCTTCTGGCTGATCTTCACTCCAAAATCGACAATTCTGCTTATTAGCGTAGCCATTGAGCCAAAAATGACCTTTTCGCTGAACACAAGAAGCGCGCGATGAACTTTCTTAACAGAGCACGCATTTTGATAATAAAATTCAATAATTTGCAAGCGTTTGCAAGACGATTCATGGTTAAATTATAGACCAAACTGAAGATGTTTGACAGTGAAACAAAACACGAAACGTGCGTCAGCTGTTTAAACCAGTGTTGCCAAAAAGATAATAGCTAAAAAATCCCCCATTACTTGCCTCCAATGACATCACCGTGTTAATGTATAAGTGGTAAAGAGTAGTTATATTGGGTTCTAACTCATTACTTTACAATGTACGTTTCTGCTGGGTACAAACCTGCATACGTATATATGTAAGTATAAAAATCAATTTTTGCCGAAATTTGTCCACCGCAAATCAAATATCGTATATTTCTATTAGTTTTCTGCACACTGTGCACTTTTGTTTACCAATTGTTTGCTTTTTTATTTTGTATTGTGTTTTATTATGTAAATAGTTCCTTTTATGTTTTTATTTTTTTTTATGGTAAACCACTTAAAACATGCATAAAATTTATTTTGGCTAAATTTCGCATTGTTTTTATTGTAGTTCCCCTAAAATTTATTTCAACAAAATTTTACAACCATTTAATTTTATTTCATAAATCCCCACTTGATAAATAATAAAACAAAAAACAGAAATGTTTTTTGGCCTAATTTTCACCTAATTCACTTTTTTCCATTTCATATTTAAATTTTAATAATTCATTCTAAATATGAACATTGAAAACTCATGCAAAAGTTATATTTAAAAGAATTGTAAAAATATAAGTCAGTAAGTGAATTTTTAAAGCCACTGCTGTATGGGAGTGTAATGTTTCATTAATAAAAGTATATATACAAATATGTATGTACAAATTTACATATATATACACAAATACATACATATATATAAATATTTTCATGCTGACATGACAATTTATGGTCTTGGAGGAAGAAACAGGGTGTTGAAGTTAATTTGAAAAATTATAAAGAAAAAAAAAAATTAAGACTTGCAAAGAATTCTGATGATGGGAATGTGGTTCTTCTCGAAACGTATATTCAACCCGAGTTCGAGCCCCAGCTCATTCAATAATAAAAATTATCAATAAATTTTGATTAATTTCATGTTTTAACATGCCTGCCTTCATTAAAAATAATTTAATGAAACTTAAATTTGATGAACTCAAGCCTAACTAAATATCAAAATTTAAAATCGACAGTTCAACTAAAAAATCACAATTGTTCTGAAAACTTACAACAATTTTTCTTCATTTATAAAAAAGTTGTTGTTATTTATATCAAACTCCTAGTATAATAAGTAGCAGGTATGTTCATTAGGGAGAGTTGTCATTATTTACCCATGTAATGTTAAATTGATTTATTTGATTTTTGACGCTTGTTTTAATTTGTTCATTAGTTCGTTATATGGATTTTAAAAGTGAAAACAAATTTTCTAATGCCTATACCTTGGGTGGTTAAATTGTAAGGGCCGATGTTGAATGTGAACCACACCTAAACGCCAAGTTTTTTTCCGAATTTTATTTGACATTTCTCTATTTCAGACTTACTCAATTTGAACCATGGAGAGATACACAATCCAACAACGTGCTAAAGTTATCCAGACTTATTATGAAAATGGGCGTTCAAATCAAAATGCATATCGTGCACTTCGTGATTTTTTTGGTCAATTTAATCGTCCAAATGTGCGTACAATCGCAAAAATCGTGGAAAATTTCGAGCAAACCGGGTCTGTAGAAGATGTGAGAACACCAGTGCATGCTCGTATAGCTCGTACTGCAGAAAATAGTGCTGCTGTTCGCGATAGTGTGGCTGAAGAGCCGTCCACCTCAACTCGTCGTCGTGCCCAACAATTGCACCTCTCACGCTCGTCGTTGATGAACATTATGCATAAAGACTTGCATTTACACGCTTACAAGGTGCAATTGGCTCAAGAACTAAAGCCTCTTGACCATTCCAAACGTCGTGAATGGGCAGAATGGTGGCAAGAAATGGCAACAGTGGATGATCAATTTTCGAAGAAAATCATCTTCAGTGATGAGGCACATTTTCACCTCAGTGGATTCGTCAATAAACAGAATTGCCGCATTTGGGCGAATGAGAATCCAAGAGTGATTGTCGAAAAAGCAATGCACCCACAAAGAGTGACTGTTTGGTGCGGTTTATGGGCTGGCGGCATCATCGGGCCGTATTTTTTCCAAAATGAGGCCGGTCAGGCAGTTACTGTGAATGGTGTTCGCTATCGTGAGATGATTACGAACATTTTATGGCCCGAATTGGAAGATATGGATGTGGACGATATGTGGTTTCAGCAGGACGGTGCCACTTGCCACACAGCTAACGAAACAATGGCTCTTTTGCGCAACAAATTCAATGGCCGTGTTATCTCACGTAATGGCGATGTTAATTGTCCGCCAAGATCATGTGATTTGACACCGTTGGACTTTTTTCTTTGGGGTTATTTGAAAGAAAAGGTTTACATCGATAAGCCAGCAACAATTCAAGAGCTAAAGGATGAGAAAATTCGACACATTAACGGCATAGAACCTCCATTATGCCTCAGGGTCATCGAAAATTTGGACCATCGGATGGAGGTGTGCCGCCGTGGTCGCGGCGCCCATTTGGCCGATATTTTGTTCCATACATAATTGAGTAATACCAATATATCATAATAAAATAAAATTACAATAATTTCCTAAATAGTTTGTGTTTTATTCAAAATCAACATCGGCCCTTGAAATTTAATTACTTAGTCTACCACGATCAAACTGAATTCATTAAATGTTTGATATAAAAAGGGTTAAATATTTTATTTTTTCTATCCTTCTAATATTTAACACCCTTTAAATAATTTTAGTCATAAACCAACACGTGAAATTTCCGAGTAGCAATTATGAGCACAAAAACAAAAACAAAAAAAAAAAACTAAAAGTGAAATATAGACTTCTTTAATTGAAATTGTGGGTGTAAGTGATGTTTATTTACGAGTTCATTTATTATTAAAGAACATTTATGTTTTTAATTTTAGAAAGTTTTTTTCTCTTTGCCCCTGCATTTGTGTTTAACCCAAAGCTAATGCCTACCAGCATAATGTTAGAAATGAAAATTTTATTACATTTTTTCTACACTAAATAGCACGGCGAATGATAAAATTTGATATATGAAAAATAAACATGTTAAAAGTACAGTCTGCGACAAAAGTTTGCTAACATTAAAAGGGAAGATTTGTTCTTGTAACATGTAGAAAGTTTTGTTGTGTTAAATTGAGTTCCTTTAATGTTTAAAAACCGGTGCAGAAAAGTACCGTTAATCTTAAATATTGGTTTGAACCTGACTTATGAAAATCGATCCATATTCATTGCCGCTGGCTCCGAGCTCAAAAATCATAAGTAAGCAAAATGTTTTGTTACTTTTATAAGTGTCACAAATAAAACAAATATAATTAAATGTTAATTCTGGACCTACACATACAGGGTTGCTCAAAAGAAACGGGGACTTAATTGTCTATAGCGTTATCTATATAAATAAAAATTAAATGTTGTGTGTTGCTAATCGCATAACTTGAGAAGGGCTTGACCAATTTGGACGATTTTCTTTACAGTAATCGCCAGGGTCCAACTTAGGTTTTTACAGAAAGAAAATTTTGCCCCACCCACTTTTACGCCCACTTTTTTCGATTTACCTAAAATCAGAAAACGGCTCCATCGATTTGACTTATTTTTTTCAAATGTTCGTATTAATCCATTTCAAGTTTTCATCGAAAGAAAATTTACCACGCCTTTTTTACGCCCACTTTTTCTTTTTATTTGACCGATTTTGAAGGTTTTTTTCTTTAAAATTGTCGCCATGGTCCAACTTAGATTTTTGCGGAAAAAAAATATTGCCCCGCCCACTAGTACGTCCACTTTTTTCGATTTACCTAAAATCGGAAAACGGCTCCATCGATCATTAGTCTGGGGTCACACTATGAAAGTTTTCTTTCAGAAAGTTTTTAGTTTTTTAGAGAGAGGGTAGAGGAAAGTGGCATATTCTCTTCCCCACTCACCAATAAACTGAGACTTTCTGAAAGAAAACTTTCAAAGTGTAAACCCAGACTTAGTAATCAGCTACCGGGGCGGCCAGCTAGTTTAAAAATATATGGTCCTATTAATTATTTTTAAATTATTGTAAAAAAGAACTAGAATTTATATTTGTTAATTCAAGTTGATTTTATTCGACCTTTTAATATATGCTTAAGTATATGTATAATTATAAATATAAATAAATAATGTTATTTACTAGACGATGTAGAGAAAGAAACAGTAAATTTTTTAAAGTGCGTAGTCAATATAAATAGTTTTTTATTTGCAAGCGCAGAAGATGATACTCAAAGAGTATCGAAATATCAACAAATATGAGTATCGAAATATCAGCAAATATGAGTATCGAAATATCAGCAAATATTAAAATAAAATTCATTTTCAATGCTGGCCTCGACCTTGAAATAAAAGCATTTTTATTTATGTTTGTTTTTTAAAAAATAAATAAAAAATAGTTAAGGCTGTACCGAATCTTTCATATCCTCCACCGAATGTTAGAATATTTTAGGAGTGGGCTTTATATGCGACCTTCGCCAGATTATGGACCGATCTTCACAAAATCGTACAGGTTAATTTCTAGTCCTAGAAGACTGTGGCATACCAAATTGTGCCTTGTACTTACGGTTTTTGGCGTACAAAACTGTTTTCCGAGAAAAGATTTAAATGCGGCCGGTCTATAATAGCACTGTGCAAGTTGAAAAAATAGACATGGCCGGCTTGTCTCAATGATTGATTTTTGACATACCCACCCGCTATCTGCATTCCTTAAGACGGCTCCCATACAAAATGCAGACTAGAAATATATATAAAGAGAAAGTCCCATAAATGCCCAGGAGTTGCCCCTAGGGGAATAAAATGTATGACAAGCTTAACAAACTTAGTCCTTAACATTTTCTTAAAACATACTTGGCCTTTATCTCCATTACTTAAGGGGGCTCCCATACAAATATTGCGGGTTATTGAAATTCTTAAATTTTGCGCTTGCAGTGCCTAGGATGCCCCTAGATGGGTCAAATGTATGACCAACCCCACTTTATTTGTCATCTCAATCATTTATTCGTAACATACCTACCCGCTATCTCCATTCCTTAAGGGGCTTCCCATACAAAATGTTCAATGCAGACTAGAAATATATTGAAGAAAAAGTCCCATAAATGCCCAGGAGTCGCACTTAGTGGTATAAAATGTATAACCGACCTCAATTAGATTTTTTGTCCTTAATATTTTCTCCAGAGATACTTACCCCTTCACCACTTCCTAGGGGGGCTCCCTTACAAATATTGTGTTGTATGAAATTCTTAAATTAATTAAATTTTGTCGACTTTTGTAAATAAAAACAAAAGATGCTAACAGATTTTAATCATTTATGGCTTGTTTTATTTGCATTTTCGTTTTTAATAAGTCTTAGAAGCCTAGATGCATTTTCCAATTTTTTTTTTTTTTTGGAATTTCTAAAAAACAAAAATTTCGAAATTTGATAAAAAAATGTTTCCAAAAAAAAAAAAAAACATTAGAAAACAGTTTTACCTTTCTTAACGGAAATTTTATTGCGGAATTTCGGTTTTATTTTGGTTTTTTTTAATAAGTTAAAGCGTTTTTGAGTTACGCGAACATATCGAGCCCTAACCGCGAAAATAACGTAAGCGCCAAAAATCAAATTGTACAGGAGAGAGTTTTTTTTGTTTTATTTCATATAAAACTGAAGTGAATTCTCCCCGTTTTTTTTTTTTTTTTTTTTTTTTTTTGTTAAGCTGCATATCGCAAATAGTGCAGACAATGAAAGTTCTGCGGACCACTTAGAAAAAGCGCGAGAGCATACAAAGCTAATAATAGGAATTGCACAAGCGGCGTTAAATTTTGCGTTGGACTTCCATAAATTTCTCGTTCATTAACTTATTCCAATATTATGTAAATAATTTAATGGACTTTGAAATAGTTTAAACAGTTTCCGTTTTTGTTCTCTCCTAAATAAGATCGAGTTTTAAGGAACATCATCATTGGCAAAAAGTTCTTATAATAGCAGGGAATCAAAATTGTTCAAAGAACGTCAACACTCTATGAAATTCGATGGTTCACACTGCTATGCATAATAGAGAACAATCTCGAAAATGTGTCTTTCCATACTGTGGTGTAGGGTATCCAGTGGTTCGTCTCGACCGACTACACTTTCTAACTTGGTTTTTAATATAAAAACTAATTTTACAGCGGATGTTATAACGATCAATCCAACCATTGAATTGAATGAATAAATAATGTTTTTTGGTACACGAAATTCGGCGCTGGCTAATGTGATGTTTTTTCTCTCTTACTTTTGCACGTTAATATATGGCTGAATTTCCTTTGAGTATCTGCCTGCCTAAAAATGCGAGCGCTTGTGTGAGTTTGATATATGAGGAGGTCCAGAACAAAACGCAACTCATCTGATAGCAAATATGCAAATATGTTTGCTATTCAGTAACCAATAAACGTGCTCTGATCAAAATGCAACAATTCCAAGTCTATGCAAAAACAACTTCGGAATATTTTAGTGATAAGTGAAGAGTAACAAAAAATTTATGTTTATTAAAACCACACCACAATAGTGGAGAGGGTATTATGCATTTATGCTGATGTATGTAAAGCTTAAAAATATTGGTCCTAGACCCACCTTAAAGTATACCAATCGACTCAGAATCACTTTCTAAGTCGAACTAACGATGTCCGTCCGGCTGGCTGGCTGTCCATGTAACCTTGTGCGCAAAGTACAGGTTGGAATTTTAAAGATAAGTTGACAAAATTAGGGACATAGATTCTTATTGGTGCAAGGACTAAGCCTATTGAAAATGGGCCAAATCGTAGGGCCAGGAGGGAAGATACGGGGATATTTCTTTCTCTCAGAAACTATTAAACCGATTTTAATGAAATTTAAAACATGGACAGAACCATATCTATATTGACACATAAGCTATACAGTTTTTAAGAAAAAGGACCACAAGGGGAGGTTGGGGGCAATTTCTGCCTCTCACTAACTTTCAAACCGATTTTAATGAATTTTATAAACTAATTTTTTATTTATATGCCACATAAGCATGATGTGTTTTTAAATACTGTGGTGTATTGTATCATATGATCGGGCTTCACCAACTTTACTTTCTGACTTGTTATTTTATATAAAACTTGTGGAAATCAAAACAAAACAAGTTAGAGTGCTATATTCGGCTGTGCCGAATCTTTGATTCCCTCCACCGACAGTTCGAATGTTTAAGGAGTAATATCTGTATGATATTATTATTATCCTAAACTGTGACGATTTGTTATTAATTATGGTTTTAGGTGACTAAACTGTTTTACGGTAGTAGGGTTTATATGGGGCCTAGGGTAAATTATGGACCGATCATCACGAAATTTCACAGCGTCATTTCTAGTCCTTTAAAACTGTGACGTACCAATTTCTGTTATGATAGCATTATTAATTATGGTTTTAGGTGTACTAAACTGTTTTCCGGGAGTAGGGTTACTATGGGGCCTAGGGTAAATTATGTACCGATCTTCACGAAATTTCACAATATCATTTATAGTCCTATAAAACTGTGACGTACCAAATTTTGTTACGCTAGCGTTATTTTTTACGGTTTCAGGCGTACTTAACTGTTTTCCGGAAGTATTGTTTATATGGGGCTTAGGGTAAATTATGGACGGATCATCACGAAATTTAACAGCGGGATTTCCAGTCAAATAAAAAAATTTTTTGCAAAATCTTATCTCATTCCGTGCCTTGTTCCAGCATTTATGTTATTTTTTGTAACAAAATTATCAATTTTTTTAGGTGGTGGTTCCACATTTGGATTCATAGCTCTGGTCCTACTGAACCGATTTTACTGGATTTCAATCCCAAACTGCTTAGGATAACTCCAAGCAATTTGGCACCAAGTTTGTTAATTTTTTTTGAGTTGTTCGAAAGTGAACGTGTTTTCAACAGACGGACAGACAGACGGACATGGCTAAATCGACTTAGAATTATTCAAGCACCCAGAATATATGTACTTTATAGGGTCTGAGATGAATAATAAAAAGGTTTCACACGGAATGACAAACTCAATATACCCTCTTCACAACTAATTGTGGTGGAGGGTATAAAAAGTTAAAATTCCAATTGAAGTGAAAAAGTCGTTATTCTAAGCCTGGTTCATTTAAAAGCGCAATATTTCTTTTGGGTGCAACAACTCCAATTTTAATTTCAAAATAATTTTAAAAGTAATTGCCGGACAAATTAACTCCGTAGGAAAAATAAGTAATAAAGAGGCCTTCTAAAAGGCTTTATTTTGCCGACAAACGACCTTCCAGCCGAATTCCAACTTGATTCGTAATTTACACGGAGTTTCGTGAGAGAATAAAGCCTTGCCCTATCGCATCTTCTTTGTAGGCTTTTAGAAGACCCTTTAACATAAGTAACAATTAAGTTTTATCTCAGCATAATTATTGTTGGTAATAATTCGAGGAGAGTAAATTTATAACTGCTGATGTTGAGTATTGTTTTAAAATTTGATAAGTCATTCCTACACAATCACACACAGCTACTAACAGAACGATTTCGACAGGTCTTATCTTACTGCCTGTTTTTAGACCGTGAGCAGAAAAGTGACTCGTTTAACTAACATTCAAAACAAAACCAAAATTTCAAAATTTGTTTTTGTTTTAAATGTTTGTTTTAAACCAGTCACTTTTGCGGTGGCGTTCTAAACACAGCACATTAGAAAGGGAACTTTAATTTGTAAAATATTTTTTTAAAGACATTCTGAAAGACCTCTGAAAATAACACAGAGTGGAGTATGTAAAAGTTTATGAATAATATTTTTGTCTTTAAGGCCTAGAAAGTGGCGTCGCTTGCGATTTTTCTCGCTGAAAATGTATATCCCAGATAAACAACAAAAGTGAAAGCAACATGTGCAACGTATGGAAAAACTAAACTATGTTTCTCCGAGAGATTTCTGGCCATTGTGGACAAACTGGATTTCCCACCAAGATGCGACATATTTTCATTTTTAAAATAATGAATTTATTTTACCAGACTAACTAATGGGCTGTTGTTTAAAGCATTTTTCATGTTGCAAGCTATTGCATTGATTCTCTGAGGGACTTCTGGCAAATGTGGACAGCGTAGAAGACCCACCAGGATGCGAACTGTTTCTTAATCGTACTGGCTTTAATTATTTGTTTTTCATTTATGCAAAAATATTTTTACATTTTGCTATGGGCCTCCTCATATGTAATTCATTATAACGATGTGTGTTTTGGTTCGAATTGTTTAATGGGTTGTTGAAAAGTCATTAAATTTACAAGAAAAAACAAGTTGTTCGCTGGCCCTGCATTCACTAAAAACATGTTAATATGCTTTAAATTAAAAAAAGAAGAAAATGTATATTTGCGTTAAAAACATAAGCACTTTTATAAGGCCCAAAGTTATTTCGTTTATTTTTTCTTTTTTCCAGTTTTTTACTAAAATATATGAACCTTTTACACGCAACGATTACTTTGAATCATGCTAAAACTTCTCTACTATACAACTGATATTTGCAAAGAAGAAACCTAAAATTTAATTATGTAATAAACTTTACTAAAAGCAAAGGAATAGCAAAAATGGAAATTAAAACGGATAGAGAAGCAACCAGAAGTTGGCACCCATTTAAATAGAAAAATAAATTTAATGATTTTATATTTAGACACCTGTTTTAGGCCAATGAACTTTTTTGTATTCTGTTGCACTAAAAAACAAAAGCTGTTGCTTAACAATTTTTTTTCTAGTTTCATTTTAAGCTTATCGCTTATAACCTAAATGTTGCAGTTTCTTTGATTGCTATTTAGCATAAAGTTAACAGCTTTACTTCTCTACTTTGGCCTCACAACAAAATAATCGTTATTTCTCGTTTCTTTTTTTAACCTTAGATAACCTTTTTTTAAAAAAAAAAAAAAAAACTTTTGGCATACTACTCTTTAATATGAACGAGAAATAATCATTTTACCAAAAGTAGTGGTTTTAGTTAATGGTTTTCTTCATGACTATTACAGAAAAAAATTCTAATTTATGGTACCAGTTAAAAAAAAGGCGTTACTGTGTGTGAGTGTTTCGAAGTATTAATGTATGTGCTTAGGAATTAACTTTTATTTCTTTTTAAGTATTAGTAAGCCACTAAGCAAGAGGATTATGAAAATGACACAAAAACTGGGTAAGAGCGAAAAAAATATATAAATTGCTTAAATTAAAAAAATATGAATAAAATATTAACTTAAAACAATTAACACTAAGCACAACCTTCAGTGCTAGACAAAAAAAAAAAAAAAAAACGAATGTATAAAAATAATCGAAAAAGTTTTTAAAAAATTGCAAAGCTGATTGAAAAAGATGTTAAGTTAAATATTTTTTTGTATAAGCAGTGTTCGAAAATAAACACTAAATATCGTTCTTTAATGTTCGGTTCGGTAGATTTGTGGAAAACACAAACGCTAATAGTGTTTGTGTAGAAATTCATTAAAAAAAAATAACGTTTCCCTGTTTGTCATCTTTCGAACACAAAAATGATGCTGTTTTCATCATACTCAACAAATGATGAGAACATTAAATTCCGTTCGGTTTTTTTTGAAAATCCACGAACTTCAATGTGTTCGGTTCGGCTCGTTAATGTTCGTCGCTATTTGCTGATAAAAAAAAAACCAAACATTTTTTAAAAAAACAAAATACACACACGAAAAAAACATTATAGAACATTAAAATATAATGTTTTTCTACAGTATCACTACAATTGTTCTGTTTTTTAACGAAGAACCGAACATTATATAATGTTCGGTTCTTTCTTGAAAATAGTTACGAACGGTATTAAGGTTTGTGTATGTTTACACAAACACTAAAAAAATAGATATCGTTCTTCGGTGTGTGAGCCGAACGCTAAATAATGTACTGTTTATTTTCGAACACTGTGTATAAGTCGAATATTAAGCGTATGATTAATATTTATTAAAATAGTCTAATTAAATATTGTGTATACGCAACACATGTAAATTTTGACCGAACAAAAAGCTTGCATTGAAATTAAAAACTTTAGTAGATATTAGAACTAGGGTGCTCAATTAATCGGGTTTTTGTTTTGTTCGATTAAACGATTAATCGATATATGGCATTTTTGACTTATTCGATTAAACGAATAATATTTTAAAATATATCGATTAATCGAATAATTCCAAATCATGAAATTTTATAAATTACGAGATTTTGTTTCGATAATTTTAGAAAAAATTGGTACTTAAGTAAATAAACATTGTTAATTACAAGTATTTTAACATTTTATTAACAAAAAAAAAAAAAAAAAACAAAACAAACGTAACAATTCACACTAATTCATTTAACGTTTAAAAAATTTTATATGTACAAGCAATTAAAATAATCTTTTAAAAATAAAATGTTGTTTAAATGTTTTGCTTTAAGACGAT
The DNA here is from genome assembly GCA_930367215.1 of Pollenia angustigena. Classification (NCBI taxonomy): domain Eukaryota; kingdom Metazoa; phylum Arthropoda; class Insecta; order Diptera; family Polleniidae; genus Pollenia; species Pollenia angustigena. The sequence goes on along the minus strand of OV884060.1, from coordinate 12,711,150 downwards.
TTTTTTCTTTTGTTTTTATAAAGGCAGCCTTTGAGAAAACTCTGTCGCTTATTGTAGAAGTTGGAGATATCGAAAGTAGTGCATTAAAAAGCATGTTAAGTTTTTCAGATCTCTTCTTTGTTTTTGGACGCTTTTAATAGTTTTGTTTAACTCTGCTATCAGAATGTCTTGACTTGAATCATCAACTGTTTCATCGTTAAAAGTATTATCTGATACATTTTATACGTACAAATTAACTTCATTAGATTCAATGACAAAGAGTCTGGCAAACAATTTATTCCCGAATTCTTTAGTTTCAGATTTTGAACAATATTTTAAAAAACTATCACCAGTAGGAATTGATCCCGAATTAAGGTACAAAATAAGTGTATTCATCACTTTTGTTCTTCGATCATTTAAACGATACTTAAGTCTTTAAATCAAATCATTTGCAAAATAATTATTTGTAATACCAAACTGTTGATGAAGAATTTAATAATGCCTTCAAATTCAATAATTGTTGCCGAATCCTTACTTAGCTCTTTAATAGCCACATCCAGAAGCTTTAAAGTATTGCTTAAGTTTGTTAATATTTCAATTTCGTTTTCTGTGAAACAAGCCAAGTTAAAATCAGATAAAGCGTGATTCACATATTTATATATTCGAAGAAAATTTTGAATCATATAACATAAAGATGACCAACGATGTTTTTCGTCATGAATAAGTTTAATGTCTTTTTTTTCTTGCAATACAACATAGGCTTGAAGTTTTGGTTGCTTTTCATTAGATTTATTAAACAATTTACAACACTTACGTACACGATTAAATAACTTCACTTATTTCAATTTTGAGCTCAAATTCATCTGGTATTTCTAATTCATCAGCTTCTTAACCCTGGCAGTCACTTTCATCATCATTATCAATTACCTTTTCATCTATAGTTGTTTTATACGTTTTAGTATAGATTGTGTCAACAATCGCAAGGTAAATACCATGATTTATGCAAAGTTGAGACTCTACTGGCATATCATTACCATACTTTCGTATTGCGGCTGCACCACCGTGTGTAGAGCCGACAATGTGTTTTTCAAAATCTAATCCAAAATCTTCCAGTTTATTTTTAATGGAACAATAAATATTTGAAGCAGTGACCTTTTTTCAGCTTTTATGTATTTGATGTGGGATATGTCTGTCCACTCGTCCACTGTAATTGAAAAGCGTCCATTTCTTTCTATTATACGGTGTATCTCCTTTACAATTTCATCCTTCTTTTATAAATGAAACTTGTTAGTGTAGTTCCAAATTGTTGCTTCCCTTTCGGGCATATTTAAGCCCTTAGATTTCAAAAGAGTCAATATGACTTTGGATTTTTTGAAACCTTTTACAAACATTTTATCTTGTGATATGCTTCTGCAAATTATTTCCTCAAGAGAATCGATCGAAGTATCTTGTTTAAAATATATATTAATTGGACCACTTTCAGCTTCCTTTGATGTGAATGTTATTTTTGTCAAGCTTAAATTTCTTCAATGTAAATAAAATTCAATTTTTTATTACAATATTTTGTTCCCGACGTTTTGTCGATTGTTTGTCGACTTTTTCAAGGGATTGTAATATGAAATTTAATCACATTAAAAAGTTTTAGATGAACTCTGGAGCATACAAATATAAAACCTAATTTAAATATTTAAACACATATTATTTTAAATATAATATATCACAGCTCAATTAAACGGTTGAACACACTAATTAGAACAGACGGTGAAACGCTTTTGCAATGAAAGTCTTTTAAAATTATTGGTTTAAAACCAGTTTTAATAATTTTTCAAACACCAGGTAAACTAAACTGTAACACAATGTGATGCAATTTATTCAATTAATTTGGATATTATTTGAGAACAGACGTTTGAATATGAAATGCTAACACGGGTTTCCTCCAAGCCGGTTTCAATGCGTTTCAAAGTAGTCTATGGTTTTAACTCAAATGAGACTGTAAAATAACTAGAAATTCAGTTTCGTTGCAGTTGCCTTAAACCTTCTGTTCTAGGGCTAAGGGTCACAATATATCGGTTCAATTACTGGGAGCTATGGCACGTTTTCAATAGTTCTTGTTAGTAACAGTTAAAGTTCTGACAAAACTTGCGACGAGAGAGTGAAATTGCTTAAAGTAAAAGAGATGAATAAAATACTAACTACAAACAAGTAACACTAAGCGCACCCTTCAGTGCTAGACAAAAAAAAAAAAAACTAATGCATACTATAATAATGGAAAAAGTTTTTAATAATAGCAGAACTGATTGAAAAAGATGTTAAGTTAAATATTTTGTAACTCAAATAAATATTTATATAATACTTATTAGGGATGCCAATTCCGAAATCCCGATCCCGGGATTTAAATTTTGTAATCCCGGAATTTTCGGGATTTAGTTAATCCCGAAATTGTTAACAAAATTTTCTTGCTTTACCTTTTTTTATGAAAACAAATTCATCATGACATTCCCCCTTGAAAGCATAGGGAACAAAATACTGATCTTTATTATTAACTTGATTATTTCTGTCAATACTGTTATTGAAAACGAAACAAAAAAGTTAAACTCTGTTTGCTTTAAGCGTGTCCAGCAATTATAAGGAAATTTTAACGAGTTATGAAGAAAATGATTAAAGAAGAAAATTAATTAACGAAACAAATGTCTTTTGAAATGCACAAAACTTTCCACTGGTGCACCAAATTCGACATTAAAACTTTACTCTTCACAGGGTTAGAATTATAAAAGTGTTGTACGAGAGTAGGTTCCTATGCCTACGGCAATTTATGGAGTGACTTTACAAAATTAAGAAGTTTATTTTAAACACTAAACAATTCCTAGCACATACAAGTTTGCTCTATTCAAATACACTATTCAATTTTTTTTATTATTTAGTTTGAATCAACTGAGATGAATCAATTGACACATTGTTAGAAATCGTACGTTGTTTTTTTTTTCTTATTAACTTTAAAATAACAAATTAATATAAAACTTTTGCTTGTAAACCGCTTTTAATGACGTGTTTTTTAATAAATACCTATAAAAAGCATTTATCTTCTAATTTTCAAAAACCCCGAATCCAGAAAAATCCCGATATTTTGAAAAATCCCGGGATCCCGTATTTGATTTTTTGAAATCACGAATCCCGGGATAAGCGAAAACCAGCCCCGATTGTCTTCCCTAATACTTTTAGGCCCGTTTTCACAACTTACCGATAGCTAAAGGTAGGATTTTATCGGCCGTATAAGAAGTGTTCCATTATTGCAACTTTACTTTAACCTACCAGGTAGGATGCACCTTAATCTACTTTATCGCTCACTTTAGGTTAAAGTAAAGAGTTAATAATGGAACACTTTTAACAAGGCCGGTTAAAGTCTACTTTTAGCAATCGGTGAGTTGTGAAAACGGGCCTTATTGGATTAACGATAAATCCTGAAGCGTACGACTAATATTTATTTATATACTCAGGTTAAACGTATACGTCACACACGAAAATTTTGACAATACTAAAACCTTTCAACATAATTAAACACGTTAGTATTAGACCCAGAACAGACGGTGAAAAGCAACTGCAATGAAATTCTTTATGAAATTATTGGTTAAAAACCAGTTTTGATAGTTTTCCGCACACCCCATAACCTAAATTGTAGCACAATGTTATAAAATTAAAACAATAATTTCGGGTTTCTTTTTAAAACAGTCGTCTGACGATGAAACGCAATTTACAGCTTCCTGCAAGCCGGCTTTAATGCAACCAATTTCCAATGCGTTTCAAAATGCTTTCAAAATGGTCACTTCATGTGCAGCCTCACACAGGAGTCTATGAAATTAACTCAAACGAAATTAAAAAAATTACTTTAAGTTCAGGCTGTTCAGGGTCTTATTGCCTGTTCCAAGAAAATGAAAACCAAATTTTGTGTGAGAAATTATATTGAAAACAACAATAAAGTACTTTTTTGACATACCCACGCGCTATCTCCATTCCTTAAGGGGGCTCCCATACAATATGTTTAATGCAGACTAGAAATATATATAAAGAGAAAGTCCCGTAAATGCCCAGGAGTTGCCCCTAGGTGAATAAAATGTATGACAAACTAAACAAACTTAGTCCTTAACATTTTCTTAAAACATACTTGGCCTTTATCTCCATTACTTAAGGGGGCTCCCAGTAAATATTGCGGGTTATAGAAATTCTTAAATTTTGCGCTTGCAGTGCCTAGGATGCCCCTAGATGGGTCAAATGTATGACCAACCCCACTTTATTTGTCATCTCAATCATTTATTCGTAACATACCTACCCGCTATCTCCATTCCTTAAGGGTCTTCTCATACCAAATGTTCAATGCAGACTAGAAATATATTGAAGAAAAAGTCCCATAAATGCCCAGGAGTCGCACTTAGTGGTATAAAATGTATAACCGACCTCAATTAGTTTTTTTGTCCTTAATATTTTCTCCAGAGATACTTACCCCTTCACCACTTCCTAGGGGGGCTCCCATACAAATATTGCGTTGTATGAAATTCTTAAATTAATTAAAATTTGTCGACTTTTGTAAATAAAAACAAAAGATGCTAACAGATTTTAATCATTTATGTCTGGTTTTATTTGCATTTTCGTTTTTTATAAGTCTTAGAAGCCTAACTGCATTTTCCAATTTTTTTTTTGGAATTTCTAAAAAAACAAAAATTTCGAAATTTTGATAAAAAAAATTTTTCCAAAAAAAAAAAAAACATTAGAAAACAGTTTTACCTTTCTTAAAATTAAAAAAATTACTTTAAGTTCAGGCTGTTCAGGGTCTTATTGCCTGTTCCAAGAAAATGAAAACAAAATTTTGTGTGAGAAATTATATTGAAAACAACAATAAAGTACTAAAATTGGTTTTTGTTTTCTATATAATTTCTCGCAGGAAATTTTGTCTTAATTTCCTAAAAACAGGCAGTTAGAGTCACAATACTTCTTCTGTTCCAAACTAAGAATTATTGCTTATTTTCAATAACTCTTACTAGAAAGAATTTACGTACAGGAAAACTTTCGCTAGAGAGTAAAAAAGGGCATACAAATTTGAGAGTCGAAACATTTGTTGAAAATCTCTGCTAGTAAATATTTTACTGACCAGAATTAATCAAACATCTGTTTTATGTTTTTGTTTACAAAACCAACTTGTAGAAATGTGTAAAAAAGAATATTTAATAATTTCTAAATTAAAAAATTTTCAAGAATACAAAATAAACATATTTCCTGAGCCACTAGTTCAAACAAATTAAATTAATGAAGACAGAATTCGTATCTTTGGATACGCCTAACTTGCTAGTTTTTGCTAGTAGAGTAAAATTAAGATAATTATTGTATTGCGTAATTTTTGTTCATGGTTTGTGTCTCATTAATAACTTGCATGGAACCGTTTAAGGGTATCAGTATCAGTCAGTATTTTCAAACAGTCATTAGACAAAAAAAAAAGACAACAAAGCTTTTTTATGCTTCGAACAGACTGATATTTTTGGCAATAATGCAAAATTTGCAAGTAGTTTTGCTTAACCTCTTTCACTTAAAAAAAGTCCAGCTGAAGCATAATGCGGTTAACCTGAATGCGCTTAAACCACTTCCATGTGCGAGAAATGATATGTGCGCCGTAGTAGTGGTAATATTGACAGGAAAGAACAGGCCACCCAAGTCAGGCAAGAAGATTCAAAGATTATCGTCACCGACAGTGCCGTTTTTTGTAATAGAATAAAGTGACACACTGCCTGTGTTCTTTAATCTTCTACAAAAAAAACGACACTGTAGATGACGACAACGACAACCGGAATAAGGCTGATTGTTGCTAAAAACTCTTCGAATTATTACCAGCCAAGTTAATTAACAACTGGATTTATTAAAAATGAAGAAAATTGGGTACCATACAAGTCAAAGCAGTAACTTTAAATGAAAGTCTGCGCAAAAGGTAGTCAAATTTGGATCGAAACATTACAGAAAAAGTGGACCCATTTCGACAACATTGCGCAAGAAATCATTTGTGAAGCCCGAGCAACCAGCCGAATCAGTGACAAAAACAAATATTAATGGCACTAAGATAATGCTCTGTGTTTGGTTAGAACCAGTTAAAGGGAAATTGTACCAAATACAATACAAAAGCGAACAAAAATTTCAAGAAAATCGGTCGATTTGCTAAGCAGATAAATGGAGGGGGAGCTAATGCCCTACTTTGCGCCCTCTAGAGATATAAATATACTCTAGGACCTAATCTCATACCTAACAAATACACTTACAAAATTTATTAAAAATCAGTCAAGCCGTTTCGGAGGAGTTCAAATTATATTTGTATGAGAATATATAGGAAAATCTAAATGCCATATCTGCGGAACCCCTTAGCCGCTTTCGTGCAAACTAAACTTAAACCATCTACAGACTAATCCCCAACGTACCCTGAAATTTTGGTTGAAATCGGCCGAACCGTTTCCGCAGTTAGTGGTGACATCAAAGTGTAGACTTCTTTTTATATATGAGCAACTTCAAAAATTTACGACACCCTTAAGGGCACACTAAAATATTTGTAAAAGCTTGAATACTTTTTAAAATACACTGGAAAAAAAAATATAAAAAAATTTTTTTTGATCGTGTATGCATATAAAAATTTATTTAAAATTGTTAAACATTTTACAAAATTACGGCTAGTATAAGACATAATTTGCAATATTTTGGGAAAAAAACTATTTGGCTATCGCTAATGGCTTAAGAGATATAACCATTTAAACTTTACCACTCATGATTTTTTTACCGAATTATATATTTAGATCAGTAATACTCAAATATTTATTCTTAGAAGCACTCAGCAAAAGCTACTATGATCATAATTTGTTTCGCTTCTCAGTTTTTTTTTAACGAATTTTAGAAATTTTAAAATGTATATTCTGAAACCAAATCAAATATTTCATACAAGGATGCTTTTTGAGGTTAGAAACATTTTGTTTCTCCATAAAATTTTAAATCCTTAAAATTTTTTGGTGCGTTTTCAATTTTAGTATCAAGCTCAGTAAAGTCTTCTATTCGATGTACGTTTGAGCGGAATTGATACAGCGCTTCAGTTGTCACAAAGCGAAATGTGTTTGGAAAAAACTGCCGCTGCACGCGCCAGGGTTGAAAAAAATTATTTTTTTTGCACTTTATCAGTTTAGTCCGTCGCGAAGAATCTATTTAGATACCTTACCATGTGCCCATGACATGTTTTGATATAAAAAAAAGCTTAAAAATAAATTGTTTTTTTGCAAAAATTTTCAAAAGTTCATAAAATTTTTGCGTTTAAAAATTTTAAAGTGCGTTTTCGCCTCGGAGATGCCCTTTACGAAGTTACTCACATCACGCAATACACTAGCCAACTTAAAAGGCAATTCAGATTGTCAGACGCAAAAACGATACATTTTTAAAAAATTTACGCTAATTTCTTTTAAGTTTGTGATGTCCGTGATACGTTATTGGTGCGCTGACACCAACTTGATACACCTCAAACTTTATAAAATTACGCAGTTTTTTTATTTCTGCGCTTAAAACTCATTTTTATTAAACGGCGCAAAAACTCTATGCAAAATCTTCAAAAATTTCTAAATTCGGAAAATTTTGGTTTCACTTTAAAACACCATGCAACTTTTCACGCAGCAGCGATATCAAAATTTTTTTTTTAGTGGATATATCCTCCAAGTCTAGTGACTAAATTTTGTATGGGTTTGGATCTAAAAGCTTAAAACTATTACAAAGAAAACGGAATGAATGAAAAAACTCTTGGAAGTTTCAAGTCGTTTTTTTAATTTTTCGAATTTTAGATGACCACCAATTCTTAAGGTGAGGACTTTTCAACGTAAAACTTTGCACGTCATATCCTTCAAGTATAGTCATCCAAACCCTGTACAACGTTTTTTCAATTCATAAAACTTAACGAAATAAGAACCATAGTATGTCGGTTTCAGCAGGTGCTCAAAAAATTTGAAGTAGCCCATATATAGATAGATAAAAAAATTACTTAAAATTTTTTTTTTTTATTAAAATTGTCTAAATTTGTTCGTGCACTCGAAAAGTTAACTTTTTTTTTGCGAAGAAATATGGATAGCTAATGTTAACAAACAGTTTAAATAATGTTATTTGTACCATTTTTATACAGCCAATGCTCTACATTTGCCAGAAATTTTTATACACCCAATAAAAGGCATACTCACATGCCCACCCAGTAAGATAATTAAATAATACTCATACGCAATGCTGTCCATGCGGTCGTTTTAGTGTTAAAGAAAAACCGCTTAAATCATTCAAAATCCTTTAGTTTTTTTTTTTTTTTTTTTTGTAGAAAATTATATATTTGTAATTAAACAAATTCTTTCTAGGCGGTTTTTTTTTGATGGTGGAATGACCAACATAAAAATATTATATTTTAATATTCCTTACGTACTTAAAACGAACAGACACCATTAAAACTTCCTAACACTTTGCCTAATTTATGGTTAACCACACCTAAATTTAAAACAGAATTTATTTCTTTCCTAAAACCGAATATTTGTTTAATTTTAAACTAACATTTTTGCCATCTCCCTTTTGCCCATGATATTCGAGGCACGCACAACTAATTCAGGTATGTAAATATGAAATGAAAACAAGTTAGAGTGCTATATTCGGCTGTGCCGAATCTTTGATACCCTCCACCGACACTTCGAATGTTTTAGGAGTAATATCTGTATGATGTCTATTTATTATTATAATCTTTGTAAAAACAGACATATGCATTAAAATTTGTTGCGGTTTAGACCTATATAAAATTATTGATCGACAATCAGACTCAATTTTAAAAAGTTTGAGTAGAATATCAGTTTAAGCTGAACTTAAATGATTTTCAAGAGAACAAATTATATAAAAGCCATGGTAAGCTATGAACCAATCATCACCAATTCTGCAGAACGATTTCTGGTATTAAAAAACATAAATTTCAATACAGCGGTGCAATTAGTTTTAGCGTTTGCAGTAAATTTCAGAAGGCTGCTAAAATGGAACCTAAGGAAAATTATGGACCGTATATCACAAAATTGCATAACATTTTTTCTGGCCATATGAAGCTAAACTGGAAGAAAGTTTACCGCGTGTTTAATTATTTTACCAGAGTGGGCTTTATATGAGGCCTATTGTAAGCTATGCACCGATCTTCACCAAATTTCAGAGTGTCATTTCTAGTTCTATAAAACTGTGATGTATCAAATTTTGTTATGATAGCATTATTTTTTACGGATTTAGGCGTACTAAACTGTTTTCTGGAAGTTGGTTTTATATGGGGCCTATGGTAAATTATGGACCGATCTTCACGAAACTTAATAGTTCCGTTTCTTGTCCTATTTAACTGTGACGTGCCAAAATTTGTTATGATAGCAATGTTAGTTAGGGTTTAAGGCTTACTATACTGTTTTCCGGGAGTAGGGCTTATATATGGCCTAGGGTAAATCATGGACGGATCTTCAAGAAATTTTACATCGTGATCTTATATCATTCTGTGCATTTTTCCAACATTTATGTTAGTTTTTGTAACAAAATTATCAATTTTTTTTAGGTGGTGGTTCCACATTTTGATTCATAGCTCAGATCCTATTGAACCGATTTTGCTGGATTTCAATCCCAAACTGCTTAGGATAACTACAAGCAATTTGACACCAAGTTTGTTTATTTATTTTGAGTTTTTCGAAAGTGGGCGTGTTTTCAACAGACGGACAGACGGACAGACGGACAGACAGACGGACATGGCTAAATCGACTTAAAATTACTCAAGGACCCAGAATATATATACTTTATAGGATCTGAGATGAATAATAAAAAAGTTTGACACGGAATGACAAACTTAATATACCCTCTTCACAACTAATTGTGGTGGAGGGTATAAAAAATGGTAACAAAAAGTATGAACATTTAAGGAAAAATAATTTTATTTATTATATTTTTTTTAGGAAATACAAACTGCAGGTATGTAAAACAAAATGTGGAGATTCTTAAAAATAAGAAAACAAATTGTTGTGGGGCAAGACACATTTTTTAGGTGCAGTTTTTGCGAAAAATTGTGTTTTAAATTTAGAAAAAGAAAACTAAGCAAAAATTTCTTATAAAAATCGTAAAATATTTTTTTTTTGTTTTTTATATTTATTGAGAGTTACAGTTAATCTTAAAAATCATAGTATAGAGTGTTTTTTCTAGCTGCATGAGAACTTTAAATGATAATACAAGACAGAAATATTGTTGAAATATATTTTTTTTTTATCGGGTAGATAGTTCCAATGCATTTATTTTTTTTAACACGATTTCCAGCATATGTCCGCGCGGATACGAGTCCATTCGATCAGTCCAATTTTTGACTACTTTTTTCAAGGAATCCGGCTGTATACGGTCAATACCTTCTATTGCTTCAAGAGTTGCTGTATTGTCGGTATAAACCAATAGCATAACACAAACTCATAAATAGTAATCCACAGGCGTTAAATCACACGAACGAAAAGGCCAGTGAACAGGCCCAATTCTGGAAACAAAGCTGTCAACAAATTAATTTCGCAATTACACTATTGTTAAGCGCGCTGTATGGTAAGTTGCGCTGTGTTGTTGGAATCAAATTTCGTTGATGTTTAGGTTATTAATTCTTGGAATTCAGTCGGAAGGTCCTTTCTCATTCCGAAAGTGCGAGTAAACCGTACCAAACAGCAATTTTGCTTATTTACGTAGCCTTTTAACTAGAACTGAACTTCATAAAATGGACGAAGAGGTCTATGAACAACAATTTGGAAAAGTTGTTCTAGCGTTAAACGATTCATGATGGCCTGCGAAGCCTCCCTGTACAGGAACTTCAACTCAGTTTGACTTTCTCAGCTTTCAAACCATAGTTAACAATTTTGAAAGTTCTCATGCAGCTTAAAAAAACACCCAATATTAGTCTTTAGAAACAAACAGTACTGCCACTTTAAAAGTCATGTGACTAGACCGAGACATAACTTTTATCTTCTTAAGCCATTTAATATGAATTTAGCAATTTTGATGCAGGCATTTTTATTAATTTAACATTTTTTGGTAATAAAATTTTTCCACCACTGCGTGCGTAACCACATTTGCGTTTAAAAAAAAATTTAACCACAATTTTGTGTAGTTGTCTTTACATGGCATAATCCTATAAACTGTTGTTTTTATTCGTATATTAAAGGGATTCACAAAACATTTCTAAAACTTATTTTCTATAAAAAATTGCCTAAAATTTTTTTTCTTTTTATAGGAAATTTTAAAAATTGTCTTTTTATAGGAAACTTTGGAAAACATTTCTTTTATAGGAAATTTTGTAAAAATTTTCTTTTAATAGGAGATTTTGTAAAAATTAGCTTTTTATAGGAAATTTTGTAAAAATTTTCTGTTTATAGGAAATTTTGTAAAAAATTTCTGTTTATAAGAAATTGTGTAAAAATTTTCTGTTTTAAGAAAATTTTGTAAAAGTTTTATATTTATTAAGTTTTCTTTTTATAGGAAATTTTGATAAATGTTCTTTTAATAGATAATTTTGTAAAAAATTTTCTGTTTATAGGAAATTTTGTAAAAATTTTCTGTTTATAGGAAATTTTGTAAAAATTTTCTGTTTATAGGAAATTTTGTAAAAATTCTCCGTAAGGTTTTTTTTGTAAAAATTCTCTATTTATTGGAAATTTTGTAAACATTTTCTGTATAATGGAAATTTTTTTAAAACTTTCTGTTTATAGGAAATTTTTTTAAAAATTTTCTGTTTATAAGAAATTGTGTAAAAATTTTCTGTTTTAAGGAAATTTTGTAAAAGTTTTCTATTTAGAAGACATTTTGTAAAAATTTCCTCTTTATAGGAAATTTTGTAAGTTTTCTTTTTATAGGAAATTTTGAAAAATTTTCTTTTAATAGTTAATTTTGGAAAAATTTTCTGTTTATTGAAAATTTTGTAAAAATTTTCTGTTTATAGGAAATTTTCTAAAAATTTTCTGTTTATAGGAAATTTTGTAAAAATTTTCTGTTTATAGGAAATTTTGTAAAAATTCTCCGTAAGGTTTTTTTTTGTAAAAATTCTCTATTTATTGGAAATTTTGTAAACATTTTCTGTTTAATGGAAATTTTTTTAAAAGTTTCTGTTTATAGGAAATTTTTTTAAAAATTTTCTGTTTATAAGAAATTGTGTAAAAATTTTCTGTTTTAAGGAAATTTTGTAAAAGTTTTCTATTTAGAAGACATTTTGTAAAAATTTCCTCTTTATAGGAAATTTTGTAAGTTTTCTTTTTATAGGAAATTTTGAAAAATTTTCTTTTAATAGTTAATTTTGTAAAAATTTTCTGTTTATAGGAAATTTTGTAAAAATTTTCTGTTTATAGGAAATTTTGTAAAAATTTTCTGTTTATAGGAAATTTTGTAAAAATTTTCTGTTTATAGGAAATTTTGTAAAAATTTTCTGTTTATAGAAAATTTTGTAAAAATTTTCTTTTTATAGAAAATTTTGTAAAAATTTTCTTTTTATAGGATATTTTGTAAAAATTCTCCGTAAGGTTTTTTTTGTAAAAATTCTCTATTTATTGAAAATTTTGTAAACATTTTCTGTTTAATGGAAATTTTTTTAAAACTTTCTGTTTATAGGAAATTTTTTTAAAAAATTTCTGTTTATAAGAAATTGTGTAAAAATTTTCTGTTTTAAGGAAATTTTGCAAAAGTTTTCTATTTAGAAGACATTTTGTAAAAATTTCCTCTTTATAGGAAATTTTGTAAGTTTTCTTTTTATAGGAAATTTTGAAAAATTTTCTTTTAATAGTTAATTTTGTAAAAATTTTCTGTTTATAGGAAATTTTGTAAAAATTTTCTGTTTATAGGAAATTTTGTAAAAATTCTCCGTAAGGTTTTTTTTTGTAAAAATTCTCTATTTATTGGAAATTTTGTAAACATTTTCTGTTTAATGGAAATTTTTTTAAAACTTTCTGTTTATAGGAAATTTTTTTAAAAATTTTCTGTTTATAAGAAATTGTGTAAAAATTTTCTGTTTTAAGGAAATTTTGTAAAAGTTTTCTATTTAGAAGACATTTTGTAAAAATTTCCTCTTTATAGGAAATTTTGTAAGTTTTCTTTTTATAGGAAATTTTGAAAAATTTTCTTTTAATAGTTAATTTTGTAAAAATTTTCTGTTTATAGGAAATTTTGTAAAAATTTTCTGTTTATAGGAAATTTTGTAAAAATTTTCTGTTTATAGGAAATTTTGTAAAAATTTTCTGTTTATAGGAAATTTTGTAAAAATTTTCTGTTTATAGAAAATTTTGTAAAAATTTTCTTTTTATAGAAAATTTTGTAAAAATTTTCTTTTTATAGGATATTTTGTAAAAATTCTCCGTAAGGTTTTTTTTGTAAAAATTCTCTATTTATTGAAAATTTTGTAAACATTTTCTGTTTAATGGAAATTTTTTTAAAACTTTCTGTTTATAGGAAATTTTTTTAAAAAATTTCTGTTTATAAGAAATTGTGTAAAAATTTTCTGTTTTAAGGAAATTTTGCAAAAGTTTTCTATTTAGAAGACATTTTGTAAAAATTTCCTCTTTATAGGAAATTTTGTAAGTTTTCTTTTTATAGGAAATTTTGAAAAATTTTCTTTTAATAGTTAATTTTGTAAAAATTTTCTGTTTATAGGAAATTTTGTAAAAATTTTCTTTTTATAGAAAATTTTCTTTTTATAGGACATTTTGTGAAAATTCTCCGTTAGGTTTTTTTTGTAAAAATTCTCTATTTTTTTCGGAAATTTTGTAAACATTTTCTGTTTAATGGAAATTTTTTTAAAACTTTCTGTTTATAGGAAATTTTTTTAAAAAATTTCTGTTTACAAGAAATTGTGTAAAAATTTTCTGTTTTAAGGAAATTTTGTAAAAGTTTTCTATTTAGAAGACATTTTGTAAAAATTTCCTCTTTATAGGAAATTTTGTAAGTCTTCTGTTTAAAGGAAATTTTGTTAAAATTTTCTGTTTATAGGAAATTTTGTAAAAGTTTTCTATTTCGAAGACATTTTTGAAAAATTCTCTCTTTATAGGAAATTTTGTAAGTTTTCTTTTTATAGGAAATTTTGTAAAAAAAAATCTTTTTATAGGAAATTTTGTAAAAAAAAATTTTTTTATAGGAAATTTTGTAAAGATATTCTGTTTATTGGAAATTTTGTAAATGTTTTCTATTTAGAAGACATTTTGTTTTTATAGGAAAAATTTTTTATAGGAAATTTTGTTAAAATATTCTGTTTATAGGAAATTTTGTAAATGTTTTCTATTTAGAAGACATTTTGTTTTTATAGGAAATTTTTTATAAATTTTTTATTTATAGGAAACTTTGTATAAATTTCTTTTATAGAAAATTTAGTTTAATGGAGCTTTTGTAAAAATTATCTATTAGGACGAAACTTTGTCAAATTCTCTTTTTATAGGAAATTTTGTAAAAATTTTCTGTTTATAGTAAATTTTTTTGAACTTTTCTATTTATAGGAAATTTTGTTAAAATTTGCTTTGTATTGGAAATTAAGTTAAAATTTTTGATTTAAAGGAAAGTTTGTAAAAATTCTCTATTATAGGAAATTTTTGAAACATTCTCTATTATAGAAAATTTTTGAAAAATTCGCTATTTGAAGGAAGATTTTGTAAAAATTTTTAGTTATAGAAAATTTTGTAAAAATTCTTTTTTTTTTAGAAAATTTTCTATTAAAGGAAATTTTGTGGAAAGTATCCTTTTATAGGAAATTTTGTAAAATTTTTCTAGTTATAGGAAGTTTTGTGCAAGTTTATTATTCATAGAAATTTTCTCTTAATAGGACATTTTGTAAATATGTTCACTTTATAAGAAATTTTGTAAAAATATCTCCTTACAAAAAATTTTCTCTTTATAAGAAATTTGTAAATATTTTTTTTTTTATAGGAAGTTTTGTTAAATGTAAAAAAAATTAAAATTTGCTCTAAAAGTTTACGACCCTGTAATTGTCTGCTTTTGTCTGCAATGTTGTCAACCAGAGTTTTTACAATTTTCCAAAATTTTTATTGTTTTACATTTAAAATTTATATTTTCATGTAGTGGTTTGTTATTTAAGCTGATAGTTTTTTTTTTACTGTCATTAGTCGTCGTCAGATTTGTTTTTTTATGGCCTACTTACAGGCGCGGACGATTTTTTTGCTTAGTTTAAAAGTTTGTTTTTACTTTCTCTTGCGTTTGCTGGGAATGCTTTTTTAACATTTTTAAGCACTAAAAATTAAGTCGGCGTGTTTTTGTGTTCTTTTTTATAGTCATGTGTGTTGTTAGCCATAAAAACTTAGCAGTATGTGTACATTCTTACAAAATATTTTACTTGTTGTGAAAAGTGTTGCAGCGGAATTTTATTAAAATAAAAAGTTCTGATTTTTTTTTCTGGAAAAAATACTTAAAATTTTGTTAAACGAAAAAATGTTGTGTTATCAACTTTCAGCAAAAAGATAAAAAAAAAAAAACTGTTTAAGCTGGAATAATTAAAGTAATTAAAGTATTACACATTTTTAGAAATTTTACTTAAACTGACTACAGCATTTTGACGAATTTAGTAGAGCTTTTCTTCCAAGCCGAAGGTAATAATGAATTTTTTTTTTTTTGGTTTACTGCTAAGCTGCTTTATTCTGTTCTTTGTCTCGCTAGTTAAAAAATAGCAGATATTAGACTTTGCCGTGTTTTTAGTGGTACGCAATTTTATCTAAATTAATTAAGTTTGTTGAATATTTTAATACAGAAGGCTAGACAGATTTTCCTATAGATGGCTTATTTTTAAATAATTTACTATCGTTAAAATTTTTCTTAAAAACTTTTTTTAGCCTTTCTAAGAGTTAATTCTTAAAATAGTAATTAGTTTTTGCAGCTCAATATTCATTTTCATTCCCTTAAGTTGCTTTTGGCAATCTTTCTGCTATTAATAAAAAACTTTTTTGTTTTTGTTGTCTTCACTTTCCACTCGATTTACTTTTATAAAATAATAAACTTTTCCCAATATTTTAATAAAAAGACGAATACAAAGATGTTTCTATTATTTGTCTTAAATGTCATTTTTCCAAGTACTGCAGACTTTGAACGTTTTTTTTTTCTTGAATAGTCGCTGCAGATTTGGTCATATTTTGCTGCTGTGCTCATTTCACTATTCACACTGTTCTTATTTGTTTGCATTTCTTGTTAAACGATGCGTGAATAATACACTTTATTTTTAGCTTGCAATTTTTTTAAATTTGTATATGTTTGGTTGGTGTTAAAAGGAAAATAAATTTAAGCTTTTGCAACAAAATTCTGAAAACCGCAGATTAAGGCTTGAAAAGAAGGTTTGATTTCCAGTTTTATTCTTATAATACAGTAGAATCCCGATAATTCGTAATCGCAAGGGACCGGCCGTTTCTTACGAATTGTAGGGGGTTTCGATTTAACGGGGTTTCGATATAACGGGGTTTAAATAAAATAAATACGAATTAACTGGGTTTTAAAATTTATTTACTTAAACGATAAAAAAAAACATGAAAAACAATTGTTAAAAAATAAAATATATAAAAATTATTCATGTAACAAACTCATCTTAAGAAAATAAACCCACACACAAGCAAAAGCAAAAATACACCCCCAAATAGCGTAAGTAAAAAATCATTCTTTCCATGTTTTTGTTGTTTTTAGTACTAATTATAAGTGGTAGCTAGCAAACAATTACGATTTATAAGAGGTAAAGAAGAAAAAAAATTACGAATTAGCGAGGGGCCCAAAATGTATGGAAATTTTACGAATTAACGAGATTTTTTCAAGGGACTGACAGTTTATTACGAATTATCGGGAATTACGATTTATCGGGGTACGAATTATCGGGATTTGACTGAAGTGAGACTTTTTAATTTGAGCGAAACCAGAATTTTTTAAATGGTTCATTTGTGATTTTTTGAATTTTTTATTTTTTCCTCTCTTAATAGGAGGGAACTTTGTTTTAAAATTAAAGAAAAATTTAGGAAAACTGGCTCATAAAATAATATGTATGTAAAAATTTATGAATGAAAAGAATTTTGTTAAAAGTTTTCACTAAACTGACAACAAATTTCGATACTAAAATTTTCGATAGAATATTTTTGGTAAAATTAAATAAAATCTTCCCAGTAAAAACTTCGACTGCACAATAATGTGTTAAGTATCTTATCAGGAAATAGTAAAAATACTACTTTCAATTCCCAATTCTACTAGAACCAATCAATTTAACAAGGGATTCCCCAAAATGAACGCATTTTAATGTAAGTCATTATATTTTACCTACATACATCTTAAAAATAAGTAGTTATAGAAGTAGTTAAAGAAGTTATATAGAAAAAAGCTAATAAATAATGAGTGAAAGAAGCTATTCATTTCAAATAAGTAGGCGAAGTTTTTACTGGGTTATTAGTTAAACATTTTGTTATCCCAAAAACTACTTTGATAATCCTAAAAAGACTTTTTTTTGTACCATTAACCCTCTAATGCCACATTTTTTGTTTGCCATAAAAAAATAATACTAAGCTAATTTTTGGGTGAGAAACATGAATCTGACTTTAGTTTTTTGCTTTGAGTACTCGTTGACCTGTAAGGGGTCAAACAGTAAAGTCCGCCTTGAGGAGTAGTTGGGCATTATCGCAATAATTTAAGATACGTTTTTTATTAACTTCCCGGCATTTTCCATGTTATTCCCCAGTTCGCCTTCAGACGGGTTCAGAAAAAACATCCATACTCAGCAGCTATTATTTTTGTTATAATAAAAACTTAATATTTATTTCAATTAAACGTTTAGATACCCACCAGTGATTTTTTTCTATTAACAATTTTAATGCTCTTCCCGGCATTTTCTATGTTAATGCCCAAGCCCGCCTCCAGACCGGCTCAGAAAAAACATTCCTTTTTTAGAAGCGATTATATTTTTGAAAATGAAAACTTAATATACATTTCAATTGAACATTTAGATACGCACCAATAATTTTTTCGGCTCGATCTAAAGCTTTGAAATATTATTTTTTTGATGCACAATATTAATCTTCAGAATAAAAAATGACCTTTTTCGCTCAAATTCAAGATGACAATGTATTTTTTTAGCTAAACTCGTTAGAGTGTTGCCAAAGAATGAAAAGTTTTTGATAAAATAAGCTTTGATTTACATCTAGAATTATTTATTAATGAAAAATTGTCAAAAATAAAAATTTTATGAGGGTTTTTTGCTACCCCGCCTACTGGCGGACTTAATCAATAGAGGGTTAACCGAAGGTTATATGTGCGCTTTATATAAACTTTTCATTCCATTTGTCATTTCTACAATATTCCATCTTGTAAGAAGAGAAGTTTAAATCACGATTACCGCCTCTCTGCCGTTCTGTCTGTCCGTCGGCTAAAATTTAGTTTACGGAGCCACTTCACAACGCCATTTGTATCATGTTTCTATCGGTAATGCCTTCAAGAATTGTGCTGTTTACAATTAGCCAAATCGGTTTATGGCTTGAAATAAGCAAAAACCCAAATTGTAGAACGGCAAAGAATTTAAAAGAAGAGAATGTGGCTTTTCTCGAAACATGTAAATTCGAGCCGAATTCAATCCCGAATTTAAATTTATTTCATGTTGTAGATTCCTCCCTTCACTAAAGGCCAATTTCAGCAATTTATTTAAATATCATGTCAAATACAAATAAAATTATATGAAAAACTATCGGGCATGTTCTAGAAATTGAAATGAAGTGGATTTGAAATCGAGCAAATTTAAAAAACGACCCTGTACTGAAAGTACATACAAATATCCATTTTATCAATTGCATTTTGTTAGTACGAGTTATCTTTACAAGAACAACTCTTAAGCACGATGGCCACGTATCAAATTGATTTGTCAAACTCAATTTTTTTTGATTGTGTTAGTGAAAAAAAATCTCACACGTAAATGTTGATGTGAGTTTGACGAAAATCAAAACAATTTAGATTTTCGCTGCCGCCGCTACCATGATTTGAAGCAAATTTGATGTGTTGCTGCGAAAACCGTCAAATGTCATTTTTATTCAGTTTTCGAAAATGGAGGAAAAAAATTGTATACTTGAATTTATTGAAGTAAACCGTGGTTTGCCTGCTTTGTGGCAGGTTAAATTCAAGGAATACAGCTCACAACTCAATTTAAGCTCATTAGGTAAATTATAAAGAGTAAATTAATTTCTTTTCTCGTGCCAGTTTTTCATCCAAAGTCTTTTTTCCAGCATATGCCAGAGCAATAGCTATGCAACAATTTTCTATGTCATTCATATTTCTAAAAAAAAAAAACAAAATTGTAAACATTAAAAATATTTTGCGACCAAATTAACCACACGTTCTTACCTTTTAAAAACAGCTTGCAAATGAAATTTGATGGTTTGAGTTTGATACGTTGCCTGTGTTAAGCAAAACCAAATATTACCAATACATACATAATATTTGTCAAATCAGTTTGAACCAGAGGACTGCAAAATCACTATTTTTCTTGATTTATTCATACGCTAAAATTTACATTCACTCTTTGCTTGCAAAACAAAGTTCAACGTTGGTAATTTTTTCATCGTTTCGTACACATTTGATTTTTGCATTTATTCGTTTTTATTGAAAGTGCTTTATTTGCATTTTTGTTGCTCACGCAATATAACACAACTGTGTAAATTCAAAAGAACACATACTTATACTTTTGCAGTCAAGTAGTCATTGTCCACTCGATGAGACGCTTGTTAACATTAAGAACAATAACAACAATAAACCACTCTCATGCTTTGTTAAAATTAACAACAATAACAAGAATACATTGTACCTAAATACAGAACTACTGTACTTTTTAAGATAAAAAAAGTCTGTTTCTATGGAAATTGTTTGTATGTATGTACCTACATATGTGCGTTTAGTTTCCCTGACGGAAACCTGGGTGCAAGTGCCTCCAAGTCACCAGTTTTGTGGACTATATTGGTGAGTCTGAGCACATACGGCTCTTGTCTTATTGACAAGATTCTTCCTTTTTCTTCTTTGAACATGAATTGGCGTTCAAATGAATCATGTTGACGACATGTTTTTTATTTTGTTTTATTTGATATTGAAAACAAAAACAAAATTAAACAACGAATAAGAAAGCAAAACGTATACAGTACATGCATCTGCGTACTCGTTTCTTTTCCCCTCGTCCCTCGCGCCTATAAAGAAACAATCTTATCAAAAAGACATGAGGCGTATGAACACTATATTTTGCTTGAATACGAAAAAGATTTTATCAATAACAACTGGGAAGTACAATTCCTATAAAAGTTGAAGAAATAATAAAAAAGATTGTTATGATTTCGTATTCTTACAAAAAGTGTAGACTACTTTTACTAAAATGTACTAGCGATTCTCTGGTTCCAATGTCTACATATGTTCCCAAAGGAACTACCTAGTCAGTACGTAGTCAGTAGTACCAACGTCAGTAGTAGATTTCCAATGACACGCACATGTTAAATGTCTATTGTAAATAACATTGCCTGGGGTATAATAAGTCACTAGTACTGGTGACTGTGTCGATAGTGAATCAGTACAGATTCACTAGTGACATTTCCTGCAGGGTTCATTTAAATTTTTTTTCTTGTACTTCATAGTTAATGCTGAATGAATACATGAGTAATAATTGCTTCATTTCTGGCTTTTTTGTTTGTATTTTTTTTTTTTCTTTACCAAAACAATCATTGTCGCAAAGAACACACAAACATCTTTATTAAAAAACGAAGCTAACGATTGTATAAATAACAAAGCACGATGTGCAATATTTAAATGACTGCAAACCAGCAGCGAATATTTGCGGTTGCGCAAGTTTGATTGTATGACCGCAAACGAGTGTATTTGTTGTTGTTGATTAAATGCAATTTTTTTTCAATCGCATAAAGCTGTTCTCTGGTTTGAACATGGCCATCGTGCTTAAAAACCAGAGAAAAACTACGGTAATTTTGTAGAAAATTTAACATAAAATCTCGCTCGATTTCAATTTCACTTCATTTCAAATTCTAGAACATGCCCGTATATTTAAATTTAAATTTATATTAAAATATAATTAGTGAAATTGGCCATAAAAATAGTTTAATTAAATTTTATTTGATGATCCTTAGCCTAATATCTATAATAAAAACCAGTATGACCTATTGATACGTTTTATATATCAAGATTGGATATTTTGAACTAAACTTATTTCCCGAAAAGTTGGACAAATCGTTCTTGAAATACAAGCGTTATGACTTAACAGAAACATCTATTTTATAGGATGATTGTTTCACATTTAGTTTCTACTGAGCTAATTTTACTAGATTTCAATCCCAAACGGCGGGAAAAAATTTCACACCAAAATTTTATCTTTTCTGTAATAGACGGACAGATAGACAAGCAGTCGAAAATTGCTTAATCGACTTCGATTTACTTAGGGTCCCAGAATATATATATTTATGGGGTCTTAGGTGAATATTAAAAAATAGAATGTGCTTTTTCCAAGTGACTGGCGTTTGATTGTGTAGTAAAATGTTTATGAGAAGCACTAAATTTTTTAAGTTTTTTAATTAATTTACTAGATTTTGTTTGTCGTTCTGAATTCCAAATTTTTATTCTTGAATAAAACACTGAAATTTATTGTTGAAGGGATTAGCTAATACTATGTGCGTTTCTCACTGGTTGCTTAGGCCAGATCGTCAGGAAACTTCATCCAAAGATTTTAGAAAAACTAAAGATATTAACCCATTTAAGCCCAAACAAAAACTACCGGACAAAGAATAAAATATTGTTTATTTAATGATAAAATTCATTACAAACAAATTTTTTTTTTTTTTTTTTTTTGTAAATTAAAAAGGTGTACCAAAATTGGCACTACGACGGTCACTTAAAAAAAAAATTTTTTTTAAAAAGTTTTTTTTAAGTTATAGAAATTTCTGAAATTTTAGTTTATCAATAAGAAAAACATATATTGAATAATGTCAAAAACTTTGTCGTAAGCCGCAAAAAACTAAGTGTTCCTAAATTGGCACAGGGAGCGTAAATGGGTTAAACCTAATAAAACTGTTAAGCGTATAAGAATTATAAGCAATAGTTCTACTTGTAACAATATCAAAGTTTAAACAAAAACATCAACAACAAACAGTGAATTTATCTTTTCTTACATTCCCAACTACAATTGGTAAGAATTATTCCAACATTAATTGTTGTTGTAAGTAGGTTAAGAAAAAAACTAAATAAAAAAACCACCTGCTTTATTGCTCTCGCAAAAAATAAAGCATGTTGCCAGTTTAGAAGTTTTTTAATTAAAATTAAACGATTTTTTTTTAATAATAATAATAATAATTTGTTGCTTTTACGCCAAATCGTGGGCGCATAGTGCCAAATAATTTTTAATAAAATAATTAAACTTTTTAAAAATGTTTAAGTAAATTATTTTCTTGTAAATAGTTTTCAGTGAAAACAAATTTTTGGTGATATTTCTTTTTTTCATACACAACATTTTCAAAGAAGTTTTGTGCATAACTTAACATTTAGTTCTTAAGAAAAAAATCTCCGCAGATAACTATAAATTCCTAAAAAAAACTGATAGAATCGTGAACAAACTACTACAAGTATATTTTATTTGGACTTAAGATTCTAAATGAACAAATCAAAACTAGTTAAAATTCGTTTCGAGTTTTCTGGCTTAGTTCAGATTAAGTTTTTTGGCATCACTATTAGAATTCCCAAAACTTAAAAGAAATGCTTTAAATAAAGTTTCAATCAAAATATCAATAATGCTACTAAAAAGGCCGATTACATCTTGTAATGGTCCGGACGAAACGCCAATACGTTTCGTAGAGTGTGGACTGTATATTGGGGTGGATTTGGTATACAGCTCCAGAATACCAGCCAAGGATCCAAACAACTTGGTATATTCCCCGACAGAACGCCGATATGTTTCGTGGAGTGTATAGGGTGGCTTCGGGATTCAGCGCTAAATTATCCACCAAGTATCCAAACAACTTGGTGATATTGTAAAGGCTAGAAAGAGAACCAGAAAAAGGCATAAATATTTAAACGAAAGAAAAGCACGTCTACCCATATAAAAACGCTTTCCTTTTTTTTATAAAAACGTTATAAAATTTCTATTTATTCAAAAGATTTTGTTATTCGTGCTTAATTCCCAGTTTTTATTCTTGACAAAAACACTTGAAATTTATTGTTGATGGGATAAGCTATTCCTATGCATTTCACTGGTTGCTTAGGCAAGATCATCAGGAAACTTCATCCATAAAGATTTTAGAAAAACTAAAGATATTAAACCAAATAAAACTGTTAAACGTATAAGAATTATAGCAACAGTTCTACTTGTAATAATATCAAAGTTTAAACAAAACACATCAACAATAAACAACAGTGGGTTTAACTCATCTTACATTCCCCACTACAATTATTGAAAAAATTGAAATTACTTTTTGATAATAAACAGGCAAGTGCAGGGCCTTAAAAACACTTAGTTGACAACATCTTTTGTAAGTTGTTGTTGTTTTTATTTTGTTTTTCTTAACCTACTTACAACTACAATTAATGTTGAGAGAATTTCAACTAATTGTAGTGGGGAATGTAAGATGAGGTAAACCCACTGTTGTTTATTGTTGATGTGTTTTGTTTAAAATTACAAGTAGAACTGTTGCTATAATTCTTATAAGTTTAACAGTTTTATTTGATTTAATATCTTTAGTTCGTCTAAAATCTTTATGGATGAAGTTTCCTGATGATCTGGCCTAAGCAACCAGTGAAATGCATAGGAATAGCTTATCCCATCAACAATAAATTTCAAGTGTTTTTGTCAAGAATAAAGACTGGGAATTAAGCACGAATAACAAAATCTTTTGAAATTAATTAAAATTTTGTATTCCCAAAAATTGAAATTACTTTTTGATTTCTATTTATTTTTATTAACAAAATATTAAATCTCCACAATAATTAATTAAACTACCAAAAAGATTTGAATTTACTAACTTAATTGAAAAAAACCGAGTACAAAACAAACAGCCGTCCAATATGGCTTTTAAACAAAGATTCGACTTGACAGTTTGTAAGTTACAACAATAAAAAATTAACCAAAAATACATGTGCAAAACGTAAAGAAAATTTTTAAAATATAATACATGATGACAATGGCGCCTCAAGTTGTCAACTCCCTTTACACACAATTGACACCAGAGATGGGAAATCCGCTGCCTTCTGTTCAGACGTGAACAGCTAGAAAGTTTAAATCCGCTTAGCCAGAAAAACTTAAACGGGTTTTTGCTAGTTTTGCCAAGTACTTTTAGAAACTGCACTAAAATAAAGTGCACATTTGATGAGCTTAAAAATGCTGCACTCATTTAATACGTTAAGCCTTAAGTTTTGTGGAAATTTAAAATTTTCTGAAAAAAGAAAAAAAACTTGTCCCACTCAAAAAGGCAAAAAAAAAACTAAAATGCAACTGGTTTGCCTCCCTAAAATAAGTTTAATTTTAGAAATAAAATCTTTCATGCCTAAAAAACTTAAATGAACCCCTACGGCAATCGCTATTTTTAGACGTCAAAACTAGTTTTTAATTTATTAGCAGTCCTACAAAAGTTTTTGCATTTAATTAAACATTGACTAACTTCCAAGTTTTTAAACGTGGGTAAAAAAGCTTTAAACATTTACAAAGTACAAAATTTCTGCTACCAATTTCTTGAAGTGTTAAATAAACAAAAGTTTCTTCTGCAGCTCGAGATTATTAACTTAAGTTAAATGTAATTAAAATTTAAAAAAAAACGGCTGCTTAATGCTTTAAGAAATTACAAACACGCACTACCCACCTGTAAAATTCATTAAGAGCCCTTTTTTAACTTTTTTTTTACTTCAATTAAATTTAATTAGGTTTTCTTAGTACACTTTTTATTTGTACATAATTTAACGGTTTTTTTTTGGTATTTAAGCCACTTGTGAGATTCTCTCTAAAATTAATTTTTATTTCAAGGAAAAGGTATTTTAACGAAAATATTCCCAAAAATATTTGTTTCCAGGAATTTTTCTTACATACATTGTATAAATTTTTGTAGGATGTAGGCTTTTTAATGGAAAATAAATAAAAACAAAGCAACAAATTAATTCACGAGAAATTTTTTTTATCAAAATCTTCTTGGTAAGAACTTTTGTTTTATAAAGCTTATATTCAAGATTTTTCCGGATGAAAAGCTTTTGTTGAAAACTATTTTGCTTCAGAGTATATGAGAGTTTATTGCCAGCAATTTTAAAAAATAAACTTTGATATGTCTGGGTTCACACTATGAAAGTTTTCTTTCAGAAAGTCTGAGTATATTGGTGAGAGGGGAAGAGAACATGCTGTTACTTTTTCTCCTCTGACCCATAAACTCAGATTTTCTGAATGAAAACTTTCATAGTGTGATCTCAGACTATGCTAAATCTTAAAAAAGTTTTTGAAAAAACTTTTAGTGTTGAAAGCATTTTTAAGCTTAATTTCGTTGTAAGAAATTGTCTTAGAAAATGCTTAAAACGTTGTTGGTGATTTCTATTTAGTTTAAAAAGCTTTTCATAAAAAGCTTTTTGGAAAAAATTCATTTTATAGAAACATTTTTCGTTTAAAGGCATAATTTTTTGGTAAAAAAAAGTTTTTATTAAAAGCTTTTATCTCAGCTTTTTTAACCGATATTTGCTGATAACATTTTAGTGAAAAAATGTTTTTGCTAGAAGCTTTTTTTTAAAAAAATTTTTTACTTTTGACGTTTAAAAATCGTTTAATAGTTTGTCTAGCTCTTTTCTTAAAGCTTTAAAAGTAATCAACTCTTAAGTTAAAAGAAAGGTTGGCTTAATCAAAAAGTATGTGCAATATTAAGGGAAAAGCTATACAAATTGAAGTTGACTCTACTGGAAAAATTTTTTTATAGTTAAAGAAATTTGTTGTTTTACAAATTTGAAGCTTTTCTAGTAAAGTTTTAAATTAATAAGCTTTTGTTAATAACTTGTTTATTAATAATAACTATTTGGTGCCAACTAACAACCTTTTTTTGGTGAAAAAGTTTTTGGTGCCTTATTCGTTGGAGAAAAGTGTAAAAAGGGAACCATATTTGGTGAAAATTATTATAAAAAAACGGATGGTGGTAAGAAACCTGGCTCACTTTTTCTTTTTTGGTAAAAAATTCTAGCGAAATAAGTACTTAATTCTATTGTTTTCTTAAAATTATAAAAAATATGTGCTTTAATGGTACCACTGTCTTTAGAAAATGGCTCCAAACAAATCTTACTCAGCAGGCAAAATGTACCAACTCAATGATTATATGTGTAAGGTGTCTTTCATTTTGTTATTTGTGATTTCATATGTACAAAACATTGACTTAAATATAAATATTTCGTTTTATAACAGCCTTCTTCTTTTTTCGTAGTTTTCTTAAAGTCTCGACTTAATTTTCCTACCAGTATAAACAGTTATTACCATTTTGCCTTTAACCACATACAGCTACAAGCATCAGTACCACGAAATTAAGTTTATTTTTATTTGCCTTAACAACTACCTTAATTTTGCATTTTCTCTTGTGTTTCTGTAGTCATTTTAACAAACATTTACTTAAGATGTTATTAATATTTTATATAAAAAAGGTATATGTATGTATGTACATTTATAATGACTTTGCTCAAGACTTTTTCAAAATATTTTTATTTTTGCATTCCTTGTAAGGACTTCAGGCACATTTGATTGATCTTTGCTACTTTTAATCATCATTATGTCTCACGTTGTTCTTCTTACATTGCAAACAGTCGCAGATTTACATGAAATTGTAAAAGTGTGCGTGTTTTCTGTATGAAATAAAGATGAATACATATTAAAGATAAAAGGGGAGTATTTAATATTGAAGTGTAATTTGTTTTATCAGGTGTATTTTTTTAACAGAAAAAAAGTCAATCTTATTTAAAATAAAATATTATGCGAATTTTTCTTTTCCCAGCGAACACAGCATCTCGATATCAATCTGTCACACACATTCTTTAACGTTAGTTAATAGCTTTATAATCGCTTAAAAATAGCAACAGACATTAGAACGTTTATTGGGAAACATTTTTGGAAATCTGATTGTTTTAACGTTTAATATAAAGTGAAATAGATTAAATTTCTGTATTTTTTTTTACTTGTTTTAAGTGGGTTTTAATGTTTTGTAAAAAAAACTTACAATACATTGATTTTATTGAGTGACGGGGGGGGGCAGCGTGTGTTTAAGTCAAATGCTTGTATATCAAATAACTTTATATTGCATTTGAAACTGAAACCCTGGCGAATGTTTGGTGTTTAATACTTTTAAAATGATACCCACGTAAACACTTTCGAGTAAATATCTGTGGTTGAACATTTATGAGATAATATTGAACAAAGAACATTTTTCTTCTAAGTGTTTTTAAGCAAAAGCTTTTGATTATTGAATTGTTTTTATATAAAGGTTTATTTTATATCTTTGACGTTATTCAAAAAGGTCTTAACTCAGAAACTGTAGTTTTTCGTTATGTTAAAAAGAAAATTTTTTATTTGGTGTATTTCATCGACTTTTTTTTATTAGAGAGCAGATGATAACGATAAAAAGCTGTTGTGCTAGACTTAAGATATTAATAACAAAATGCGTTATTTTGATTAAAGGCGTTTTTGCCTAAAGTTTTATTTGCTGCAATATTCACTCAGAATTATTTAAAGAATAAAAAAAAGGTCTTAACTAAAAGAATGTTAAATGTATAAACAATTATCAAAATCAAAAACAGAACAACCTCAACACTGGTCAAGGGCTGGCATGTGTTTCGAATAGTTTAGTGTAGGTTCCATTGGCAGGTCGCATTAAGCACAACTCGCGCGGGTCTAGTAATTAGCTCCCGTGTGTTAACATAAATGGGGAGTAGTCAGTTATAACCGCAATTTAGTTCTGGAGGTGAAGTCTGCACAAAAAAATTCTTCAAAATTGTTCACCAATTTAAGCATTAATAACAAATTAAATCAGTTTATATTAAAAATTTAATCAAGTTAATTAATCGTACAATCAAGTGAACTTAACGTTTATTCAAGTAAATTAAACGTTTAATTGATAATCATTATTTGTTTACTGGTGCAAATTTAATTAATTTTTTAATTTATATCACAAGTTTTTTAATTGAAATCAATTTTTATTTTTTTCTGTGTGGAAAGCCTTAACACCCGCCGTGTCTTTTTTTATATGTGATGGGCCAGATTTTCCCGGTTTCCCCACATTAAGATTCATCAAGCCACCTCTGACTGGGAATGAGAGGAAATTGGTGTGCAGTATCGTGTATGCCACTGTGTCTCCACTTAATCTCTCGCTATCTCCTCCAGAGACAACCGGCGATATCGGGCAGTTTTCGGTGTGATAAACACAATATCTATATTTCCAATAGCTTTTTCATAAAAATATTTACGAAAATAATTTGAGATAACAGTTTTATAAGCACCAGTTTTACTTGTAACAATATCAGAGTTTAAACAAAAACAACAACAATAAACAGTTAGTTTATCTTCTCTTACATTCCCCACTACAATTGGTTGCAATTCCTCCAACATTAATTATATCGACCCATTTGCGCGAAATTATCGTATATGCCAATTTTTTTGAAATTGAGTTTTTCATGCAATCTTGTTCTACATTCAAAGAGACGTCGCCTGACAAAATATTGTAGGCGAATTCCACTTCGTTGCTCCAAAAATTGAATGTATATTTTCATATTTATATTGCACGTGATAGCAGACAAAAGTATAAAATTGGCTCTCCTGTAAAATTTGGTTTTTGTAACATACGATAATTTCGCGCAAAGGGGTCGATATCTGCAAGTAGGTTAAGAAAAATCAAATCAAATCAAAAACAAGAACAACTTGCTTTATTGTTTTCGCAAGGATTTCAAAAAATAAAGCATGTTGCTAGTTCAGTTTTTTTATTCCGTGCACTTGCCAGTTTTTCATCAAAGTAATTTTTGGGAATACAACATTTTCAATTAACAAGATTTCGTTTGTCGTGCTTTATTTCCAATTTTTATTCTTGATAAAAACACTGAAAGTTATTGTTGATGGCATAGGCTATTCCTTTGCGCATTTCACCGGTTGCTTAGGCCAGATCATCAGGAAACTTCATCCAAAGATTTTTAGAAAAACTAAAAATATTATACAAATAAAACTGTTAAGCGAATAAGGATTATAAGCACCATCAACAATATATTTCAGAGTTTTTACCAATAATAAAAGTTGGGAATTAAGCACGACAAACAAAATCTTGTTAAATAAAAGTTCTTTCTTAAAAAGTTTTGCTTTGCAAAAATTGTGAGAGAAAAATATTATGCTGTTAATTATTTTTTGGTTAAAATTTTTAATAGAAAATGTTTGCTAAATTTTTTGTGAAATTGTTTCAGTAAAGACAAGTAGGAAAGTAGAGTCGGTCAAGCTCGTCCAAATGAAACCCTACACCAAAGTATTAAGAGATAAATTGTGGACCATATTTGGGAACCATAGGCAATCATGGAGCCGCCAGAACAAAGTTATGTTGCAAGCTAAAGATTCATAAAAAAGGTCTTTGTGTTTAACATTTTCTAGATAAATACATCTAAATAAGATTTTTTGTCTCTAAGAGATTTTAGTGAGGGGGTTTTCATTTGACTTATGGTCAATATTGATCCTACCAGTGCGAGGAGAGCTATTCTAAAAGAGTATCGTTTTAGGTAGGATGATTTATGCTGCCAAAAGATAACATAAGACTTCACGTCATGTGACAATATCTAATTTGGGGGTACATAAAGGTTTGTCAGTCCGTTTATTATTTCTACAATATTCATATTAGACCATATAAAGTATAAATATTCTGGATCGAAGTTTCTTGAGCGAAGTTTATTAAAAGATGCCAGTCTGTCTATTGAAATGGTTTTTCCGAAGCCATGATGGGGACTTGGCTGTTATATACTTCCGTCACATCTGCTCCGTTAAATTTTACTATTGAAAATCAGCCAGATCGAGCAATAAATGGCTGAGATTTGAGCAAAAAAGCACGACAGCCTCTAATTTTTTTCAGAAAATCCCATTTTTTGTTGTTTTTTATACCGTTTGCCGAAAGTAAGAAGGAACTTGTTTTAGTTTTTTTTTTTTTTTTTTGTTGTTAATGTCTCGATTTTTTTTACTTTTTTAAAGACATAAAAAATACATGTATGTATAGTGATTTAATGATGTCCGTCTGTTTTTTTGTCTACCTGGAGAACGGCAAGAGCCAATGTTCTAAATAAGGTTCAAGCATCTTGGCTGTAAATACACAACATCAGACAAAATGTGGGCGGTGTTGGAGAAGTAGAAGTAGCTGAAAATAGATTTATGTTTATCTTAAAAACGGTACAGACAGAAAGTTAGTTCTTATTGCAACATCGTGAAGGGTATATAAGGTTCTGGATATCATAATATAGCACTCTTACTTGTTTTCAAATGGTTAAACAAAACATTTTTTTGGATTAGAAAATTTATTTTGCAATTTATAAATAACGATTTTCAAATCTGAACTTATTTAAAGATTTAAATAATTTTTTTGCATGTTTATGTATTTTTTGTTAACCAAGTTCCAATTTATGAAAATCTCAGTTTAAATCAATACTCATGTTTTTTATGTTTGGTAAAAAATCTTGTTAAAGATTTAAGCATTTAACTCTTTAATGGAATCCCTACAAAGCATTTAAAACAATTCTTAGAGAACAACCTCAGAAATAAAATCCACATTATGCTTTAACTTGGAATGGCAAATAAAGCTCAGGCAATCAGTAAAATCGCATTAAATGAAAAAAAAAAAAATATTTATTTTTTGTTTAAATTTTGTGCTAATAAAATCAGCCATAAAATCTAAAAAGGGCTAAAAAAATAAGTGTTTGAAAACCATGTTAAACCATAAAATTCAATAGAAAAATACCAACCATGTCTTCATATCTTACATTTAGAAACTTTTTGGTTTTGTTGGTAAAACACCAATAAAACAAATACGCACTCATAGCTTAACATCTACACACACACACACACACACTTGCATAGTAACACCAATCCTTTTTTTCCTAAGCAAAAGTGCGTGAAATGGTTGTCACACATTGAGGCTTAAAAAAGAGTGAATACTTTATACATGTATTTGTTTTTGTATCTGTATTTACTTGTACTTCTAACAACGAATTCAAAGAAATAACTTTTGAAAAGAAAATTTTCTTAACTTTTAGCTAAGTTGACATTGTAAAGTTTTAGAAAATGGGTTTTGATTTCTAAGAAAAGCAAAAAAAAGAAACAAATTAAACCATCTCTGAAAGACTTTGAAAAGTGTGAAGACAACTTTTTTTTAAAACATTTAAAGAAAAAAAAATATATAATGAAATTATAAAAGGCTAATGAGTGTAATAACAAAATTACTTATTATTTTAAAGTTGTTTTATTTTTATGAAAACGTTTGTTAACACTTGTTCTTTAAAACGTTGGCCAACACTTGCTTTTAATGCCTCAACAACAAACAAAAAATGTTATTGTAAGTGTTAAAGTTAGTGTTTTCAAAGAAAAAGTTTTTATTTAAAAACTTTTGTTTAAATTCATCATAAATTTAGCACATAAATAATTAAATTGACACTCTGTTTTCAGACACACACACACACACTCTAATAAAGTCATACTAGCAAAGATGTTAAATTGCCATTTTTTTTTTTTTTTTTTTTGGTTTGTTCCTTCTTGCTCTCTCTCTCTCTCTCTCTTTCCTTTATTATGTCTCATAATTAGCCAAGTTGTTAAAGACATTATTTATTTAGAATTTTTCTCTTAATCATGATTCACTGTACTTTATTACTTTTTTAGGTTCCGGTTTAATGCTGTTTTCAGTTCCTGCAGCTGAAGTCTACACGCAGAGAAAAAGCATGTTTAAATATGGTCAGCTCCAACAAAACTAGTTTTAAAGAAAATTTTAAAAATAATATGTTTAATTAAGCCTTATTATTAATACTGACAACAATATTATGCTAAAATTAGTCCTCCACCAAGAAGCCAAAATTATATTATGTTTGCCTCTAAACATGTTATAGTTAAATATGACAATAAAATGTTTTAACATTAACAATAGTAATTTATCTCCTTTTCCAAGA
The DNA here is from genome assembly GCA_930367215.1 of Pollenia angustigena. Taxonomy (NCBI): domain Eukaryota; kingdom Metazoa; phylum Arthropoda; class Insecta; order Diptera; family Polleniidae; genus Pollenia; species Pollenia angustigena. The sequence goes on along the minus strand of OV884060.1, from coordinate 12,678,966 downwards.
GCAACGTGCTATGGTTGAAATCCAACCATGCTATTATCAGTGTTAAACATAGTTTAGTTATAAGTTACCATAACATATTTGGAGGCAGCCATAATATGGTTGTGGCTTCATGATGGAGGACTAATTTTACCATAATATGGTTGTCGGTATTAATATTATGGGTCAATTGTAAATATTATGCTTAAAATTTTCTTTGAAAATAGTTTTGTTGGAGTTGAACATATTTAAACATGTTTTTTCTCTGGGTGTACGTCCTTTTTAACACTGTAAGTTGTAGCAAATTTCAAGTTTTTGTTCATGTTGTTCCTCGGCCTTGATGTCCTTAATGTTAACGTGTTGCTTGGTTAGACAAAATAAGACGCACGAGCTTTTTAAACTACAATGATTGAACGAGTCAAGTCACGAAAAAATTAAACATAATTCTGTGAAATTCAGTACAAAAAGCTTGATTTTAGCAATTTTATTTTTAAAGCAAAACTTTCTACAAATTCCTTAAAATAGCTAAATTTCCCATTAATAGCATAATTGTACGATATCTATACACCCAGAGAAAAGGCATTTTTCAATATGGTCATCATAACTATTTTTTAATACAAAATTTTAATCATATGTAACAACCATTATATGGTTAAATTAGTCCTCCGTTAGAAAGCTACAATCTTATTATAGTTGTCTCAGAATATTTTGTGGTGAATAATGTCAAAAATATGTTTAAGACTTATAATAGTATGGTTGTTTTTCAACCAAAGCATGTCGCTCTTGAATTAAATGAAAATACTTTTGTTAACTAAAAGCCAAACCGTTTTAAACGTTTAACAAATTATTGTCATATTTAATCAAAACATGTTTAGAGGCAACCATAATATAATTGTGGCATGGTCGATTTTTCGACAAAAACTCTTCCATCGTTTTTAGCGTACAATTTCACCTTGGAAAGGCCGATTTTTATACCGTTCACCACAGGTGGAAAAGGGTATATATAAGTTTGTCATTCCGTTTGTAATTTCTATAATATTGATCTTAGACCCTATAAAGTATATATATTCTGGGTCCTTATGAGGAGAGAAGTTGATTTAACGATATCGGTCCGCCCGTCCGTCAATCTGTCCGTCTTACGTTTGATATGTGTTTTCCGGAGACTCCAGACATGATAGCGGCTACGTTGTTTTACATTTATGTCACATATAGTCCACCATTTCTTGCTATTGAAATTCAGCCAGATCGGTCCAACAATGGTTGAGATATGACCAAAAAACCACGGCTCCCTCTAATTTTTCCAAAAAATCCCTTGTGGTTGTTGTATTTTTATTACTTTTTTCTGTATATCTAGAGAACGGCAAGCGCCAAAGCTTTAAAATTAGGTACAAACATTTAGGTTATAAATGCACACCATCCAACAAAATGTGGGCGGGATTGGAGAAGTAAGCGTGGTACCTCTCATACAAAAAGTATAAAAAATTGTATAAAAACCTGAGTTTTGTGACTGTAATATGACCTATGGTTACGCCTCATATATCAGAAGATCGGAAATTTTTAATAGAAAATATTTTCTGAAAAACTCGGGAAAATCGGTTCAGATAGGAAAAAGTTATGACCAAAATATTTCAGGAACCATAGATCTTCCCGAGTCCAAATTTTATAGCCAAAATAGCTGGCAAATTTCTTCTTTAACACGTCGGTATATAAATCTGTCAAATCGGTTGAGAAATAGCAGAGTTATGACCAAAATACTGAAATCCCAAAAATTACTCTTTTTTATAGTTAAGATTGTTTTTTATACCCTTCACCGAAGGTCTTACACCCTATAAAGTATATATATTCTGGGTCCTTATGCAAAGCGAAGTTCAAATCCGGTTGTCGTCTCTTCTTCCTATCCCCTCACCCTCCCTTCGTATTTTTTTACATATACTAGCATAATGCCCAATATGATTTTCGTTATCACCCTTCTTTATTATTTCATATATTTAACGAAATAATTTTAACAAATAGAAACTAAAAACTATTTTAAAAAAATATTTACCAGTTTTCGCTTTTTAAATTTCATTTATAATGAAGTTTTAAGTATTGTAAATATGTATGTATATGTATATGTAAAAATTATTAAGTTGCTCTCTATTCTACTCGCACAATGGTGAAGGGTATATAAGATTCGGCACAGCGGAATATAGCACTCTTACTTGTTTTTTATTACCTACAAAAAAATAAATCGAGGTTTGTTTGGCTGCTTAAAACTTGAAAACGGCTGAACCAAATCGGGGACTTTTTTCCGCGGGTAGTCCGTAATTCCTGCACGAAAATGTAGGCAAAAAGAAATTATGACAAAAAATGGTAAAAACTCGTACTTTTGGGTACTTTTGTAAAACCTTTGTTCCAAAATAATTTTGCTTAAACTTGAAACCTATGCCCTTTTAGATAAAGGCAGCAAACAAATAAAGTACATTTGGGGGAAAAACTGGGTAAAGTCAGCTTAGGTTTTCAACAAGAGACAGCTCACTTGGGTCTTTCAGTATTCCATTTGTGATACCAAGCGTAACTGCCCATATTACAGAGCAGTTACTCAGAATTCACTGCAAGATTAATCCAATTCGTCTTTTTATGAAGAGAACAAGACATTGACATACAAAATCAAATATAGTTTCCTGTTCCTAGTCGCCATGATAACTTCTTTAGTTGTCATTGAATCCTAGACCTATTCCCCTGTCCTAATCTGGTCCCTATTGAACCTAATTAGAGAGCTAGTTCTCCGTTCATCATAGCCATTCCATAGTGCCCTGGAGTGCCCACCTGCGCAACTGTATAAGACTCACATGCTGTATAACTGAGATTTTCGCCAGCAGGACACCACAGTCGTCCGGCAGGCGAAATGGAATTTGCTAAAGATTCGTACTTTTTGTAAACAAATTTTTTTTCAAAATAATTTTGCTCAAACTTGAAGGCTAGAGAATATCATAAGGACTACAAAGAAAAAAAATTTGACTGCGAGGGACAAAACGGGTAAAGTTTTGTGCTCTTGGTAGGTACTTTTTGTAGAAATAAAAATTTTTTTTTAAATAATTTTACGAAAACTTAAAAGTACAGGTTGAAGTTCAATGAATGCATACTTTATACCTATAAGAGTTGAGTAAGAAAATAGAGATAAAAACATAAATTGATTTTAATAAGAATTATTCGCACTGGTTCCATATTTCTTTCTTCCAGCTCCGTATTAGGCTTCCGATATACCAAAACCTTTCGATCACAACCAACAAGGTTATATTTACTTTCATCAACGAAAATTACATCCTTCCAGTACTCCAGAGGCTTATTCACGTGCTCTTTCGCGAAATATAATATTAGCTAGCTATTTTTCTTAGAAATTTGTGGCTTTTTCCTGGCTGATCGTGCATGAAAATCGTGTTTCTTAAAAACAATTCTTATTGTTTGAGGAGTAATTGATACATCTAAGTACCTACTTCTCAGTGTTTTGAACTAAAGTACTAGCATTAATTTTGGGATCCTTTTCAACTTCACGCACGATTCGCCGCTCATCCGCTTCTGTAAGCTTTCGAGGACGTCCTTTACCTTTACCTTTTTTATATTGGTTTTGTCAGATTAATACCTTTTTATAATGTAATGAACAGTAGTTCTTGGTCTTTGAGCGATATCTGATGTGGTGTTTTTAGTTTTTCCTAATTTAAAATGATGAATTATTAATTTTCTAACATCAACAGAAGTTTCTTTGCCTTTACGTCCCATTTTCGCGATCAGATGCACAAAAATGACAATAAAGTGTGGTATATGATAGGATAAAATCATAGGGGTATTATTACAACAATAACATAAATTAGTAAAAAAAATACAATAACATAGCACAATAAAAAATAATGTTTGTCGAAAACTTTTTTTTCTATGGATTTTATGTTGTTTCTTTCAACCAGACAGAGGGAGCTTTAAAATGTAAAATACTTAGGATTTGTATAACTGTAAATTCTTAAATACTTTTTATACAGCGCAACATTTATGGCACAAGCGAATATCAAAAACATAAAACCGTTTTTTATGGATTTCAAAAAAAAATAATTCCTAATGTCGAATAGTTTTTATGACCACTGTACATCAACAAACATACCTACTCATCGGAATTAGCAACAGTCGGTCTAGTTGAAATATACTAAAACAAGTTTGTTCCGTACAAAACAAACTAACAAAATCTACAGGCAATTGCATCATACGTTTCCCCCCGCAATGCATTGACCATTGTCAACGCCTTAATCATCGACACATAGAGTTGACAAACAAACAAAACACAAAGGAAAAAGTAAAAAAAATGAGCTGCACTTGCTGCTTGATATTCAAGGTTAATATCAATAAGCATCTCTTGTGTTGTTGTAATCGTCAACTGCATTAATTCCCTCTGCTATTAATGTTTGTCTCATCTATCATAATTTACGCAGTCGATCAACTCTTTGGTTTATATTTGATGAGAGAACAAAAATCAAAGAACCAGACGAATAAATGTATGTATGTATGTACGGTGTGTAACATAAGTACATCAAAATTTTTGATTCAAAAATTACTAGGTCACTGGGACAAACTGCATTGTAAACAAGAACTTATATACTTACAGCTGGATACGAGGGCAGCTCGAAAAATTATTGGAGATTTAAAACGATTATTATATGCACGTTTTTTTGATAAATACAACTATAAAATCAAGTGAATATCTGGAAAATACATAAATAAATCATCATAAATCCCATGACATACACGGGGGTTGAATATGATTATATAAAAAATTGGGGGTACAGAGGTGCTGGTAAAAGTTGCTTGTATTCCACTGCCCTAGTAGGCGGCAGCACCGAGCTGGTGAGTAGGGTGACTGGCTGGCCAATTTCCACACACACAATCACGCACGTTTTCTCACTGTTTAAATATGAAGAACCTTGTGTTCTTGTACTTTCGTTTTCTTGCAAATTCATCCAAAAAACTTCTGTTAAAAACGATTTAAGTTTATTTATTTTCCAAATAAAACACTTTTTTTAATATGTATTTGTAATACAATTAAGAGAAAACACTTTTTTTTAATTTATAGGTACATAGTATGTATGTGGAAATACAATTTATATAAAACACTTTTAATTTCTATTAATTAGTAAGTAACTTTATTCGATCGTGTTCACTATTTGACTAACAAAAAATTAATAAAAAATGAGGCAGCATGAAATAACCCCCCAAAAAAATAATGAAGTAACCCCCCAAAAGTTTGTACTATTCTTTGTACAAAAACGATTTTTGGGGCCTTATTTCATTTTGTTTTGGGTGTTATTTTATTTTTTTAATTGGGGTATTATTTCATATGAAATTATCCCTTAAAAAAATCATTATAAAATAAAGCCCCCATCTATTTTTTGGGGGATTATTTCATTTTCAAATTTATAATGAAAACGTTTTTGGGTGCAAGGATTTATCCACTTTGGGATACAGAACACCGGCTTCGATAAAAAAAGCTGCCCTAAATAACCGAACTTCGGCCGGGCGCAATGACTTTTTCCACTATGGTATACCAAAGACTGGCTTCGCTTACTAAAGCTTCCCTGCGTAGACGGGTCGATTCGGTATTTTTATACTATAGAGGAGAAAATCTTGGCGCTATGCAGAGAAACTTTAGTAAGCGAAGCCGGTGTTTGGTATAGCATAGAGGAAAAAGTGATTGCGCCCGGCCGAAGGCCGGCTATGCAGAAAAGTCTTAGTTGGCGAAGCTTGTGTTTGGTATATCATACCACGATATCTATTGTGTGATTCTTTTAAGCAAAGTGTATTAGTTATTGTTTTACATATGTATATTGGTCTCTTATTTCAATTCTGAAATTGGGGTTTTATTTCATATGAAATAAGCCCCCAAAAATTAGGGAATTATTTCATTTATGATTAGGGCGCTATTTCATTTTCAAAATCGGGGCTTTATTGCAAATGAAATAAGGCCCCACGCTTTTGGGGGTTATTTCATTATTTTTTTGGGGTTTATATGTATTTTGGGGGGTTATTTCATGCATCTGAAAAGACTTCAAACGATTTGTTAACCGGGGATCCGATTTTGACGTGACAGCTTTGGGTTGCAGTTGCAGTGACAGGGTCACTTAACCCGTGGACTTGGGCTGCTGATGGACGAGTATTAAGACCAAGATGCCTTTGCAGTTTCTTTGAATTGAAAGTCGCCTCCAAGGCGCAGTATATTAGCGCGCGAACAGTACACTTGAGGTCGTTATTGTAGACGTAGACTTATGCTGTACCGAGTATGACAGATTGTGTGGTGGGTTCAAGGTGATAGAAAAAGATTGCAGCGTTCTATTTGCTGCTTGTGCCGAAGTAGAAGTGGTCACATCTAAAACGGGAACGGGGTTGTTATTTTGCTGAACTTGGATATTTTTTACGGTATTATTAACTGGGGTTTTCTTCCCGTCAAAGCGATGAAGCAGCGAATGAAGTTTTTCCTTACACACCTTGCAAGTGTATTTGCTTTGGCAGGTCTTAGCTCCGTGAAATGTTCCCAGGCAGTTAGTGCATTTATTCTGTTTTTTCACCGTGGCGTATCTGACTTCAACGGACATGGCCAGAAAGACGGCGCAACTTCTGAGCGGGTTAAATTCAGAACACATCGAGCATTTACACTTATGATCTGTTTTGGCATTGGCTTGAAGAGCCTCAATGAGTTCGTGGATCTTTATTTGGATATTTATATAAAATTTTAATTAATTTTCAGAGGAGCTTCGTAAAAGCGACCAAAGAAAGTTATTGTAAAAAATTGAAAGAAATTTTCAAAGGTGCTTCGTAAAATCGACCGAAGAAAATTATTGGAGAAAATTTAAAGAAATTTTTTTAAGGTGCTTCGTAAAAGCGACCGAAGAAAATTATTGGAGAAAATTTAAAGAAATTTTCAAAGGTCCTTCGTAAAAGCGACCAATGAAAAATTATGGGCAAAAATTTTTAAAAATTTTTAAGGTTTAATTTATCGTTGAAAAATTTAACGAAATTCTCAGAGGTGCTTCGTAATGGCGACCACGTGGACCTGCAGCCAAACAAAAACACCAAATAAATTAATTTATTATCGAAAACGTTTAAAGAAATTTTCAGAGGGGCTTCGTAAAAGCGACCAAAGAAAATTGTTTGCAAAAATTTAAATGAAATTTTCAAAGGTGCTTCGTAAAAGCGACCGATGAAAATAGTTGATAAAAATTTAAAGAAACTTTAATGATTAATTAATTTTTTATTAAAAAGGTTTAAAGAAATTATCAGAGGTGCTTTGTAAAAGCGACCAAAGAAAATTGGTTGCTAAAATTTTAATGAAATTTTCAAAGGTGCTTCGTAAAAGCGACCGATGAAAATAGTTGATAAAAATATAGAGAATTTTAAATGGTTAGTTTATAATGGGTATATATGGGTTAAAATAATTCGCAACAAATGGGTTATCATGTGTCATGGGATTTATGATGATTTATTTATTTTCCAGATATTCACTTAATTTTATAGTTGTATTTATCAAAAAACGTGCATATAATAATCGTTTTAAATCTCCAATGATTTTTCAAGCTGCCCTCGTATCCAGCTGTTAGTATATAAGTTATTATCTACAATGCAGTTTGTCCCAGTGACCTAGTTATTTTTCATGTACTTATGTTATACACCGCACATACTACATACATTTATTCGTCTGTTTCTTTGATTTCTGTTCTCTCATCAAATATAAACCAACGAGTTGATCGACTGCGTAAATTATGAAAGATGAGACAAACATTAATAGCAGAGGGAATTAATGCAGTTGCAGGCTTGCCAGTTTAGCACGTTTAGTGCTAGATTTAGCCCTTTTTTTTGATTTAGCACTAAGAATTTCAAATAAAGTGCTAAGTGCTAGTTTAGCACTTTTTTATAATTATTTAGCATTTTTAGCACTTTTTATATATCCCACAACTACTTAAAAACTCACATAATTAATTAAAGTAAAGTATCAATTCTGTAAGTGCATCATGAAAATTCAATACATTTATGATACCTTTTTTGCAACTTTAGCGCATACGGTTTTTTTGCATCTTTGTAATACGAAAAAGAAAACAAAGAAGAATCAAATACAGTTACTTTTATTTTTATGAACAAATATGTAAATTAAAATTGTGAGTTGTCAAATTGTGAAAAAAGTTCTGATATTTATGTATTTAGTTAATCAATTTAACTAAAAACATTCAACTGTGGCACTATATTATTTTACACCTTTTTAATATACCTGTTTAGGTGTACATACATATGTATGCTTTAAAAACAAAAATAAAATTTTGTTTAAAAAAAAAAAGATCTGTGCGCATCAAATATAGATGAACATACTTATGTATGTACATTGTACATACAATATTAGATTATATACATACATACATAAAAATGTTCGTTATTTTATTGGAAACATGGAAAGGTATGTATGTATATGCAACAATTATAATTGACGCTTTAACTTACGATAATTCAGATTACTTTGGTCATAACTGCTAATATGTCAACGGTATCCTACGACCGCAAAAACTCATATAAAAGTAAATAAGTGTAGTTTTAAGTAAAAATTAGCTCTTTTTCAAATATTTCTCAAAACATGTTAATTTTATTCCTACATGTTTTGTTCAAGTAACCTGAGACACGTTAATGGAATTGGCAGGTTTTGCCAATGTATGCACACGCATCCGTTTAAAAAAAGTGCAATATTTTTTTTGACTAAAATTTTAAAGTTCAAAAATAATTTTATTTATAAAAAGTTTTCTAAAAAAAAAAAATATCTAATTAAATTAAATACTAAGAAAAGTTGTAAAAATTGAATTCGTACACTCTGTCTAAAAAAACCATTTGACAAATACTAAACATCGATGATCATTTTAACCAATTTCATATAAAATTTATATTTAATTAAAAGGTTCTTAATAAAACGGCCTGAAAAAGAAAATAATAATAAACAATCCGCAGTATCGGTCCTGATTGCAAATTAAAAAAATGCACACGAACCAACTTCATCGAATGACATCATTTATAATGCTGCTACATCTGAAGATGACGATTCTGAAGTTGAAAGTAGATCGTCAGAAAAGTAAGTAATTTTGTATCCGATAGTATAGCCTATTTTTGTATATTTTTATCTTTTAGAAAGAAAATTTACTTACAAAAAACAAGACGAAACTGGTTGCATAATCCAATGTTCAAAGATTGGATTTTAGTAGATGAAAGTGAAAAACGCAAGGTGAAGTGTAAATAATGCAATCAAGAATTGCAATCAAAACTTTCTGTATTAAAGGCACATTCTTTACGTAAAAACATAAAATCAATTCTAACCCTTTTAAAGGATTGCAAAAGAAAATAAATTTTAATGAGAGTAGTACACTTAAAGAAACTGCCAGAAAGTGCGAGGCTAGAATGGCCCTATATATAGCGTGTCATGCTTCTATTAATCCAGTGGATCATCTCATAAAGTGTGAAAAAGAGAATCATAAAGCTGAGCCCATTTCATCTGAATTAACTTTGGGACGGACAAAGTGTACCCCAGTTTTAAAAAAAGTTTGGGGTCCTTATTTCAAAGACCAACTAAAAGCAGATATAGCAGAAACTATGTTTAGTTTGATAATAGACGAAGCTACTGATTCCATAAACACAAAGTTTATCGGAATAATAATCAAGTATTACAGTAAAAAAAGAAGAAATATAATTACAACTTTTTTAGCAATGGAGGAGTGTTACGACAGTACCGCGGATGGAATCGTTAAAATAATTAAAAAAAGTTCTTAAAGATTTTAATTTGTCTATTGAACAATTATGCGGTTTGGGAACAGACAATGCACAAGTAATGATCGGCGCACACAATAGCGTCCACAAAAAAATTACAGGATTTGAAATTTAATAAATATTTGACACTTGTGCCATGCGCGTGCCACTCTTTGCCACTCTATGTAACGAAACATATTCATGGTTTTCAAAATCACCAAAACGACAACATCTATATAAAAACATTTACAAAGCCATCAATAATGAAAGAGACCCCCTTAAAATTCCTCGCCCTTGCCCCACTCGGTGGATGTCAATAGAAGTTAACATTCAAAGAATTTGTGAACAGTGGTTGGAACTTCAAACTCACTTTGGAATAGTAAAGGTTAACGAAAAATGTTATGCTGCTCAAATTTTACATGATCTATACAAAGATGAAACACTTTTTTTTATATGCAAAATTTCTAAAAAATATTTTAAAAGAAACTCAATCTACTAACAAGGCTTTACAGGCTCAAACCAACGATGCCTTAAAAATTTTAGATGATTTATTTTTTCTTGTGAAAGTTATAGCTGGGAAAATATACATCAAAGAAAAGCTAAATGAAATAGTTATGGGAGATGAAAAAGGTTTTGATGACTTTTTATTACCAAATCCATACTTAGGATACGAATTCTAAAACATTATTAAAAAGCAAAATAAAACAAAATGCAATTACTTCTGAAGAAGAAGAAAAGATAAGAAAAGTATGTATACATTTTTTAAAAGAGCTGTTCAGTGAACTAAAATCTCGGCTTCCCAAAAATATTAATATTTTGAAAAAAATTTCAACATTTTCAATAGATAATACTCAAATAAAGGACCCCATAATTGAAATTTTAAATGAAATGAATTTTTGCGCTGGTGAAATAGAAATAATTTAAAGTCAGTGGAGCTATATAACTGAACAGGTATGGGATACAAAAATGAATACCACCGAATTCTGGATTCAAGTACATAATTTTAAAAACTCCATTAATGAAAATCCCTTTATAAATTTGTCAAGCTTTGTACTGTCCCTTTTAGTTTTGCCATTTTCAAACGCAGAAGTAGAGCGTTTATTTAGTTTATTGGGCTTAATAAAAAGTAAACTTAGAACTAGAATGAAAACAGAACTGTTATGTTCAGTTATACGCATAAAAGAAGGCGTAAAATTAGATAACGTTTGTTGTCACTCTTTAAACATATCGGACGATATTGTGAAAAAATCGGTTTATCAGAAAAGTACCAAAATGAGTTGGTATATGAGGAAGACGAAAATGACATGATTGAAATGTTAAATAGTTGTAGCAACTTAATTTAAAATATATTAATTATATAATACCATTAAAATAAGTGTTTATATTAATGCTAATTGTTTATTATATTAATGAAAATCAATGTAACAAAACAAGCACTTTTATTTCTTATTGTAGAACCATTTAGCACTTTTTTTGTCCATTTAGCACTTTAAATTTGAATTCTTCTGGCAAGCCTGTGCAGTTGACGATAACAACCAGTGCTGCCACAGCCAACCAAAATTTTTTAAAAAGTTACCAAATGTAAAAAATATAACCAAATTTAAGATGCCTTTTATTAATTTAGAAAATCATTAATATTTATTTTAAGTTTCATTGTAATACAAAGGTTATTTGCACTTTACAGTAAAATAATAATTATCAATCAAAACAAAACAAAAAATATAATTCTCTTACATATTAAAAAAATAACGAAAAACTTAATTAAAAGTTTTTATTTATTTGAGACTTTTTTCGTAAAAAAAAAAATATTTTTATTTTACAAGAGTTAAACCCGTAAAATTTCAATACAAAATTCAGTATATATAACAAAAATGGAAAATTGTTTTCCGCTTTTTAGCTGTCATTGGCAGGACTGTCAAATGTGGCGATTTCTTTATCCTTTTGTCGATGGAAATTTACGTTTGGCCATATGCGAAATGCATTTTATTTAAATCTTTTCTAATTTACATATCTATATCTAAAATATTATAAAAACAATAATTAGTATTGTGGTTATTTTGTTGAACTATTTATGGTTTTTAATCCAAATTTTTTTTAATATTTTTAATTAGGCTTAAGTTCATGAAATTTAATTTTTATTAAATTATTTTTATGAAGAAAGGAATTTTTACAACATGAAAATTAATTAAAATTGTTATTGATAATCTTTCATTCTTGACGTGGCTCGGGCTCGAACCCCGGCCGGCAGGTTACCATGACATGTTTCGATCGCAACCACTCGATCTCCTCAGATGGATTTGCCGTCTTACACTCGCAGCCATCGACGACTGCTGACGTCACTAGTCAAACATCAATCCTTAAACCAAATTGTATTTTAACATTTGGTAGATCGAAATTTGCTTTCCTGAATGATTATCCATCTTAATTGATTATAAAAACTTTTTTCTATTGTTTGAAAATTTTATTTCAAATTTATAATTCTTATTATAAATAATTGTTTCAAAATTGTTTTATTTGAAATATTTTGTGAATCACACACATAAGTGTGGGTTGAACTTTATTCTTAAGTTTCTGTTAACTAAATTAAAATTTTTTCAAAGAGCATTAAGAGTAAAAAACTTTACCAGTTTTCTCCCTCCCAGTCAACATTGGTCCTATTTTTACTCCAAACGATATTTCCTACTAAAAATTAACCAACTTTTTATATTTCAAGTCTCCAGATTGTTTACTTCACACAAAACTAAAATTCCCTTTTTGTACAACTTTTATCCCATTTCTTTGCATAAAATATAACAAAAGTACGCACTTTTACCCTGTTTCTTACTTTTCTTTTTCCCTAAACCACGCGTAGCAATTACGAAGAAACCCGCAGAAGGAAGTATTTAATTGGGTCAAGTAGTTTTCAAGTTTTAAGCAATCGAATATTTTAAGGAAATAATTTAAAAATTAATAAAGAATTAATATCAATAAAAAAAAGATGTGTACAGCGTTGCTTAAATGCGCAACTAACAAAAAATCCAAAATCGAGTTTTTGATTGATTATAATAAATGCCATTGAATTACATCTTTTGACAAACATTTACACTTCTGCGATCAAAAATAACGCTTTTATTAACAAAAAACAAAGGGACGTAACTACAAGTTTGTTTGTTATTGCGATAAATGCAAAACGACGTCATTAAACATTTTTTTGTAACAAAATATAATTAAATGGTTTTCTTTGAAAATTGTTTTAAGAATTCCATGAACGACTTATACATGCATGTTTTACTGACATGTTTATAGTTTTCATTTTACAAAGTATTTTGCTTCGCCTGTAAAATTATATTTTTGTTAGTTACGCCTTTTTGCACTTTAGCTAACGATATTTATCTAAACGAGTACTATTTATGTCCATTCTTTAAGTTTTTAAAATGTCAACGTTTCTTTTATATTAAAAACTTGATTTTATATGTATGTAAATATTTACCTTTGCAAAGAAAGACACTCAATTGTGTTGGTTGTATGTATTTACTTTTCCATCTTATTTTTTTCACTCACAATATTAAATTGCGTTGGCTTTAATTTTTTCCTTTCCTCTTTCTACAACAGGCAACCCAATTTACTTATACAACTCTTTATAACCAACAAAAACAATAACACTCAATTAACTAAAGCACACTCAATGATTGCCAAACTTTTTCTCTTTTGCAATATTTCTACCAACAACAACAATGAACATTTCACCAAATACACACTTTTTAAACATTTTGCTTATTAAAATACCCGACTGTTACCGAGCTACTCGCGCATCACACACTTTTTGGTTTTTTATTAACTGCTGCCAACCGTACAAAAAGAAACCGATAAAAAAAACAAATTGATGATGCCTCACCATTTCTAGAACAATTTAGACTTTTATACACATTTGGAAATTTTCAAATGCATTTTTTCACCGAAATCGATTATAAACGGATAACATTATTGATTTATTTGAAAATATATCAACTTATTTACATTTTAACGCTATTTTCTAAAGCGAAACTCTTATGTTTCCTTTTAAATTTTATTAAAAACCCAGAGACAGCAGTCAAAGACGACTTTACCACGCACTGATTGCAATAAAACTGATTTTATTTATGCAATACAGTTTAGAGATCATTGCTTAAGGATTCGGATATGTTATTTGGTGGGATGATGCCAAGTTTTGTTTTAAATATTATTAGGGTTTGCGCCTGTGCTAAGTAATAATTAGCCTTTTGAGCGACCACATTACACAAGAGGAAGTTGTTTTGTGACTAAGTATGTACCAAGGTTGGATACCGAAACGAATTTCGGTATCGGTTCTAAACTGTTTTTTATATTACGGTATCGATATATTAATTATATCGGTGTACCGCTATAAACATTTTTATAACGGAATATATCAGTATTACACATTGTTGGAAAATTCAGTACTTTGGTACTGTTTAAAGTACTGTAGTATTCATGAAAATGAATACTACAGTAACATCACGTCAGTTCTAGTACTCTTTGCTTGTTATGCTTCCAGAGCTGCGGTTTTTGGTTATTTCTAACCAAAGTTGGTTATATTTTTTTGCAATGTGGAGATGTGAATATTTTTATCATTTTGCTTACTTTTTTGTAAAATATTAATACGGACGAATATATTTTTATTGATACAATTATTTAAGCTCGAATCATTTGTACTTTGTTCTACGATGTTTTCATTATTTGTTACCAATGAACGGAAGTTTTTTACAATTTATCGAAACAGCAACCACATAGCTTCAAAAGATTTTTGCTTAGAAAATATTGCCATATGTGATTTTTATATTAAAAACGCCATGTTCTGAAATCGAAAACAAATGAAGTTTTAATCAATGGAGATTTTCAATTATTTTTTTTTAAATGAATTTAAGAGTAGTAAAGATAAAAAATTACATTAAAGCCGTTTTAATGTTTCTTAAAACTTGAAAAAAAGTTTAATTTAGGTTATTTATTTATTTATTTAATTTATTAAATTTCAGTAACCTAGCCTATTGGCCATAATCGGCTTACAAAATTGTACTTAATAATAGAAAACAAATTTTAAAGAAATTAAAAAATTTAAAATCAAATTGGTACATAGTACATACAACAAAAAAAATAAATTATATACATATTTGAAAATACACATAGGAATTTTAAAGATTTTTCAAAAATACATCGATTTATCAATATGATTTTAAACTTTATGGAATTTTCTTCAAGAAATTTGAAATTTATTGTTTATAATTTGTCGGTATGTATATTTATATAATGTTTTTTTTTTTAAAGATAATTATTTGGTACTTTTTCCCCATTGAATGAACGTTACAAAAAGCGAATTTGTTTATATTCACCATAATATTTTACAATGATTCACAAAATATTTCAAATAGAACCATTTTGAAACAATTATTTATAATAAGAATTATAAATTTAAAATAAAATTTTCAAACAAGAGAAAAAAGTTTTTATAATATTTTAGATAAATGCTAATTAGGAGCTCCTAAGAATTAAGAATTTTTGTAAAATAAAATTTTTTAAATTTTAATTTTTTATTTACTGTGAATTATTATTAATTAAAACTGAAAACATTTTTAATTAAATTTAAATAAAATTAAGCTTTGGTTCTTCTACAACATTAAACATTAAAATCATTTCTCGGTCACAAAATCTTGTAAAATTAAAATTGGGCATCTCTCTTCTTGATTCAAGTTTCGTTTATATTAAACCTTCTCTTGATTTTTTTATCGCATAGAGTCATCGATGCTTCTAGCATCATTTTCACGAACTTTAGAGTGGTAGGAAAACCGAAATATGCTTTTCTGCCATACAATGTTATGCTGTTATATTCAAAATTTAATCAAATTGAAGATCGAGGCGCAGGCTCGTAAGCGGCCTATACACTTTCAATATCATTGTCTATGATATCCTCCTTATTATTTCCATTTTGTCCTATATTATGCAATAAGTCGCCTAATGGTTTCATTTACTCAATAAAAAGGTGAACATAAACTATAGGAATAACATAAACATTGTACAATGTTGCCAACACATGTCACTTTCTTTTCTTTGTGCAATAAAAATCAAAAGTCTTTTGACTGTTGCCAATATATTGAACCACCTTCGAATATCTCATACACATTGGCGATATAATTGTACAATACTAAATATCAATCAAGAAAACATAACAAAAAATGTAATTCTCTTACATATTAAAAAAATGACGAGACACTTAATTAAAAGTTTTTATTTATTTGAGACTTTTTTCGTAAAAAAAAATATTTTTATTTTGCAAGAGTTAAGCCCGTAAAATTTCAATACAAAATTCAGTATATTTAACAGAAATGGAAAATTGTTTTCCGCTTTTTAGCTGTCATGGGCAGGACTGTCAAATGTGGCGATTTCTTTATCCTTTTGTCGATGGAAATTTACGTTTGGCGATATGCGAAATGCATTTTGTGAATCACACACATAAGTGTGTCTTGAACTTTATTCTTAAGTTTCTGAAACCTAAACTTAAATTTTTTCAAAGAGCATTAAGAGTAAAAAACTTTACCAGTTTGCTCCCTCCCAGTCAACATTGGTCCTATTTTTACTCCAAACGATATTTCCTACTAAAAATTAACCAACTTTTTATATTTCAAGTCTGCAGATTGTTAACTTCAAACAAAACTAAAATTCCCTTTTTGTACAACTTTTATCCCATTTCTTTGCATAAAATATAAAAAAAGTGCGCACTTTTACCCTGTTTTTTAGCAATTACGAAGAAACCCGCAGAAGGAAGTATTGAATTAGTAGTTTTAAAGTTTAAAGCAATCGAATATTTTAAGCTACGTTCACACTCAAAAAAACATTTTCATTTGGTGTTCATAAAAGAGCAACAATTTCTTTTGCGACCACACACATTTTACATTATTAAACCGTTCGCAAATTTTAGCCACAACAATATTATGCATTTATTTTAATTTTTATAAACATTTTGTTAAAATTTTCATTCAAAACTAAATAAAATTATTTTAAACGTCAGAAATAATTTCATACAAATTGTTGCTGAAGTTCTAGTTGACTCAACTTTAGTTACATTTTTAAAAAAATTTAATTTACATTTTTGTTCTAAAAATGAAAGGAAAATATATGAAATACTTTGGGAAGAAAAAAGATAAAAGAAAAAACGAAATTGTTTTTTTGATTGTGAACGTAGCTTTAAGGAAATAATTTAAAAATTAATAAAGAATTAATATCAATAAAAAAAATGTGTACAGCGTTGCTTAAATGCGCAACTAACAAAAAATCCAAAATCGAGTTTTTGATTGATTATAATAAATGCCATTGAATTACATCTCTTGACAAACATTTACACTTCTGCGATCAAAAATAACGCTTTAACGTTATTGCGATAAATGCAAAACGACGTCATTAAACATTTTTTTCTAACAAAATATAATTAAATGGTTTTCTTTGAAAATTGTTTTAAGAATTCCATGAACGACTTATACATGCATGTTTTACTGACATGTATATAGTTTTCATTTTACAAAGTATTTTGCTTCTCCTGTAAAATTATATTTTTGTAAGTTACGCTTTTTTCCATTTTAGCTAACAATATTTATCTAAACGAGTACTATTTATGTCCATTCTTTAAGTTTTTAAAATGTCAACGTTTCTTTTATATTAAAAACTTGATTTTATATGTATGTAAATATTTACCTTTCGAAGAAATACACTCAATTGTGTTGGTTGTATGTATTTACTTTTCCATCTTATTTTTTTCACTCACAATATTAAATTGCGTTGGCTTTAATTTTTTCCTTTCCTCTTTCTACAACAGGCAACCCAATTTACTTATACAACTCTTTATAACCAACAAAAACAATAACACTCAATTAACTAAAGCACACTCAATGATTGCCAAACTTTTTCTCTTTTGCAATATTTCTACCAACAACAACAATGAACATTTCACCAAATACACACTATTTAAACTTTTTGTTTATTAAAATACCCGACTGTTACCGAGCTACTCGCGCATCACACACTTTTTGGTTTTTTATTAACTGCTGCCAACCGTACAAAAAGAAACCGATAAAAAAAAACAAATTGATGATGCCTCACCATTTCTAGAACAATTTAGACTTTTATACACATTTGGAAATTTTCAAATGCATTTTTTCACCGAAATCGATTATAAACGGATAACATTATTGATTTATTTGAAAATATATCAACTTATTTACATTTTAACGCTATTTTCTAAAGCGAAACTCTTATGTTTCCTTTTAAATTTTATTAAAAACCCAGAGACAGCAGTCAAAGACGACTTTACCACGCACTGATTGCAATAAAACTGATTTTATTTAGTCATTACAGTTTAGAGATCATTGCTTAAGTATTCGGATATGTTATTTGGTGGGATGCTGCCAAGTTTTGTTTTAAATATTATTAGGGTTTGCGCCTGTGCTAAGTAATAATTAGCCTTTTGAGCAACCACATTACACAAGAGGAAGTTGTTTTGTGACTAAGTATGTACCAAGGTTGGATACCGAAACGAATTTCGGTATCGGATCTAAACTGTTTTTTATATTGCGGTATCGATATTTTAATTATATCGGTATACCGCTATAAACATTTTTATAACGGAATATATCAGTATTACACATTGATGGAAAATTCAGTACTTTCGTACTGTTTAGAGTACTCTTCATTTTCATGAATACTACAGTACCATCACGGCAGTTCTAGTACTCTTTTCTTGTTATGCTTCCTTGTTAGGAAATCCTGTGTTGCTATTTTTTTTAACATTGAAAAATCAACTTATAATATCGTAAATATGTTGTTTTTGTCTGCATAAGACCCCTGCAAAATATTATTAATTTATTTTTAGTGTAAAGCTGCTCATTCACTTGCAATAAAATTGTTCAATTTTACGTATTTTACAATTATATCGCCAATGTGTATGAGATATTCGAAGGTTGTTCAATATATTGGCAACAATCAAAAGACTTTTGATTTTTATTGCACAACGAAAAGAAAGTGACATGTGTTGGCAACATTGTATAATGTTTATGTTATTCCTATAGTTTATGTTCACCTTTATATTGAGTAAATGAAACCATTATGCGACTTATTGCATAATATAGGACAAAATGGAAATAATAAGGCGAATATCATAGACAATGATATTGCAAGTGTATGGGCCGCTTAGGAGCCTACGCCTCGATATTCAATTTTATTAAATTTTTAAAAATCATATAACGGTTTTCTTACCACTCTAAAGTTCGTGAAAATGATGTCAGAAGCCAGAAAAAAATCAAGAGAAGGTTAAATATAAACGAAACTTGAATCAAGACGAGAGATGCCCAATTTTGACATTACACAAGATTTTGTGACCGAGAAATGATTTTAATGTTTAATGTTGTAGAAGAACCAAAGCTTAATTTTATTTAAATTTAATTAAAAATGTTTTCAGTTTTAATTAATAATAATTCACAGTAAATAAAAAATTAAAATTTAAAAAATTTTATTTTACAAAAATTCTTAATTCTTAGGAGCTCCTAATTAGCATTTATCTAAAATATTATAAAAACTTTTTTCTCTTGTTTGAAAATTTTATTTTAAATTTATAATTCTTATTATAAATAATTGTTTCAAAATGGTTCTATTTGAAATATTTTGTGAATCATTGTAAAATATTATGGTGAATATAAACAAATTCGCTTTTTGTAACTTACATACATACATACATACATACATACATACATACATACATACATACATACATACATACATACATACATACATACATACATACATACATACATACATACATACATACATACTCATGTACATACATATTTGCGGTTTTATTTTCCTAAACTAAAATCCACCACCAAAGTTATTACATACATACATACATTCATGTAGGTACATCAACAAACATACCTACTCATCAGAATTAGCAACAGTCGGTCTAGTTGAAATATACTGAAACAAGTTTGTACCGTACAAAACAAACTAAAAAAATCTACTGGCAATTGCATCATACATTTCCCCCCGCAATGCATTAACCATTGACAACTTCATAATCATCGACACATAGAGTTGACAAACAAACAAAACACAAAGGAAAAAGACCGAAAATAAGTAAAAAAACGAGCTGCACTTGCTGCTTGATATTCAAGGTTAATATCAATAAGCATATCTTGTGTTATTGTAATCAGAGCTGCCGTTTTTGGTTATTTCTAACCAAAATTGGTTATATTTTTTTTTGCAATGTGGAGATGTGAATATTTTTTTCATTTTGGTTACTTTTTTGTAAAATATTAATACGTACGAATATATTTTTCTTGATACAATTATTTAAGCTCGAATCATTTGTACTTTGTTCTACGATGTTTTCATTATTTGTTACCAATGAACGGAAGTTTTTTATAATTTATCGAAGCTATTTAGTTGCTAGCTTTTAAAGATTTTTGCATAGAAAATATTGCCTTTTGTGATTTTTATATTAAAAACGCCATGTTCTGAAATCGAAAACAAATGAAGTTTTAATCAATGGAGATTTTCAATTATTTTTTTTTAAATGAATTTAAGAGTAGTAAAGATTTTGCGGAATCGACTTCAGAAAATTACTGAAAAATTACATAAAAGTCGTTTTAGTGTTTCTTAAAACTTGAAAATAAGTTTAATTTAGGTTATTTTCATATTTGAAAATACACATAGGAATTTTAAAGATTTTTAAAAAATACATCGATTTATCAATAGAATTTTAAAATTTATGGAATTTTCCTTAAGAAATTTGAAATTCTACTGTTTATAATTTGTCGGTATGTATATTTATATAATGTTTTTTTTTTAAAGATAATTATTTGGTACTTTTTCCCCATTGAATGAACGTTACAAAAGGCGAATTATTCACAAAATATTTCAAATAGAACCATTTTGAAACAATTATTTATAATAAGAATTATAAATTTAAAATAAAATTTTCAAACAAGAGAAAAAAGTTTTGATAATATTTTAGATAAATGCTAATTAGGAGCTCCTAAGAATTAAGAATTTTTGTAAAATAACATTTTTTAAATTTTAATTTTTTATTTACTGTCAATTAGGATTAATTAAAACTGAAAACATTTTTATTTCAATTTAAATAAAATTAAGCTTTGGTTCTTCTACAACATTAAAGATTGAAATCATTTCTCGGTCACAAAGTCTTGTGTACTGTCAAAATTGGGCATCTCTCGTCTTGATTCAAGTTTCGTTTATATTAAACCTTCTCTTGATTATTTTTATCGCATAGAGTCATCGATGCTTCTAGCATCATTTTCACGAACTTTAGAGTGGTAGGAAAACCGAAATATGCTTTTCTGCCATACAATGTTATGCTGTTATATTCAAAATTTAATCAAATTGAAGATCGGGCGCAGGCTCGTAAGCGGCCTATACACTTTCAATATCATTGTCTATGATATCCTCCTTATTATTTCCATTTTGTCCTATATTATGCAATAAGTCGCCTAATGGTTTCATTTACTCAATAAAAAGGTGAACATAAACTATAGGAATAACATAAACATTGTACAATGTTGCCAACACATGTCACTTTCTTTTCTTTGTGCAATAAAAATCAAAAGTCTTTTGACTGTTGCCAATATATTGAACCACCTTCGAATATCTCATACACATTGGCGATATAATTGTACAATACTAAATATCAATCAAGAAAACATAACAAAAAATGTAATTCTCTTACATATTAAAAAAATGACGAGACACTTAATTAAAAGTTTTTATTTATTTGAGACTTTTTTCGTAAAAAAAAATATTTTTATTTTGCAAGAGTTAAGCCCGTAAAATTTCAATACAAAATTCAGTATATTTAACAGAAATGGAAAATTGTTTTCCGCTTTTTAGCTGTCATGGGCAGGACTGTCAAATGTGGCGATTTCTTTATCCTTTTGTCGATGGAAATTTACGTTTGGCGATATGCGAAATGCATTTTGTGAATCACACACATAAGTGTGTCTTGAACTTTATTCTTAAGTTTCTGAAACCTAAACTTAAATTTTTTCAAAGAGCATTAAGAGTAAAAAACTTTACCAGTTTGCTCCCTCCCAGTCAACATTGGTCCTATTTTTACTCCAAACGATATTTCCTACTAAAAATTAACCAACTTTTTATATTTCAAGTCTGCAGATTGTTAACTTCAAACAAAACTAAAATTCCCTTTTTGTACAACTTTTATCCCATTTCTTTGCATAAAATATAAAAAAAGTGCGCACTTTTACCCTGTTTTTTAGCAATTACGAAGAAACCCGCAGAAGGAAGTATTGAATTAGTAGTTTTAAAGTTTAAAGCAATCGAATATTTTAAGCTACGTTCACACTCAAAAAAACATTTTGATTTGGTGTTCATAAAAGAGCAACAATTTCTTTTGCGACCACACACATTTTACATTATTAAACCGTTCGCAAATTTTAGCCACAACAATATTATGCATTTATTTTAATTTTTATAAACATTTTGTTAAAATTTTCATTCAAAACTAAATAAAATTATTTTAAACGTCAGAAATAATTTCATACAAATTGTTGCTGAAGTTCTAGTTGACTCAACTTTAGTTACATTTTTAAAAAAATTTAATTTACATTTTTGTTCTAAAAATGAAAGGAAAATATATGAAATACTTTGGGAAGAAAAAAGATAAAAGAAAAAACGAAATTGTTTTTTTGATTGTGAACGTAGCTTTAAGGAAATAATTTAAAAATTAATAAAGAATTAATATCAATAAAAAAAATGTGTACAGCGTTGCTTAAATGCGCAACTAACAAAAAATCCAAAATCGAGTTTTTGATTGATTATAATAAATGCCATTGAATTACATCTCTTGACAAACATTTACACTTCTGCGATCAAAAATAACGCTTTAACGTTATTGCGATAAATGCAAAACGACGTCATTAAACATTTTTTTCTAACAAAATATAATTAAATGGTTTTCTTTGAAAATTGTTTTAAGAATTCCATGAACGACTTATACATGCATGTTTTACTGACATGTATATAGTTTTCATTTTACAAAGTATTTTGCTTCTCCTGTAAAATTATATTTTTGTAAGTTACGCTTTTTTCCATTTTAGCTAACAATATTTATCTAAACGAGTACTATTTATGTCCATTCTTTAAGTTTTTAAAATGTCAACGTTTCTTTTATATTAAAAACTTGATTTTATATGTATGTAAATATTTACCTTTCGAAGAAATACACTCAATTGTGTTGGTTGTATGTATTTACTTTTCCATCTTATTTTTTTCACTCACAATATTAAATTGCGTTGGCTTTAATTTTTTCCTTTCCTCTTTCTACAACAGGCAACCCAATTTACTTATACAACTCTTTATAACCAACAAAAACAATAACACTCAATTAACTAAAGCACACTCAATGATTGCCAAACTTTTTCTCTTTTGCAATATTTCTACCAACAACAACAATGAACATTTCACCAAATACACACTATTTAAACTTTTTGTTTATTAAAATACCCGACTGTTACCGAGCTACTCGCGCATCACACACTTTTTGGTTTTTTATTAACTGCTGCCAACCGTACAAAAAGAAACCGATAAAAAAAAACAAATTGATGATGCCTCACCATTTCTAGAACAATTTAGACTTTTATACACATTTGGAAATTTTCAAATGCATTTTTTCACCGAAATCGATTATAAACGGATAACATTATTGATTTATTTGAAAATATATCAACTTATTTACATTTTAACGCTATTTTCTAAAGCGAAACTCTTATGTTTCCTTTTAAATTTTATTAAAAACCCAGAGACAGCAGTCAAAGACGACTTTACCACGCACTGATTGCAATAAAACTGATTTTATTTAGTCATTACAGTTTAGAGATCATTGCTTAAGTATTCGGATATGTTATTTGGTGGGATGCTGCCAAGTTTTGTTTTAAATATTATTAGGGTTTGCGCCTGTGCTAAGTAATAATTAGCCTTTTGAGCAACCACATTACACAAGAGGAAGTTGTTTTGTGACTAAGTATGTACCAAGGTTGGATACCGAAACGAATTTCGGTATCGGATCTAAACTGTTTTTTATATTGCGGTATCGATATTTTAATTATATCGGTATACCGCTATAAACATTTTTATAACGGAATATATCAGTATTACACATTGATGGAAAATTCAGTACTTTCGTACTGTTTAGAGTACTCTTCATTTTCATGAATACTACAGTACCATCACGGCAGTTCTAGTACTCTTTTCTTGTTATGCTTCCTTGTTAGGAAATCCTGTGTTGCTATTTTTTTTAACATTGAAAAATCAACTTATAATATCGTAAATATGTTGTTTTTGTCTGCATAAGACCCCTGCAAAATATTATTAATTTATTTTTAGTGTAAAGCTGCTCATTCACTTGCAATAAAATTGTTCAATTTTACGTATTTTACAATTATATCGCCAATGTGTATGAGATATTCGAAGGTTGTTCAATATATTGGCAACAATCAAAAGACTTTTGATTTTTATTGCACAACGAAAAGAAAGTGACATGTGTTGGCAACATTGTATAATGTTTATGTTATTCCTATAGTTTATGTTCACCTTTATATTGAGTAAATGAAACCATTATGCGACTTATTGCATAATATAGGACAAAATGGAAATAATAAGGCGAATATCATAGACAATGATATTGCAAGTGTATGGGCCGCTTAGGAGCCTACGCCTCGATATTCAATTTTATTAAATTTTTAAAAATCATATAACGGTTTTCTTACCACTCTAAAGTTCGTGAAAATGATGTCAGAAGCCAGAAAAAAATCAAGAGAAGGTTAAATATAAACGAAACTTGAATCAAGACGAGAGATGCCCAATTTTGACATTACACAAGATTTTGTGACCGAGAAATGATTTCAATCTTTAATGTTGTAGAAGAACCAAAGCTTAATTTTATTTAAATTTAAATAAAAATGTTTTCAGTTTTAATTAATCCTAATTGACAGTAAATAAAAAATTAAAATTTAAAAAATGTTATTTTACAAAAATTCTTAATTCTTAGGAGCTCCTAATTAGCATTTATCTAAAATATTATCAAAACTTTTTTCTCTTGTTTGAAAATTTTATTTTAAATTTATAATTCTTATTATAAATAATTGTTTCAAAATGGTTCTATTTGAAATATTTTGTGAATAATTCGCCTTTTGTAACGTTCATTCAATGGGGAAAAAGTACCAAATAATTATCTTTAAAAAAAAAACATTATATAAATATACATACCGACAAATTATAAACAGTAGAATTTCAAATTTCTTAAGGAAAATTCCATAAATTTTAAAATTCTATTGATAAATCGATGTATTTTTTAAAAATCTTTAAAATTCCTATGTGTATTTTCAAATATGAAAATAACCTAAATTAAACTTATTTTCAAGTTTTAAGAAACACTAAAACGACTTTTATGTAATTTTTCAGTAATTTTCTGAAGTCGATTCCGCAAAATCTTTACTACTCTTAAATTCATTTAAAAAAAAATAATTGAAAATCTCCATTGATTAAAACTTCATTTGTTTTCGATTTCAGAACATGGCGTTTTTAATATAAAAATCACAAAAGGCAATATTTTCTATGCAAAAATCTTTAAAAGCTAGCAACTAAATAGCTTCGATAAATTATAAAAAACTTCCGTTCATTGGTAACAAATAATGAAAACATCGTAGAACAAAGTACAAATGATTCGAGCTTAAATAATTGTATCAAGAAAAATATATTCGTACGTATTAATATTTTACAAAAAAGTAACCAAAATGAAAAAAATATTCACATCTCCACATTGCAAAAAAAAATATAACCAATTTTGGTTAGAAATAACCAAAAACGGCAGCTCTGATTACAATAACACAAGATATGCTTATTGATATTAACCTTGAATATCAAGCAGCAAGTGCAGCTCGTTTTTTTACTTATTTTCGGTCTTTTTCCTTTGTGTTTTGTTTGTTTGTCAACTCTATGTGTCGATGATTATGAAGTTGTCAATGGTTAATGCATTGCGGGGGGAAATGTATGATGCAATTGCCAGTAGATTTTTTTAGTTTGTTTTGTACGGTACAAACTTGTTTCAGTATATTTCAACTAGACCGACTGTTGCTAATTCTGATGAGTAGGTATGTTTGTTGATGTACCTACATGAATGTATGTATGTATGTAATAACTTTGGTGGTGGATTTTAGTTTAGGAAAATAAAACCGCAAATATGTATGTACATGAGTATGTATGTATGTATGTATGTATGTATGTATGTATGTATGTATGTATGTATGTATGTATGTATGTATGTATGTATGTATGTATGTATGTATGTATGTATGTATGTATGTATGTATGTAAGTATGTATGTATGTATGTATGTACATATGTATGTATGTATGTATGTATGTATGTGTGTATGTATGTATGTATGCATGTATGTATGTATGTATGTATGTATGTATGTTTGTATGTATATTCATTTTTTATTAATTTTTGTTTGTCGAATAGTGAACGCGATCGAATAAGGTTACTTACTAATAAATATGAAGTAAAAGTGTTTTCTCTTAATTGTATTACAAATACATATTAAATAAAAGTGTTTTATTTGAAAAATAAATTAACTTAAATCGTTTTTAACAGAAGTTTTTTTGGGCGAATTTGCAAGAAAACGAAAATACAAGAACACAAGGTTATTCATATTTTAAACAGTAAGAAAACGTGCGTGATTGTGTGTGTGGAAAAGCCTTTTCTTTCCCTTATTTTCTTAAGCCCAAGAAAATAGGAAAAGTCAAGGATCAACCAAGTCAATCAATTGACCAGCCAGTCACCCTACTAGGGTTGTCATACGTACTGTTTTAAGCAGTACATGTATTGATTTTTTGCAATTGTACTGTTTTATGCACAACTCCTAAAACAGTACGCAAATGAACTGTTTTTTACACTTTGTACAGTTTTTCGTACTGTTTTTTTTTTTTTTTGTTCAGTCTACAAAAAACCAAGATATTAAAAAAAACTCTGCTAAAAACATATTTTCATAACATCCTAATATTTAACAGTACATAGCTAAAAAAAATTTTGTGTTCCAAAAAAAGTTCTAAAATAATACGAGTTTTGACGCTGTTGTTTTCTCATAAATAAACAGTAGAAATCTAGATAATGGGTGGCTCGCAGCAGTAGTATATTTTCATGTTGTTATTTTTAAGACAAATGTATGATTTTATGGCTACCTCTTCCAATAGTATTTCCCTTTCCACACCTGAGAAAGACAAAAACAAAATCCAAAATTTTTTTTAAATACTAAATAAATACTTATTCCAACACTATTATCTTTAATTTTTAGAACTTTTTTAATTTTCGGGCATGTTCTGGAAATCGAAATCACGTAAAATTGAAAACGAACAAATTTGGAAAATTCTCCGTGTTCAAAATTTATAAAACTACCTAATACATTTGAGGACCACTTTTCTTTACCTATACTGCTGAAATAAGAAAAAGATAAGTTAATTTTTACAAAAGTTTTATTGAAAATATTCATCGTTTTCAATTGAACTTGATTGTTTTACAGAAAGAAATTTTTGTTTTAAATTTTATTAAAACTTGTATTTTACTTTTTTAATATTTTCAGATTTTGTGAAATAAAATAAACCAAACTATGTTTTTTGGATTTTATAGATTAATGGCTATCATTATAAATGTCAAAAAACCTATTGCTATAGAAATAGTTAATTATAGCTGAACTTGGTAAAATTTGCCGTAAATAATTTGAAAATTGTTTGAAATCGGAAAATTAATTTTCTCAAATTCTATATGATTTGTGCAATTATGTGTGTGGTGAAAACTGCTTTAAATACGAATAAGTGTAAAGAAAATCGTACAAACACAATCAATGAGTTAATTGTTTTAAGCTAAGTTAGTCTTTTCTCCCTTCTTATATGGCTTACAGCAATGTTATGGTTTGCCAAATGCTTCGTTTGTAGTGTTTGATTTTTAAACGCAAAGAGAGTAATTTCGTATTTTTATAAAATGCCATAAAATGGAAATCATTCCTTTGACGTTTCGCATTTCAAGTGTATTTCTTTATATAATTGTTGTTGCATATTCAATCAAAAGTTTAAAATATTTACCCCCAATTTGACGAAGTATAGTTACAACATTCTATTACTTTTACTTCCAGTTACCAATATGTTTTGCAAGCTTTAGCTGATGGTTAATTATAACTGAACTTGGTGAAATTGGGGGTTGATAATTTAAATAAATAGTTATTTTTTCGTCAAAAAAATTGTACTGTTTTTTTCTTGATTGTACTGTTTTTTTGTATTCAATGTACTGTTTTTCCTAATTTAAAATCTGGCTACCCTACACCCTACTCGCCAGCTCTGCTCCGCCAACGAAGGCAGTGGATTACCAGTAGGCTTGCCAGATCCAATTTGCCAAAAAGCTTGACATTGACAAAAATAAAACTTGATTTTGAAAAAAAACTTGACACTTTTTTTTAATTTTTTTCATAAAAATTATTAGAATAAAAACAAAAATATCATAAAAAGTAAAAATAACAGAAACAATATAAAAGCAACAACACAAAATATAATAATAAAAATTAACTTAAATGAACGTATTGCAAATCAGCTGTTCAAATTGCCAATTAACTAGTATTGAGTAATGGGTTAAATATTAGTGCACTGAAAGAAAAGTATATTTTTTAAACTATAATTGCACAGAAAGAAAATTATGCATCATTTTACTCCTTAGTTGTATTAATAAAATAAATATGGGCTTAAGATTTTTTTTAGAAATATTTAGAAATTATTTCAGTATTTCCACATAGATAAAAAATTTGAGATTAAAATAATTATCTTATAAAAAAACTTGACAAATCACTTTTTCACTTGACACGCATTAAAAAACTTGAAAATCAGGCCAAATCAGGCCCGTCTGACAACCCTTATTACCAGCAACTTTTACCAGCACCTGTAAGTACCCCCAATTTTGTATATAATCATATACAACCCCCGTGTACCCATACACTAATGGTGTTTACTTTTCTAAAAAAATGTGACATTTGTGTAATATACAATTATGTATATCGCCAATGTTTGTGTTATATTCCAAGGTGCCACAATATATTGGCAACAATCAAAAGACTTTTGATTTTTATTGCACAACGAAAAGGAAGTGAATTGAACAAAACTGTTAATGTTATTCCTATAGGTTATGTTCATCTTTTTATTGAATGAATGATACCATTATGCGACTTATTGCATAATATAGGACAAAATCGAAATTATATGGCGAATATCATATACAATAATATTGCAAGTCAAATCAGTTTGGTATTCAGAAAGGGGATATTCGAAATATAATATTTTACATTAAATTTAATATTTTTAAAATTTTGTCGGTAGGTCAAACCAATAATGAGCTGACAATATAGAAGTTCGTCATTCCCTTTCTTATTTCTTCAATATTGATCTAAGAGCCTATAAAGTATATAAATATTCTGGTTCCTTATGAGTAGCGAAGAGGATTTAACCATGCCCGGCTGACCGTCCATCTATTAAAAAAGGTTTTCCGAAGACCGTAGGTTGTTAAATATTTCTGTCACATATGCCCCGTTAGCCAGATTGATCTATACCATACTGGGATATGAGCAAACAACTTCTTTCGCTTCTTATGTTTTTTTTTTTTTTTTCTTTGTTTTACACATATCAAATACTCACATGATTGCCACTTAAATAGAGGAATGTGTTTTAAGCAAAAATGTACTCAACATATTTTTTTTTAATTCTGTTTGATGTCTGTTAGTGGGTCAGTGGTATAAGACACAGCATTACATTAGATGAATGGTATTAAATATTCGGCAGAGTCGAATATAGCTATTTTACATGTTTTTTATTGCCATATAAATATTTAGCAAAATTTTTCTGTAATCATAACTTTTTTTATTATTTCCTTTTTAAGTAAATTTTTCTCAAAACTTTTTAAACAAAGTAAATTGTTTCAAAGTTTCTATAAATAGCACATAATTTACCTACATGTATTGGTATTTTGCAATAGTTTGTTAGATATTCAAAACTAAAACACTTTGAAGTTAAGTTTTCAATAAATTTTCATTACGACCTTTCTGGCTTTAATATTACTAACAAAAAATTGATAAAAAAAAAAACAAAATAAAAAATATTAGCATTTGATTGGTTCTTTCATGCAATGAACGAATGTCAAAAATTTCATCAAAAAACCTCCTACAACCACCTTGATGTTTTTTGGGGAAAATGCGAACTCAATTAAAATTAAATCACTAGCAAAATATTAAATTGAATTTCATTTATATAAAAATTTTACAAAGTTTTTTTTTTTTTATTTTGCATTCGATCCCTTTTTCAAATACAGACAACCTTCAGTCACAGTTTTTTTTTTATTTATGTTGACGTACACACACACACACACACACACACGCACACACATAGAAATAAAGTTCGCTACCATAATACAATGGAACAAATGACTTTTTGTTTTCCGGGTGTAAATCACATTGACTTACAATTCATGTCAGGTGAAATTGCAAAAAAAAAAAAGAAAAAATTGTAAAAATGTGTATTAAAATAAGAATGGTGGTTTTGATTTAAAAGAAGAAAAGGAAATATTGGATCGATTGTTGTAGAGATAAAAAAGAATCCATGGCATATATTAAGGGGGCCTTGGTTTAAATCAGAGAACTGCAAAATCCACTATTTTTGTTGATTTACTCATACGCTATAATTTAAATTAACTCTATGCCTGCAAAACAAAGTTCAACGTTGGTAATTTTGACATCGTTTTGTACACATTTGATTTGTGCATGTGTGAGTTTTTTATTGAATACAATTTCTTAAAGTCAAACGGCATTTATTCTTTTGCTTTTGCATTTAAGTAGTCATTGTCCACTCGATGACACAACGACGAATGTAAATTGATATGAGTACGAGTCGCTTTGTTGGTATGATTGTTGTAGGCATAAGTTCAAATAAAAATAAGTTGTATGGTCCAATTTGTTTTTGTGTTTACCCTGCAAATAATATTGGACCACCTGATTTTGAGCAAATGGACTGACTACTCATTGGACTAGTCCGATGTAATGCAAGCATGGACCATGTCATTGTTAAAAAGTGTTTGTAGTGAGACGACATGTTTTTTAACGAAATGTGTACGTTTTGAAACGACTTCAAAACTAATTCTCTTAAGTATACCATGGAGTAGTTTTAATACTACTCCTTTGTAATCCAAAGCTAGGTTATATGGTCCTGCCCTAGGACATCGTAATGTTAAATAGACCATGTTTTTTCCATACGTTTGGGTTACTTTTGGACAAGTCCTAGTCCCTTCTGGGCTACATTTTACACGCGTGTTTATATATATATATATTCCTCTAACTCCCACTGGAGCATAGGGCACCAACGCGTGTTTGGACTAGTCCTATTATTTGCAGGGAATTTTTTAAACGCGTAACAAGCAACATTTACAACAACAACAACAATACATTGTACATACAGAACTACTGTACTTTTTAAGAAATGATAAAAAATAAAAACGTCTTCTGTTTCGATGAAAATTGTTTCAGCTGTTGAATAGTCATCAGAGCAATGATTTTTTTTACCAAAGCAATAATTGGCGAACGAAGCTAAACACGGTATGAATGGCAAAGCCAATACGCTGTGCATGACTTGAATGAATTTTAAAACAACACCGATGTGTGTGGCTGAGAAAGTTTGATTGCATGAACACAAATGAGTGTATCTGATGTTGTTAATTTAATGCGAATTTTTTGCAATCGCCCAAAGCCGTTCTCTGATTTAAATATTAAATCATGTTTAATGGCCGATTTCTTTAATTTTACAATTTACAATTTTAATTATGGACAAACAGGAATTATATTCCTATTTCATTTTCCTTTTTTATTGCTTCCACACAATTACTTAAAAACTGCTAAGAACGCAGTGAGTTTTTTAAGTCTGTGTCTTAATTATATTCATTGTAAGTAAATCAAACAAGCAACAAACAAATTGTCACTTATTCAAAATTAAAATTAATCAAATCCAATCAAAAGTTTGTTTCGTTATTCATCAATCTTCAGAATATTTAAAAATTCTTTCACACCCACCCCAAGCACAAAAAAAAGCCAGACGAGATTTGTATTACAGCAGGTTTATTAGCTTGTAACAAAATGCTGCAGACAATTGTATTTCAACCAAAGAGAAAATATAAAAAAAATTAATAACAAAATTAAATTAAGGCAAAAGTCAATGGTAATTGAAGATAGAATTAGAGAGGGAAAAAATCCCTTGAAAAGGGGATAAAGTAAAATATTTAAAAAAAAAAACTAACAAGTGCTTATATTTCTGTTAATTTCATTCGTTTTGCATTATCTAAAAGCCTTCTTGAACTTAAACAAAAGTTAAAGTTTTGTATTGAAATATGCATGAATTTCAATTAAATCTTGGTCGGCATATTTTTATATTATATTTTGTTGCTTTCTTTCTAAGATGGTGCACAGTGGCGTTGATAAGTCATTAAGTAATAAATGAAACACAAACCGTTCGTCTTCATAATAAAGAGAAGAAGCGTCCTTATTTCTATCCCAGATGGATCCTTTAAGCAGGCAAACACCGGTTTCCAAGGAATTTTTCCATTATGCCCCGCATTCCAAGACATTGACATAGAAAATCAAATACAGTTTCCTCCTCCTCCACGTCAAGACAACTTCTGCAGTAGTTATTGTATTCCAGAACCATTCTCCTCACACAGTTCCCACATTCACAACTGAGACCAATCAAGTCCCTATTGAGCCTAATTAAGGAGCTAGTTCTTCGTTAATCATACACTCAAAATATTATGTAGTTAAATTCAAACGAAAATTCATTTGAAACAAATTAAAATTCATTTAAAAAACGGATCATTTACATTTCATTTAAAACAAATGATTTTTTCAGTAATTTCTAAGTTTTTTATTTATTGAACATCATATTCGTTAAAATTGAATAGTTTTTACTTTTAAAAAATATATTTTAACCGATAAAAATCAAACAAATTAACAAAAAAAAATACGGAAAACATTATTTTTTGGTAGTTTGTTTTTTTAATAACAAACATAAATGTTGAAAAATAAATTTATTCGTAAAATAACTATATTTTTATTAAATTTTAACAGTACCGAAAACGAATTTAATAACCTACAATCAGTTACTGTAATAATTTTATGAGTGTAGCCAAACCATAGTGCTCTGGAATACGCATCTTCACAACTCTATAAGACTTGCACGCTTTGGTGCAGAGATTTTTGCCAAAGGCTAGGAAATATTATTAGGACTAAAAATTGGAAAGATTTGACTGCGAGGGACAAAACGGGTAAAGTTTTGTACTCTTGATAGGTACTTTTTGTAAAAATAATTTTTTTAAAATAATTTTACAAAAAACTTAAAAATAGAGGTTTAAGTTCAAGACATAATGAATGCGTACTTTATATAAGAGTTAAGTAAGAGAAAAGAGCAAAAAACATGAATTTATTTTAATAAGAATAATTCGCACAGGTTCTTCAAAGGGGGTTAACTCATAATTTATAAATTTTCAGTATAGACACAAAGCTGTTTTCCTTTTATATTTACACTTTTACTACAAAAATTAAATCATTATTAAAACAAAAATTATGTAGTTGAATTTAGGATTCACATAAAAGTTCCTTCTGCCGATTATAATTTAGAAATTTTTTTTTCTGTATGAGCTTTGTTTGTCTTGAAGTGATTATAGGAAGCGGTTAATATGGGACCTATGGCTAATTTTGCACCTACCAGCACAACATTTTGTCCTGAGACAGGATGATCTAGATGGCAATAACATAAGTTTGGATCAAACTACATAAATCTTAATATCAATAAAATCAGATTGCTTATGGGCACAAATATTCTTTTCCGGAAAGAAGCTTGTAAGGGAACAGAGAACGGATTTGTGCACAACCGCAAACATTCGCTGCTGGTTTGGAGTCATTCAAATAATGCACATCTTGCTTTGTTATTTATACCATCGTTAGCTTCGTTTTTTAATAAAGATGTTTGTGTGTTTGATCCGACAATGATTGGTTTGGCAAAGAAAAAAAAAAAAATACAAACATAAAACCCAGAAATCAAGCAATTATTACTCATGTAGGCATTCAGCAGTTACTATGTAGTACAAGACAAAAAAAAATTTAAATGAAACTAACGCACATACTGATGTAGGTACAAACAATTTCCATAGAAACAGAAGACTTTTTTATCATCTTAAAAAGTACAGTAGTTCTGTATGTACAATGTATTCTTGTTATTGTTGTTAATTTTAACAAAGCGTCTCATCGAGTGGATTATTGTTGTTATTGTTGTTAATGTTAACAAAGCGTCTCATCGAGTGGACAATGACTACTTGAAAGCAAAAGTATAAGAATGTGTGCCTTTTGAATTTACACAACTTTGTTATATTGCGTGCGCAACAAAAAATGCAAACAAAGCACTTTCAATAAAGAACGAACACATGCAAAAATCAAATGTGTACGACACGATGTAAAAATTACCAACATTGAACTTTGTTTTGCAGCCAAAGAGTGAATATAAATTTGAGCGTATGAATAAATCAAGAAAAATAGTAATTTTGCCGTTCTCTGTAAGGGAAGTAATATGATATAATAAAATGATTCTGACGATTTTCAATACAAAATTTTATCAAATTATCTTCAAAATTGAAACATGTACTTTGCGCAAAAGTTTTACATACACAGCCAGCCAGGCGAATGGACATCGTTACATCGATTCAAAAACTTATTCTGAGCCGATAAGTTTACTTAAAGGTGAGTCTTAAATAAATTTTTTAAGGTGTTACAAACATCAACACAAACCCATAATACCCTCTGCACTATTGCGGTGTGTGTATAAAAAAAAAGATTTCTTTTTTAAATGTCACGAGTGTTTTAAAGGTGTATGAAAACTTTAGACATCCATAACTTTTGTATAACAGCTCGATGGTTTTCTTCCGCAACCTCGTAACTCAAAACCAACTACTTTTCAGCTGAGACAAAATACTTTTTTTTTACCAAATATTTGAAACTTTTTGTTATATATTCTTTTATAATCCAATGAAATACTGATTACTTTTCCGGTTAAAACGAAAAATCGGAAAAAATCGAGTTACGTGGTTGCGGAAGAAAACCATCGAACTGTGTTGATATTTTGTTTTGTTTTGATATTTTTGGCAAGTCCTCGTCAAGTGGTCATGTGGAAATTAACTTTGAAAAAATAAATCTGTTCGATAAGTTCATAGAAGACTTCGTCCATTTTAAAAAGCTCAGAAGCGAAGACAATCTTCGAACCGTTAACGAGTCACCATAACATTAATAAAAATTGACTGCTTTGTGCAGCTTACACGCCGGCACCATCATCGTTCCTAATGTGTTTCGAAATCAGCAAGAAGCAGCAGTTGCAGTGAGTGGCGGGCACTATCGAGCCATGCTGACTAAATTGTTGTTTCCAAAAATTAATCAGCTAAACATCAACGATATTTTGTTTCAACAAGATGGTATAACTTGGCGCACAGCGCGCTTAACAGTCGATTTATTGCAAAATCAATTTGGTGACAACTTTAATTCCAGAAGTGGTCCCGTTCAGAGGCCCCATGGTTCGTGTTACTTAACGCCTCTGGACTAATTTTTATGGGGCTAAACTAAGTCATTGACATATGACGACAAACCAGCAACTCTTAAAGAATTCGATGCTAATATTTAAGGCACCATTGATGCCATACGACCACATCTACTGAAAAAAGCAGTTAAAAATGAGACTGATTGAATGCACCATGTAACTCGTAGCAGTGACGGACACATGCTGGAAATCATATTTAAATAATAAATGACATGAAATTATCCTCCAGATTGTAATAATAAAAAATTTCATTCTAACAATATTTATGTCTAAAAAAACACTATATACGTTTAATTGAATCAATTTAAAGATACTTCAAATCGGTTTCTGTATATAGCAAAATACATATTTAGTTAAAATTAGCTTAGCAATGCACATTGATTTCGGTGAATACTTTTAGGCCCGTGTTAACAACTTAATGATAGCTAAAAGTAGACTTCAACCGGCCGTATAAAAAGTGTTCCATTATTAAAACTTTACTTTAACCATAAGTGAGCGATAAAGTAAATTAAGGTTCATCCTACCTAGTAGGTTGAAGTAAAGTTGTAATAATGGAACAATTTTTGTCCGACCGATAAAGCTCCTCATAGCTATCGGTAAGTTGTGAAAACGGGCCTTTGTCAGTTAGAATATTTTGTCAACTGCCCCATTGTGCAAAAAATTTTTTGAATACACAATACCGAAAAAAACTTGTTCAACTTTGCACTCATAATTTCATTAATTTATTGATTTTTGTTCTTTCTCAGACAATGTTAGACAATTATTATTGACGCAAATTATTATTGACACAAAACAAGTTAGGAAAACAAATTAAAAAAAAATTTTCCGATATAAGTTAAAAAGCTAAAAGTCAAAACAAAGAAATATTTTATTAAGGTTCAAATTTCTATGCAATATTTTGATTTATTTCAATAAGAAATGGTGAATAATAACGATAAAAAATTGCTGCTTATTTTAAAATGGTTCTTAAATATTTTAAAGATATTTTAAGAATTTCATGACTTGAAGAATTTTTATTTAAATCATTTTGGAAGAAATCTAACCAATTTATTGTTGTTGTTCTTGTTTAAGCTAAAGAATATAAGTTGGGAATTAAGCACGACAAACAAAATCTAGTCAATTAAAAATTTTGTATTCCCAAAAATTTCTTTGATAATAAACTTTCAAGTGCACGGCTTAAAAAACTAAACTGGCAACATGCTTTATTGTTTGCGAAAACAATAAAGCAAGTGTTGTTTTTGTTTTTATTTTGTTTTTTTCTTACACAGAGAAAAATAAAAATTGATTTCAATTAAAAATTAATTAAATTTGCCACAGTAAACAAATTAATAGTATCAATTCAACGTTTAATTCATTTGATTAAACGTTAAATTCACTTGATTAAACGTTTAATTCACTTGATTAAATCTTTAATTAAAACTGAGTTTATTTTTGATTAATGCTTTAATTGGTGAAAAATTTTGGAGAATTTTTACTGTGTAACGTACTTACAACTACAATAAATGTTGGAATAATTCCAACCAACTTTTGTGAGGAATGTAAGAAGAGATAAACTCACTGTTTATTGTTGTTGTTTTTGTTTAAGCTTAAGACTAAAAATTGGGAATCAAGCACGACAAACAAAATCTTGTTAAATAAAAATTTTGTATTCCGAAAAATTAATTTGATAATAAACGGGCAAGTGCACGGATTAAAAAAACTTAAACTGGCAACATGCTTTTGCATACCTCTACATTTGCAGACGACACAGCATTTATTAGCGTTAACCATGACCCAAAAGTCGCATCGCAAAATCTGCAGTCCCACATCAATGAACTAGAGGCATGGCCAGAAAAATGGAGAATAAAGGTTAACCCGGCTAAATGAGCTCACTTAACTTTCACGCTCAGAAGACAAACGTGCCCAGCAGTAAAAATAAATAACATCACTGTTCCGGTAGAAAACCATGTTAAGTACTTGGGAATTCATATAGATAGACGCTTGACCTGGTATCGTCATATCGAAGCGAAAATAACGGCTATGAAACTTAAAGCAGCTCAACTACATTGGCTTCTCGGTGGAAACTCAAACTTGTCTTTAAACAACAAAATTCTTCTATACAAGTCCATCATAAAACCAATATGGACATATGGCATCCAATTATGGGGTACTGCATGCGCATCTAACATCCAAAAGCTTCAAAGAAGACAGTCAAGACTATTACGACAAATTGTCTGCGCCCCATGGTATATACGTAATGATATTATCCACAGAGATCTCAACGTCCCCACTATCCAGGAGGAAATTAAAAAATATTCAATAACCTACATCGATAAACTAATGGTCCACCCTAACTACCTCGCTCGGGGTTTGCTTCAGTTCGAAGGTCACCAGAGGCTAAAAAGAACCGATACTTTGAGCCTAACTAGAAGACAGTCTTAAAATTTGAATACAGCAGTTAGTGGTTACACTGGTAACAACTAATAAACAACAAGTAGAATTAAGATTTGAATACATATTGTAAATTTCGATAAGAAAGATTCATTAATAAAAAATAAATTAAAAAAAAAAAAAAAAAAAATGCTTTTGCAAGTTTTTTATTTGTTTTCATTTTGTTTTTTCTTAACCTACTTACAACTACAATTCATGTTGGAAGAATTCCAATCAATTGTAGTGGGGAATGTAAGAAGAGATAAACTCACTGTTTATTGTTGTTGTTTTTGTTAATTCTTTGATATTGTTACAAGCAAAACTGTTGCTTATAATTCCTTTTCGCTTAACAGTTTTTTATTTGCATAATATCTTTAGTTTTTATAAAATCTTTGGATGAACTGGCCTTAGCAATCAGTGAAATGCGCATTGGAATAGCTTATCCCTTCAACAATAAATTTCAGTGTTTTTATCATTAATAAAAATTGGGAATTAAGCACGACAAACAATAAATTGTAAATTTAAATAATTTAACTTAATTGAACTGCCTGCTTTTAGAAAATAAAAACAAAATTTCGTGGGAGAGATTATATTGAAAACAAAAACAAATTTTCGTATTTCATTGTTGTTTTCAATATAATTTCTCACACGAAATTTTGTGTTAGTTTTCTTAAAACAGGCAGCAAGTTTGAAGAAAATGGCGGCAAGAGGTAACAATTATTTTTTAATTTTTTATTCATCTTGCAATGAAAATTATTAAATAATTATTTAAAACTTTTACAATGTCAACCTGTGTACTTAAAGATGCAAATTATATTACTCATTATTTAATTAAAACACACAAAAAAAAAAAATGTGTCTACTGAAACATTAATTTAATTAAAACAATAACGCACTTCTTTAATAATGTTATCTGTTTTCAACATTTAACTTAATTAAATAAAATTCTGCATGCCTTAAGGCTGCGCGAACATTTGTTTTACCAAGTGTTTTCAAATATAATGAAGTGTGCACATAACGTGAGTTTTTCATTGCACGCATAAATTACGTGTGGAAAAATTAAAAATTTTTTTTTTAGTTGTCTTGAAACGAATAAAACAAATTTATGATTTGGTTTTCTTTAAAATGGGCCTTCTTAAAAAAAATAAAATATTTTGTGAGTTTTAGAAATACATTCTTATTATACTTATACACACACGTATGGTATGTACCTGTCAAAATAATATCTCTAACGCATGTTTTCTTTGAACAATTTTCGTTATTATTTCGAATTTAATACTTTATTTAAATAAACTCAAAGAAAATTTTGTATATCATGAGTTTTTTTTATTTTTATATTTACCACAGGTGGAAGGGTGGGTAAACATATTTGGGTGAATAATGATGACCAAATTCATATGGCATGGAAGTAAATTAAATCGGTTCATTACTTCACTTAGCTCACATGCAAGTTTCCTTTTGAATTTAAGGTTTTGACAAAATATGTCAGTGATTTACATTAGTACCTGTCTATCGACTTTGCATCATGTTTGTCATACCTCTGGGTAAATAATACAATGAGTCCAGTACCGCCTCCATAGCCCTTCCGTTACAAAGCCTTGACAGAAAGGGCAAGGGTACCAATCAAAGAAAATATTTTTGGACACTTTCTTACAGCTTGGTTAAGCGCGAAGAATATGTAAAACTTCTACTATTCTTTGCATTAAAGAAAATCAAAAAACTTGGGGGCTTCTCTCTATTACAATCTGAAAGAAAATTTTGGCAAAACTAGTGATTGGTACTCTTAAAAGCGCGTGAATTTGTTCGCATCTATTTATTTTATTAAAATTTTCCAATTAAATTTTTTTACATATTTTGACATTTTATTACTGTCAATCTGCGCCATCTTTAATTGAATCGTTTTTTTCAGAAGCCCGTACAGGATGCCTTTTTTAAATGTGAGCTGAAGGGTTTCTGAAATAAACGATTAAATTTTTATTGCCAGTAATGCTTAATTTTCAAAAAATTATGCCAAAGTGATAAAGAGCACCAATTTGGCAATTAGCTTTCGCATTGCAATAGAGAGTAGCTTCCTTGCTCTCTTCACTTTTTAGATTTAAACTGCAGCCAACACGTGACTTTCCGAAGGCTCTTACCAGGTTGGGATTGTTACTCCAAGGGCTTCCTGGTTTCCGTGATACCTGATAAGGACTCTGGTCAGGTTTATAAACAAAACTACTACCAATTGATCCCTTATTGTTTCTGGGATAATAACCGATGCTTTTGGTACAGATGTGGAACAGATTTACATGGATACCTGAACTAAGACCTTCTTCATGATGGATCTTAAGCACTAGGTGAAAAACAATGCGTTTACCAACCGCCCCTGAGTTAAAGAGCAACCAGCATACTCAGTTGGCAATTTGAGAGCATAATTTGGCAAGTTTATACAATCGCCCCTTGTAAAGAAGCTGGAACTATCTCTTGGAAACGTTAGAAATACTGGCATGACGATGAGGACTTATGATGAGCCTTTTTCCGGTTGAACTCTCCCACAACTGGCGAAAACTCAGCCCTTGAGTGGGATTTTCAGGGCATCCCTACCCGAGACTTTAGGTAGTGAGCCACAACTACCACCTGCTCGCCTAAAGTATATTTTTAAGGGAAAAGCAAAACTCCCAAAAAGACAATCATCCTGAGAGATAAAAAGCATTTTCCATAAGAAGCATACCAGCGTATGTCTCATCCACCAGTCAGTCAACCTATTAGGGGCTACTAGCTCCTGTGGTATCACAAAGGATCTCTTTCAATTTTGAATTTTTTCTGAATTGGGTGCACCTGGTTTCCTAGAACGATGTAACACCAAAAGGTGAAATATTCTAAAGATGATCCCAAAAAATCCTCGGTAGGTGGTCTTGTTGCACTACAGTCCATACACAACAAATATGTCGATGATATTTTTAGGAGATTTCTTTTGTTTTAAAATCTGAAAATTCCATTCCATTCCATTCCATTCGAACTCGGAAACAATTGGCACTGGCAATAATTTTCTAAAAGATTTGTAAGCATACATCCCTTCTCCTTGTTTTAAGCTAAAAATCTAATTTTCGTTTGGCTTTGTGTCACTTTGTTTTCATTTAACATACATGCATATGTGCGCTTGTGTTTCACACATTTTACAAAAACTACAGACTTTTCAATTTAGTCTGTTATAAAATTAAGATAAATTTAAATAATTAAATTTACTGCTTAATTTAGTAACTATCATCAGCAGCTGATGCACGTGTGTGTATCTTATTAAAAAGTCTGAAACAGATACAATTTGATTATGTACATGCAACAAAAAAGAAAAAAAAAATATTCTTGGAAATAATAAAATATTACATTATTTGCACAAACAACAAAAATTTAAAACGAGCAGTAGGGTGGAGTGAAAGTGAACAAAAAAAATAATTTTTTTAATTTTTAAATCTTCTGTATTAAAAATCGATGACCGTATAAAAAAAGGTAAAGGGTGGAGTTTGTAAAATAGTATATTTTTTTCAACTGATTTTAAAGCAAAAAAGTACTTTATATAGTTAAGTACCATTCCAAAATCTGGAAACACTTATATTTATGTGCACATTAAGCGAAGGTGTTGATTCCTCTTGTGTTAATAATTTTACTCCGTAACCGCTTCTTTCAGCTTCTTCATAAGAAAGTGCACATTAGTGGTTCAGGTAAAACAAAAGCTTGTAAAAACAAGGAAATAGTTAAGTCGAGGATAAGTTGTTAATGGTATTTCTAAATAGTTTAAAATAATAAAAGTGTAAAGGCGTATTCAAAATTTAAAATACTGTCAAGTCTGAAGGATTTGCGTTGCTTTGCATTTGGCGAATCACTTCTATTAAGTCTTTATGCGTTATATAAAAGATCCTTGAATCAAATGCATTTGTAAAAATAATTTTAACTAAAATCGAACAAATTTAAAATAAAGCATCGATGCCAATAATAAATCATCAACAAGTTAAAGCAGGATTAATTTTGTTTAACAATAAGTCAAAAAATATGAAGAAATTGCGCAGTGAAGACGGGAGCCAAACATGTTTTCCGAAGTTTTAAAAAAAAGCTATTTGACATCGCAACATGCAAGTGTGTTTTTAGAAACATATGTAAATGAATTACTTAAGTACATCCTGCGGAGAAAAACTTTTTAAAGGACCTTATATTGGTCATAATTCGTTTCTACGTAAACTTACAACACAAAAGTATTATGCCTTTGTGGATAAAAATTAGAGCTTCATCGCGCAGGTCAGTATCACATTTATCAAACAGCTGTTTTCAAGTGAAACATCAGAATAAATGCCTTGAAAAACAGAACAAGTAACCTCATAATGAAAAATGTTGGAACGATATAAGTACATGAGGGGAAAGTTACAAAGTCTTGCTACAGTATGTGACAAGACCGGACTCCTGCCTGCCGCATTGTTTGTTAATGCAGTAATGCTTGATTTAAACGTAATTGTTGTCAAACACACATCAAGGGTAATAGATTCAAGAAAAAAACGCAGGGAAATAAAAAAAATTGCGCAAACTTATTTCAGTGATATCTAAGCCAGATGCTGAATGTTATGTCTTTGATAGTTATAAAGAGACTGACTCTATTAAGAGTAAATGAAATTTACAATTCAAAATGTAATAGAATAAGACTAATAGTAATAGAATAATAATGATATTTCAGGGTATTTAAGATTTGCTTTAATGCAAGAATGTCCAATATATATCATTCTCCCTCTCTCTTATTGCGGAAATCTTCGGAATAATATTGGTCCACCGCCTAACGGACTCTTTGGCTTCGTCTTACATCTGGCTCTACATTTTTTGGATGAACTCGGCTTTTCTTCTGGGGCTATATGTTGCTGTTCAGTTTCCTGGGCGATGCTACCAGTGTCTATATTGACGCTAACAGGGAACTCTAATGGGCTGGACAGACTGTCACCTTCAACTCTAGGCTGTAGTTGGTTCTGATGTCTCTTGCATTTTATACATTTTGTTTTTAAATTATAAACCACATTTCCAATAATTTTTTCGATGTTTCCTTTAATCCATTTCGGGCCTCTCCCATGATTTCGAAGAAATACTGCTTCGCCTACTTTGTATCTTGCACCGTTATTTACTTTTTCTCTTACTTGTTGTTCTGGCTGACTTGGTAGTTGGGTCAAAAGTGTATGTATTTTACGGCCATGAAGTAATTCGGATGGAGATTTTCCTTCGCTGTTTGGCATAGAACGATATGTCGATAAATATTTCAAAACAGCGTTTTTTACCGATAATCCACAATCAATATTCTTTGCCACGGAAGTTTTGAATGTGCGTACGAAACGTTCTGCCAGTCCATTGGACGCGGGATGGAAAGGCGCTGTTGTCAAATGTTGTATACCGTTACTGGAACAAAATTGTATAAATTCTTCGGCCAATGTTTCTGGAAGTCCCTCCATGGAAAATATAACTGAAGATGTTGTGGAGGTCATTTGGCAAACGAAGGGATACTGTGAGTAAGCATCAACACATATCAACCACATACCTCCAAATATAGGTCCAGCAAAGTCAATATATACTCGTTGCCACGGACGTATAGCATCAGGCCAGTTACTAAATTTTTGGGTAGGACTTGCCCCACGCACTTTACATATTTCACACTTAGCAGCAATTTCCTCTATGTCTTTATCCATAGCTCCCCACCTACGATTTTGTCTGGCTAGTCTTTTCATTTGTACTATGCCCCAATGGCCATCATGTAGCAATTTCAAAACGGACCCCGTCCTCGTCCGGCAGTATACCGTTTGCGCTGATTTGTCGCCCCAAGTATTAAATTTTCTCCTTTATAAATTCACATTTGGATTTTTTACACTTAATGCCCTGTTCTGCTAAAATTGCTAACACCTTCTCCAAACTCACAACATGTTCTTCTATTGTAGGGGCAGAGATAATGATGTCATCTAGATAATTACCACACCCTTCAATGCCTTGTAACAATTGTTCCAAATATTTCTGAAAGATAGCTGGTGCACTGGCTATACCATATGGCATTCGTTGATATTGAAATAATCCTGCTGGAGTATTTACAACCAATACGCTCTTTGACGATTCCTCCATATATTGGACTTTCTCGGTGGATTCAGGAAAAGCAGCTTACGGCTGTCAATACAGGGTACAAAAGTGTTGTTATTGCGTTACTAAAAAAACATTTAAAAAGTCCTTTAACATGGCTCAATGAATATTAAATATTCCAATACTGAAATTTCAAATTTTACTCATTCGTGAAATTTTCTTTAATTGGAGAAGTTTCCTTGCCATTAGCAAGGAAAGGTGTGTTAAACTCGTAATGGAAGCTTCAATAAATGTATGTAGATTAAAAGCCAGAGCCGGTTTCATTCGCTCTAAAATAAAAGCAAGACAATTTCTTCCATTGTTTGAGACGAAATCTCAATAACTTTATACTTAATATGTTTTATGTGTTAATAAAAGACTTCAACAATTTGTATTATTTAAAGATTGAACTATTTTGAACCAAATTATTATTATTTATATTTCATGCTTCCTAGATCAACACCTTTAC
This sequence comes from Pollenia angustigena, assembly GCA_930367215.1. Taxonomy (NCBI): domain Eukaryota; kingdom Metazoa; phylum Arthropoda; class Insecta; order Diptera; family Polleniidae; genus Pollenia; species Pollenia angustigena. Next base: position 12,634,461 of record OV884060.1, on the reverse strand, counting down.
CTAGGAAGCTTAGACTTTTTCTTAATATACTTCAGTCTATAGAGCATTAATTCATACTACAGGAAAACAAAATTTTGCTCCACCCTAATGTGCAGTACTTTACACATACTCTCATTGATTTACTTTAACACTAGTGATGGGCATAGTTGCCAAACAAAATTTGTTGAAAATCATGAAACTTGGCGGAAAAAAACCTTTTTTTGAAACGTCACAAAAATCGTTATTGTAAAATATTTTTTTTTGAATTTTTAGCTACTTTCAGTTTGTTTTTATTAAAATAAAAAATAAAGTAAAAAAAAACAAAATCTCCGATAAATCAAGAAGTCATCTTATTAACTACGTTTTCAAGTTTCATTTTACGGAGCAACCTAAATAAGAGTGGCAAGCGTTTTTTTAATATGTAAATTCCAGGGCTTAATAAACTGCAGTCAAAACCAAAAACTGTCGAACAAAAAACGAAATTTTGTTTACAACTTTTCGATTTTTGAGTTGGCTTGACAGCGACTGTTTACATTTCATAAATCAGAAGTAAAAGCAACAGTTTCTTTTTTGCCAGTGACAAACAATGAAGTGGAAGAAATGGCAGTTTTTCTTCTTCGACTGCAGTTTTTTAAATGCTGTGTAAACCTGTTTTCATACCAATAGTTGTGAAGCCAAAATATGAAATTATTTGAAACATTGGCATAATAAACATATTTTCGAATATTGTCGACAAATGACTTTGCTCTTTTTGTATTGTCTAAAATGTCATACATCTGAGAAGGGTGCAAAAGATTGAGAAACTAGAATTAGATACATGACTTGATTAAGATTCATGTTCAATAAAGTCACATAATTTAAAATTATTTAAAAGGTCAACTAAAGCCGACAGCTTTCGAACACCGTTTTCACATATAAGAAATTAAAATTATGTCAGAATCCGGATATTTTGGAAAAATAAACATCATTATACCCATTGCTCTGAAATAAAGCTCATTTTGTATTCCGAACTATAAAGTATGAAAATTACTTCCAACCAAATCAGCGAAAGTATCCAAGAAATAAATCCAAAATATGAAATAATTCAAAAAACTTTTGTAGATTAGGTAAAAATTTGTCATTAAAAAAATCGTCAAATTTATGGCACAAATCGTCAATAGGTCGTTATTGAACCCAAAAAGCACCAAAATAACGACAAATCGTCAAATATGGCAACCGTGGTGGTGGGCTACGAACATGTTGTAGTGCGATAGAGCAGCAAAAGATTTATTTCGCAAAAAAACAACAAAGCTGCAGAAAATATGTTAATGTTTTTACAATTATAATGAAGCATTTGATGACATAGCAAAACTGGAATTTTGTTGACTAAGCATCCGTGATGAGTGACCAAAAATGTATCACACGCTATTCTACACACACCAATGGAATGAAAATATAAGAATATTAAAAATATAATGTTAGAGAGAAAAACAGGCAGTAATGTAATTGTGTGTAGGCATAACTAGTAGAAATAATAAAACCATAAAAAAAACTAAAAGCCAGTGTTCGAAGCCTACATAAATTTTTCATTTATCTAAAACTAAATCTTTAGCTTTGTATAATACAGCAGCAATATTTTCACAACCTAGCAAATTGAATGGTATGCAGCTACCGAAAAGTATGCTACATTTTTTTGCTTTAACTCATTTGTTGACATAAAGAGCAAAACACGCAAAAGTTCTAAGCAGACTATTTCAGAACCTTCACCGAGAGTTCGAATATTACTGGATTGGGCTTTTTATATGCGGTCCTAGAGCCTATAGTAAATTTTGGACCGATCTTGAGGAAATTCGGGTGTGTGATTTTTATTCTAACTAAACTATGATAGACCAAATTTTACTACAATCGAAATTTTCCTAACGTTTTCTTGGCGTACTAAAGTGTTTGCCGAAAGTGGCTTTATATCGAGCCCATGGTGAATTATTGAACGATCTGCACAACAATTAGTATGATTTTTAGTTATATAAAACCATTTTTCCGCAATTCAATAACAAACTGTGCATAATATAATGCCACCAATTTATGTTAGTTTTTTTTTTTTTAACCAGAAATAATAATTTTCCTACAGCACGGATTATGTTGGATAACAATCCCAATCTGCTTAGGAGAACTAGAAACAATTTGACACCAACATTTTTCTTTTCTGTTAAGGGTATCGGAAGTGAGTGTGTTTTCAATAGACATACGATCATGGTTAAAGCAACCTAGAATTACACAAGGAAACAGAACAAACATCGTATTCTAAACCTTATCATTAAACATTTATTTATTTATTTTATTTATTTATTTATTAAATTTTGTTAAAAATATCCTGCCCCACTCTGTGTTGAAATTTTTTTATATAAAATTTAAATCTAAAAAAAAAACTTATATAAAAACAATATTTAAGTTTTTCTCTTTAACCTCTTTATATATAACAAAAATCATTGCATACATGAGGGATTTTAGCAAAATCTTATGTTAAGTTATTAGTTTTTAAGTATTAAACATTTTACATTTAGTCTCAATTTGTCTTCTTAATGCTGATGTTTAATTATGTTCTAAGATTATTATATGCATCAAACTTTTCTTTTAACGCATTATTGGCCGCTACCATTAACGCAGACATTGTTTGAATCCCTTGCAGGGAGGTACTTTTGAGATTTTAATAAAGAATATTTTTCACAAAGTTCTCTTTATATGGACTGGTCAAAAAATCGACCAATGGCCGAAAACAGTAAAAAAAAGTAATTTTATTTTTTTGTAAAAAAATTTTTCTTTAGGCTTAATTTAAAACAATTTATCAAGAAAATGTTTTTCTCATAAATCTTAATGGAAGTCTATGTAAATACAAAGTTTGTGTATAATAATTGGGTTGATTATGGCGGATTAAGGAGTATGATGAGTAAACAAGATTTACATAAGCACCACTATGTGAAAAATAGTGCGTTTACCAGCTTTTGAAGCCAACTTTTTAAGATCTCCCTTCCCGTGACTTTGAGTATAAACAAAAAGTCAAGTCAGACCGGAGTCTTGATTCCAGGAGATAATGACTACTGTGGTACCAGATAGGTCTCTGGTCAGCCGCGATCTGAAGAAATATGTAAATTTCGAACTATGCCGACTACCCGATTTGACCAGAGAAAGTAACACAACAAGATGGCATAAACTTCAAATGATTTCACATACCCTTGGGGGATTTGAGAGCATATAAAAGTCCTAATTATTAAGCCCACTGAACTGTGACTTCAGGTCGAAAATCAATTTGTGAAAGAGCATCATTGTCATGAAGCTGATACCATCCATATCGTGATTATACTTCTGAATTGCTTTTGGCTGTGAAATACCGCTTAACATTAGCAATTGGTTCGACTGAGGAGTTATTGATAATTACATTGTCTTCCACGCTGTTATACCCGCGCTTATTTAATAGACAGATGAGATGATAAGAAAAAATGTCAAAAAAACCTACATATGTATGTGACAGTCGGGATCAGGCAAGTTAATTATCCAGCTAATACAGAACAGTTAGAGCCATCATATGAACTACTGAAGAATAAATCTTCACTTTGGCAGCATATGCAAAATGTCTAAAATCCAATACGGATTGGTTTTCTCTTAACGAATTTGCATAAATTGTATTCAATTATTATTGGGAACATCAACAAGTTGGCGAACTTTGACAAAACAATAGCGAATATTATCTGACTGATGATAATACCTTTTAGATGTTCTGAACCGATTGCCAATAAGTGATAATGCTATTGTAGAGCTTCCGGCCAGTGGTCGATTTTTCGACCACCAAAGATTATGGGCATTTATAAGTCAGAAAACTAATCAACTTCAAATTAATTTTTGTCGATTCTTATTATATATTATTTATGCTTTAAAAATAATGAAAAACAGAAAAATTAATTTTGTATTTTTTAAACAATAAACAACAGTGGGTTTATCTCATCTTACATTCCCCATTTTGATAATAAACAGGCAAGTGCACGGCCTAAAAAACACTTAATTGACAACATCTTTTGTAAGTTGTTGTTGTTTTTATTTTGTTTTTCTTAACCTACTTACAACTACAATTAATGTTGAGAGAATTTCAACTAATTGTAGTAGGGAATGTAAGATGAGATAAACCCACTGTTGTTTATTGTTGATGTGTTTTGTTCAAGCTTTGATATTGTTACAAGTAGAACTGTTGCTATAATTCTTATACGTTTAACAGTTTTATTTGGTTTAATATCTTTAGTTTGTCTAAAATCTTTATGGATGAAGTTTCCTGATGATCTGGCCTAAGCAACCAGTGAAATGCATAGGAATAGCTTATCCCATCAACAATAAATTTCAAGTGTTTTTTGTCAAGAATAAAAACTGGGAATTAAGCACGAATAGCAAAATCTTTTGAAAGTAAGTATAGTAAACTTTAAAGATATACGCTAACAAATTTACTGGTCGAAAAATCGAGCAGTGGCATAAAATGGGTTAATAAAAAAAAGTTATTTTAACAAACTTTTTATTTAATCTTCAAACCTTTTTAAAATACAAATTAAACACAAGAAAAATTATCGATTAAACTGCAATTCAAAATTTAATATACTTTAAGTTTTCCTAAAAAGAAGGTTGTAAAAGTAATTTTCCTTTTTTTTTTAAACAAACTTTGTAATGCAGGCATTTTAATAGCCTGCTTTTAGGGTATTTCTAAGCAAAACACAAGACCAATTTTTTTCATCTATAGTTCTATTACTAAAATCATAAAAACAAAAATATTTCTTTGAAACCCTTTTTTAAAGATATTTGAATGCGAATGTTTTTGATAAAATGTATCTGTATGTAAATATTAAGATAGCTAGAGCTATTTCCGTCAGGTTTTAATAACTTTTCTAAAAATTTATTTAAAACTCAGTAGGGGGTATCAAATAGCTGGGAAAATGCCTCAAGTTCTAAATGGCAGTTTTGTTTGTTTTTATTCTTTTTTAAGCCCTTTTTTGTCTTAAACTTTTAACTGTTTGCAAACAAAATTTTCCTTTTTTTTTGCTTCTGCTCTGCATAACAAGGATCTGTTATTTTGATGTCAATTGTCATTAAAAGACCTCAAGACTTTTATATTGTATATATTCTTTCCCCTTTTTAATAAAATCGATTTGTTACATAAGAATGTAAATATGCATGTATTGTACAAAAGAATTTCATTATTTTCTTTTTTTCTGTTTTTTCACACTTTATTTATATTTTATTACCAAAATATGAGCCGAAAACTGTAAAATTTAAATGACACAGACCCTTTCAATACAACCTTAAAGTAACAAAAAAGTAGGTTGCCAGTTTCAGAGTATTATAGAAAAAAATAAGACCCACATAAAGCAGAAATTTGACTTAAAACCATAATAAGTAATAATTAAGTGAAATGAATTATTGGCCTGTTGTTCGATAATTTTCTCAGAAAGGAGGAAAAAGGATGCCAAGACAAAAACAAACCTAAAACCCAATAATAAGAATTATTGAGGGTTGTATGATTTTTATGAATTGTTAAATGCCTTATGGAAAAGTAGACAAGCGTGTAGAAAATGTTTAACGAAGGGCATCATAAAATGCAATATTTTTATTATTATTTTTATTTCGATTTTTTTGTAGCTAAAATTTTCTTGGTCTTCGCTGCTTTTTTTAAAAGTTGATGATGGGGTAATTGTACTAAAAATTTGTGAAGCGTGCTGGATTTAACAGAGAATTCCAATTGTTAATAGTAATTCCCTTAGGAACAGTTAAGATTAAAAAAAGTCATCACTAGGAATACATTTTAACAAAACTTATCGATAACAGTAATTTTTTACAGAAAAAAGTTTCCTTACAAATATTATAGATTAACAAATTTTGTTTGAAAAAGTTATCGATATCAATAATATTCCTTAGAAAATTTATCGATAACAATTATATTTTTTAGAAAACTTATCGATAACAATAATATTCTTTAGAAAATTTATAGATAACAAAAATCTCTTACAAATTTCGATAACAATAAGTTTTTTTCAAAAATATAATAAAAAACAAAAAATTTTTTTTTAAAAGTTTGAATCGATATTTATAATTTTCTTTAAAAAAATTCATTATCATCGATAAATATCTATTTCTATTTTTATTAATAGAGTTATCGATTACAATAGATTTCTATTAAATATTCTTTAATAACAAAATTTTTTTAAAAGATTAATTGATAAAATAACTTTTTTTTTAAATTTTGTTATCGATAAAAATAAAATTTTCTAAAAAGTATTTCGATAACAATAATCTGACAAGGTATTGATAACAAAATTTTTCTATAAAAAATTTAGAGGCAACAATAAATTGCTTTATAAAAATGATCAAAAACAACAGTTATCTTAAGGAAAATTATCGATATTTCATTTCATAATTTTTAATTGATAAGTAGCATGTTAATTTACCAAAGAAAATTTCCAAAGTCGATAAATTTTCTAGAAAAAAATTCTGCAATCTACAAAATTTTTAAGATAAAATTTCATCATTCGATAAATTTTCGAAAAAATTTTATAAATAGATAAATTTTGTGTAACAAAGAAGTAACTGGTTAATTCTTTAGGAAAAATTTCCTTATTCGATTAATTTTCTAGAGAAGATTTTAGTTATAAATAAATTTTGTTAAGTCATGGATAATTTTTCTCATAAACGTTCCCTTGCGATAAATATTATATAAAAAATTTTTCAAATCGATAAATTTTGTATAGACAATTTCTCCAGTCGATATATTTTTTATACAAAATTTTGTAATCGAAAAATTTTTCCAGAAAATTTCTGCCAACGATAAATTTTTAAAGAAAATTCTTTAATCGATAAATTTTCCATAGAAAATTCTGCAATCGATAAATGTTTAATAGAAAATTCTGTAAATGTTAAATTTTCTATAGAAAATTTCTGCAATCGACAAATTTTAAAATGCTAATAACTTTAATCGATAAATTTTTTATAGCTTATTTCCGCAATCGAAAATTTCTTTATAGAGAATTTTATACAAAATTTCTACGAACAAATTATTTTTAAAAATTTAAGCAAACAAAAATTTTTCTATAGAAAATTTCAGTAATCTATAAATATTTTATACAGAACGCAATCGATAACTTTTCTAAAGAAAATTTTTATAGAAAATTTCTGCCATCTTTAAATTTAAGATTCGATATTTATCGATTACAGAAATTATTTATACAAAATCCAAAGATTGCATAAATTTTCTTTGCAAAAATTATATAAAAAATTTTCGATTGCAGAATATTTCTATAGATAATTTATCGATTCATTAAATATGCTACAAAAACTTATCGATTCATTAAATTTGCTACAAAAACTTATCGATTCATTAAATTTGCTACAGAAAATTTATCGACTACAGAAATTTGCTATAAAAAAGTTCTGTAATAGATACATTTTCTAAAGAAAATTTATTTAGTTGATAAATTTTCTAATGAAAACTTTTGCAAGCCATAGAAAATTCCTTTTATAGAAAATTTCTTCTAGCGATATCTTTTCTATAAAAAATATTTGCAATCGATATATATTCTGTAGAAAATTTTAACAAACGATAAATTTTCTATAGAAAATTTCTGCAATCGATAAATTTTCTATAGAAATTTCTGCAATCGATAAATTTTCTATTAATAATTTCTGTAATCGATAAAATATGTATAAAAAATTAATTTCCAAAAAAACTTTAGATCAGGCATTAGGACAAAATTTTAAATATCGTTACATTTTCTTTTTGTAGTATCGATAACAATTAAAAAATTTTATTTACAGATATATTTTCTACAAAAATTTTAGATACCGACCTTTTTTTTATATATAGAGATATGTAATTATCGATAAATTCTCCACTTTTTGTTAAACCCTGTTTATGTTTATAAGTACAGAAGCAATAAATAACCTTTTATCATAAAAACTTTGGGGTAAAAAATCCATCTTTGTAGCTGCTTTTGAGACGAATAGAGCAACAACAAAGTTTAATTTTTTATTTTTATTTATTTGTTTATTTTTATGTTCCCAAACGAAAATCCTAAAAAAGTAATCATATCGTATCAAGCTATTAGCACATTCTAAATCAATACACATCCAAATAGTTAAAAAATTTTACGATGCCAATTTTCAAAATAAAAAGGAAAATTTAAATTAAGGAAACGAATTTCACAGTTTTGTACAAACTTTAAAAAAAGGAAGAATCTGATAAAAAAAATTCTTGATATTATGATTTGTTTAAATTTTGCTGGTATTTTTCCTTAATTCTAGTCATTCAATTTAAATTTCAATTGAATGCATTTTTACAACTTTCCTTCCTGTATTGAAACAAACTTTTTATTATTCAATATATTTCAAGCAAATTGCATTTACATTCATACGTTTTTTTGACAAAGCGGAAATTAAATTCAAAAAGTTTGCCTTTTCCTGGCACACACTCTTATTCTCACACACTCATACACTCAATGCTTATAATTTAAATGATTAATTACTTCGTAGTTACATGAACATAAAGCACTTTTTAATGATTTCGTTTTTTTCTTTTTCATTAATATTTCGCTGTTCTGAAAATTACGTGCAGATTATATTGTTAAGCTAGCAAAACTTTTAGACAACTTTATGTGCTGGTAAATTAAAAAAAAAAAATATTACAAAAAATTGGCATCTGTAGCTGGTGTTATCGTGCAAAAACATTTTTGGAGGAAATTAAAATTTAATGATGCATAAACATAATTCAAGATAGAAATTTCAAATTTGTATAATAATAAAAAGTATTTGGGAAAGAAAATGAAAAAAGCTTCTAGAAATGTTTAAAACGTTTAACTTTTTAATTTCAATACAAAATAAAAAATAAAGTGATTTTAAAATTCTGCTTCCGCACAAATATTTTTGCTGAAACTACAAATTTTGGAAAAATATTAAACATGGCCAAATTTTTTATTTTTTTTTTTTTTTGAAAACTTCATGTTTCCTAAAAAATTTTCTATAAAAATTTAAACGTGGCGAAGAAATTTAAAAATTGTATGCTACCAATGTGACGACAAATTTTATGTAAGCGATAAATTTTCTATAGAATATTTTCCATAGAAAGTTTAATAAATTTCTACAAAAAATTTATGCCGGCGATCAATTTTCAATAGAAAATTTATGTTGGCGGCAAATTTTCTTAAGTAGATCAATAGCAGCGACTCATTTTCCACATAATATCTTTTGTATGAAATTAAAGTTGGCAACAAATTTTTTAAAGAAATTTAATATTGGCAACAAACTTTCCTTATACAAATAATGCCTGGCACAAATTTTTTCTAAAAAATTAAAGTTGGCGACAATTTTTATATAGAAAATTATTGATTCCAAACAATTTTTTATTAAAAATTTATGCTGAAAAAAAATTTCCTACAAAAAATTTATGCTAGCGAAAAAGTTTTAATGTTAACTTAAAATTTTCTATAAAAAATTTAAGTTGGCGATAAATTTCTCATAGAAATTTTATGATGGCAATACATTCGCTATAGAAAATGTATGCTGGAGACACATTTTCAATAGAAATTTAATGTTGGCGACATATTTTATATAGAAAACGTTTTCTGGCTGAAAATTTTCTTTAGAAATTTATGTTTACGAAAAATTTTCTATAGAAAATTTATGTTCGCTAGAAATATTCCGTAGAAACTTTATGCTGGCTACAAATTTTCTATAGAAAATTTATTCTGGCTACAAATTGTCTATGGAAAATTTATCCTGGCTACAAAAATTTATGTTGGCAACAATATTTCTATAGAAATTTTATGCTGGCTTCAAATTTTCTATTGAAAAGTTATGTTGCCGACAGATTTTCTATAGAAAATTATGTTCGCGACAAATATTCCGTAGAAACTTTATGCTGGCTACAAATTTTCAATAGAAAATTTATGCTGGCTACAACATTTCTATACAAAAACTTATGCTGGCAACAATATTTCTATAGAAAATTTATGCTGGCTACAAATTTTCTATTGAAAAGTTATGTTGGCCACAGATTTTCTATTGAAATGTTATGTTGGCGACAGATTTTCAGATGCTGGCTACAACATTTCTTTACAAAAACTTATGCTGGCAATAATATTTATGTAGAAAATTTATGCTGGCTTCAAATTTTCTATGTAAAAGTTATGATGGCGACAAATTTTCTATAGAAAATTATTCATGCCAATAAATAAATTATAGAAAAATTATGCTGACTACAAATTTTCTATATCAAATTTATGCTGGCTTAAAGTTTTCTATAGAAAATTATTTATGCCAATGAGTTTTCTATTTAAAATTTATGCTGGAAGCAAATTTTCTATAGAAAATTCATGAAGGCGACAAATATCCCATAGAAATTTTATGATGGCAACAAATTTTCTTTAGAAAATTTATTCTGACGACGATTTTTTTTATAGAAAATTTGTTGCCAGCATAAATAAATGTATGCTGGCGACAAAATTTTCAATAAAAAATTTTATGTTGGCGACGAATTCTCTATAGAAAATTTATGCTGGATAAAAGTTTTCTATAATTAAAGTTATCGATAAATTGGACTTTGCAAATTTTTATTTTCGATAAAGTTTTTTTAGAAAATTAGTCTTATCGATAAAGTTTATTTACAAAATTTCAATTATCGCTAAATTTTATCAATTATTAAAAATATTTATTTTCTTAAAATAGATTACATCATCGAAGTTTTCAGCTATCGATAAATTTATTGTTTCAAAATTCCAGTAATCGATAATTATTTTTTTAGAAGTTTATGTTATCGATAAATATTTTTTAAGAAAATCTATGAAACCGTTACGTTTTTATCAAGGGATTTAAATTATTATTAAATTTTCTTAAAAAAATTTATGTCATTGATAAATTTTCTTCAAAAAAATAAATTTATCTTATCAATAAATTGCATCAATAAGTCTTTTTTATGTAACCGATAGATTTTCCAAAGTAAATGTATGTTGAAGAAAAAGTTTCATTAAAAAATTTATGTTGTCCATAAATTTAAAGAATTTCTTGCCAAAACTAAGTAATCGCCATTATTTAATTCTAAGCAAGATTGTTATTTTTGTTGTTCTTTAAACATTCTAAAGTTTTAATTCGTTTTTAACAGTTTTTTGATTTCCTTTTTTTTATGTTTTAATTTAAGAAATTTGCATAAACTTTAGTTTATCTCTCTTCTAAAAAACCATTAAAAATACAATAGATTTTCACTATGTGCCGCTATGTATTCCCAATTTTCTTTTATTTTCCCTCTCTCTGATTAAAATTTGCTTTCACTTCAAGTCATAAATAAGTATTAGAAGCAGTTAAAAAGAAACCATTTGACTATTAAACCATTTTATTGTGTTTGAGCTGAAAAAGGAAGTCTGGTGATTTTTTTATTGTTTTAGCCTTTTGTTGCCATGTTGTTCAGAAAGTAATTTAAAGGATTTTCTTAGTTGTTTCTTTTTTAGAATTTTTTGGTTGGCTTTGAATTTTGTTGGGTTCTGAAAATGCGCAAAAGGAATTTGTTTGAGTAAAAATTAGGCAAAATAAAATTTCACATTCCGTATTTTATGTGTTAATTTTGGCTGTTGAGTTAATTAAATGAATATTAACAAAACGCTGAGGAATTTATGGCAGCGCTTAACTTTATTAGTTTTGCAATTAATTTTGGAACAAGGAAACATTTTTTTAAATTGGAAAAAAAAAGTTTATTTAAACCAGGTTCATTTGGGGAATTTTATAGCTGTTTCTTATTAAGTATCAGTTTTAGGTACAGATTTTTTAGATTAATAGAACTGAAAGTTTTGAAAGCAGTGCTTATGGCTACAGGTAATTTTTTTTCTTGTAATTTGCTGTGAATAAAATTATTATTGTTTTCAAGCTTCCCAGCAGATAATAACACTTTACCCGTAGCAGGTTTGTTAGAGAGAAATTAACAAACTTCGCTTACCATCGGGATTACGGAAGGCTTTAAAGCAATATATGTTTAACACGAAAAGGCCTTTATCCAACATACAATAAAAAGCGATCAGCTCAACTTTTTGTTGTTATATGTAATCATTATTAATTAGTATTGTGGTTATTTTGTTGAACTATTTATGGTTTTTAATCCAAGTTTTTTAATATTTTTAATTAGGCTTAAGTTCATCAAATTTAATTTTCATTAAATTATTTTTATGAAGAAAGGAATTTTACAACATGAAAATTAATTAATGGGTTCTAGCCCCGGCCACGGTCAAGAATGAAAGATTATCAAAAACAATTTTAATTAATTTTCATGTTGTAAAATTCCTTTCTTCACAAAAATAGTTTAATGAAATTTAAATTTGATGAAGTTCATATTTATTATTATCCATTAAACACCTGTTTCGTGGTAAGAGAATGCATTGGTCCTTTAAATAATTTTTTAATAAGGATGTGTGTAGAATACGGTCGCAGGCAGAAATGTATTAAGGCAGCATCTCTGTATTTTTGATTACATATCGTATAAATGGGCGCTAATTTTTTAATATAAGAATTTTTTTTTTATTTATATTATTTTTTATACCCACACCACATTAGTGGAAATTGTATTTTGCGTTTGTAAAACTTTAAAATATGTATTGGTGCTAGACAAACCTTTAAGTGTACCGATCGACTCTGGCTGTCCATGTAGTCTTGTGTGCAAAATTAATGTCGCAATATTGATAGAAGGGTCAATTGGCAGAAGGGTCAATTAAAAAGGAAGAGAATTGATCTAATGTTTCACATATCCCCCATACCAGCTTCTTTCTTAAATAGCATCTTGGTGTCCATAAACAATCTTATTATGATGGTATTTAGTAGAGTTGTCAACCGATTAAGAATAATTCGATTAATCGATCAAACACAACCAAACTCTTGTTCGAATAATTTAAAAACGACGATTTTCGAACAACGAATAAATCGATTGATTAATGTCGATTAATCGAATAATTTTTTTTATTAAAAAGTGAATTAAATAAAAGCTCAGAATTTGATTTATTCTCATACGTTTTAAGTGATTTTTTACAAAATGTAAGAAAGTTAAAACATATTGTTGCCATAGCCCTGGTTATAATTAATCTCAATCTTTAGTAAGCAATAACCGTGTTGAGTACTCATTGTATTTCAAAAATTTATTTTATGTTCTTATTAAACAAATTAAACAAACAATTGAGTGGGTGAGTTGCAAAACTCGTTCGTTACAACATTAAAAATACGAGCTGAAAATTGATTATAACAGTTCTTTTGGCCCTTTATGAGAAGAAATATACTAATTGTATCAATGCATGTCCCCTTCCATGATGCAATCAGAATATTACGAGTTTTGCAACTCACCTTCTTAATTGTATCCGCAGTTTTAATTTTAAATCAAACGTTAAAAAATATTCAAGAAAGGGGATTTTTCAATTTCGGGTGAAAAATTTAGAAGTAAACAAAAAGCTTAAAAATAAAGACCAGTACCCATGTTCTGTAACTTTAGTAAGAACTTCTTGCATCGAAAAGATGTGGAACAAAATATTCCATCGTTTCTCGAAAAGTGAGACAAATTTGTGTCTATAACTCATGTCGAAAACTATCAAAAGAGATTACGTCGTTACGTTATAAATGTAATAATATTGCACTCGAAGCCGATGTGACATTGCAGACGTTCAGAACGCCAGTAACACATATCATTGACGGCGACCAAAATTTACTTAAACTGAACATTTTTCAACGACGGCGGCGAAAACACAACCGTCGGCTATGCCAAATTGTGTAAAGAGCGACTTTAATGTTTATTGTTTGCAAACGAGCTTTGAAGGCATTCGTATATTTTATAAAAATGTTAAAAGCAAAATAATAAAACAATGAAAAATGTGCCAAGAATACAATATTATTATTATTAATCTTTGCATTTTGCATTTTTAATTGTTTTTTAGTGTTAAAATTTTTTCTCGCCCCATTTTTATTCGTGAGTTTATTTGACAGTTCAAAGCGGGAACTTTCCTCACCAAAATGTTACAGACACACTTTTTCTGTAAATTGGCGAGTAATTTCCTTACGTGACAGCTTGTACTCGCCAAAAAAAGTTACAGACACAGTTAAGTGAGAAAAACAGCTGTTTGTTTCAATTTATGGCATTTTTGTTTCATTTCACACATTTCAATCGAAAACTTTTTCGACGCGAGAGTTACAGAACATGGGCACTGATTTATATAAATCATATCTTGAAAGTAGAAAATGTTGTTATTGTATTATATTTTTTTTAAATTATGTATGTATGTACATCTTTACCATTTGCGTAAGTGCCACAATATTACCATTGAAAACGATGTAGTGGAAGATAATCCAACGACATCAAGAAATGCCGAACTTGGTTCAATGGAAAAATACATTAAGAGAGACAGCGGCTGTTTTACAGAAGAAATTGTATACAGAAGTTTGGCTGAAGATGGTAGGTCTGCCAACCCCTTTCGAAAATCCAGAGTAATATCGGATTATTAGGGATTAAGGGTTTTACGATGCCTTTAAGTAATACAACGATATGGAGTCAAGATGAAAAATTGTATGCATCAAAAAAAAAAGAAGAAGTCATAACGGATGGAATGGAAGATTTTCCACAGTAATTTCTTTGTAAAAATAATTTTTTTATTCGTTATTCTCATCGATTAATCGAATAATTTTTTAGATTTAATCGTTTCATCGAACGAACAAAAACAATTATTTGAATTATTCGAACAAAGTTGAAAGGCGAATAATTGACAACTCTAGTATTTAGATTAAATTTGATCCAAACTCATTTTATTGCAATTAATATCATCTACCAAATTTTACTGGAATTGGTCTATACTTGCCCATATCTCCCATTCGTACATATACTTAAGGGTGGTCCAACCATAATGCACGATGGTAATTGTGAGTCAAGTTTTTTGCCCAACTTAATTTGACATTTCTTTGTTGCAGTGTTTGACAAATTCAACCTAAGAGAGATGCACAATTGAGCAGCGCGTTAAGATTGTTGAAGCTTTTTATGAAAATGAGCGTTCAAATTAAAATGCATTTCATGCACTTCGTTATATTTTTTTGTCAGCATATTCGACAAATGTCCACAAGCGGGAGAACTCCGAGCCAATTTCAGCAAAACGGGTCTGTAGGCAATGCATGCATGTTTTGTGCGGTTTATAGGCTGACTGTGTCAACGGACTAAGCAGTTATTGCGAATGGTGTTCGCTATCGCAAGACGGTCTCCTTTTTGCAAAAAATTGATAATATTGACCTGTGGCCGTATTCTGTAATTCGCTAAAGCTAAATCTCTATCGCTTAAATCTTTAAAGTTGATTTAGCGATTTTCGGCTACGAATGCAGTACTGTAACGTGCATTGCAATTCACCGCAATTTAAGCTTTTATTGTCATCACTCAAATTTTTAAATTTTGTATTCTCTAAGGCATTTTAGCGATAGAGATTTAACTTTAGCTAAGCGAATTACGGAATACGGGTGCTGGACGATATGTTGTTCCATTCGGATGGTGCCACTTACCACACAGCCTTTTTTGCGTGAGAGATTCAATGGCCGTGTTATCTCACGTCCTGGCAATATTAAATGGCCGCCACGATCATGTAATTTGACACAGCTAGACTTCTTTCTTTGGGTATATTTAAAAGAAAAAATGAACGTCAATAAGGCAGGCGCAATTCAAGAGCTAAAGGATGAGATAATTCGGCACACTAACGATATTGAACCTCAATTATCTCTTAGAGTCATTGAAAATCATTGACCATCGGTTAGGGGCATGCCACCGAATCCGTGGCGAGCATTTATATGATATCTTATTGCACACATAATTCTCATAGATCCTTTTATCATAGTAAAAAATATTAAGATAATTATATGAAAGCTTTTTGTTATATTTACAATTAACATCGTGCGTTTTGGCTGGACCACCCTTTACTTCCGAAAATATTTTCAAATGCCATAACTTCCTTTTAAATCAGTGAAGGGCACACACATACTATCACATTTATGCTTGTGTTGACGAAATAACAACAAGGCAACAGCCGAACGTACATTGTCACAGACCATACAAAGAAGTTTATACTGTACATGTGTCGACGTCACACAAGCAGCATTTTTATTCCTATGCACGCGTACATGGGACTTGCAAATGTGCCCTTCACTGTTTTAAATGTCAAATGACAAAAAAGCTTCATGTCATGACACACTGTTGTGCTGGTAGGTCCAAAATTAAGCAAAGCTCCCATATAAACCCCCATCCTAAAAACACTTAAAGGCAAAAACATCTCATGTAGATGAAGTTATCTAAATAATCCTAAACATGACTCTTAACTTCATAACATAATATTGTTCTGGCGGGTCTATGATAGAGTATACGCGGTTCCAAATAGAGTACACTCTCGAAAATTTGCTTGAGAATACTGTGGTAAAGGGTATCATATGGTAGGGCTTGATTGACTTAACATTCTTTCTTGTTTATTATGGGATATGTAATCGAAAAATGTCAAAACAGCTTGCTGTGTGTGTGGAATCGGATAGTAATTGTGCAGCAAACATTAAGAATGTAAACGAACCCTGACTAAGTTATTTCAAAGAAATATTTGCTGAAAGTATTCTTACAAGTTCCATTTTTTTTTTTTATCCTTGTTCTGCAAGTATTATAACTTTATCTTTGAAACATTTTTGTCTGGCTGCTTTTCGTTCATTTATTGCACAAATAAAATTTCAAAGATATGCAGTCAATATTTTTTTTTTTTTTAACAACTAGATTTCATATTTCATGAGCTTAAAAGAATTTACAACATTTTTCATTGTCTAAAACTTTTGCCATAAAATTCTAGCAAAAATTAAAACAAAGAAAATTGATTTTCAAAAACTTTTACCTTTTAAATTATACAAAATTCTGTTCTTTTTTAATTGCCTTCTTTGCCAACAAATTATTGCTTTTTTGAAAATGCCAATAAAATATTCAGTTTTATTTAACATATTTTTAATTTAATATAAAGTTAAAAAATTGCCAGAACCAATAAAAAATTTATATATTTTTTTTTGTAGCAAACAAAAAGTACAAGTAACAAAGAATAAAAAATTATTTTAGCAATTTTTTTATTACACAGCTATTAAAATTTTGGAAAAAATTTTTAATTTAGTTAATATAAAAGTTTAATTTTTTCTTTTATGCCTAAAATTATGCTCAAACTTTTGCTAAGAAATTTTCTTTTGTTATTAAAATCTGTTAAAGAGAAACGAAGGACATAAAATAAAAATGCTGGCGGTAAAAATGAACAACATGTAACATTTTAGTTGTTACAAATTCTTTATAAAGAATTGTTCAGTTTGGCCTTTTAGCATTTTTTTCATAAGGAGGTTCAAATCTTTTGTTGCTCATCCTTTTGAAGTTTTGTGCAGGCTTAAGCCTTAAATAGTCCTTAAATTTGTAAAAAGAGATTTGCAAAGTTGTTTTATTTTTTTTTTTTTTTTTTTTATTTCGCACTTAAGGCATAAAAATAAGGGATTTATGGGATTTTTTTTTTTATTTTTTGTTCAGCGGGAGCAGAAAATAATATTTTATTTTTAACGTACACTGTTACTTTGACAAAAAGGCCCATTGGCTTTTTGTTAAATTTTTATCAATTGCCTAGTAACTAGAAATGGTTAGATTAAGGAGGCTTTTTGTCGGAGCAAGTATGGGTTGGGATGGACGCCATTATGTGTTAGAATTAGGGTGTCTTTGTATACCCCTATGAAAAGGAAAAATGGATTTTAAAATTCCCAGACAGAAAAACCGCCAAGTTTTTCAATTAAACCTTTTATTAAAAATAAAATCAGTTTTAACGAAAAATTTAATTGAGTGAATAAAACGTTTAGTTCTTTCAACAACATCATTGCAGAAAATGTTGTTAATATAAAAAAAAAATATTTAATTGAAAAATATTTAATTTCAATTGGTGCAAATTTGAGTAATATTTTAATTAATATCACAAAAAAAATTTAATTCATGCTATTAAATTTTCAATTGGTGCAAATTTGATTAATTTTTTTATTAATATCACAAAAAATATTTAATTGATACTATAAAATTTTTAATCGAGGCAAATTTGATTAATTTTTTAATTAATATCACACATTTTTTGATTAAATCAATTTTATTTTTCTGTGTTGTGTAGATTATAATAACATTCTATATACTCAAAATCTTTTTTATTCAAAATCAGTTCTGCCTTTAAATAGCACATTAATAGCACACATTTAAAAATGTATGATTTTGGTTCTCTTTCTAAAAGCAACGAATTTGGACAAAAAAAACTTTGTTTTGTACTCAGTCTTATACTTGGTAAGTTACACATGCTTATGCTTTAATTAAGTTACACTTGCATGTACAAAGCACCGAAAACTAAACAAGCTAATTTTTTTCTGTAATTCCCATAAAAATCAGACAGCACAGAGAGTACATTGGAGAGTTTGTCGATGTCGTAATAGCCGAATCTTTTTGCCCAGCATACGTTTTAAAAATAAAACAAGTTAGAGTGCTATATTCGGCTGTGCCGAATCTTTGATACCCTCCACCGAAAGTTCGAATGTTTAAGGAGTAATATTTGTATGATGTTATCATTATCTTAAACTGTGACGATTTGTTATTAATTATGGTTTTAGGCGACTAAAGTGTTTTCCGGTAGTAGGATTTATATGGGGCCTAGGGTAAATTATGAACCGATCATCACGAAATTTATCAGCGTGATTTCCAGTCAAATAAAACAAAATTTTACAAAATCTTATCTCATTCCGTGTCTTGTTCCAGCATTTATGTTATTTTTTGAAACAAAATTATCAATTTTTTTAGGTGGTGGTTCCACATTTTGATTGATAGATCTGGTCCTACTAAGCCGATTTTGCTAGTTTTCAATCCTAAACTGCTAACGATAACTGCAAGCAATTTGGCACCAAGTTTGTTCATTTCTTTTGAGTTGTTCGAAAGTGAGCGGACAGACGGACAGACAGACGGACATGGCTAAATCGACTTAGAATTACTCAAGGACCCAGAATATATATACTTGATGGGGTCTGAGATGAATAATAAAAAAGTTTCACACGGAATGACAAACTTAATATACCCTCTTCACAACTAATTGCGGTGGAGGGTATAAAAAATGAATGACTGTGGTAAAAGTATACTAAAATAGTTTGAATTTTAATCTTATATTCTTGAGCTACAGACTTATACTCAGACAATGTCTTATAGTTGTACAAAAATCTTGCATACTTGGTCTAAACTGCCGTGCTAAGAAACAAAGGCAGACAAATTCACTAACTGCCTTTTTCTTCATTTAATGCCATACAAATTTTCGTATGTTTGCTTTCAGACCTACTTTCATTTATTCGTCTGTGAGAAATGATAAAAGCAATTGCATATCGGTCTGCTTAATACAAAACAAAACTACATCGTCAGCATACTAAAGGTATTGTAGTTTACTGTGCATTTTAAAATTCAGGACCACAAGCAGTGTACCGATTGTGTCAAATACGGTGATAAATAATAGTGGTGATAGGACATATCCTTTCTCACTCCTCGGTTCTTTTCAAATGCCTCGGTAGGCTAGCTGGTAGTGATCTAGTCTATTAGGGCCGGGGTTGCGGGTTCAATTTCCGCCAGAGACTCTGGCTTCTTTCCTGCAGACAAGCGTATAGTGTCATCCAAGCTTTATGCTTAAATCTTTTACCCGGACTTTAAGCCCCCGTTAGCTGACAGTAACAGTAACATCGCAAATCAGCTGCTTCATTTTGTTGAATGAAAAGAAAATAGAACGATTATAGTTGGCAGGTAGATGTTTCATAGCCGTAACATCTAAATTTGTAGAAAGTTATTTATTTTTCTTATTTACTGTATGGTTACATTACAGTTACTCTCGGCTAACTGGGGCTTTAGTCATGTACTTATAATTATAGTCGTATACCAATGTCTTTTATGTACCCTGCAGGAAATGTTACTAGTGTAACTGTACTGATTCACTACTGACACAGTCACCAGTACTAGTGACTTACTATACCCCAGACAATGTTATTTAATGTAGACACTTAACATGGGCTTGTCATTGGAAATCTACTACTGTTATTGGTACTATTGACTTGGTAGCTCTTTTGGGCTCATTTGTAAACATTGGAACCAGAGAATTGCTAGTACATTAAGGGAAAATATACAAGTGTAGACACTTCATTGACAATGTCGTCAAAAAGACAACAAAATAATCGACAAAACCGATAAATTGGAGACACTTTCACCCAGGTTTCCTTCAAGGGAGTTATCTGAAAAACTCTTACTAAACAAAAGCAAAATTTAATAAAAATGCCTGAATTTTATTGAAGTTAATAAATAAAAAAAAAAAACTAAATAAAATTTAAAAATTAAAAAACCCAACAAAAATGTCAAGGGCACATTGTTTAATGTCTGTTGAATATAAAAAAATATATATATATTTTTTCTTTTTTACCAAAACAGAAAAAGGTGCGGTTTAGAAATCAGATTTCTTTTACTATCTGTAAGTTTATTTCTTCCATGTCGGAAACAGGAGACAGAGTATAAGTTCGTTTCAATTGTGAATGCAAATAAATAGCTAAATGTCGTACATGTGTTGTTGTTTTTAAACACATGAACGATGTGTTAGTTCTGTGGGGAAACATTATAAAAACTTTATGTTCTTTATATTCGATAAACATGGCTCCAAAAAGAAAATAAATTGTTCTTGCCATATACTCAAACTAGATTTGTATAGTAAAGCTAAACTAAACTAAATTATTCCTAAAATGTAATAATATTCTCAAAGTGTAGTCACATATTTTGCTTACAGTTTAGCATTCAGTTTATAAATTTATAATCCGACTTAAGTAATATCTACAGCCTTTAGAAAATTCTTAGCCTTGTAATCAGTTTATTATCTTTAAATCATCTTTAGTTTTAAATTGTTTTACTCGTAATCGAATTCTGGTTATATTCACAGCATATATAGCCATTTCACAAAGTGCTCTAAAGTGCTAAGTACAAAAGTACTCTTTAGAATAAATAGCACTATGTGAGCAGCCTATTGTATTATCATATGATAAATAAGTGTAAACGTTAAAATGAAATAACAAAAATTATGTAAAAATATATGTTTATTTTACGTGAATAAATCAATAATTAACGAAATAAAATGACTCAAAATTCTAAACAAAAACCAGCTCAAAAAATAGCGCACTAAATCATAAACAGGCACAACTCAAAATTTATCCATATCGTTTTTTTCCATAAACTATTTCACAAATCAAATCTCAAGCGGCAATAAAAATTTCTTTTGCATCACCGTCTTTAACTTTTCTTCTAAAACATTTCTCAATTTGATTAAGAAATTGCAACAATATTTTTAAGGCCAGCTTTCGGCCTCTCCTAAACATTTGTGTTTTAATATAATATATTAATATGAAAAATAAAACAATATTTTTACGACAATCTTAAAGTTATAACAACTATCACCAATCTGACACAAAAGAAACCTTTCTATTGCATTTTATTATGTTGTATGTATTTAATTGCGTTATAATCAAATTGAAGAACATAAAAGTACCAAAAATCTCCTCTTATAGTTTCTCAATCACTCTGAACTCTGCATGTTGAATTTTATGTTTCTAGTTTCAGTGTTAATAAAAATTCGAAACGTACCAGTTAAAGAACGAAAAAGTACCGAAAATATCCCTCTTACGGATTCCGATTTGCTCAGGAACTTTCATGTTTAATTTTTTGTTTCTATATTCAATACTAACGAAAATTTAAAAAGTACCAGTACTAACGAAAATTTAAAAAGTACCAGTACTAACGAAAATTTAAAAAGTACCAGTACTAACGAAAATTTAAAAAGTACCATTTGAACAAAAACAAAGTACCAACACATTTCCTCTTAAAGATAATAATCCACTCAGCACATTTCATGCTATATTTCGTGTTTCTAGGGCCAATATTAAAAAAATTTAAAAAAAGTTCCACCTGTAGAACAAAAAAGTACCAAAATGTTTCACCTTGTAGATTCTCATTACCTCAGAACCATAACTGTTTAATTTAATGTTTATATTAACGAAAATACAGAAAGTACCAGTTGATAAACAAAAAAGTACCAAAATTTTTTTTCTCATAGGTTCTCATTCCCTCAGGACCCTGAACCTTTATTTATGTTTCTAAGTTAAATATTAAAAAAAAAATTCAAAAAGTACCACATGCAACACCGAAAAGTAAAGAAAATAATCTTTTTTCTCGTAGCTCCCTTTTTTGGATACTTTTTTCTCCCCATTGATGTATCGAAAATTACAATATTGTAGTGGTAGGCCACAATTAAATACGTACATAATAAGGAATGGGGAAAAGAAGGTTTTTTTTAAATAAGTACCAAAAATAGATATAATTTTCACCCCATTTACGTTCGAATTTCGGAAAGGTACAATATTAAATTTGTATTTTTTGGATAAGTTACAAATTTGGTTTAATTTTTTTTACAATGTTAACTGGATTGAAAGATAGACAAAGAAGTTCCAAAATACCTGTTTCCTCCCCAAAAGTGCCAAATTTAAGACATTCCAGACACCTGTCAGATACAACAAATGTTGATCCACCATGTGAAATACCATTTCACAGAAAAAAAAAGATTGATTTCAATAAAAAACAAGTAAGAAAGTATAGTCGGTCAAGCTCGACCATATGATACCCTACACCACAGTATTTAAAAACACATCATACTTATGTGTCCATATAAATATGGATTTAACTATGTTTATAAACTTCATTAAAATCGATTTGAAAGTTTGTGAGAGGCAGAAATTTTACCCTACCTCTCCTTGTGGTCCTATTTTTTTAAAACTGTATAGCTTATGTGTCCATATAGATATGGATCTATCTATGTTTTAAATTTCATTAAAATGTGTGTGATAGTTTCTGAGAGGAAGAAATTACCCCCTATCTTCCCTCGTGGTCCTACGATTCAGCCCATTTTCAATAGGCTTGGTCCTTGTACCAATTAGAAACTATGTACCAAAATTTATCAACTTATCTCCAAAATTGCGACCTGTACTTTGCGCACAAGGTTACATGGACAGCCAGCCAGCCAGCCAGCCGGACGGACATCGTTAGTTCGACTCAGAAAGTGATTCTGAGTCGATCGGTATACTTAAAGGTGGGTCTAGGACCAATATTTTAAGGCGTAACACACATCAGCACAAATGCATAATACCCTCTCCAATATTTTGGTGTGGGTATAAATAGTGATATTAAATAAAAAATTAATTAAATTAAAAAATTAAACAAATTAATAGAATCAATTAAACGTTTGACAAACTTGATTAAACGTTTGATTCACTTGACAAAACGTTTGATTAACTTGATTAAACATTTTGTTTACTTGATTTAACGTTTAATTCACATGATTAAACGTTTAATTCACTTTATTAAATTTTTAATATAATCTGATTTAATGTTTGATTAATGCTTTAATTAAATTATAAAAATAAATTTGTCTGTGCTGGTTTAAAAATAGATGTTTGACTATTGAATGCCAGCTTTCTTCAGTGTCGATGAGGGTAAAATAGATTTCTGCGGAGATAGTGTGGTTACCATCGAAACGTGTCAAATCAACCTGTTCGTGAGTTCGATCCCTGAAGTATCGAGAATGTAAAATAATCAATAAATATTATTTATTTTATTTTGTAAAATTCCTTTCTTCATTTAAATAATTTAATGAAAATTAAATTTGATAAATTAAAGCCTGATTAAAAATATAAGTATAATCTGAATTCGAGCAATATTTAAAGCACTTGGATTTTTGAATTACACAGTGCAACACGAAAAAAAATAACCATATACGGACACCACTACGTGATAAAAGATCAAAAAAAAGACCCATGACTCCCAGTTTTGCCCAAAGTCATGCACTTTACTTTTTATGGGCCCCCAAAGATTTGGGGCCTCGGTGGCATTTTTGCAAAAAAGTGATAATTTTCTCAGGCTCATATCTTGCAAACCGTTCGGAATTTTGATTTACCCTCTGAGACAAAGTTGAAGCTCTTGTCATAAGGAGCACGGTTTGCTACCTATAGACCTGAACAGGGGGAAAAAGGTAAAAAAAAAATTCGAATTTTTTAAAGTTTTTTGCGAGTTTGATCTTGAAGATGAAGTTTTTCTGATTTTATGTGTTCACAATTTGCTCTTTATGACAAGAGCTACAACTTTGTCTCAGTGGGTAAATCAAAATTACGAACGGTTTGCAAGATATGAGCCTGAGAAAATTATCACTTTTTGCAAAAATGACACCGAGGCCCCAATTCTTTGAGGGCCCATAAACAAAAAGTGCATGACTTTGGGCAAAACTGGGAGACACAGGTCTTTTTTTTTTTTTTTTGGTCTTTTATGACGTAGTGGTGTTTGTATATGGTTATTTTGCCATGACTAAACAAATTACACACAGTGTTATATAACTTATTGTGATACTATAGCCTTATTATCAAGCTGTTGTTTCAAGTTTATGCTTTAGACAGAAAATTTGACATAATGATAACTAATCGAAAAGTAAACTCAGACTTTAGTTTTATACTCAGCTGTAGCATAACACTTATGGCCTATTTCACCAATTCTTTTTAAATATAAATTCATATATAAATATAGTTCTTCGTATAATTATACCCACAACACAATAGTGGAGAGGGTATAATGCATTTGTGCTGATGTGTGTAACGCCTTAAAATATTGGTCCTACACCAACCTTAAGGTATACCGATCGACTTAGAATCACTTTCTGAGTCGAACTAACGATGCCCGTCCGGCTGGCTGGCAGGCTGGTTGGCTGGTAGGTTCTTATTGGCACAAAGACCAATTGAAAATATGCCGAATCGAAGGACCACGAGGGAAGATAGTGGGAAATTTATTCCTCTCAGAAACTATAAAACCGATTTTAATGAAATTTAAAACATAGATAGAACCATATCTATATGGACACGAAAAGTATGCGCTTTTTAAAAAATAGGACCACAAGGGGAGGTAGGGGGCAATTTCTGCCTCTCACAAACTTTTAAAGATGTGTTTTTAAATACTGTGGTGTAGGGTATCATATGGTCGGGCTTGACCGACTATACTTTCTTACTTGTTTTATTTTCATTTTACATGAAAACCAAATTTTAAACATAAATTTATATATAAATAAATTGGTAAAATTGGCCATTCGACTAAAATGTTTAACTAAGGAATTATTTGCACTGTAGACTTGCACTTAATTCTCATTCATATAACTTTATATTCAAACTATAATCCTTCAACTCAGACTTTAATTTTATTCTCCAACTATGACTGCTGACTTGTACTTTAAGGAAAATATTTATTGTTATTAAAATTGCTTGCAAATATTTCAGCTATAGCATCACTATATATCTATATCACTATGTACATGAAAACATGGTTAAAAGATATTTATGGTTATATATTTGTTTTTGCCTTTAACAACATGACTATGCGTTTTACCCTTTTGGGCCGGCTTGAAATGATATTAAAAATAAATATGAAATATATTTTTATGAGAAGAAGGCAAAAGGAAACATTTAAGTAAAAGATTTTATATATGATTTAGTATTTTTTTTTTGTTTTGTTTTTGCAAAACGGAAAGAAGCTTGTCGTTACACATTTAAAAAAAATATAAAAAAAGGAAAACATTTGCTTAATAAAACTGCAATATTTCAATTTTATTTATTTCATGTAACCTGCATGAGACAGCAAAAAAAAAAGAGAGAAGAGAATTGCAAAAAATATATTTTATATAAAGTTCATTTAAACTTAAATTTGTACATTTTTAGGACAT
Source organism: Pollenia angustigena (assembly GCA_930367215.1). Classification (NCBI taxonomy): domain Eukaryota; kingdom Metazoa; phylum Arthropoda; class Insecta; order Diptera; family Polleniidae; genus Pollenia; species Pollenia angustigena. Next base: position 12,608,599 of record OV884060.1, on the reverse strand, counting down.
CACAAGTAAAGTTCAAGTATCAGCGAGAGCTTTTCATTTAAAAACAAAACAAAATTTTTAATATTTCTAACAGATATAACCTAAATTATAGAAAGATTATAGTTATATTTTGAAGCTGTAGTCATATACTAATGGCCATTTTCTCAACGTATCGACAAACTGTTTGTTACTTAATGTCAACATTTTATTAAACCGATAAACTGTCCGTTCAGGATTTTGGTTTTCTCAATATACTGACAAAAACATTGTTTTTAGTTGGCAACACCTCTTAAAATACATGTAAAAGTTAGGAGTCAGCTGATTTAATTCATCTGTAAGGCAAATAAAGGGAAAATAAATAATTGGCAGGTGAGTGGTGGTTAGCTTTGCGACAGAATATAAGCAAATGAGACACTGAGAAAACCAAATTTCTTTAATGTGCAATTTTTCTTTGGGAAAAAAGATACGCGTGCAATGAGAAAACGGTCATAATACTTTAGGTTGAGAACATAGTCTTATATTTTGACAATGGGCTTTAAGGCTGTTAGACTTTTACTAACAATATACTGCCTCAATTAATCGGTAAAAACGATTATCTAGAACGCTTTGGGTCCCCACAATTCATTATAATCAACGTTCAACTATATAGCTTTATACTGAGCTTTAAGTCTTTTAATTATACTATAGTTCTTTGCTGAAAATACCATTTTATAATAAAATAATGTAATTACAATCTTATTATTAGACTATAGTCCTTAAATTAAATCTAATACTCAAAATAAAGTGTTGTGATCACAATATAATCTTATACTTAGACAACAGTTTAATAATTTTGTTTACTTTCTAAGCTAATCCAGAGAAGCCTTACGCTTGTTTGCAGGAGACAGACCAGACTCTCTGCCAGGAATCGAACCCACAACCCCTGCACTGATAGACTAGCTGACTACCAGCAAGCCTAGCGGGGCACTCACTAAAAACATTAGGTCCAACCAGAATGTGCATAGCGTGACTTAAGCAACCGGGCGAATACATGAAAATCATACAAACCATATTGAACTTAAGTAAACTTTTTGTAAAGTTTTATAGAACTGTTATTTGCTTCAGCAATGCGCGAAGTTAATCGCAAATTCCGTACGGAATTAAACGTTATTTTATCTTGTTTTTGTTTTTTTTTTTTTTTAAATGCAGTTGAGAGGCTTTTCGTTAATTTTTGACAGTAGCTTAAGCTTGTTTATGTACATTCTGCACCCAGAGAAAAAACTTGTTTCAATATTGTAACCTCCAACTAAACTATTTTTAAATAAAATTTTAAACATATAATGTTTAATATAACCATATTATTGTTAGCGATAACCATATTATGTTTAACAGGCGCGGATTCAGGGGGGGTGAAATAAGGAAATTTCCCCCACCGTAAATTATAAAAATATGTTTTGTTTATTTCGATAATACAAGAGTTCCCATTAATATTATCTTTTTTTAATGTACAAAATTTTTGGAAATCCCAGCAAGGTTTTTTTTTTGTTTTTTTATTGAATCTCTAACGAAATTTTCAATAAATATCTAAATCTTCATCCTAATAGTTATTTATTAGATATTTTCAATGAAACATCTAGTTTACTGTATTCAAATACTTATTATTCTACATTCAATCCCAGCAGGTGCCATCTATGTATAACCAAAGAGTAAACGTTTGACTTGAAAATGCGTGCGGTTGAATTATTAAAAAGCCTTGGTATTTGCAATATTTATGTTTATATTAATGTGTTATATGAATCAAAATTCTATTCGATAATTTTTGACGAAAGCACGGATTTGTCGGGGAAAGCCAGATTTCCTTACATTTAAGATATTTCACCATACAACAAAAAGTTGTTAGGCAAGAATTGTTTTGGCTTTGTTGTAAAAGCATTTGGAGAGCCTTCACAGGATATTGATAATGACGCTGATGTGTCAATTGATGCGATGGCACTATCATCAACAGTTCTTAAAACTTTGACAAATTTTAGTCTTGACCTAAAAAATTGTATAGGAGTTGGAATTGATGGGTGTCGTTTGATGTCAGCAGAAAATGGAGCTGTAAAAAAATTCTGGAAACCGCGACAAATGCGAAACAAATGCCTTGCTATTTCCCGTAAATCAGAAACACGTTCTTAGTAAAGTATTTGGGAGCCAAACTCTCTACATTATGCGAGACAAGATGGGTGGACCGTCACGACTCAGCTTTACACTTTGCAACAAGTGTACATCATATAGTAGAAGCTTTGGAAAAAATATCTGAGTGGAAAGGTAATACTTCATCAAGAGCCTTATATTAAGGAACTCACTTAGAACTTTTGAATTTATTTGCGGAATAAACATATTAAGTGTGATACTTATTGTAACACAGCCGCTTAGTATCATTTTACAAAAGCACGATATAGATCTTCAAAAAGGATCAAGCATTATCAAAACTTTGATCATGTGCCTTGAAGAAAAAAGAAATAAAGCCGAAGAACAATTTAAAGTGATTTTTAAAAAAGTTAAAGTGATTTGCGTTCAAATCGAGGTTCCAACCTAAAAAACAAGATTTGAACGAAATAATCACATCCAAAATGTTGAAGATTTCTACCGAGTTGTAGGTTTCATTCTCTTATTGAATTTATTTTAGAAGATCTCAAAACACCTTTCCAATAGATATCTTTAATGTATTGAACATACCAAAACTTCTACTCAAAGTGTAATCAAGTCATATACAGATATAAAACTTTTAAAACCACAACTCGAGATAAACACCTACTAACATCTAAACTTGAGCCTGAACTGTAGCATTGGCAACAAATACGAAAATTATCTGAAAATCTATCAGACAACGTTGTAGATGCTTTAGTAAACCGTGATGAAGATATCTACCCAAATCTAAGAAAAATATTTCAAATTTTCGTTTCAATGCTCGTAAGTAATGCTACGAGCGAGAGGTCATTTCCTACCCTTCGTCGAATAAAAACATGACAAACTGAACATAGACTGTACTATCTAAATTTGCCTCACAAGGAAATCATAAATTGCTTATTTAAAAAGATTAGTTTATTTAAATTTATATTGAATATTTTATTTAACCTTATTGTTGAGTTTTTTTAATATAATATACACAAATTGCTTTTAATAAACTTTTAAAAACAAATTTTTTTTTGTATCATAAAAAATTTCCCCCCCCCCCTAAGGCTCAAGCTGGATCCGCGCCTGATGTTTAAATTAAGCCTCCATCCAGAAGCCCCAATCATAACGTGTTGTGATCAATAATAACTAAAATTTGTTAAACACTTACAATTACATGGTTGGTTTTCAACAATAGTATGTTGCTCTTGGAAAAGAGGAAAATACTATTGTAAATTTAAAAACAAATTATTATCATATTTAACCATAACATTTTTAGAGGCAACCATAATATGGTTGTTGGTTCCTGATGAAGGACTAGTTTTACCATAATATGGTTGTCGCTGACAATTATATGGTTATATTAACCATAATATGTTTAAAATTTTCTTTGAAAATAGTTTGGTTGAAAATGACCTTATTTAAACATGTTTTTTCTCTACGTGTGGTTGGGCTTAACATTTTGATTCAATATTATTATCATAAAAAATTTTACTTTTTTAACCAGTTAAATCCGATTTAAACTTTAATTACGGTGACCGACCGTGCACTATTATAGTGGACAGTACACTATTTTAGACTCTTGTCCAATATTTTTTTGTATACACCATTGTACATTTGTTTTTAAAACATGACCCTTTTGTACATTTTTTTCTGACAATTGTTCACCTTTGTTCACGTTCTTTATTACTTTCAAAATATTTCGCAATCAAATTTAAATCATGTTCAATTGTTCATGTGTATATTTATTCCTTTCTTGCATTTGGCTTGTATATTGTAAATGGTCTGATGTTTATTCAGTGTGTGTGTGCCTATAAATCATAATTGTTTAACTTTTTAAGTCGCGAAGCAGTAAAAACATCTAAGAACAATAAATTTATTATTGACTTATAAACAATTCTATATTTAATAAGAAATAAATTTTAGTCATTGTCGAAAAATTTACGCAGAGTTCAGTGAATTATTATATCATGTAACTATTATTGATTTTAATAAATTGTTTCATTACAAATGAAATCTAGAAATGCGTGAAGAAAAAAATTTACGTTTAACAATGATCTACAAAAAAGGTATCCAAGTTTTTCAAAGGGAAATGACGATGGCAAGGTAACGTACATAATTAGGTAGTCGTGCAATTTTTTATAATTTGAAAGAAAAAATAAAACATGTTCCCAGAACTTGTACTAATTACCTGCAACAATGGGATGGAACTTTCAGAGATATTGAAGGATTTGCTTAAATACTTTTAGAATTCATATACACTCAAAATATAATGATGTTAAAACCAAACGAAAATTAATTTTAAACAATTTAAAATTCAATTAAAAAACGAATCATTTACATTTCATTTAAAATAAATTAATTTTTCATTAATATTTAAATATTTTATTTATTAAACAGCATATTTCGTAAAATTTACAAGTTGCTACTTTTAAAAAATATATTTTAACCGGAAAAAATCAAACTACATAACAAAATGAAAAGCCTGATAAAAATTTGATTCAAGCGATTATATCAGGCCTGTCACAGAAATCAATTCCGATCGAAAATGAAAGTGATTTCGTGTCTTGGTTCACATAAAACGAAATCACTTTCGATCGGAATTGATTTCTGTAACAGGCCTGCATATTTCAAAAATGAAAATACTCCTTATAAAACATTTTGATGTAAGTAGATTTTTCATTTGTTATGCCTGCTTCTAGATCGCCAACAGGAATAATTTTTTCAATAAATAACAAAAAAAAAATTAAAAAAACCAAATAAATTAAGTATTATTTTACAATGACAATTGTAGTGATGATGTTTTTTTTAAGACCCCTTTTACAACTAAGAAGTAAAAAGGCAGGGAAAAAAGTAGAGTTAGTCACGTATACAGCGTCGCCTCCTTATCAATAATTTTCGTCTGCCTGCCTTTCATTTTCTTTATTTTAAAAGGGTTAATAGAAATTTTGACGATTTTTTCCACTAAATTTAATGAATTTTAAACCATTTTTTCTGGCAACTATGCTTAGGGACTGGGATTTTTTCTCATTGCTTTACGGCAACACATACAACCACACCTTTCAGTCATTTACTTTTATTTTGCCTTCCACTGATGCGAACAGAAAACAAACAACACCCGTCATTAGCTTTGTTTGGTTAAGAAGTTTTCATCACAATTTTCAGCAGATACATTTGAAATGGTTTGAATATGTCACTGTATGTGCCAGGACTAATTTTGTCAATGTTTACATTTTTTTATAGCAAATAATAACACATTAAATGTAGACGCAAATATTTTTTTAACAATAACGTTAGGCATAATCCTCTAAATGTGTGTGGGTGTATGTATGTGTTTGTGTTTATATACATGTATATCTTGTAATTATTAAATGTGTATACATAAATTAATAAGAAATGCTGCATGTACATATAAGCATGTTCACATATATGTATGTACATTAGTGCTGGGATACTATCGATATTTTCTACTATCGATATTTATCGATAGTTCAGATTTCACTATGGATATATCGATATTACTATCGACTGAATGTTTGTACTTGTGCAGGAAAACTTTAATTATTTTTTATAAGGTTACAGTCCGTTGTTTTTATCACTTTATTGAATGTATGAAACGTATGTATGTACGCACGTTATTTTAGATGAAAATTTTTTAAAAATTGATAAGTACCTTTCTGAAGGAACCGAAGTAACAGGGATTATAAGAGATTCCATTGCAACTTTAAAAAATTTTCTAAATTTTAAACCCAAAAAGGTAATCAATCTAGCGGACTTATCCTTTAATGGTCGTTCATTGTTTTGTCCTATGCTTGCAATTGCATTTGGATTTGCATTTTTTTACAACATTACAAAAATATTCGACATTTCAGTCCCTATTCAAACATGTACAAATTTCGACTTAAAGGCCTTTAATTAGCAGTAAAATGCTTAGCAGTGCTTCATACCACTTGCCATTCTTGTGTTTGTATTCATTGCTGTAATGCAGCGCGAATTAATAATAGCAAGTAAAAATTTGTGGCCAAAAACTGTGTGTGTATAGCTGCTGTTAGATGTCTTCATAGCTGTATTTTAAATAATAAAAATATCGATATTTATATTTTTCCTATCGATATTTTCGATATTTTAAGACTATCGATAATGTCGATAGCTTCCCAGCACTAATTTAGATATGTATCTCCATATTTTGTTTAAAAATGACTATGAGTCTTTCATATTTTTAAACAACCAAACCGGTATAATTTAATGAGTGCCATGAAAAATTTAATTTTTTTTCAAATTAGCTTCTTTTAAAGTATGTATGAGTGTATGTATTCAATTAAGGCAAGCGTATATTTATGTGAATTTACCTCTGTATAAGCTTTTATTTTGGAATGGGAAAGAGAAGAGAAAAATGTTTTTGTTTGTTTACAGATGAAAACAGAGTTTGTTGTTTTTTTTTTTTAATTTAAAAGAATATAAGTACAATCATTATTATTTTTATTATAATATATAAAAACCTTCATATACTTATATATGTGTTCAATTCTTGATACCCTTTATATACGATCTGTTTTACATTATACATATGCCCAATAAAAAATGGAGCTTCCAACGAAGCAGGTTTGTAAGGGAGAAACATAAGCGTTTCGCTTACCATTGCGCTTACGGAAGACATGAAATTTATATGGCGAGTTTCCACTTTGAAGCAATACATTTTTGACACATAAAGCGCATTATTCAGCGCACATAAACATTGTTGGATGTAACGAACACATTTACACACTGTAGGTTTTGATACAGTTATTTTTTAGTATTCTCCCTTACAAACCTGCTTCGTAGTAAGGGAATGCCGTAGCACTTGAAATGTTATTTTTTTTTTATTAAAGTTGTTGAGAGTTCTTTCACTTACTTTACTGCATTTCTGTATGTCTCATTGCGTAGCGCATAATTGTGCGCTTATTTTTTTAAATTTACCTTTAGTGCTTCGCAAATTGATAAAATTTTTTATTGGGTGTATACTCAACTTTAAGAAGTCAGGCATTTAAATTTCAAGTTATATAAAATAAATACAACATACATAAATACATAATACATATTATGTATATAATTTTTCAACAAGAACTTTGTTTTTTACTGTGGCAACACCAACAGCATGATAGTTTTGCCATTTAGTTTTTTGACGTTTTCATAGTACAGTCAAAGCCCGGTATAACGAATACGCAGTTTAACGAATATCCGATATAACGAATGGCCAAATTTGTACAATAACTACCTTATATAGCGAATGGCAAAAAAAATAGTCCCGATTTAACGAATGACAAAGAAAAATACAAAAATCGAAATAGAACCGTTAGATTTTTGTGTGTTCTTTTGGCTTCTTTGCTTTGCATTGAAAGAACACGTGTGATGCGTTGCTTTCTTCGTTTAAGTTTCAGTATTTTTTTTTTTTTTTTGGTTCATTGTGAAAACGAGTTGTCAAATCGAAAAATAACCTTTTTTTTTTAAAATTTAAGAGTTTAGGTGTAAATCTTTCAGTAAGCGCCGGTTCACACACGTCAAGTCTTGAGTTTTTAGGAGAGAGGGGAAAAGATATGGCATTCTCTTTTCCCTTCTCTCCTTAAGTACAAGACTTGACGAGTTAAACTTGAAATGTGTGAACCGCACTTAATATCCCAAAAGTATGGAATACTAAAATCTTATTAAAGTTTTAGATCTACACTAAATTATAAAGACAATTGAATTTTGATGTTTTTTCCGTTTTTTATAAAATTTTAAGGTAAAATTACTGATCGATATAACGAATATCTCGGTATAACGAAAGTTCTGAACATGATATCATTCGTTAAACCGGGCTTTGACTGTAGATTCATTTTCAATTGTTACAATGAATTAAATTTCGCTCGAAAATTGCATTTAAATAAAAAAAGCCACTATGAAAACGGTGGTTCTGTTAAAGTTACATTCACACAGCCAATGAAACGATATATTTTTTAAATAATTAATTTTACGAAAAATTGTGATTTTTAGTTGAACTGTTAAGTTTTGATATTTTTATATTTCAGAACATTTGTCTGGAGGCTAAGAAAGATCCTGGACTAGAAAAACCAAGTTAAATGCAAAAAAATATCTGCAATCGGAAATTATTAAAATAAAAATACCTAATAGAATTGTTAAAAATTAGCTCTATCAAATTATACATTCTTAAAATAATTTACTGATATAAGTAATAAATTACCTTTACCTGAAGACAAAAAGCATCATATTAAATTTAGTATTTAGAATATTAAATAAAATGTTCCTTATTACATCACATTAACCTTAAAAAAAAAATGCTTTATATGTATATTTTTAGTAAACCGAAAAGAAGCTGATAGCAGCCAGCCATTAAAAATATTTTAGGGTGTTTTCTTTAACACCTACTTAGCGAAAGAAAAGATGACTCTAACGCACTTAATTCCATTAAAAGAGTACTTAAAGCTATTTAACCACTACACATGTTATTTTATTCGTATATCAAAGCAGTGTTGCCACTTTGTGGGTAATTACCCGAATTTGGTATAATTTTTACGGTCGTGGGTAGAGCGTGGGTAATTTCTCTTATGTGTAATTCAGGTGTAATTTGAAATTTTTACTTCAGTTGGCCTAATAAAATCAAGATTCGATTTCAGTGATGATATTTATTTCTTTTTAAATATTGTTGCTAAGAAATGCACAGCCTTTTGAACCAAAGTCTCGGTTTCTTTTTAAGAAACGACTTCAATCAATAAACATACATACATATATTTTCAAATGTTTGGTAATGAATGTCGCAAGATGGACCCTTAGATTTGGATAAAGATGCCTATAATAGTGATTTAGAACCTAAAGTTTATTGAAAAAAGTTATTCAAACTAAAAACTTGCCTGGGGGAAGATTTGTTTCCAATATTGCAACATTTAATTAATTTTATTTCTATCTTGCTACTTTTTAATGCAGTTACAGTTGTATAACTGAATTACGAAAGGGACAGTTGTATAAAACTCTGCAGGCATTTTGTTTACTAAATAAGGTATAAAGGGTATTTTTTAACACCATGAAACTTAAAATGGTAGGCAACACAAAAAAAAAAAATAATTTTAATCGCAGATTGATACACGGCATTACCATTTGAAACTGATTTAAAACAAATGGACGCCTGTCCTTGACGAAACGCATTGCAGACGTCTAATTTTGTTTCTCTTTTTCGAATAAAATGTACAATGTTGACCTCCAAGACACCGATTGTTGCTGGTTTATCAGCATTATCCACTGACTTCACAGCCCTATGGAAAACAATCAATAAGTGTCACATCGCAAGGCCTTGAAGTCTAATTGAATTAGTGAAAAAAGTTGCGTTATTTAAATCATGAAGTCACCTTTAAGTTCAAAGTATATTTGGATAATTTGGTGGCGTTGTTCAAGCATGAATCTATTCATGATGATATGCCTAGTGAAAACGGTATGACAGTTCGTTTGACAGCTAACCTTTCTTAAGCTCTATGGGGCTAAAAAGCATCCATGATAAAGCAATGACAAGGAACATTTTAAGCCTTCCCTAGATATATCAAACAAATGTGGAAGTTAAACTCATTATTTTAACAGTTTTATTTTATGTTTTATTATTTTTTTAAGTCTTTAATGTTATTTATTGTTTTAATGAGTTTGTTGTGTTTTTACTTCATTGTAAATGTATTTTTATTAAATAAAACTTAAATTTTATAATAGGTGTAATTTCATTTAAATCGGGTAATTTTGCTTCATCTCAAGTGTAATTTTGAATCTTGCCGGTGGTAACACTGTATCAAAGCCATTGTTTCCAACTGTATTTCATACAAAAATACAAAATCAGCTTAGATAAGCATACTTAACATGTGTATGACATAAATACGCTCATAATACATTATACTTAATAAATACAGCCATATTTTACGGCTGTATTTTTTTTTATAAATAAAAAAGTATAGAAGATTATCCATTTGTTTTATCAGTCATTGACTTTTATGAAAATAGCCTGACATAAACAAAGTTAATTTTTAAGTAGAAAAAAGTCTTACAGCCAGTCCCACGATGTCACACGTCGCATAGAAAATTACTTTTAAAACAAAAACAAATTTTAGAAATTGTTTTTGTTTTAAATGTAATTTTCTATGCGAACGTTAACGTGTGACATCGTGGGATTGTCTGTTAATTTCTTTATGTTTTAATAAATATCACACTGAAAACATTTTGAAGAGGGTTTTTGGTGGTCTGAGAAGCCACACAACAACAAAAAAAAAAAACAAGTTAGAGTGCTATATTCGGCTATGCCGAACCTTTGATACCCTCCACCGACAGTTCGAATGATTAAGGAGTAATATCTATATTATGTCTATTTATTATTAATTTATCTTAACAAAAACAGACATCTGCATTAAAATTGTATGCGGTTTAGACATACATACATTAAACTATTGACCGACAATCAGAAAGTTTTATGACTTGAGTAAAATATCACGATTCGTAATAGTTTAAGCCGAACTTTAATGGTTTTTAGAAGGGGAATTTATAGTGGAGAACCATCCCAAATTTCAATACAGCAGAAAAATTAGTTTAAGCGTTTGCAGTAAATTTCATAAAGCTGCTTAAAATGGATTTAAGGTTTATTATGGACCGTATTTAAGAAAATTGCATAACATTTTTTCTGGCCATATGTAGCTAAGTTGGAAGAAAGTTTATCGCAATATCTTATCTGTTACGGTTTTAGGCGTATTTAATTATTTTACCAGAGTTGGCTTTATATGAGGCCTATAGTAAATTATGGAATTTATTAGTATGATTTCTAGTCATATAAAACTGTGTAGTATTAAATTTAATTCTGATAGCATTATTTTGTACGGTTTTAGGCGTACTAAAATGTTTTCCGGGAGTAGGGTTTATATGGGGCCTGTGGTAAATTATAGACCGATCTTCACGAAACTTAACAGTGTCATTTCTGGACCCATTTAACTGTGACGTGCCAAAATTTGTTGTGATAGCATTGGTAATTATGGTTTAGGCTTACTATACTCTTTTGCGGGAGTAGGGCTTATAGGGGGCCTATGATAAATTATGGACGGATCTTCACGAAATTTTAAAGCGTGATTTCCAGTTGAATAAAACAAATTTTTGCAAAATTTTATATCATTCCGTGTATTGTTCCACCATTTATGTTAGTCTTTGTAACAAAATTATAAATTTTTTTTAAGTGGTGGTTCCACATTTTGATTCGTAGCTCTGATCCTACTGAACCGATTTTGCTGGATTTCAATCCCACACTGCTTAGGATAACTACAAGCAATTTGACACCAAGTTTGTTTATTTTTTTTTTTTTTAGTTTTTTGAAAGTGAGCGTGTTTTCAACAGACGGACAGACAGACAGACAGACAGACATACGGACATGGCTAAATCGAGCTGGAATTACTCAAGGACCCAGAATATATGTACTTTATGCGGTCTGAGGTGAATAATAAAAAAGTTTCACACGGAATGACAAAATTATTATACCCTCTTCACAACTCATTGTGGTGGAGGGTATAAACTAGTGCTGGGATACTATCGATATTTTCTAATATCGATATTTATCGATAGTTCAGATTTCACTATCGATATATCGATATTACTATCGACTGAATGTTTGTACTTGTGCAAGAAAACTTGAATTATTTACAGTCCGTTGTTTTTATCACTTTATCGAATGTATAAGACGTATGTATATACGCACGTTATTTTAGATGGCAGTTTTTTAAAAATTGAGAAGTACCTTTCTGAAGGAACCGAAGTAACAGGGACTATAAGATATTCCATTGCAACTTTAGAAAATTTTCTAAATTCTAAACCCAAAAAGGTAATCAATCTAGCGGACTTATCCTCTAATGGTCGTTCATTGTTTTGTCCTATGCTGCAATTGCATTTGAATTGGCATGTTTTTTACAAGATTACAAAAATATTTGACATTTTAGTCCCTATATAAACATGTACAAATTTCGACTTAAAGGCCTTTAATTTACAGTAAAAAGCACTGTTAAGCAATCCATACCACTTGCCATTCTTGTTGTTTGTATTCATTGCTGCACTCATAAAATTATTACAGTAACTGATTGTAGGTTATTAAATTCGTTTTCGGTACTGTTAAAATTGAATAAAAATATAGTTATTTTACGAATAAATTTATTTTTCAACATTTATGTTTGTTATTAAAAAAACAAACTACCAAAAAATAATGTTTTCCGTATTTTTTTTTGTTAATTTGTTTGATTTTTATCGGTTAAAATATATTTTTTAAAAGTAAAAACTATTCAATTTTAACGAATATGATGTTCAATAAATAAAAAACTTAGAAATTACTGAAAAAATCATTTGTTTTAAATGAAATGTAAATGATCCGTTTTTTAAATGAATTTTAATTTGTTTCAAATGAATTTTCGTTTGAATTTAACTACATAATATTTTGAGTGTGTAATTCAGCGCGAATTAATAATAGCATGTAAAAATATGCGGCAAAAAACTGTGTGTGTATAGCTGCTGTTAGATGTCTTCATAGCTGTATTTTAAATAATAAAAATATCGATATTTATATTTTTCCTATCGATATTTTCGATATTTTAAGACTATCGATAATATCGATACTCTATCGATAGTTTCCCAGCACTAGTATAAACCCTGCAAATAAAATTGGACCACCTGATCCATTTTGATAAAATGGACTACTCCATGGACTGGTCCGATGTAATGCAAGCATGGACCATGTCATTGTTAAAATGTGTTTGTAGTGAGACGACATGTCTTCGTTTTTTAACGACATGCTTTCGTTTTTAAACGACTTCAAAACTAATCCTCTTGAGTATACCATGAAGTAGTTTTAAAACTACTCCTTAGTGGTCCAAAGGTGGGTTATATGGTCCTCTCCTAGGACATTGTAATGTTATATAGACCAGGTTTTTTCCATACGTTTGGGTTACTTTTAGACTAGTCCTGGTATCTTGTGGACTACTCTTTACACGCGTGTTTGGACTGATCCTATTATTTGCAGGGAAAGAAATAACTTACAGTATATTAGGGGTTTTTACCCGCAGTTTTTCAATTTCCGATAAAGGGAAACAAACTATACATATGCAGGGTATAAAAAACTTTTGTACTTTTTTAAAGCTTTTGCTATTTTAATAATTTAATTTTTCTACACACTCACAAGCAGTAAATAAAGGTAATTGTTGACTAAAAATTCTTGACTAAGCAAACAGTTAATTCAATTTATAATGCAAATTTTTCACCAAATCGGTATAAAGGGGTATATAATGACCGTTTTTCAATTTAAAATCTTTCACAAGTAATACGCAGAAGGATTTTAATATTTTTTCTTAAGCTTCCAAAAAAAGAACAAAGAAAATAAGAATTTGATTAATAAGAGGAAAAATTACTTTACTTAGTCTTTTAGTCTTGTATATTTCACGAATCATTTATTGCACTGTGTGACAGCATTTTTTTCAGAAATGCTATTTATCATTAATCATTAATCTAGAGGCAAATTATAGTCAAACTGCGTACTTGGTTTTGCATTTCCTTATCTACACATTTTTTAAGAATACTCATATTTTATATTTTTTTTAATATAAGTATCACGTAGTTTTTAGCGAACTGGACACTAAATAAAAAAGAAGGCAATGTAAAATTTTATAAAGAAATTTACTTTAACTTTCCTAAACAAAAAAAAAAAAAAAAAAATGTCCTTTTGAAAATATATCCTTTCATAGTCTTAAAAGTTATCATTAAAAAATTTACAAAATTATATGTTGTTAAAAATTGCATGATTTTATCTCTAGTTGTTATTGCTTTTTTCACGATACGAAATTTTTTTTATATGTAGAAAATTAATTTATGAAAAACAACTACATATTAACTTTTAACCAAGAGGGATAAAATCGTCAAATGTGTGTGTATATACTTTTTTTTTTTTTTTTTGCAAAATGTAAAAATAAAAACTTTCATTGAAATGTTAGTAACAATTTTTCGAAGGATATGGCAGGATAGGATTTATAAAAGGACATTTTTTTAATTTTTTGTTCAGAGGGACTGCAGTATATATATTTATAAAGTTCTACAGAGACTTTTGATACTGAGTTTGATTAAAAATATCAGATACTAATATAAAACGAGTTAGAGTGCTTAGTTCGGCTTTGCCGAATCTTAAATGCCCTCTACCGACAGCTAAGATATTTCAGGAGTGGGCTTTATATCGGACCTGTGGTAAATTATGATCCGATCTTCAAGGAATTTGACAGTGCGATTTTTAGTCAAATAAAACTGTGACAGACCAATTTCAAAAATTACAAAAGCATTATCTGCTGTGTTGTACTAAAGTGAAACACAATAATTTGACTTTTTGTTGGGTGCAGTGCCAAAAGGGCCATGCAGTCAACGAAAGGGCGGATTTCTTGGCAAATAAAGGCGATCTTCGCTTTTAATAGGAAATTTACCCTTTTGCAGTATCCCTGCTGGTTAAATCATTTGCATGGCATTATTAACTGTATGTATGTCCGATTTAAAACGCTTAAAAATCAACGCAATGAATACTTTTATTTGTTTAACATATCGGGTTTTTCAACAAGAACTTTTCTTTCTAAAACAAAATAAAAGAAAAAGATGAAGATGATTCAAATTTTAATTGTATCATGAAGAGAAAATTTCGGCAATTATGAATGAAAAACGATATCTGGCATATGTTCCCCACGAGCACGCTGACCGATTTCGATTCTTTTATCAAAGTTTTTAATCACTTTTTGGCAAAATGGCAATTCGATTGGCTCCGTATAGACTCTGTCCTTAACATAGCCCCACAAAAAAAAATCCAGTGTTGTTAAATCACACGATCTGGCTGGCAACAACAGCTGATGATCGTGAAATTATGCGATTGGAAAAATTGCTTTGTAATAGATTGATCGTTTCATTGGCTGTGTGAATGTAACTTTAACAGAACCAACCTTTCCATAGTAAATTATTTTTATTTTAATGCGATTTTCCAGCAAAATTCAATTGATTGTAACATTTTCATAGTAAATTATTTTTATTTTAATGCGATTTTCGAGCAAAATTCAATTGATTGTAACAATTTCCAATAAATCTACTACGAATACGTCAAAAACTAAATGTCAAAACTATCATGTTGTTTGTATTGCCACAGTTAAAAAACAAAATTCTTTTTAAAAACCCCGATACTAAAGGGGATCTTAGATGAATATTTAAAAATTTTAAACAGAATGACAAACTTATGGGTCAATTACGGATGAGGACTGAACTGAAGTTGTGTAGCCAGCAACGAAATGAGGCAATGTTGCTCATGTTAAAATATAAAATAAAAAAAGAATGTAAATAAAATTAAAAAAAAGAAAATTAAAATTAAACCAAATTTCGAACCACCAGTACCACTTGTTAAAAATTGATGTTTGACTGTTGTCTGGCAGGCACCGCAGGGGTGCAGAGGTGAGAACGTCAAAGAATTCTGATGAAAGAATGCGGTGATTCTTGAAACATGTAAATTTCACCCAAGTTCGATCCCCAGCTAAGCCAAGAATAAAAAAAAATTATCAATAAATTTTAGTAAAATTTCATGTTGTAAAATTCCTTCCTTCAGTAAATATAATTTAATGAAAATCAAATTTGATGAGCTCAAGCCTAACTAAAAATATCAAGAATTAAAAAAAATGAATTTTTGATATTTTTACACGAGCGGCGTCGCCTGACTTTGCTGCTGGCAACCCAACTTCAGTTGTGGTAGGGGTTATCAAAAAATGATTTAGGATAAGCCTTCTTGAAAAAAATATGAACTGTCTTTAGCAGAAAAAAAAGTTAAGGTTTACATTAGTCAACCAATACATAAACCCCATAAACTTTTCCTGGGCTTAATATATTGTTTAACTAATGTGTACTTTAACTTTTTTTTTAATAAGAGACCTTTTAGTAGACCGATCGACTTAGAATAATTTTCTGAATCGTTGTAACGATGTCCTTGAAAATGGTGAGAATCGGTTCTCATACAAACTGCTCTCCGGAAAACAGTCTTTGTGCCCATAAATCACTTATTAATTTAGAGTTTACTGTGTCCAAAAAAATTTTATAGTAACCCAAGTCACATTTTAGTTGATGACGGCTTATATTTAGCCAATACTCTCACACAAACATTCGGCACAAATCACTTTTATACGAACCTTACTGTTGTTGTATTATGTTGTTTGGCGCTGTCGGGCCTTACCGACTGTATTTGCTTACTTAGTTTGTTGAATTTTTTTTTTCTAAAACCCTGGTCAAAGTTCCCGGGATCGAAAGCCCTGGGAAAAAACTCTAACTTGCATATCGTCGGTTTAATATGCACACCTGCTAACTCTCTTTTAGTACATTTTACTGGAGAGACAAAAAACTTTTGATATATTATATTTGGCAGCTTGAAAGGCAAACGAAAGATATAATTGCTTTTACACACTTCAAGACTCAAATTAAAGAAAAATTTCATGCTGGTCGACAAGGCATCAAAATCTCAATTAACTTTAAAAGAGGATTTAGCAGGTTTGCATATTAAGCCGACTATATATATATACTTACTAGTAGTACTTACTAGTAGTATTGCCAATTGTAGCGATTTTTACAGTTTTGAAGGGATTACTATTAGAAATTAGACATGTTGGGAAAAAGAGAAAATTTTATTACTTCTGTTGTAGGGGTTTTTGTTCAATTGTAGTTTTTTTTACAAAAATTTCCAATCATAAATTTTAAAATTACAATAATAGCATTATAAAGTCGAAAATCCGGTAATATCTCTATAACATGAAGAAAGAAAATATGTGGCATCTTAAGGTAAAGCGTTTTTGTATAAAAATAATATTGTTTTTATGTTTCTTTTATATCAGTTTTTTTTTATTTTTTTTTTTTTTTGATATTTTGGTTCCATTTTATTTTTGAATTATTATTAAACGAATCTAAATATATAAACGGGAAATAAAAATTTCCAAATTACAAATAAAGTTTTGTATATTTAAGCATTTTTAAATGTAGTGTAGGGAAAAATAAGTAGTACAAAAGTGGTTTTAGGGAAAAAGAGAGACTTTTTAAAAAGCGAAGGGTTTTTTGAAAAAATCTCCTGGCATCACAGCTGACTACATAAATAGAAATACCATATGGGATATCACTGCTGGCATCCTTATGGCATCACTGCTGACTACATGAACAGAAATACCATATTGGAATTAGAATATAGATTTCTTATGATTTATTTGAAACATGTAACGAAAGATAAAATGATGTATAACAATATTAAAAATTTTATGAAATGTTTCCAAAGAGGACATAATAGTATACATTTTACATAATTTATAGTGATACGTTTCTTACAAAAAGCATCTAAGATTTGCTTTATTATTATAAAACTGTCGGAAAAATTAATAATAATAATTCATCTTCTAGCTCTCGAACAATGTTTAATGTAAATAAAAATTATTTTCTGTTTAACAAAAATTTAAGAAACTTTTGCCTAAAAAAGAAAACATTAATAACCTAATTCTTCGATTCGTATAACCATCAATCATAAAGTTGTCAACAAAGTAATATATATAACCAAAAAGCATTAAAAACAATAATTTTAATCAATCATACGTCTGAGTAGCCTGCGTTTATCTTGAGATCAAAAAAAAAAAAAAAAAAAATCCATTAAAAATGTGGTAAACAAGAAAATTACCTCAAATTCTTTCTTCAAAAACTTAAATCTAAAAAAATTTAGCTAAAGCTTTAAATAAAATTTATAATTCAAGCGATTAAAAAAAAAATAATATTTAATCAAACACCCCGGGATTATTAAAAGTCTATAATTTCCACCTTTTCCCATATTCGAAAACAAATCAAACTTTATTATCTTTTATTTGTTTAACGAAAAACAATTTATTTATATTTGTCAGATAGACAAGCTCCTTTTAAAACTACAAACGCTACTAATTTAAACATCTGTATAACAAATCATTCTACACACACACAAAAACACAATGAAGTTTACACGACCTAAAATATCCTTATGTGCTTCTGACATGTCATACACTTGTATAGACATGCTCAGAGTTTTATTTTGTTTTTTTGTCATCTTTTTTTACAAGACATTAAAGAGTCATTAAACATATCACAGCAATAAAAAAGATAGACACCTTGTTTTTGGAGCTTCTGTTTCAGATTTTAGTTTTGTGTAGATAAAATCTTATTATCGCAGTAAGAAACATGATAATGATTTCGTTATTGCTAATGGAATATAATTAAGGCAGGCACTTTTACAAAGGACGTGTTAGGTTCGAAAGATGAAGGTGTTTTATTAACTGTTTTACAGCAATTTAGCTGACAAGAGGAAATATGAGAGTGCTTAAATAGAAACCCAGTAAAAACTTCGCCTACAAAATAATGTGTTAAGTAATCAGAAAAACATAAAAGCACTACTTACAATTCTACTGAAATAACCAATGAATTTTACAAGGAATGTCTCAAAATTAATGCATTCAAAAGTAAGTCAATAATTTTTTACCTACATACATCCAGCAGAAAGAAGCTATAGAAGTTGTTGTAGGAATAGTTATAGAAGAAAGCTACTAAATAATGAGTGAAAGAAGCTATTCGTTTTGAAAAAGTAAGCGACATTTTTACTGGGAATAAAGTAAATATAAATCATAAAATGTTTAAACCAAATTTTATAATTTTTTAGATATTGTCGGCTTAATACTCTAGACTGCTGAATCCGTTTCAAGACATTTTACAGGAGAAACAAAAAACTTTTTATTTTTTCTATGTGCTGCTGCAAAGGAAAACCAAAAATATAGTTGGTTTTGCACACTTCAAACCTCAAATTGAAGAAAAACTACATACTAGATGCGATAAGGTGTATCTTTCTCTACCACACGACATCAAAATCCCAATTTACTTAAATTTGGATTTAGCAGGGTCCTGATTCTGGCAGTCGTCATCGAGTACTTTCTCGATTTGAAAGCAATTTAATATCTAATTATTTCAGTCAATACTGAACGAATTGGAATTATTTTTTCAGTGTTGTAAAGCATAAATTTGAGTTTTACAATACTGAAAAAATAATTTCGATTCGATTAGTATCGACTAAAAGAATTAGAAATTAAATTGCTTTAAAATCGAGAAAGTAGTCGATCACGACTGCCAGAATAGGACCCCAGGTTTACACATTAAGCCGACGATATAGAAAATTTTAAATTGCAATGAATGATTAAAAAAAAAACTGAACAATTTTCTTCAAAAATAAAACAAATTTGTCAAATTTAATAAGCATTAATAAATACGGGGTTATATCTTTAAGCGCGTTACCAGTTAGGAAGAAAATATTTAAAACAAGTAAGAGGGCTATATTCGGCTTAGCCGAATCTTATATACCATTCACCATTGTGCGAGCAGAATACAGAGCAACTAGACAAAAACTAAATAATTTTCACATATACATAAATATTAACAATACTTAAAACTTCAGTATAAATTAAATTTAAAAAGCGAAAACTGATAAATATTTTTTTACATCGTTTTTAGAACAAAAAAAAAAAAAAATAAAAATATTAAAAAAAAATTTCCTTTTAAAAAACCATGATTCGAACCAGGGAACTCTCAGTTTCTAACTTAACACACCACCTAGACAACTGAACCATGAAGGAACGTTAATTGAATATCATTAAAATGAAATATGGCCCGTTTACTGTTCACAACTCAACACAGTTGAGTTGTTATTAGTTTTGATGTGCTTGTTCACCGCAATAGCAAAGTTGTAAACCATAATAAAAAAATTACAAATCAACTTATTTGAGTTGTGAACCGAAAAAGGGAAATATATTCACCAAAATAGTTTGTGCCATGTATGTGTGTTTGGTTTCCTTTTATCTTTTTTGGCGAGTTTTTAAGTAGCAAAAAACACAAAAATTCCTAGTTTCTATTTGTTAAAATTATTTCGTTAAAAAGATGAAATAATAAATAAGGGTGATAACGAAAATCATATTGGGTATTATGCTAGTATATGTAAACAATTGAAAGGGGGTGGGGGTAGAGGGACATCACATGGTTAACTCATAAGGACCCAGAATATATATACTTCATAGGTAGGGTCTTAGATCAATATTGTAGAAATTACAAACGGAATGACAAACTTATATATACCCTTTTCCACCTGAGGTGAAGAGTATAAAAAGAGTAATTTTTGGGATTTCAGTATTTTGATTATAACTCAGCCATTTTTTAACCGATTTGACAGATACCGACGTGTCTAAGAAGAAATTTGCTAGTTAGTTGGGCTATAAATCTTGGACTCGGGAAGATCTATGGTTCCCTAAAGTGGGTATCTGAACCGATTTATCCGAGTTTTTCAGAAAATATTTTTTACTAAAGATTTCCGATCTTTTGATATGTCAGATATCATATAACAGTCCAAAAAATGAGGTTTTCATACAATTTTTGATATTTTTTGGTACTGGAGATACCACGCCCACTTCTCCGATCCCGCCCACATTTTGCGGGATGTTGTGTATTGATAACCTAAATACGTGTACCTAATTTGAAAGCTTTGGCTCTTGCCAAGAGTAATAAAAATACCACAACAACAAGGGATTTTTGGAAAAAATTAGAGGTAGTCGTGGTTTTTTGCTCATATCTCAGCCATTTGTGGACCGATCTTTCTGAATTTCAATAGCAAACAATTCCGGAACATATTTAATATAAATGTATAATAACCTGGCCCCCATCATATATAGGGTTTTCGGAAAATCCATTTCAACGGACATACGGACAGAAGGACAGACGGTCAGACGGACAGACGTATATGGTTAAATCAATTTCTCTCCTCATAAGGACTCAGAATATATATACTTTATAGGGTCTTCCACCAATATTGTAGAAATTACAAACGGAATGACAAAGTTATGTATACCCTTTTACCTTCGGTGAAGGGTATAAAACAAATAATTTTTAGGATCTCAGTATTTTAATTAAAACTTAGCCATTTTTAAACCGATTTGACAGATTTAAATACCGACGTGTTTAGGAAGAAATTTACCATTTACTTGAGTTATAAAGCTTGGACTTGGGAAGATCTATGGCTCCCGAAAATGGGTATTAAAAAAAAAAATTTATTTTGGCCATAACTTTTTCGTATCTGCACCGGTCTTTCCGAATTTTTCAGAAAATATTTTCTACTAAAGGTTTCCGATCTTTTAATGTATATTGGAAAACCATAGGTCATATGGCAGTCCAAAAATTCAGGTTGTTGCACAATTTTTGATATTTTTTGTACGGGAGATACCACGCCCACTTCTCCAATCCCGCCCACATTTCGTGGGATGCTGTGTTTACCTTATTTGGAAACTTTGGCTCTTGCCGTTCTCCAGATATACAGAAAAAAGTAATAAAAATACAACAACAAGGGATTTTTGGAAAAAATTAGAGGTAGTCGTGGTTTTTTGCTCATATCTTAGCCATTTTTGGACCGATCTGCCTGAATTTCAATAGCAAAATTATAGTAAGACTACCTGACAGATGCATACAGAAACCAAGCCCCCATCATTTCTGGGGCTTCGGAAAACCTATTTCAACAGACGGAAGGACGGACGGATGGACGGATGGACGGACGGACAGACAGACGGACAGCCGGATTTGAACTTCGCTTTTCATAACGACCCAGAATATATTTACTTTATAGGGTGTAGGATCAATATTGTAGAAATTACAAACGGAATGACAAGTTATATATACCCCTTTACCTTCCGTGAAGGGTATAAAAATGTTTATGTATTAGCCAAAAGATAATACTTCCCAGTAAATTGGTAAAAATTTTGAACTAAAATATTTTTAAAACCTAAAACTATAGAGGATACACCGGAATAAAAACTCTCTCAAAAGAACAAAAAAAAAATATTTTTTTCTAAATTCTGTACGTGTGATATGCAACAACAAAGTAAGCACATGTCTTACTAATAACGTAATAAAGTAAGGCTTTTTGATAGCTGTGTTAAGGTTCAACCATAATGTGCATAAGCTGGTTTAAGGAACTGTGGGAATACATGTGATTCATAAGTGTCTAACCATATTGGATATATTCGAACTTTGCAGGATATTAAAGATTCAGCACAACCGCTTATATCACTCTTATTTATTTTTTAAATCTAAGCTTCATCTTAAAATTGTTTACGAAATAAATTTATTATTGTATAACACATTTCCATTTTCTTGACCCCACGAAAAAACCACGGCCAATATCAGAGATTATTTGTATAATAAATTTCTTTCAATAAAAACTTTTCTTCATCAAAATGGAGAACAACTCATTAAGATCCTATTACACCACCCTGGTGATAAAGTGCTCGCATAAGCTTGTACGCTAATTGATTTAGACACATTTAACAGCTAAAATATGTTCTTAGTTCTGGTAAATATGTATTGTCCTTGATATATGCCTGTATGTTTTAACATTTTCCGTCCAAAGAAATAATCCTTTTGCTAAAAGCTTTTGAACATTATTTTATTAACAACTTTCACTATACAGTCCAACACGCATGAAATCATGTGTTTGTGTAAAAGAAAATGTGTTTGTGTAAGTTTTAAAATAGAAACAGCAAACAAAAGAACATGCCTTAATTACTCTAGTGTTTGTTAATTTTTTTTTTTTTCTTTGGATGAAACAAACAAACTTTTAGTGTTATTTTTTTATTTAATTGCTTAGCAAATCAAAAAACATGGAAAACTCTTCGTCCTACAACTAAATGACTTTTGTAATGCACTCACTCCTTACATTTGCCTTGTTTCCCTGTCTTTTAATTGTTACAAGTAAAATGCGAAAAACATAAAAAAAATAATAATGCGATATTGTTTTCTTGTTTGACGCTTGTTGCCATCTCTTTTTTGTGTAGTTGCTGTTTTTTAGAATTAATCACCATTATTGTGTTTGGCGTATTTAAAATACGCCTACGAGTGTTTGGTAATAGATTAAAGAGAACGTGATTTTTTTTCCTTTAATCTATTACCAAACAGGCGTATTTTTAATACGTCAAATACAATAAAAATGTGTTTTTGTTTTGTTAAAGTCTCTGATGTTTTATACTTTTCACTAGATACGAAACGGGTATATGAGATTGTCATCAGTATGTACATAATTTCAATTTTATTAATCATATCTCAAAAAAAAAAAAAAAAAAAAAATCAGACTTGGCGAAATGCGACTAAAGTTTTCAAAAAGTATCTTTATATACAGAGAGCAGAGTTGAAATAGGTGATGAGCGCCTAATGAAGCAATCACCTTAATCATTCACGAACGGTAATGGAAGGCATATTAAAGTCCCCAAAAACGATAACAGAATTACCATCTAAAGAGGACCAGCAATTTCTCCAATAGACTCGGCATGTTTAGTGTACACACTCTGCGGGGACGTTGGAGGGAGGTATGAACAAGTTAGATATAATCGTTTGTAATCAAGTCTTATTACTACTGATATAAACTCTGTATCACGCGTTGGATCGGGTAACCAATTCAGCGGAAAAGTTGCTAGAAACTGCAATAAGAACACCACCACTAATAGTTTTGTTATCACGATCTCGGCGAAAAATATTGAAATTGCTTTAAAGTATTTCAGTATTTAAAAAACTATCATTTAACTATGTTTCTCTAAATACTAGGACATGATGATCGATATTTAAGCTTTCAATATTTTCCAGGATTATTTTCTATGCACCATCAAAATTTTCATTTGTATATTGCTGTTACGAGGCTAACCCTAGCTATCCTTTGGCTAGCAATGAAGTAAATTGTACAGAAACTATTAGGTACCAGCAGAATGTAATGCATTTTCTGTCCCGCTACGGCCTTCGTCAGCATTCTTTGTATCTTATTAATAAAATAAACGTTACTCACCATGAGAAATAAATTTTCAGATTTTTTTCGTTAATATAATTAAGTTAAATACATACAATTTACAATAGGCACTATCCAGTTATAATATACGATGTCCGTCATAATATGCTTATAATTTTCTGTGAAAATAGTTTTGTTTGAGGTGACGATTTGAAAACATGTTTTTCATTGCGTGTAGGGAGAACCCTTACACAACAAACTTTGCCACAAGGGTGAAAAATTAACTTTCCATATGGAAGTCTTCCTCCCCGCAGTTTTGGGTATAAGCTACAGTCGCCACGTGATCCTTAAATCGCATGATAGGAGACAGGTAACATTTCTCGCATGTTAACATATTAACGGTGGCCTCAACCAATAGTCAGACCGGGGACCACTGACTCCCGTGGCACCATATAACAAGGTACTCTGTTGAGTACCTCGGTCTCAAGAAATTAAGGGCCCTGACATTTTGGATGTTTGTCGAACTACAGGTATGCGTGCACCTGATTTGATCTGGATGGTGAATCACCCAAAGGTAAAATATCTTTGATATGAGCATGAAACTCTCCGGTGGAGGGTGTGATAGGCTTTGGCGCAATATCATCCATACCACATGAGCTAGTAATGCCAAATTTGGCACAGAAAATTCCTAAACATAAGGAGTATTAAATATTGAAATAGAGCCCCAATTAAAAAATTTTGTTTAAGCTCTAATATTGTTTTTTTTTTGTACTCCCAAAGATTTCTTTGATAATAAACTGGCAAGTGCACGGCTTAAAAAAAACTAAACTGGCAACATGCTTTATTGTTTGCGAAAATAATAAAGCAAGTGTTGTTGTTTTTATCTTGTTTGTTCTTAACGTACTTACAACTACAATTAATGTTGAAATATTTCTAACCAATTGTTGTAGGGAATGTAAGAAAAGATAATCTCACTGTTTATTGCTGTTGTTTTTGTTTAAGCTTTGATATTGTTACAAGTAAAACTAGTGCTTATAATTCTTATTCGCTAAACAGTTTTATTTGCTTAATATATTTAGTTCTTCTAAAATGTTTGGATGAAGTTTCCTGATTATCTGGCCTATGTAACCAGTGAAATACGCGTAGGAATAGCTTATCCCATCATCTTTAATTTTCACTTTATCCATAGTATGAAATGAGAAATTAGCCCATTTAAACGAAACCTTGTTAAACATTTTCTTGTTTAGCGAAGCACTAATTAAAAATTTTAAAAAGCAAGCACATAATTTAGTGCTACGCAATTAGACATATAGAGATGCAGTAAAACAAGTAAATGAATATTTAACAAAATAAAATAAAAAAAAAATTTTAAAAGCCACGTCATTTCCTTACTACAAAGCAGGTTTGTAAGGAAGCATATTAAGGAATAACGATAACAACGAAAAATTCAGTGTGTAAGACTGATCTTTTTATATGCGCTGAATAAAGCAGTTTTTGTGTCAAAAATTTATTGCTTAAAAGTGAGAACTCGCTCTTTAAAATGCATGCCCTCCGTAAGCGAAATCGTAAGCGATACTTTTACGTTTCTCACTTATAAACCTGCTGCATGGTAAGCGTTATTCTTTGCTGGGGCCATATCGGTTTATATCGAGCCCTAATAGCAAAAATGTCGTAACCAACAAAAATAAAATTTTACAGGAGAGTATTTTTTTTATTTTATTTCATATACATTTTATATAAAATTTGTCGGTTACCTCAAAATTGTTCTTGCTATAAAATCGTAACGGTGCCTTATGTGACCACGACATTTTAGGAGATGATGCAAGTGTTGCCAATAAAGACATTTATTAAAAAAAACTAAAATTGAAAATGATGTCCCTTACATCATTTTTGCTATTAGGGCTCGATATTATTATTTGATAAAAATTATTTTTTCACTAAGTTTTTTTGAAAACTTTCTTTGTTATCTTATCTCGACTTAAGATGTTTTGTCAAAATGCCACTATGGCTTTAAATGGATTTAAAAGCCAGCGATTTCAACCTTTTATTTCATATAGCGCTCATACAAATATACTTCCGTCGCAAGGATTTGAGCGAATCAAATGGCTTTCTTAGTAGATCCGTGCAGGGTATACAAAATTCGACACAGCCGAAAATAGCGGTTTATCTTGATTTTTAATTTTTTAATTTAATTCTAATTATGTTAGTTTATTTTGTGTGTCTGTGTCTGCCCATCTGTCTTATACGAACATTCCTCTTATTTTTATAAACGTCATTATTATTCAGCATGACTTGTCATGATGAATTTTAAGCTTAACTTTCTTTTTATTTATTTTTTACTCTTAAGTTAATATTAACATAATCGTAAAGTGTTTGTTTAATCTAAAAACATTAATAATAAATAAGATTTTGTAATATACATAATATTACATTACTAAGATGTACAGGGATACACAGCATACAGGAAGAATGATATGAGTGTTAGTCTTTTAATACACATACTTATATTATTTTCTTTATGCAAAAAGTTTAATCATCTACACACAAACACTAATTAATTCACAAATATAATTATGTTTAAAGCGAGAGAGGGAGAGAGTATAAAATTATTATACAGTTTACGATGTTCAGTAATTTAATAACCACAGAGATTTATAGCTACAAGTAAGATTAAAAATATAGCACAGTTTTTAAATAAAAAGAAAAAATTTTTTTTGCAAGTGGCGTTCGATTTTAACATATAAAATAACATCTATATACATATGTATATAATATATATAAAATAGGATGCGTGACTTCAAAACGGCTGAAGTCTGACATTTGATTTTCGGTGTGCGGGCGGAGGGGCGTGGCAAAATCCAATTTTCATATTGCACCACCAATGAAATCTATATAATTTGGACGATTTTTTCTTTAAAATTATCGGCATGGTCCAACTTAGATTTAGAAGAAAATTTTGCCCCGCCCACTTTTACGCCCACTTTTTTCGAAGTGCCTAAAATAAGAAAACGGCTCCATCGATATGACAAATTTTTCTTTCAAATGTTCTTATTAATCCATTTTAAGTTTTCATCGAAAGAAAAATTTACCACGCCTACTTTTTCTATTAAGCGCATAACTTGAGAACGGCTTGACCGATTTTGACGAGTTTTCTATAAAATGATTGCCATGGTCCAACTTAGGTTTTTACGGAAAGAAAATTTTGCACCGCCCACTTTAACGCCCACTTTTTTCAATTTACCTAAAATCAGAAACGGATTTTAAAAATCGAACGCAAACATTTTTCCTAATTTGGACAGGACAACGTCTGTCGGGTCAGCTAGTATGTATATAATATAGTTGCGTGAGTGACTGACTGCCTAACCCATTCATCATCGCCTAGCCCAAGCCGCTGACCCTAGAAACTTGAAATTTGGACTAGCGATTGGTCACTCGCCAAATCGATCCACTTAGACGGGATTTTTCGGAATTCGAATGTTTAGTGGGTAAAAAAAGGTAAAAACGGGAAAATTCGGTAGCCTTATATGTCCAAAACTAAAAGAGCTGCAAAATAAATGTAATACTTATCGTTATTCTTTAGAAAAATAAGCGGACAGGTGTCTGGTACTTTTTTCAAAAGCTCGGCCCTATTAAGGAGTAAACGGGTAAAATCTGAATTTTAGTACTTTTTTGCCACCCCATCTATCTTTTGAACCAATAAACATAGAAATAAAGCTAAACCACATTCGAAACTTATCAAAAAAATACGTATACGAATATGGTACTTTTTCGAAATTCGAACATTTAAGGGGTGAAAATCGTTACTATTTTTGGTACTTTTTTTGACAAAACATTTTCCTCCATTTATTGACATATTCTTACTAAATTATGGGCTGCCACTACAATACTGAAATTTCTGATACTTTAATGGGGGAAAAATATAGTACCCAAAAACGGAAATAAGGGAAAGATATATTTCTTTAGCTTTTTGTTTCTACTGAAGTAGCGGGTTAAATGCTAAAATTTAAACAAGTTTAAACCTAGAAAAATAAACTTTGGCATAAAAATATGTCCACGAAGCAAAAGGAGACGCTTACGAAGTAGCGGGTATATGCTATAAAAAATAATTGCAGAAATGCAACGCAAAAAGCATTGCATGTTTTTAAAGCGTATAAAGCAATGCGTTTATTTATTTTTGTCTTCTTTAAATTAGGACTCATATTATCCTTGAGTTATTAGAGTTATTTTCAATGTTCTTAGTGTAATTAAATAAATATTTAATATAACGTAGATAAATAAAAACGCCAAACGTTAAGCAAAAACGTCTCTGCAAATCTGAAGAGATGAAAAAGAAGTTTTCAAATGAAAACAAGTGGCTGATAAATAAAAAAAAGATTGTCTTAAGTTACCAATAGTAGAAGAGGAAATTAAAAAAATAAAAAAAAAAATATTTAAAAATTAAAAAAAGAGTTTGTCTTGACACACGCAATATTTAACTGTTTGTTGTTTTTATTTTGTTGTTGGCTTAAAAATTTTAATTAAAATTCTTTTGCGTTAAATGAGAGTGTGTTTTAAATGTGATGTTATAAATATTTCAAGTAGATTTTTGACGTTCTTTTGGTTTATTTTTATTTATATAAATTTCTTTTTGGTAAGAAAAAAAAAATGTGTGGATTTCCAAAGTTAAATATTTGAGATTGTTTAATCATAGAAATATATCAATGGGCTTTAATTTCAATTTATCTTGTAATAAATTTTTGGCCTGTACAAAATCTTTGGTTACATTCAGTTCAAAAAATAAAACAAAACTTGGTATTTTTTTTGGCAATTTGGCAAACAAAAACAAGATTGATCGGATTCCTTTCTTTTTAATAAGAGCCTTTTGTTTTAATTTGTCTAATATTTAAAGTCTTAATCCTGTGGTAGTTTTCTTTTGCATGACTTGAATTTCATTTTCTTCTTTTTTGGGACTAATTTAAAGAGCGTACGTTTAATTACAAGCCATTTTGCCTTAAATTAAGCTTTTTACCCACCCACAATAAAAGATGAGAGTGTATTTATTGCCAGTTTGTGTTTATAAATGTAACAGATACAAATGTTGCTTCTTTACCTTTTAGCATAATGGACGAATCATGTTCGCCCGTCCATATGGCTGGCTAGCTGACCAGCTAGCATGTTGTCAGTTTGGAATTTTTAAAATAATCGAATGTAATTTGGCATATACGTTTACCTTATCTTAAGTACGAAGCCTATTTAACATGGGAAGAATGATAATAAATTAAGCCCCTTACAAACTTCTTTCCGGAATAGGGTCCTTGTGCCCATTAACCATCTTATGATATTGGTATTTTCATTAAATTCATTCCAAAAATATATTTTTGTAACCTAAATCAGCTTTGGAAATTTTAGTTCAATCGAACCTTATGTGACCATAGCAAAATAAAAATTCCACTCCCAAAAATAGTTTTAAATTCCATAACATCTTTATAAGGTTAAGCATTGATATAAAATTTAACGACAAAAACTTCAGCAAAAGCTGCTGTATCATATCAAACTTTTGTGCTGTTTGTACATTTTCCTTAAAACCATCTTTTGAAAACAAAATCTTTTGAAATTTTCCTTAAAACTGTATGAAGACGAAACAAAAATCTCATACAAATGTTGATATTAAGACAATATTCGGCACAAAGAACTCCTATATAAGTTTAGCGGTTCCATTATCCGGTCACAAGTGAGATAAACTCTCCAAAACTTGTCTTAGAATACTGTCCGGTAGGGTATCATATGGTCGGGGTCGATTGACTATCTATACTTTCTTACTTGTTTCTTAATAGTTGTTATTCCTTTTATAATAATTTAGATTTTATCTAAATTTTTTTTTTAACATTTGAAAAATTATTTTCTACACCCTCCACCACTATTAATAAATGAGGGTAAACTTAGTTTGTCAGGCCGAGTGAAACTTTCTTAACCCTTAAGTGGATTCCAAATTGACCTGGCACAAAATGCCACCAGGGCCTGCTTCCGACTGCTTATATTTGGTATGGATTTGTTGTGGATTTGTTGTGGCTACCGCTCAAACACAAACAAACGAGCTCCGGGGCCTGGCTAAAACTACTTTTATTTTGTATGGAGTTTCATGGCTACAGCAAGAACATTTTGTTGTCAACTAATAATTCTTCCAAATACAACTAAAGAGAGAGTACTTATTGTGATGCGTGTACTTTTTAATATGTTTTGATTTAATTAACTACAGTCTATATTTATAGTAAAGCAAAGCCTGGCCATGCCCTGGTCTTACAAATATAAATAAAAAATTCTTGACAGATGCAAAAAGTTTAGTTTCTATAAAGTTTATACTCCAATCACATTGGTTGTTGTCTGACCATTGTATCTTCAGGGTTAATATTCATCTTAGACCTTATAAAGTATTTACATATCTGTTACATTTTGACAGAACATCTTAAGTCGAGATAAGATAGCAAAACAGTTTTTAAACAAAAAATGTGAAAAAATCATTTTAATCCAATAATAAAATAAACCAAAATTAAAGAAAAATTTTGTAAATAAAAATATATTGTTTTAATGAACATTCATAGAACTACACTCAAAAGAAAAATCAATCCATCCGTATTCAAATCAATCCGAAGCGGTATTTATAGTACGGTGAATAAAATGAGAAGTAGAAAATGGACATCACTAACAGGACATCATTTTTGAAAAAACCAATAACAAACACTCAAAAGAAAAATCCATCCAAACGTACTCAAATCAATCTGAAGCGGTATTGATAGTACGGTGAGTACGGATTTTCTTGAATCAAGTACAGAAAGATTGATTCAAGTACGGAATTTCATTCGCAAAACACTAAAATTATCCAAATTCGATCACGATTTCGTACTTGAAATAATCCGAAAATGAGATTGATTTAATCTCAAAATGCGCTTGATTCAATACTTATAAAATTGTTTGAACCCGAACTTGTACTTTAAATAATCCGAAAATGAGATTGATTTGATTTTATCCCTAATAAGAAAGAACAAATTTGTATAACTGATTTACTTAACCGTTTAACACCTTACAGAATGCTAAAACACCAACATCATGCCCGATATGGTTTTTACTTTAGAAATCTTATGTATATAAGTATTTAAACAAAAATATAAACTTAATGAGAATCAAGAGTTTAAATGTACTTTTTCACCCTTCGTTGTACACATGAGTCTGGCCAGACCTTTTTCAATGTGTATAGAAAATCAAAACATGCGTAAGCCAGAGGGTTGAACAAAACGAAAAGTTAAATTTTTTTTTTACTTGATTTAAGAATTTTATACTTATTTTAAGAAATTCCGGGATAGATTTTAGCAAATAATCCCATTTAGGATTGTTTTGAGTTCGTTTAAGTCTTATTTGTACTTGATTTATCCCGAGTGTTTTTCTTTCTTTAAATTTTACTTAAGATGTTTTTTCAAAATGTCACAGACATATTTCAGATCCCTGAGTTATTCTAAGTCGATTTAATTATGTCCGTCTGTCCATCTGTTTAAAACAGTGTTCGAAAATAAACAAAACATTATTTAGCATTCGACTCACATACCCAAGAACGATATCTATTTTTTAGTGATTGTGTAGACGAACACAGTCCTTAATACCGTTCGTAACTATTTTCAAGAAAGAGTGGAACATTAAATCGAGCCCTTTCCGCAAAAATAACGTAAGCGCCAAAAATCAAATTTTACAGAAGAGAGTTTTTTCTATTTTACCTCATATAAATTTTGTATGAAATTTGTCGCAATAAAATCGTAACGGTACCTTATGTGAACATGACATTTTAGGAGATGATGCAGGTGTTGCCAATAAAATCAAATTGAAAATGCTGTCGGTTACGTTGTATTCGCGGTAAGGGCTCGATATAGTGTTCTGTTCTTCGTTAAAAAACAGAACAATTGTAGTCCTACTGTAGACAAACATTATATTTTAATGTTCTATAATGATTCTTTTTTTACACTAATAAAGAAATAAACAAACAAAAAATATTTGCAACGTCCGCACCACGAACAGCTTGTAAGTGTATTGGGTATATCGAGCCGTTATTGCAAAAATGATGTTACTAACAAAAATAAAATTTTACAGGAGAAGGTTTTTTTAAAACATTTTTGCTTCAAGCCTAGGGTTTCGTTTGAAATTGCTTTTGCTCTTATTTTGTAACCGTACTTCCCATAGATATGAGATTTTTAGAGATGTTGCAAATGATCATCATCAATGATCAACTATCGATTTTCTACAAAAAAGAAAAATCTAAAATGTTGTTGGTTACATCATTTTTGCTATTAGGGCTCGATATGTTTTGCTTCTGTAAAATTATTTTGCTGGCTTTTTGTTTATTTTTCGTATGTGTATTTTGTTTTTGTACAAAATGTTTGGTTTTTTTTACCAGCCAAAGGGAACGAACATTAATGAGCCGAAAGGAACACAATGAAGTTTGTGGATTTAAAAAAATCCGAACGGAATTAAATGTTCTTATCTTATGGTGAGTTTGATAAAAACAGTTTTATTTCTCAGTTCGAAAGATGACTAACAGAGAAACATTATTTTTTTTTAATGATGTTCTACACAAACACTATTAGCGTTTATATTTTCCACAAATCTACTGAACCGAACATTAAGGAGCGATATTTAATGTTTATTTTCGAGCACTGGTTTAAAACCACGCTCACTTTCGAACAACTCAAAAGAGTTCATAAATGAAGGCGGATAACACAAATTTATTTTTGCAAAAATTTGTTAAATATGACACTGTTAAATTTCCTGAAGATCAGTCTATAATTTCCTATACACCCCATTACAGTTGAATTAACTCTTGACTAGAAATCACACTGTCGTAAAAAATTTTTTAAAGTTCGCTCCCTTATTTACCACAGGTGCCGTATAATGCCCACTTTGCGAAGCCATTAAAAAACACCTCAAATCGTGGTAAATATAGTTATTGTGATAAATGTGTTCGAACGTTGCTTTACACTAAACTATTTTAATACGCCTAAAACTGTTTACAAATCTTGACATTTTGCGCAAACTATATCAAATTAAGTTTTATATGAGCAGAAAGTATTTAGAAAGTATTGGTTAACAGTTTATAGTTCTCATATAGAGCCCTCTCTTGAAATAGTCCGTCTGTCAGTGGAGGGCATCAAAGATTCATGTCAGCCTAATACAGCATTCTAACTTGTTTAAATTTATGTTAATTTCTTAAACAAAAAAAAAACTTACATAAATACTCTTACCCTCAAAATTTTAAAGTTCCGGAAATATTATGTAATAATAACTTTATTTCGTTTTGGTCAATTGCTCTCACCACATTTAAATTAAATGGATATATCCTTTTTATTATGGGTACAGCCACCTACAGCACGAACTTCTACCCAAAAAAAAGGACAAATTAAATTATAATAATAGCAATGAGAAAATACAAGTCCTTTTCTAAATGAGCAATTATATAATTATAAACAAAAAAATATCAGCAACCAAACATGTGACCACGACCAACAGCACAAAAAAGGACTAAACAACCATAACCCAACCAAAAAAATACCCCATTCTAAAAGGTTTGTAAAAGCTGAGTAAATATTTATGTAAAATTATAGCAAAAAAAAAAAAAAAAAAAATAAAAAATAAATTCCCATATATAAACTCTAACTCAAGGGGAAGTCTTAAATTTATATCTGTCGTTTCTTTTTAATTTATGTGAAAAGTCACTAATAACCAGCCATTTTAAACGGGCAATGAATGACAGGAGTTGAGGAGAGAAGACAATTTATATACATTTTTATCTGGCCTAAAACACTCACATGCTTCCTGCTAATTTATGTTTTTTATTTTAAGATTTTTTTTAATTTTGCTTATCATTTCAGAGCCTGAGTAAGAAAATTTAAATATCATATGAACATATTTTTTCCAAAAAATACTTGATTGCGTTGCCTAAATAAAAGTTAAAATTTCCTTAAATGGCTTTAGCAAGGAATGGGATTAATGAAAAGGGAATTTTAAGCTAAATTTAGCCTTTTATTTATATTTTTAATGTGTAATAAAGTAAATTTTTTTTTAAATTTGAGATCCTTTTTTGTTTTTTAAAGATTTGTTTTGTGTATCTTTGGGAAATGTATTCTAAGAGTTTAGGTAAGAGAAATCGAAATCGGTATTGATAAGATCAGTAACAAAACTCTTTTAGAACTACCCCTTATATAAAAGAAAATTATTATTTTAATTTTAAATAAAAAATTTTATTACCCTGCGGAAAATTTTGGTCAAGCGCTCTTAAAGCACTTATCCCGTAACCAGTAAACAAAACCAGTAAACTGGTGATAATGTGTTTAAAGTGTATTTACTCCAGAGGAAAGGTAATTGATACAAAAGTAGTAATTTCATTGTATTGTTTGCAGGTATTGGCTAATTCTCTCTGGTTTATTACTTTATATCATATTAACATGGTTCGCTCGGGACAATATTTGCAAAAAGGATTATTTTAACCGAAATTGCATGTGTCGATTTAGGTTACTTCCTAAAGTGTCAAAAAGGTGCCAATTAACCCCCTCCCAGGACATCACCATGTTAAAGTGACAAGGTCCCTTCATACACAGTGTTAGAATTAGAATTATTTGGAGCTGTCACATAGCAAGTTTAGTGTTTAAATTGTGTTTAAAAATTATTTTAATTTCTATAAATTTTTTTACTGACTCAAACACTATTTTTGTTTGATTTTTATTTAACCAACAGAAATGTGGACAACTCTTCAAAAATATAATAAACGCGTTATTGGTGTCAAGTTTTCATAATTTTGTATGAAATATCTAACGCTCTTTAATGTTGTCGTCTTTTTGCATTTTTTTATTTGATCGTAAGCAACACTTCTTTACGTGAAATATAAGAACAACAACAAAAAACACACAGTCTATTTTTGGACGCTTTAAAACTATAAGAAAAACAATAGCAGAAACAACATTATAAGAAACAAAATCCCGTATTCAATTTTTTAAACTGTTTGGTTAACTACATCAAATACAAAAATAGAATGATGACGAAAAACAAATCGAGTCGGTCTGCTGTCGTTTTTGGTTACATTTCTTCTTTAGCAAAGGAAAGGATACAGCAACAGAGAGTGATAAAGAAAAACATTGTGTTGTGTGTATAAATAAGACTTCGTTCAAAAATTATTCCAACAACAAAAAATGTGTCTCAAAGCCAGCCGGCGGCTCTTCTCTGCCGTCATCTTCTCATACAGTGCTTACTTGTGTGCGCTTCGCTTCATTGGTTGTGCAAAAACTTTTTTTTTAATTTGAAATTTAGTATATGAATTTCAGTAAACTTTTTGTTTGATTCAGTTAAATTATTTGTTTGAAAAAATCAGTGTTTTTTTCAATAAACAAAATGCAAATAAATTGTTTGAATATGCGAATTTGTTTATAGGACCGATTTCAGACAAAAAATTGTTTAATTCTACAAATTTTTTGATTGAATTGGAAAAATAGTTTTTTCTCTGTAAGTTCCCTTACGCTATGTTGGTTAAGTTAAGCACAGCCGTTTGCATTATATTTGAAATGATTAATAGGCTTTTTACACTGATCAACATCTATCATCTACCATCAAAGATGAAGAAAATGTGAAACACTCGTTTACATTGCTCACATCTAACATCTACCATCAAACCAAAATGTCACCATATTTGAAAAAAAAAAAATAGTTTTTAAAATAAAAAATGTTTTTTTTTCAACAAAAGTGCCAAAATTTAAAAATACACAAAAATATATTTGAAGTTTAATTTGTTTAAAAATATAAAAATATAGCAAAAAAAACATTGAATTAAAAAAAAACTTGACAAATGGTAGCGTTGCTTTCAAAATCAATTTGTTTTTGTCAGTGATGCCACAATAATAAAAAAACTTATTGCCACTTTTCTAGTGATGACACTAAAATAATCGAAAGATGTCCTATGTATATCTAATGGAAAGATGCTAACATCTTCGCAAATTAAGGCAAATTGATGGTAGATGTTCATCAGTGTAAAAAGGCTATAAGATGGCAGTTGATTAAAAAAAAAATACAATACAATACAATTTATATGTCTGTAAAGTTTTAAAAATTAATAAAAAATACTATAAAAGTTATCAAAAGATTATTTTAAACATATAAATGAAATTTGAGGGATTATTAAAGAACAAAAGCTAAACATTAAGAAGAAATCGTGAACAAACGCGTGAGAGATACGTTTATTGTACCCGATTCTAAATCATACTCAGTTTGAGATATGTGCATAGGATTCTATGTGATTAATTAAATGATTTATTTGTAATCACGTCAATTTGGAGTGATTTACAAATCTCGTCATAGAAAAGCGTTTGAAGAAAGAATATTTTTTTGCTCTGCATTCTTTATAAATGCTTCTCAATCTCTTGCTAAAGACTGGCATGAAAGCATTAATTGAAGCTAAGTCTTACTTAGTCGGTCGAAATTTTATTGTTAAAGATGTGGATTTTAAAGTTCTCTGCAACTAATTTACGCTGGAGTTTCACAAGGAAGCAACTCCGGCCCTCATTTACTCCTAATAAATACTTCGGACATTCCAACAGCAATAACGCCCAAACCTTAATTTTTGCTGATGATACAGTTCTCCTAAGCCTTAACGAAAACGGCCATGAAGTATCTTGATACTTACAGGACCGTGTAATTTTATTGGAAGTAGGGTTAAAACAATGAAA
Organism: Pollenia angustigena; assembly: GCA_930367215.1. Taxonomy (NCBI): domain Eukaryota; kingdom Metazoa; phylum Arthropoda; class Insecta; order Diptera; family Polleniidae; genus Pollenia; species Pollenia angustigena. The sequence continues at coordinate 12,571,879 of OV884060.1, read as the reverse complement.
AATAAAGGTCAATCAACAACAACAATAAATGCATATTCATATTCACTTTGCGACGGGAATCGTTTAAGCTTAATATGCCTTAGTCTGAGGACTTAAGATCTCAGTTTAACTAGGTTAAGTTAATCTGAAAACAGATTTGCGCCGCTATTATCAAGTTTTTATACATAGTTTAGACCAACCTGCTTAGTTTTGCTTAAATGTTGGTATTTAATGAAATAATAATAAAAATCACATTTCGGCTGAAAACTCCGAGTTTAAGACTACGCCAACCTAAGTTTTAACTTTATCCGCATCTAAAAAACCAGGCCTTAAAGAGGCAACATTAACTCAAATGTAACTTAAAACAATTCAAATTAATTGGCTTATTGAATGAAATTCTATTCTTAGTCGAATTGAGACGTAGTTCAAAAGTTTCTCAACTCAAGAAACTTAATTTTTCAGAAATCGAAGAATACAGTTTTTGACCTAAACAATTAGTTAAAAATAAATCTTTGTACCATTTAGTAGAAAATCCATATAGATTATAATCCAAAATTTTTTTTTTTAATTATACAATTTTTAGTTGTGTAATTTTTTTATGACTTATTATACCCTCCAGAGGGTATATTAAGTTTGTCATTCCGTGTGAAACTTTTTTATTATTCATCTCAGACCCCATAAAGTATATATATTCTGGGTCCTTGACAAATTCTAAGTCGATTTAGCTATGTCCGTCCGTCTGTCCGTCTGTTGAAAACACGCTCACTTTCGAACAACTCAAAAGAAATTAACAAAATTGGTGCCAAATTGCTTGTGGTTATCCTAAGCAGTTTGGGATTGAAATCCAGCAAAATCGGTTCAGTAAGACCAGAGCTATGAATCAAAATGTGGAACCACCACCTAAAAAAATTGATAATTTTGTTACAAAAAATAACATAAATGCTGGAACAAGGCACGGAATGAGATAAGATTTTGGAAAAGTCTGAATTCGCACACGTAGTTCAAAAGTGTCTCAACTCAAGAAACTTAATTTTTCAGAAATCGAAGAATACAGTTTTTGACCTAAACAATTAGTGAAAAATAAATCTTTGTACCATTTAGTAGAAAATCCATATAGATTATAATCCAAAAAATTTTTTTTATACCCTCCACCACAATTAGTTGTGAAGAGGGTATATTCAGTTTGTCATTCCGTGTGAAACTTTTTTACTATTCATCTCAGACCCTATAAAGTATATATATTCTGGGTCCTTGAGTAATTTTAAGTCGATTTAGCCATGTCCGTCTGTCTGTCCGTCTGTCCGTCTGTCCGTCTGTTGAAAACACGCTCACTTTCGAAAAACTCAAAAGAAATCAACAAACTTGGTGTCAAATTGCTTGTAGTTATCCTAAGCAGTTTGGGATTGAAATTCAGCAAAATCGGTTCAATAGGATCTGAGCTATGAATCAAAATGTGGAACCACCACCTAAAAAAAATTGATAATTTTGCTACAAAAACTAACATAAATGTTGGCAAAATGCACAGAATGATATAACGTTTCGCAACAATTCGTTTTATTCAACTGGAAATCACGCTGTTAAATTTCGTGAAGATCCGTCAATAATTTACCCTAGGCCCCATATAAGCCCTACTCCCGGAAAACAGTATATTAAGCCTAAAACCCTAACTAACAATGCTATCATTACAAATTTTGGCAAGTCACAGTTACATAGGACTAGAAATTAAACTGTTAAGTTTCGTGAAGATCGGTCCATAATTTACCATAGGCCCCATATAAAACCTACTTCCGGAAAACAACTTAGTACGCCTAAAAACGTAAAAAATAATGCTATCATAACAAAAATTGGTACATCAAAGTTTTATTGGACAAGAAATAAAATTGTGTTATTTCGTGAAGATCGGTCCATAATTTACCCTGGGCCCCATATAAACCCTACTCCCGGAAAACAGTTTAGTACGCCTAAAACCGTAAAAAATAACACTAGCGTAACAAAATTTGGTACGTCACAGTTTTTTAGGACAAGAAATAACACTGAGAAATTTCGTGACGATCGGTTCATAATTTACCTTGGGCTCCATATAAACCCTACTACCGGAAAACAGTTTAGTACGCCTAAAACCGTAAAAAATAATTCAATCATAACAAATTTTGGCCCGTCACAGTTTTATAGGACTATAAATGATACTGTGAAATTTCGTGAAGATCGGTACATAATTTACCCTAGGCCCGATAGAAACCCTACTCCCGGAAAACAGTTCAGTACACCTAAAACCATAATTAATAATGCTATCATAACAGAAATTGGTACGTCACAGTTTTAAAGGACTAGAAATGACGCTGTGAAATTTCGTGATGATCGGTCCATAATTTACCCTAGGCCCCATATAAACCCTTCTACCGGAAAACAGTTTGGTTGCCTTAAACCATAATTAATAACAAATCGTCACAGTTTAAGATTATAATAACATCATACAGATATTACTCCTTAAACATTCGAACTGTCGGTGGAGGGTATCAAAGATTCGGCACAGCCGAATATAGCACTCTAACTTGTTTAATTGTACAATTTTTAGTTATGTCATTTTTTTATGACTTATTATTCCCTCCACAACACTTAGTTGTGAAGAGGGTATATGAAGTCTGTCATTCCGTGTGAAACTTTTTTATTATTCATCTCAGACCCCATAAATTATATATATTCTGGGTCCTTGACAAATTCTAAGTCGATTTAGCCATGTCCGTCCGTCTGTCCGTCTGTTGAAAACACGCTCACTTTCGAACAATTCAAAAGAAATTAACAAACTTGGTGCCAAATTGCTTGTGGTTATCCTGCGCAGTTTGGGATTGAAATCCAGCAAAATCGGTTCAGCAGGACCAGAGATATGAATCAAAATATGGAATCACCACCTAAAAAAATTGATAATTATGTTACAAAAAATAACATAAATGCTGGAACAATGCACGGAATGAGATAAGATTGTGCAAAAATTTGTTTTATCTGACTGGAAATCACGCTGTTAAATTTCGTGATGATCCGTCCATAATTTACCCTAAGCCCCATATAAACAATACTTCCGGAAAACAGTTTAGTACGCCTGAAACCGTAAAAAATAATGCTAGCGTAACAAAATTTGGTACTTCACAGTTTTTTGGACTAGAAATAGAATTGTGAAATTTTGTGAAGATCGGTACATAATTTACCCTAGGACCTATAGTAACCCTACTCCCGGAAAACAGTTTAGTAGACCTAAAACCATAATTAATAATGCTATCATAACAGAATTTGGTACGTCACAGTTTTAAAGGACTAGAAATGACGCTGTAAAATTTCGTGATGATCGGTCCATAATTTACCGTAGGCCGCATATAAATCCTACTACCGGAAAACAGTTTAGTCGCCTAAAACCATAATTAATAACAAATCGTCACAGTTTAAGATAATAATAACATCATACAGATAATACTCCTTAAACATTCGAACTGTCGGTGGAGGGTATCAAAGATTCGGCACAGCCGAATGTAGCACTCTGTTTTGTTTTTTGCTCAAGTTACCGATTTTTTTTGAGTTATGTCAATATAGCTGAATTCTTTTCAAGTTTTGACACTTTTGCCAAATTCTGAACTTACACAAGTCTAATTAATATAAACTCCAGCAAAGATTTATTTTATTATATCTTTTGACACTACTAAAAATAAGTCTCTTTTATGAATTGCAGCTTTTAACCAATTGAAACATAAAGAAAGACATAACCGTTTTTAAATAACAGTTAACAACAACAAATTACACTGATATTTTTTTTTATAGATAAACAAGTGTATTGCTTACGCATATTAACCCGAAAAATTAAAACTTTAAGTTGAGTCACTTTTGAATTAGGTGTGCGAATTGCAAACTTCTACTATACAACTGGTGCTGCGATATTCACTTAAGTACCAATGCCTCGGTCATAACTTCATAATTCATAAACGAAATATAAAAATTAGCACCCTTATCCTCTAGTTCAAAGTATGACCACAAGTCAATGGAGACAATGCTCAAGGGAGTAGAAGAGTAGAATTGGATGTTCAACCTTCGCCCTTTTTTACACGTAGTCGAGAAGTTCCAAAATAGACTTTGAAGTAACGGCCCATATATTAGAGTTGTACTCAATTCTCGGTCGGCTATAGGTGGTATAATTAATAGCAAAACCAGATGGTGTAAAGTATCTCTTATTTGATTCCTCAATAAATTTACCATCCACATATACAGATGAGGCACTTTGATCCGTTGCGCGTTCATGCGTTAGTAGGCAACATTGGGTTTCATTCATGTTTTGCTTTACAACGGGCATATCATCGTTATTTAAATATGCGCATTAAACCCACAGCGACAGCACGTACCGCGATTACTCATTAAAGTATTGAACGTGTACGAGGAAGCGTAAAACATAGTACCTCAACATCAACAAGGAGGCACAACTTGTACTAACACGGTGGTCTACTCAGTAAAATTTTGAATACAATAGACTTTTGAGAGAATTTTTGTATACATTAGCACATACTGCAGGTGCCTCAATGGCTTTTCTAAGGGACATAACGCACTTTTTTCGCACAAGCGATTTTAACTGGCCTCCACCTTCACCGGACTTAACAGTTTGTGACAGTTTTTTTTTTTAAGTACCAATCCTCAGTGTTAAACCAATATTCGAGTGCTGCGGTAGGCTAGCTAGTATTGAGCTATTCTATTAGCTTCGGGGTTGCGGGTTCGATTCCCGCCAGAGACTCTGTTTTCTTTTCTGCAGACAAGCCTAGATCTTCGCGGAGATTTGGTTAGGGAATTACAAAAAAAAACGAAATGATGGCCATTACACCCGAAATTTAGCGCAAAAATATGGAAAAAGGGTACGTATGTGAGAAGCAGAAAATGGACATCACTAAAAGGACATCTTTTGTTAAAGCTAATTGGAAAAATTCAATACTATAAAAAAGAAAAAAGTTATAATAGCAGAATAAACAAAAAAATTATAAACCCGTTAAAGCACACAGCAAATTCTGTGCCACCCTGTATATGAAGATTTAATAAATAAAAAATTTAAAAAAATTGTATTGTACACTTTACTGGTATTGCTTTGCTGGTTCTTTGGCAAATGTCACCAAATTGTTTCCACATTCCAGCTTCAATTTGAGACAATATTTAGTGCGTTAGCATTGCATAAGACTGGCATCTGATCTGTGAAAATTACTTATCGATTGTTTTTTTTGTTCTAGTTTGAATTTATAATAATATTCCACTGTATGATACTCTTTTTCTAGTAGCTCAAAAAAATTCAAAGCTTTAGAATAAGACTAGAAACAAAAGGGTCGAGCGCTAAGCTTTCGACAGCTTATCAATCCTACATTCTATGAATAAATTAGTGTGAAATATATTTATTTATTTATTTTATCGTTCAAAGCAACACATAACAAATAACAATTTACTACTCCTCCAATCCTACTACTCCTCTACCACAAGCTTTTGTAAGCTTTACTCATTCTAGTTTCCAATTTTTTTTTTTTTTTTTTTTTTTAATTTTCATATTACAATCATAAGTGTTTAAACAATTTCCCTTCTCTCTACCTCCTGTTTTTCACGTTTTTTTTTTACCTTCTATTTCGTTAAACCCTTTACTGGTTTTCTTCCTGACATGCTCAAACATTCCCTTTATAAGCAGCTCTATTTCCTTTAACTCCGCTTCCTGTAAATTTTAAACTAATTTATGTAAATTACTTTATGCTTAAGATGTGTTATCATGTTACACAGAGAACATGTTTGTTTTTGTAATTCGAACATAAACACAAAAACAAAAAAGATTAAGCAAAGACAAAATTTCAAATTATACATTCATATACATACATATCGCTACTTGATCACAGATGGGGTATTAACTCAAAATTTAAAAATTTTCTGTAGAAGCAAAACAAGTTTTCATTTAATATTTAAGACATATGAAAAATAATTTTTAAACCAACCGTTTCATTACCAAAAAGTAGACAAAACAGCACTAGATTTTTCAGCGCGTAGATATGAATATCGCATGTCGATTTTTTCCAAAAATAATACCATGATCAAATGCGATATGTTCATAGGTATGAGTAGTAACTCATCACCACCGTTTTGTTACTCCTTTAAACTGTAGTAAAGTGTAAAAAGAACACTTAAATCAATTTCCTTTTTCCTGTCTCCCGACAGTATTTTCTGCAAGTTTTTTTTTTTTTTTTTTTTGCTTTTGCTTTTATACCAAATTGTTTGGGTGAAGTGTTTCGTTGAATTTGTACTTGCGTGTGTTAAATTAAATTACATGAGTGAAGAGTTGTATGATTGAATACCTTACAAATTCCTTAGAGTCTTAGAGAGCATTAGCCAGATAAGGCACCTGGAATAATAGAATTCCTACATTTGAACACAACAATTTTAAGGTTTTGTTTAAGATTGAAAATAGAAAATAATTTCGTATGTGTGATAGTGTTTGTTATATTAGAAATTATTGCAACAGAATTCTATTATATAAATATATAAGTTTCTTCAAATCCTTATAAATGTTCATATGAAATGAAAGTTCTACACGTCGAAAATATTAAAAAAAAAATATTTGATATACAGCATCATGCTTAACAATTGAAGATGACTCTTTTATGCTTCTTTTGGATAAAATAAATTTTCTAATTTATTCGAAATATATTTACATAGAACACTAATCGAAACTGATGCATAATTTTGAGGAGTCTTTAACACTGATGTTAAACTATGACGTCAAATCGTCGCGACGGTTAAATAAAGGCCCTGAATGTGTAAAACGCAAGGCAACGCAAAAATTTACATTAAAAGCACCAACAAAGTTGGAAATTTTTTATAAATTTTGTTGTTGCTTTCTACGGAAATTCATATTGCGTTTTAAAATTTTCAACACCACAAGATAGGCAGAGTTTAAAATTTTATAACAATTTCAATAGAAAACAACGACAAAATTCACAATATTTTATACTTTGTTTTTGCCTTCAATGTTATTTTTGGCGTTGCTTTGCGTTTTACTCAATTAGGGGGTCTGTACCACTGAGGGGATTTGTGGTACAATTGTGCCAAATTTGGTACACTGGTACAATTTACCCCTTTTTTGGTACAATTTAAAAAAAAATCATTAGGGAGGAAAATGGTACCCACTCGCGATTCTTCTGAAAGAGTCTTTTGTGACTCGTGTTTCCAAACAGCGACCCGCGTCACCCGCGACTCATCTGAAAGACTGTTTTATGACTCGCGTTTCTGTTCAATTACGACCCATTTACAACAGTTTGTGCTATTACTTTAACTTAACATTTTTATTTAAAATTTTTATGTAAAAGAACAAATTAATTGAAATTTTATATCCGTTTTATTCCTTACAGCACCCAATAAAAAATAGAAACCCTTTCGTCAGTCATAAAATGTTTTGGTTGTACGTAGTTTTTTTTTAGTTAAATTATTACATCTAAGACTAATATTACCTGTGTAAAAAAGGGATGTGCGAAACAGTAAGTAACGGGTTTTAACCACCTGTGCGGCCGCTAAATGAAGTTATTTTATGGAGCAAAATAAATTTACCAGTTTTGCATAACTTTTAAAATCATTAACAACAAAAATAATATATAATAAAAAATCAAATCTGGGCTTTAGGTACTTAGTTTTTTTTTAATATATATTGTGGTTATAGCATAAAATTATTATCAGAACCATTTTGAAGCTTTGAGAGTAAAATGGAAAAAGTGTATAATACATGGCGCAACTGTAATGATTGAGGCATTGTTGCCTATCGCGCTATTATCAGAAGAAGCGTCTGAGGCACGAAATAAACATTTTCGGCTTTACAGGCAGAATTTTGCTAGAACGTTTTCGAAGGTTCAGTGTAACAAAGATATTATATATAGACTTTTGCTCAGTTCTGACCCACTGATTACTAGTGTAAGACCAACTCCAAAAAAAGTCATTACCCTTTACGAAAGAAGCAATTTCTTTTATGCTTTCAACTCTACTTGGCTCTGAAGAGAATTCAGATTCAGAAGAGGATTTTGAAGAAGCAGCCGAAAAGAACCATGGCACTCGTCATCATCTTAGTTCAAAAGAGAAGTTATTTTAAATAAAATTTGCTGTTACTTTTATAAATAAGTTATAATTACGAATATATTAATTATTTTCAGATAAATTAAATACTATAAAATACATAAAATCTTATAAATTAATATGTTTTGGAAAAAAAAAATTTTTTACAGGGTCGTTCCAGGGGTGGGGGGGGGTGGTTTTGAGGTATACATCCCCCTACCCATAAAAGTTCAAAAATTTAATTTTTATAGTATTAAGGCGTTAGTAATCTATTTCTTTTAATATTTAAATTTTTTTTAAATATTATTTTGTGTAACCGCCCTCAAAAGGGGTCGGGGGCGAAAAGTGTAATTTTACGATCTCATGGGTCTAATTTTAGGTTTTTTAACTTTTGCCGACGTTAAAAGTTGCATTTGTCAGACAAAAGTATGGGAAAACTTTAAAAAAAATTGCATTTTTCAGAGGTTGGATTAATTCTTCTAGGGGGAACCTTTTCCTCCTTAGTCCGAATTTATTTATTTTTGAGGTTTACCTGCCTATGACAATATCACATACTTCTGCCAAGTTTCATCGATCTAGGGGCACTCAATAACTTTTAAGAAGCAATATAAGCTAAAACAAAAAGTAATGTCCGGCTAGATTGGCAAAAAAACCCCTATGTGCATAGGTCCCATATAAACTCATTTCCTAAAATCACTTGAAGATATCTTAATAATAGCCGACACACAAAAATTTTTACATAAATCTTAACCTTAACATAATTTTTTTTTGGAGGGTCCATGATTGCCCTTGGGTCTCACTCTGGAAATTTGTCTGTAAATACTGTGGTGTTGAGTATCAAAAGCTCTATTATTTTTTACTTGTTTTGTTTTTGTTTTTTTTTAAATAAATACTGTTATGAATTCTTAGTATGTATGCTTTTTTATTTTATAGCGAAATTTTGGCACAATTTATGTCAATTTGGTACAATTTTGCCATTGAGACGGTACAATTAAAGAATTTTGAGATCCAAACAGTGGTCTGTTTACGGTCAAGCATTTCCCATCAAGCGCTATTGTAGTTTTAGTAAAAATGTGTTTGTATGTGTGACACTGACAATGCTGGATGGAAAATCAAAAAATTTAGGTATGACGGCGAATATTACGTCCAGTACACGTACACGAGTGAATTCGCCTAGACTGTGTACAGACAGACCTCTTAGCAAAACGTTTATGTGGAAGATAATTGGCAGGACCTTACGGCGAGATATCAGGTTTTATAAATAAATTCACGCAGTTGAAACATCTCTAATACACCAATACCCCGGTTTGCGTCGCTGAATGGGAACGGAAAAACTCGACATTTGTATTGATTTTCATTCAATTTGTTCCGAGATTCATAATTTTACCGGAAAAAAATAATTTTGATTTGATAGACTTTATAACGGATAATTTTATTTTAGATCTTCAAATAAAGTTAAAGCTTTCTTTTGAATAAACTTTTGTTTTAAGGGCACTCATAGCTGATTTTGATCTTCAATCCAAATAGTAAGAAGTGGCTCCATTTTTTTCTAATTTTTGTAACCTCTTTATGTTGTGACGATGTTCTTATTTCAACAAATTTCTTTATTTTATCAGCGACACTGGAATAACAAATGGATTTAATGTAGAAGGGGCTAGTTCAAGGTTTCTTTCAATATCAACAGCCTTTTTTCCCCCTGATTTAGACACGTCAAAATGCCCAGCTTTTGTTTTTAGCTTATTTGCTTTTTTTTAATCGTTGTTGCAAAATATTTAAATTTAACTTTACTTCAGCAAATGTAATTTGAAACCAGTTGCAATCAGCAGAAAACCTTCACATACATATTTGAATTTGACTTTAACGGGAAATCCCTTTTTTCTGTTTAAACTTTGTACAAACCTTTTCATATTAACGGCGCAAATCGAAGCACTAGCGACGCAACTTCAAAGCCATGCGACGCAAAGTGAAACAAGAACGACGCAGCTTCGAAATCACAGACATTTTAAAAAGACGCAACTTCGAAAACGACGTAAACCGAAGCGACGCAAAAAAAAAACAGAGCAATGATATCTTGAAATCCTGATTTTGGGTACAGACTTTGATCGATGGGCTAAAGGTTTGTTTGCCTGTTGTGTTATTGTAAGTTCATATTTAAAAGAAAATATTGAATAAAAAGGTGCCAGCTAAGTTTTACTTCATTAAAAATTACTTGCATGAATATACCCTACATGAGACCTATAAATTCGTGTGAAAGATATTTTCGAAAGGCAGTCTCTATTATTGCCATTTATGAATTTATTTTATAAAATTATAACGAAATATTGTGTGGAAAACTTTAAAAAATTACACAACATTTTTTGTTCAAAATTTTTTTTAGCATTTATAAATTCATTTTATTAAAAAACAAGTAAGAAAGTATAGTCGGTCAAGCCCGACCATATGATACCCTACACAACAGTATTTAAAAACACATCATGCTAACATATGTGTCCATGTATATATGGATTTATCATGAAAATCGGTTTGAAAGTTTGTGAGAGGCAGAGATTGCCCCCTGCCTCCCCTTGTGGTCCTATTTTTTAAAAACTGTATAGCTAATGTGTGCCTATAGATATGGATCTATCTATATTTTAAATTTCATTAAAATCGGTTTGAGAGGCAGAAATTGCCCCTATCTCTCCTCGTGGTCAGATTTTTTTAAAAATGTATACATTTTGTGTCCATATGGATATGGTTCAATCTATGTTTTAAATTTCATTAAAATCGGTTTGATAGTTTCTGAGAGGGAGAAATTTCCCCCTATCTTCCCTCGTGGTCCTACGATTCGGCCCATTTTTGGCCCATCGGCCCTTGTGCCAATAAGAACATATGACACGAATTTTATCAAATTATCGCCAAAATTGCGACCTGTACTTTGCACACAAGGTTTCATGGACAGCCAGCCAGCCGGACGGACATCGTTAGTTCGACTCAGAAAGTGATTCCGAGTAGATCAGTATACTTTAAGGTGGGTCTAGGACCACTATCTTAAGGCGTTACACACATCAGCACAAATGCATAATACCCTCTCCACTATTGTGGTGTGGGTATAAAAATTCTTAAAGTTATCGTTTCTAGGAAATATTTTATAAAGTTAAACACGCTTGTGAACAAAATTTTATATTAAAATATTTCAAGATTCTTAAGATTTATTATTTTATATAATAAAATTAACTTCCTAATTTAATACATACATTTCTCTTTCTTATTAATTAATTGATGTTAATATATATTTTTTTTTAAGAAATTTAAATTCCTGTCTATTTTTTAATTAAATTTTTTATTAAAGTTAATTTCGAAGTTTTACAAAGCTAAATGCGTATTTTCTTCAGCTTTGCTTTTATGATTAAATCTTTTTATTACGTTTCAATTAAACAACATTAAATGAAAAGCAAAAATGAGATAACATTTTAAAACGTTAATATTCCGAATAGAATAAAATAAAAAAACAGCAACAAGTTTCAATTAAAAAAAAAATTTATATTAAAACAAAAAAAAAAAAAAAAAACATTTTTTAGCTTTGAAGTTCAATTCAAAAGAAATTCAAGTTAATATTAATTAACTCAAGTAAATAAACGCAATTTTTTAATCAATCTTAAAGCAAATTTTATAAAAAAAAAAGGTTGCAAAAAAAATCGAGAAGTTTTTTTTAAAAAGATGAGATTTTTATTGCTTAACTATAATTCAAAATACTTTAGGTCTCATTTAATTTCTTATTTTTAGATCCTTTATTTTCCTTTTAGAAAAAAAAGAAGACCTTTAAATTTCTAAGAATATTTAAAATGGAAAAAAGCTGTTAAACCACATAAAAACACTAAAAGAAAACCTTTTTTTCTTTAGTTTTCAGTTTCCTTTTTTTTTTATTTATTTTAAAGTAATTTCAGTGTTTTATTATTTTATTTTAATTTTCTTAGAAACCAAAAACAAAACACAAAATCTAAAGATTAATGAACAAAATTCCACAAACAAAACACACACTTTAGTTCCGTTTTTATTATTCTTCATTAAAATGTTGAAGCAGAAAAAATAATTAAGAAAAAAGGGTTTTTTAATAAAACACATCCCTCCACATAAACACACACATCCTCATTTACCACACGCGGCTAACAACGGAAAGACATAAACTAAAGCATACTTCCAGGGTTTCTAACAAAAAAAAAAAAACAAACAAAAACATCAGAAATGTTATGGGGAATCATTGTATGTGATGAATGTTTATTTTTTTTTTTTTTTTTTTTAATAAAATATAAAATAAGGATAAAACTTTGATCTGTGAGAGTTGAAGTTTTGTTTGATAAATTTTATACAATTAAACCCTTCAGGAGATCAACTTAAACAAGCGAACTTATTACAAACGCTTATCTACATTCATACAATATATCCTTAAGGATCTTTTGCCGGTACAAAATGTCTCTAAAAATTATGCATTAAAACTAATCACCTACTTGTCATATTAACTTTTCTTTCGCCTATGACGACAATTTTTAGAAGCCTTAAACTTGATGTTTGTGTTAAAAACATATTTTAAAATATTAAAACAATACAAGTGCTAAACAAAAAGGTAAGTGATGTCAATTTGATTGATATGAAAGCACGTTTGGAAATAATGAAGATTACAAAGAAGATTATGTTCCGCCGACAAATCTGAAGATTATCCTTTATTTACAACATTCACAACAACCAGTGTTCGAAAATAAATAATTTATAAATATCTTTAAAAAAATACAACTTTTCTCTGCTTGTGATCTTCGTACACAATAAAAATACTCTACTTATCCAACTCAGCATAAAGATAAGAGCATTTCATTGCGTTCGGGTTGCCACACACTTCCTTGTGTTCTAATTAGCCCATTAATTTTCGTTTGGTTTCAGTTGTGCTCAGTGCCCTTTTGGCTTTAAACACAACAGACCATTTTTAATTAAACAAAACATGTATACAATACATACAATTCGTGCTGTGGTCGTACTTTTTCCAATCAATAACAAGAACATTAATAAAAAACGTTCCTTTGATTTTATGTTTGCTCATTCCTTCATTAAAAAACAAGTAAGAGTGCTATATTCGGCTGTGCCGAATCTTTGATACCCTTCACCGACAGTTCGAATGTTTAAGGAGTATTATCTGTATGATGTTATTATTATCTTAAACTGTGACGATTTGTTATTAATTATGGTTTTAGGCGACTAAACTGTTTTCCGGTAGTAGGGTTTATATGGGGCCTGGAGTAAATTATGACCGATCATCACGAAACTTCACAGCGTAATTTCTAGGTCTTTAAAACTGTGACGTACAATTTCTGTTATGATAGCATTATTAATTATGGTTTCAGGTGTACTAAACTGTTTTCCGGGAGTGGGGTTTCTATGGGGCCTGGGGTAAATTATGTTCCGATCTTCACGAAATTTCACAATATCATTTATAGTCCTATAAAACTGTGACGAGCCAAAATTTGTTATGATTGCATTATTTTTTACGGTTTTAGGCGTACTAAACTGTTTTCCGGTAGTAGGGTTTATATGGGGCCTAAGGTAAATTATGGCCCGATCGTCACGAAATTTAACACCGTGATTTCCAGTCAAATAAAACAAATTTTTGCAAAATCTTATCTCATTCCATGCCTTGTTCCAGCATTTATGTTATTTTTTGTAACAAAATTATCAATTTTTTTAGGTGGTGGTTCCATATTTTGATTCATAGCTCTGGTCCTACTGAACCGATTTTACTGGATTTAAATCCCAAACTGCTTAGGATAACTACAAGCAAGTTGGCACCAAGTTTGTTCATTTCTTTTTAGTTGTTCGAAAGTGAGCGTGTTTTCAACAGACGGAGAGACGGACAGACAGACAGACGGACATGGCTAAATCGGCTTTGAAATACTCAAAGACCCAGAATATATATACTTTATGGGGTCTGAGATGAATAATAAAAAAGTTTCACACGGAATGACAAACTTAATATACCCTCTTCACAACTTATTGTGGTGGAGGGTATAAAAAAACAAAAACCACTAAAGAACATTAAAATATAATGTATGTATACAACAATTGAACGGTCATATAACGAAAGACAGAACACTAGATAATGTTATTTACTTTGGTGAAAATACCCAGTAAAAAATGTGCTCCAAAAGGAGCTGGTTTTATGTATGAATTCATAGCTCAAATCCCTTCAAACCTGCTGATGGGATGCCTAATTTTTGTATGGGGTGTTCCCGGTTTGGAGGACTATTTTCTGCAAACAATAATCGCTTCTTTTAACATTCAAACAAGGCACTCCTAGGGGCTAACTATATTAACATTTTCATTAATCTTTTGCTTTTACTTGTTTAAATGCCTTTTTTCAATCATTTTCGTATATTTTTATTTTTGTCGGTTTACAACCTTCTTCGTTGTCAGCACTAAAATAACAGTTTTTTTTGTATATTTTATTCTACATCATTTACTGCTGTATAAAAGCTCTTTTATTGAAGCGCTCAACTATGCGCTTCTTCTCTTAAGTGCTTCAAAAAACCCAATTTTTTTTACTGGGTAGTTATGAATGCTATTTAGGGTTGTGTACTAGTACACAAACACTAAAAAATAGATATCGTTTGAGGGTGTGTGATCTGTACGCTAAATATTGTTCGGTTTATTTTTAAAGTCCAAAATTTATTAACTGTTGGCAATGCATAACACTCGAAGTTAAAGCCTGTTTAGATGTATTTGAAAATCAAACACACAACAAAAATCACTTGTTTGTACAAAATATGTATAATTTACACTCCCAGGGTCTCCGTGCTGTGTAAGTAAAAATTGCCAATCAATAACAAGAACACTACTGAGAAGCTTTCCCACAATTTTTTGGATGCTTATTCCTTCATCAATGTTAAAAAGGTATAATGTTTTTCTACAGAACCACTACAATTGAACGGTTTTATAACGAAAAACAAAACACTACATAATAATTGTTATTCTATGTCTATTGGACTGTTGAAATGAGCTTTCCGAAGTCCCCAGATATTATGGGGTCTAAGTTGTTTTATATTTCTGCCGCATATGCTCCGATTTATTTTGCTATTTAAATACAGCCTGGGGACAAATTATGGTATTCGAAAGCAATTTTATTTTTAAATCTTAATTTTTTTTAGTATTCGAGCAGTTATTTGAGCTTTAACAACACTGAAAAAATAATAACGATTCGTTCAGTATTGACTCAAATGAAATTGCTTTCGAATCAAAAACGTATTCGATCACGACTGCTATTATTTTCCCCCTGATCGGTTCACAAATAGCTGAGATATAAGCAAAAAAATACGAATGCCTCTACAAATATCCAAAAATCCCTTGTTTTGTTTTTATACCCTCCACCACAATTAGTTGTGAAGAGGGTATACTAAGTTTGTCATTCCGTGTAAAACTTTTTTATTATTCATCTCAGACCTCATAAAGTATATAAATTCTGGGTCTTTGAGTAATTCTAAGTCGATTTAGCCATGTCCGTCTGTTGAAAACACGCTCACTTTCGAACATCTCAAAAGAAATGAACAAACTTGATGCAAAATTGCTGGTAGTTATCCTAAGCAGTTTAGGATTGAAATCCAGCAAAATCGGCTCAGTAGGACCAGTGCTATGAATCAAAATGTGGAAACACCACCTAAAAAAAAATCCTAATTTTGTTACAAAAACTAACATAAATGGTGGAATAATGCACTGAATAATATAAGCTTTCGCGAACATTCGTTTTATTTGACTGGAAATCACGCTGTAAAATTTCGTGAAGATCGGTTCATAATTTACTATAGGCCCCATATAAACCCTACTCCCGGAAAACAGTTTTTTACGCCTAAAACCGTAATTAACAATGCTATCATAATAGATATTGGTGCGTCACAGTTTAACAGGACTAGCACTGACACTGTGAAATTTCGTGAGGATCGGTCCATAATTTACCCTAGGCCTAATAAAAATCCTACTCCCGGAAAACAGTTTTGTATGCCTAAAACCGTACCAAATAATGCTATCAAAATAAAATTAAATATAGTTTTATACGACTAGAAATCACACTAATAAATTTCCTGATGATTGGTCGATAATTTACTAGAGGCTTCATATCAAGCCCACTCTGGTAAAATAATTAAGTACCCAGTAAAAACTTCGCTTACTTTTTCAAAATTAATAGCTTCTTTAACTCATTATTTAGTAGTTTTGTTCTAAACCTACATCTATAAAAACTTATATAACTATTTTTTTCTGGATGTATGTAGATAACAAAAATAATGACTTACTTTTGAATGCGTTCATTTTGGGACATCCCTTGTAAAATTCATTGGTTCTTTCAGTAGAATTGTAAGTAGTGCTCTTATGTTTTTCTGATTGCTCAACACATTATTTTGTAGGAGAAGTTTTTACTGGGTAATAAAATGGATATTGCCGTAAACATTATTATTTAAGTTTATTTTTATTCGACCTTTTTATTCTAACATAAAAGAAGTAACTAATTAAGCTCAAGCTCAAGGTCCAGGTTTTTTTTTTTTTTTTGTAAAATCATATTTTATTTTTCTAATATTTCGCTACAAAACATCGAGTAGCATCATCAGGGTTAAAGATATAATTTAAACAATTTTTTGTTCAAAAACAAAACGTTAAAAAAGTAGTTATAGCTACTTCTTCTGATATTGCACTCAACGGAAAACTTTCTTCCAGCATAGCTTCATATGGCCAGAAAAAATGTTATGCAATTCTCTGATATACGGTCCATAGTTTACCTTAGATCCTATTTTAGCAGACCTCTGAAATTCACTGTAAACGCTAAAACTCATTTCTCTACTGTATTGAAATTTATGTTTTTTAATACCAGAAATAATGATGGGTTCATAGCTTACTATGGCTCCAATATAAATTCCCCTCCTGAAAAACATTTAAGTTCGGCTTAAACTGTTACGAATCGTGATATTTTAGTCAAGCTATTTTAAATTGCCAAAAAAAACATTAAACTTTCTGATTGTCGGTCAATAATTTAATATATGTATGTCTAGGCCGCAACCAATTTTAATGCAGATCTCTGTTTTTATAAAGATATGTAAATTAATAATAAATCATATAGATCCCACTCCTGATATATTCGAACTGTCGGTGGAGGGTATCAAAGATTCGGCACAGCCGAATATAGCACTCTAACTTGTTTTTTTTTATTTTTTGTTTTCAGTATATCTGAATAACGTCAAGACCCAGTTGCCAAAGTAGGTACAAGCATCTTGGTTTTTATTAGGCGTGGCATAAAACGCCCTATGTTCTTCGTAAACTTTTTATTTAAGTATCATGTAGAATTTTCTTTTTTTTAAATTTTACTGCGTATATTTAAGTAAATAAAGGACATATATATATATATATATATATATATATATACAACAGATTTAAACTTTTAAGCTTTCTGTTCTTATCGCACCATGGCGATATATTCGGCATATCTGAATTAAACACTCTAACTTGTTTTTTATAATTTCATTCTTCTTATCCCCAAGCTAATATTGGCTTTATGTTTATGGCTTATGTTTTTAATAATTTCATTCAAAGAAATTAGAAAATAATCATTACTCATCCCTTAAATATGCTTTACTTTTTAATGTCATAATAAGTTTACACTATTAATTGCAAAAAAATATCTTTTATAAAACATTTATTTAATAATCCTTTGTGTATTTTTTGTAATATATCCTGCTACATAAGCCTAAGGCAAAAAGTTCACTTAATTTAAAGTAGCGTTATAAAAAGGATTTTAAGCAATTAAGCGCTTAATTGAAATTGTATATTTTACATAACGCACAATAAATTATACATATCATACATATCATATACTCATACATATAACAATTTTTTAATTACAAATATGACACTTGAGACTTCAATTAGAATTAACTTTAATGACAGTTAAACCACTAATAGATTTAATTGCATATTAAAATAATAAGATAATTTTGTATGCACAATGTATTTAATTTATCAGGCCTTAAAAATTACAAGCAACTGACAAAAAAAAAGTATAATTTTTAACATTTAATAGCATTTGTTGCATGGTAAAGTCACAATGTTGTCAAAATTTTGAAAGTTGTCTTAATTTTGCAATACCTTCATAGCTGTTTCTACAGTTATTAAGTGACATGAGGCTAATTTAATAACATTTTTCTAAATAGAGAAAATAAAAAAGAAAAAATAAACGTATTGACTTGTTATTTTAATAAGTGTCTAAATTGGTTATTTCTCAGAAAAAAATACGTTTTTTCCATTCTTTGTCATTATTTTTTCTATATTTTTAATTATTTTCTCTAATTAGTATTATTTGAAATACTACCCAGCGGGAAATATAATGAGTAAAGAGGCCTTATAAAAGGCCTTATTTAGCACACAAGCCCTTAACGCCGCATTCCATACTTATTTATATTTTACACAGGATGTCATTGTGCGCAAGCCCTTCCACACACCCATTAATAACAACTTTAATCCCTTCCCAAAGAAGGGAGTTAATAACAAGTAGGAGTGCTATATTCTCTTTGAAAAACCAAGATTTTAACCAGAGGACTAACAGTTTCTAAACTCAACCC
The DNA here is from genome assembly GCA_930367215.1 of Pollenia angustigena. Taxonomy (NCBI): domain Eukaryota; kingdom Metazoa; phylum Arthropoda; class Insecta; order Diptera; family Polleniidae; genus Pollenia; species Pollenia angustigena. The sequence continues at coordinate 12,553,193 of OV884060.1, read as the reverse complement.
CCTAGACGACTGAACCATAAACGAACGTTGTTTGAATATCATTAAAATGAAATATGGCCCGAATAAGAGACAACCGGCTTTGAACTTCGCTTTTCATAAGGACCCAGAATATATACACGTTATAGGGTGTAGGATCAATATTGTAGAAATTACAAACGGAATGACAAAGTTATATATACCCTTTTTAAGAAGAGTAATTTTTGGGAATTCAGTATTTCGGTTATAAATCAGGCATTTTTTAACCGATTGGACAGATTTATATACCGACGTGTTTAAGAAGAAATTTGGCATTTACTTGAGTTATAAAGTTTGGACTCGGGGAGATCTAAGGTTCCCGAAAGTGGGCAATTAAAAAAAATTTAATTTTGGTCATAACTTTTTTGTATCTGAACCGATTTTGCCGATGTTCTACTAAAAATTTCCGTTATTTTGGTATATAGGTCATATCCATAGGACATATAGCAGCCCTAAAATTTAGGGTTTTATACAATTTTTAATTTTTTTTGTACGGGAGGTACCACGCCCACTTCTCCAATCCCGCCCACATTTTGTAGGATGGTGTGTATTGGTGTACATAATTTGGAAACTTTGGCTTTTGCCGGTCCCCAGATATACAGCAAAAAGTAATAAAAATACAACAACCACAAAGGATTTTTGGGAAAAATTGGAGGTAGTCGTGGTTTTTTGCTCATATCTCAGCCATTTGTGGACCGATCTTGCTGAATTTCAATAGCAAACAATTCCGGACCATATGTGACATAAATGTATAATAACCTGGCCCCCATCATATATGGGGTCTTCGGAAAACCCATTTCAACGGATAGACGGACAGACGGACATGGTTAAATCAACTTTGCTCCTCATAAGGACCCAGAATATATATACTTTATAGGGTCTTAGATCCATATTGTAGAAATTACAAACGTAATGACAAACTTATATATACCCTTTCTACCCTTCCCTTCTTGGAAAAGGGAATAGCGAATTTGTACTGAATATTTTGGGTGGTTTTTCAAAAAAAAATTTATACCTTCTAGAGGGCATACTTCTGCAGGCAGGATACCATACGAAGCGAATCTATTAGATAGATGTATAGAGGCCTTAAGAAAGGCCTGCTACTTGCGGTCCTTCTAATATTTACCGCTAGGTTCTATATATTTTGTATGTAACAACCGTTTTGCTTTTATGTATTAATTTCATTAATAAGTAATTTCATTAATGATGTACAGTGAAGTAAAATTTTCGTGGGTAATGTTAATAAAAGGTTTTTGTTAATAATGAATGAGAAAATGGTTAATTTAACACATGTTTTTATTTATGTTAACTCCACATGAGTTTCTTTAAAGCAATAAATTTTATACATTTGAAGGAATCCTTTTAATTGTTTCTATAAATTTGGTTAATTCGCGCAGAGCTAAATTTGTTTCTATATTATGGTTGCCCTTCGATCATGTTAAGATATAATAACATGATTTCCCGGATATTTATAGTTTTAAAAATAATTAAGATTAGAAAATATACAGCTGTATCTTTGTGATCTAAGATGTAATATATTAAAAACAAAATAGTGTTTTGCCTCCTCTTAATATTACAAAAACTTTAAGTTAACCTCCTTAACAGAAGCCGGTCCGATATGTATTTAGGTAAACATATTAATATTAACTAAAATCATATGAAGCTAGCTTTTCATTGAAATTTAAATAAAGATAGATACATAGGAGGTAATAAGCACCATGGCTTAGAGGACTATTTGTATAGCCTGTGCTATATAAACCATGTTAGGTTATGGCTACGTATGAAAGCAATTACCCAGCATGGCGAAAGATCATAAATTTCAGTTGAGCTCATCAGCTGCCCCCGAAAAATTTCCACTTAGCAGTCCCTAAAACGGAAAAATAGCATAGCAGATGTGAAGGCGATTCGTGGACAATCTCACAAAATCTGAATAGCCTGCATTGTCGAGTGAAGACTGGACCGCACTGCCCAATAAATGGGCAAGAAAATATCCTAAAATCACCCTTAAAGTATAAGCAATATGTTTATATATGTATGTGTAAACAATAATGAAAATTCGTTTGTTTGTTCCCTAAAAACTCTTCAACTATTGAACCCATTCCCTGAAAGTCTTGTAAACTTTCAAGCACCTGCTATTAAAAGATAATATGAATTACGATTACGAAAAAATCGCAAGCGCCGAAAGGCAAATTTTGCAAGAGAAGGGTTTTTATAATTTTTTTCTAAAGAAATGCAACTTTACTTGGATTTTGATGGGCTTTTTCTTCGTAACCCTACAAATTCAATTCTATGAATTTGTTCGTCATTAAAACTTATTTGCAATTAAAAAAAAAAATTCGATAAATGGTCGCTTACGATATATTCGCAAATAGGGCTCGATATATCTGATAAAAAAGTGAGCTAGATTAGCGAAGTGGATGTGGCATCTACAAACACAATATAGATGTCTGTTTATCTGGCCAACGGTTACCGTGAAAGTATTCGAATTTTGTATTGAAAGCTTGCATATTAATGCACAAACTCAATTTTGAATTAAGCCAATTAGAATAGCCATGGCCATGGCACCTCACATACCAAGGCAATAAAAATTTCGGCATATCATGAGAACAGTAGGATCAATTTTATTTAATTAGCTACAAATAGCTTGATTACACAGTGCAACAAAATTCGGGTCATCGCCGCCAGCCTCAATTTTCGCAAAGCGAAATAAAACTAGACTATTGGTAGAGTAAATCTGCCAAAGGGTTTTGAAAAGTTAGCTCGGTTTCCCGAAATATCGGCCCCTAAAGTTTTTGAATTTTTTTAAAAAGGCGTATACCAAGTCAAAAAAATCTACTAAATGTACTTCTGGGCTAAAAGACTTTTTAAGATATCTTCAGTAGACCTGTATGGCGATTTTTAAGGGGTAATTTTTTGAACTTCCACACAAAAGTATACTGAAACGGCGCTTATGAGGGTTAAAATGTTTGACAAATAGTTTAAGCATCAAATTTCACTAGGGGTCTTCTAAGACCAAAAAACGTGCAAATATATGTAAAACGGATTCTCGAAAAATTCAAAAATTTCGAGGCCCGGGCTGGTTTAAGTTTTATATTTACTAATTCAGCTAGCTGAATCTTACAAACTGTGCCATAACACCCTATTTTAATATATAAATTAGCTGAACATATGGACTCAGCTAGCTGAATTAATATAAAAAAGAAATTCAGCTGGCTGAATAGCATTTGTTTTGCCCAATAAATTTTTTATATGTTTTGAACAAGAAGTAAATTTAACATAAGTGTTAAGTTTTACTGAATTTTACAAACTGTGCCATAAAAACCTATTTTAATATATAATTTAGCTGAGCAAATGAATTCAGCTAGCTGAATTAATATAAAAGACAAATTCAGCTAGCTGAATAACATTTGTTTTGCCCAATAAGTTTTATATATATTTTGAACAACATAAGTGTAAACCTTTGACAAAAGATGGGAGCTATGGCTTAAGATGGACCAATAATTTAATGTAAAATATTTGTAAAGAAAATAGAAAATAAGGTAAAAACTTATTTTTCATTACGATATTAATCATTATATAAAAAATATTTCCTCCGAGGCAGGCATTACCACGTATTAAATTTTTAACCGATTAATAGAATAAGTTCATTAAATAAAACAAAACGACAAACGCTTAAATTGTTGGTCTTAAAAAAATGTTGCAGCATATTAAATAAAAATTGTTTATTGTGTTTGTCGCTTTCTTTAAACATTTGACTCCTTTATGTATCCTTGTAATAGTAAATAGTATCGCATATCTAAAAAAACTTACATTTTAAGCAGACTTTATGGCACATCAAACTTTATTGCATTACAGTTTTAAAAAATGTAATCACAGAATGTAAGGAAAGTTTTAATAGAAATAACTAAATTTAAAATTGCTTAAAATAAAGCTAACATTTGTAAACGATTACAGTAATAATCATTAAGTAAGTTATTTATAGCGGTTTTATTCCCTTTTTGCATTACATTTTCCTTAAATCTATAAATTGTTACTTTTATTTTTAAATAATATTTTATATTTTTTGTTATAAAACATACTTTTTTCATCATTAATCTGTTTCTCACATCTTAACTTTTTTTATGACAAAAGAAATAGCATAATTTTAGGGAAACAGTTTTTAGTTTGCTCTCTTTATTTGGACTATTTAGGTTTTAAATAGATATTTATTTTTTAAGCTATTTCAGGATAATTATCCTGATATTATATTTTAACATAAGAATGTTATTTACATTTTCTTATTCCATGAAACATCTAGTCATTAATGTAAATATTCTAGATATTTCGTAAATAAAAAACATGTTGTACTACACGAAAGAAAAATTATATGAACGACACGTGTATTTGTAATTTTTTTTAATAAGCTAATGTGTGTGTCTTATTATGACAGCTTTGTATGGTTATATGAATAGATAAATATAAAACAAAATTATGTTTTGCTTAAATTTTAGTCAAGAATTTTGTGAGTAGATGATGTCACATTTAGAATAAATTTTTTTTATACCTTTCACCGAAGGTAAAAGGGTAAATTGATCTAAGACCCTTTAAAGTATATATTTGTATGCAGGGAGCAAAGTTTTCAAATTAGGTACACGCATCTTATTTATCAACACGCAATATCCGACAAAACGTCACCGATATTGGAGAAGTAGCCGAAGCACAAAATAGACTATAAAATTCGGCATATCCGAATACAGCACAGTGACTGTTTTATTTTTGCAATGATTAATTTTGTCCATATTATAGTTAATTTCAACCATATACCTTTACATAATAGCATTATTTAAATCCAACGATAGTATGGTGCTTGAAGAATATGGCTGCCTACACCCATACTTATCTTCTGCGTGTATACTTTGGACTTAAACAAAATACATAATATTGAATTTATTCGTAGAAGTGCACAATTTACATACATTTTATTAAATTTACTAATACATAAAAACAACTCTGAACCCACACCAACAAAAAACAAAACTGTTTTTTTTTGGGTAATACTGTGACAAAACATTGGCTGCAGCAAAAACATGTGGTTTTATACAACATGTCCACACAGAGTAAGACAAAACAGACTGAAATGAACCTGAAAAAGAATAACAATTTATAGAGTGTTTCTTATATGCATTAAATTGGAGAGCTGTAGGAAATAAAAATAAACAAGAGGGAAGATGGACAAGCCCAACCAGGTGATACCTTACACTAAAGTATTTACAAAAAATTTTTCGAGAATGTACGCCATGTATGGGACCCATGGGCAATCATGGACCCGCAAATACAAAATTATGTTATTTGGTTAAGAGACATATATCGCACTTGTTCAAATAAACTGTATTAACTTAACATTTAAACATTTTTAGTAGAAGCAAAACAATTAAAGCACAGCCGGGAATAACGTTGTAAAAACCGTGGTTTCGATTTCGGTTAATACCGAACAGCAATCCCTAGTTTTTTTGCTCTCCTGAAAAATAATTATTTTGTATTCGCGGCTGTGCTTCAATTTTTGATTTTACATTAAAGGCATATGAAAAAGAATTTTTAAACCAACCGATATTTAAAAAAACGGCTACACGCAGAGAAAAAACATGGTTGAAGTATACAAATCTTTTTTCACGATTGATAATATTTTATTTCTATTTAACAACAAAGTGTTTGTCTTCCTCAAAACTTCAAATATGGTTGAATTTAACAACTATGCAATTTAACATATTATTTTATCTGGTGTACCACAAGGTAGTCATATTGGACCATTGCTGTTAACCCTTTTTATCAATGATCTTCCTAACGTGATAAAATTCTCTAAAGTTTTAATGAATGCGGATGATGTAAAACTTTTTTTCAGTTTTAATAAATATGCAGATCAAATTCTACTTCAACAAGACTTGGACACATTTCAGTCATGGTGTGGATGGAGCTTAACTTGAAAAAATGTAAACATATGTCTTTTTTTAGAGTAAATCATATAAATGTAAGTTATTCTTTGGCGAACTATTAGCTAGAAAATGTTGGTACAATTTTGGATCTAGGAGTTTTGTTGGACGCTAATTTGAACTTTATTAAGCATATTTCCATAACTGTTAATAAAGCACGGTGTATTCTTGGTTTTATCAAACGATGGGCTAAAGAATTAAAAGACCAATATGTCACAAAGCAACTTTATGTTTCCCTCGTGAGACCTGTCCTTGAATATGCATCTATAGTTTGGGATCCTATATTTTCCGTCAAACACTAGCCGTCTTGCTCTTATCAAACTTCCAACTCTTAAAAGCCGGAGGACTATGTTGAATGTGTCGTTTAAATTAAATTTAATTAATGGTTATATTTGTTCTGATTTCCTGCTCGATAACATTTCATTTAATGTTCCTCATCGTCTATCTCGACACTTCGAATTGCTATCAATTAAAGACTTCAGGACAAATTACGCAAATGCGGATCCATTTAGAAGGATGTGCAGTCAATTTAATAAATTTTATAATGTTTATAAGATTTTTCTTTAAATACAAATGTTAAAAAACGTAAAATTATCGTCTTATTAAACAATCAATAATTTTGTATTTTATTTGTATTAACTAGTATATCGACCCCTTTTTTTGAAATTGAGTTTTTGACGCAATCTTGTTCTACATTCAAAGAGACGTCGCCTGACAAAATATTGTAGGCGAATTCCACTTCGTTGCTCCAAAAATTTAATGTATATTTTCATTTTATAATGCAAGCGAAAGCAGATAAAAGTAGAAAAATGGCTGCCCTGTAAAATTTGGTTTTTGTAACATACGATTATTTCGCGCAAAGGGTTGGATATGTTATTATATTGTTTAACTGTCTGTAAGGATATGATATCCATAGGCAAATTTGTAAATAAATAAATAAATATGGGAACCTTCACCATATTATTGTCACGGCAACCATATTATGGTTAAATTCATCCATCCAAAAGCTATAACGATATTATGGTTGCCTCCAAATATGTTCGAAATTATAATATTTTAAAACCTTGTATGTTTAATTTAAATTATTATGATTAGAAAGCAACAACATTCTGGTCATTTGAATTTTACTTGGTTGGCTTAGAATTCTCAAGCATTTTATTTTAATTATTCATTAATATACATAAATTTACGTAGAATAAACTAGCAGAACAGAAAAAATGGTAATGAAGAACGTCACGGGCTGGAATATGAATCAAAGGGGATTGTTTTATTAAAGTGGAACATAACAGCTGTCAGTAATAAAAAATTAAATAAAATTATAATTTGACACTTAATAAACAAATTGAAAAAATGAATGAAATAAATAACCATAATATGGTTAACAGTGACCATATTATTGTTAATGCTGACCACAATATGGTTACTTTTGTCAAAACTCTGGAATATTTTTACCATATTGTGGTGAATTTTGAGCATATGTTGTATGGTTAGTTTTGACCATAATTGTGGTTTATATTGACCATATTATGGCTGATTTCGGGAAAATTTTTGGTAATATTTAAACAAAATATGGTAACCTGCAAAAATAAACATTGTCCAAATCCAACCATAGTATGTTAGAATGTCTTAGAACATGGTTACCTCCAACAATACTTTTTTTCTTTGTGTAGATAAGGATATAACGGTTAGATTATTTTCAAAAAGTGAAAAAATAAAAATTTTTACTTAATACAGTATTTGTGAACTATTGCGATATGAGTTTTTTGTGCTGAATTATATCTTAAGTGATTTTAGACGGGCGGCTTATAGAGAACCGATGGATAAATCTTAGCGTACTGGCACTTAAAATCACTTTATGAATTGAATTATTAATTTCAAAAACCAGTCAAGCAACAATAAATCATAAATTTTATTACTGGGCGACTACTGTTTTCTAAAGATAAACAATGCATCATCTTATGGAAAAAAAAATCAAATACTTTCCCCATGTAATGGTGAGGCAAATTAAAAAAATCCGAAAAACATCAATTTTGCTTAAGCGAAATTAAGCTAGATGTTTTCCTTGATTTACTCAAAATTAAAATTGTTCGCTTGATTGGGTTTTGAAATAAATGATTCAGTTGAACTACGGATTCTCGAAAACTTAGCTGGATGGCATATATTCAGCAAGTCCTTAATTTCTAGATAGCTGGCCACACTAGTTTCAGTGAAAAGGCACGTAAATTTCTTAAAACTTTGATTATTAAATAAAATATTAATAAAAATAATAATAAGCAAGAAGTTAATGGCATTATAAAAATCGGAAAAATTACAATTTTTGTTTTTTTTTTTATTTATTTATTTCATTTAATTTATAACTTTTTTTTGCTAAGTGTCTGAAAAAAATCTTTAATAATTTCAATTTAAGAAACTGGCGGTAATTTGTTACATGCTAAAATATGTATATTTTATCATTGTTGTGTCTCTGCGTGTGTGTGAAACAAATAATAACGAAATTTTTATAATACATACAGTATCAAAGTATATTGTAAAACTGCCTAATTTATCCAAAAATTGTTAGCGCCTGTGGGTATGCTATGTTATTTTTAATACGCAATATTTAACCCTGATGTGAAAAAATAACAACACGAGGCAATTTCTTTATTATATGTGAATATTTTTCAGTTTTTTTTTTCAACACTTCCCTACTTGTAGTACCCGTAGCTTAATCACTTAGCTATAAGTAGTACCAATTGTGCATTAATTATAGCCTAGAGCTGTTCAAGATTCACATAGGATCTAAATATGTATGTATTATGCAAATGCTTACAGAGGATTTTTATTAGCTTGGGAAAGCATGAATGAGTGGGAGCTAAAGCTGTGAGTAGGTGTTCAAAAGATATGAGCCAAACAAAATGTCTTAGAATATATTTTGATATTTCATTATTTATGCTGGCATTGGAAACCCACTGTGGTTGTTATTAGTCGTTTTTATAAACAAATTTCACAAAAAATTATACATAATAATTTTTTCAAGTACTTCACCGTTACTAAATATATCATATGAAAAACTATCCCTGCAGCAAAAATCGTTACTATTTAGTAACGCTTTGGACTAGCTTAATACCAATAGTGAAGCGTCGAAAAATTAAAAAGATAATACAATTTTGACTGCACAGCTTCAAAGGTGACACCGTTTCTTGTAGCAAGACAAACAACACTTCAAAAGTTGGTAAAAAAATCTTTACTATAAAAACAGCATTACAAATGAGGCCGTTAGCTTAAAAGTTGTGTAAGCCACATAACATTTATTTCATATTTGTGTGGCTTTTGGCTACTTTTGTATTATAAGTATATAACTTTTTTATTATAATTTTTTTTTTCTTTTCTTTATTTTGTAAAGAAGACTTGGACAATTTATAATGGCGCAATACACAACTGAACAACGTGCCCAAATCGTTGAAATTTACTTTTCAAATCAACGGTCCATTGTGTTGACTCAGCGTGCATACCGTCGTCAATATAATGTGCAGGATGCACCCTCTCAGTCAACAATAAACCATCTGGTTGCATATTTTCGACAACAAGGAGCAGTAAGGAACCTTCCTGGTTCCGGCAGACTATGAACTGTCCACACGTTTGACAATATTCAAGTGGTACAGGAGAGTATTCGGGAGGATCCAGAAACATCAACCAAGAGACTTTCGACACAACTTGGCCTCTCAAGAGGGTCGCTGCAGCGAATTTTGCATACCATAAGAATGTTTCCATACAAAATTCAACATGTCCAAGAATTGAAACCGACAGATTACCAGCAACGACTTGACTATGCAATTTATTTCCAGCAAAAAGCACAAGAGAATCCTAATTTTATTCATAACTTAGTTATGAGTGACGAAGCCCATTTCCAATTAAATGGGTTCGTTAACAAGCAAAACTGTAGGATATGGGCTACGGAAAACCCGAGAGTACTTCATTAACGACAATTACACCCAGTTAAGTGTACTGTTTTGTGCGGTGTTTCTTCAGAAAGGATCATTGGCCCGTATTTTTTTTTAAATGAAGGAGGTGTCGCCATTTCCATTAATGGTGATCGATATCGGGCCATGTTGGAAAATTTTGTAAGGCCAGCCGTGGAAAACCATCCGCAAATATGGTTCCAACAGGATGGAGCCACAGCGCACACTGCGAGGGCCACAATGGCTCTTTTACGCGATATCTTTGGTGAAAGAATAATTTCGCGTAGAAGCAATTTTAATTGACCTCCGCGTTCCCCGGATTCAACGGCTCCAGACTATTTCCTTTGGGTTTATTTAAAAGGGAAAGTTTATGTTAATAAGCCTAGGACTATTGAGGAATTAAAAATCAATATTCGAGACGAAATTAACAACATAACACCGGAAGTTTTCCGAAAGGTCATGGAAACTGTGTTGGAAAGATCACATTTGTGCGAAGCAGAAAATGGCCACCAATTGCGGGATATCATTTTTAATAACTTATGTAAAAATATTCCCTTTAATTTACTGTATTTAAAAAACAAAAAATTAAAAAAATATGTCTTTAATAAAAAGTTATAAGGAATTCACACCACTTCGGTCTTTCTGGGCCACCCTGTAGAGTTAAATAAATCAATGCAACAACAACTTTTGCAACGCTTTATGTAAGTGATTGGTAAAACAAGAGATAAACTAGTTTCTTATCTTATTTTCGCAGTTTTAACCAATTTGGCGTACATAAGTCAGGGTATGAAAAATTGAGCTTACACCACTTTTGCGTTGGCGGCTTCAAATGAAGATACAAACAATTTAATTGTTTGTTGTAGAAACAGCAACAAAGTTACTTGAAGAAAAAAAAAATAAATTTAAAGTTGGCCTTAGAGCAGTGAAGGGCACATTTGCAATAATTATCCCTTAGGTTACTCTCTTGCTCTGGCCAGACCAAATTTAGGTTTTTTCCAATATTTTTCAAATATATAAAAATTGAAAAAAAAACAGGAAAGTGAATGCCATAAGTTAAATGTGCTATATAGAATGAAAGTAATTTGAAATCCATTGGAGCAAATTAGTGGGATACAAATTTGTTTTTGGGTTGCAATATCTTTTAAATAGGACAGAAAATCAAAAAAAACTTAAACGTGATTTCTATAAATGATATGCTCTAAATCAAGTTTGAATCGAATAAAATTATTACGATCCATTATACACTAAGTTCACTTTAATTTCAAATAAATAGCAAAACAAGTTTCAGCTTTGTTAGATGCGTAAAAGCATTGTGCAAAATTCAAGACTACATTTTAAATGAATTTCATGTAGAATAAAATAATGAAATAATAAAATAATATAATAACTTCGTATAATTAAAACTATATTCGTATAATTTAACCTACTAAGCATTGTTTCAATAAAAAAAATCAATTAAACTACTTATTATTCAATTGGGGTTTTTGGCTGTTCTAATTGTAGTCTGGCCAGACCACGAGGAAACCTAAATGGCAAAAAGTTACCGACGATCCAAGGCTTAATTATGAAAACTATACTGAGGAGAATTGTAAAATTTAGTTTTGCTTTAATTAGTACTTATACTGTTCACAAATCAACTAGTTTTAAACTTATATACAAAAATATTCAGTTGGGCTCCTATGTCAACCCATGGTTAAATACAATAGCTAGATTTATAAAAAAAAACAAAAAGTGCAACTAGTTTAAAGTAAAAAACAACAAGTATATTTTTAGATAAATACTAGTTAATTTGTCTGCAGGGTGAAGTACTTTTATTTTGCCAGAAAAAGATTTTAAGTTCTAAAGAATAATTTTAGGGGCAACACTTTTCTGATGGGCTACTCATCAAAATAACACGAATGCTTCCTCAAAACCAGTGTTGCCACTTTGTGGGTAATTACCCGAATTTGGTATAATTTTTACTGTCGTGGGTAGAGCGTGGGTAATTTCTCTTAGGTGTAATTCAGGTGTTATTTGAAATTCTTACTTCAGAAACCCAAATAAAATCAAGATTCGATTTCAGTGATGACATTTATTTCTTTTTAAATATTGTTGATACACACAGTCTTCTGAACCAAAGTGTCGGTTTCTTTTAAGGAAAGACTTCAATCATTAAATATACATTTTCAAAAGTTTGGTAATAAATGTCGTAAGATAGGCTCTTAGATTTGGATGAATATGACTATAATAGTGATTTAGAACTTGAAGTTTATTGAAAAAAATTAGAAATGTTTCCAATATTCTAACATATAATTTATTTTGTTTGTGTCTGGAAACTTTCAAATGCTTTAGTTTGTAGAATATGTAACGCCCTTAACAGTTGTAAAACTGAATTTCGAAAGGGACCGTTGTATAACAGCCTTCAGGCATTTTGTTCACTAAATAAGGTATAAGGGGTGAAATCGTAGACAGTAAAAAAAATTAATTTTAATCGCAGTTTAATACACGGCATTGTCAATTGAAATTGACTCTAAACAAATAGGAACCGCACCTGTCCTTGACGAAATGCAGTGCAGACGTCCAATTTTGTTCCTCTTTTCCGAACATTGCTGTTGACCTCCAAGACGTCAATTGTTGCTAATTTATCATCACAAACCAGCGACTTCACAGCCCTACGGAAAACAATCAAGAGGTGTCACATAGCACGGCCTTGAAGCCTAATTAACATGTTATTTTCTCTTAATTAACACATCGCCTTCATCTATGAAAAAATAAGTTACGATCGATCGCATGAAAAAGTGAGAGCAGTATGACAGTTCGTTTGACAGCTAACCTTTCGTTAGTCCTTTCGGGCTAAAAAAACACCCATCATAAAGGAATGGCAATGATCATTTTTTCTTTGTAAATGTCTTTTATTAAATAAAACTTCAATTTTTTATCAGGTGTAATTTTATTTAAATCGGGTAATTTTGCTTCTTCTCAAGTGTAATTTTGAATTTTGCTGGTGGCAACACTGCTCAAAACACTCACAAGCTTCTGGAGAGCTATCTAACAGGCAGAACATTCATAGTAAGGTCGCAAGATAAACACTCCCCCCTCAAGAAAATTACTGCTGGTGTTCCCCAAGGCAGCATATTAGGACCGCTTCTATATATAATATACACAGCGGATATGCCAACAAACCTGAGCACGCATACCTCTACATTTGCAGACGACACAGCATTTATAAGCGTTAACCATGACCCAAAAGTCGCATCGCAAAATCTGCATGCATGTCTTTATATAAAATTTTTAGAAGAGTTTAAAAAAACTTTCTTGATTAAAGAACCTTTTAAAGAGCGTTCAAAATTAAGCAATATGGCATTAACATCTCAAAATCGAAAAAACGGGCATACGCGGTTACCCATGCAAACCTCAGATTTGTCAGAAGTAGAGTGAACATTTGCTATTCGCTATTGTGGAAAAAAGTTGACTTTCTATAGCTATGTTATCACTTGGCCTGTAGAGAAATTTAACATTCTCATTTAAGCGATTCGATACTTGCGAACTTAACAAATGCAAATTACGGCAAATTGTATGCGCCCCATGGTATAAAAGAAATGGTAAAATCCACAGAGATCTTAACATCGCTACCATCCAGGAAGAAATTAAAAAGTATTCATACAAAGACATAGATAAACTAATGATCACCGGAGGCTGAAAAGATCCGACACTTTGAGCCTAGCAGGCTTTTTTGACACTTGAACGCAATTAATTAGCGGTTACATTGGAAACGGCTAACAAATACAAATAAGAATAAGGATTAAGCTTTGAATACATATTGTAATTTTCCACAAGAAAGATTCAATAAAAAAAAAAAAAACTTAACTGTTCGTAGTTCTGTAGACCTTTTTGAATCAGCCTTTAGACATAAATAGTTATTTGACATAATGCAATTTGTATTGACAAGTTGTTCTTGCGACTAAGCCTAAGTATACTTTGGGATGTTTTCGAGGTTATATTATAAATCAGTTGTATCAAGGTTGTCAAAAATTAGATACTAATTTGTGGTTATGTATTATCAGTAGGTCCTGGATATACAACTTAAAGTTATAAGCAATAAGCCGAACACTAAAACTTGATTCTAGTTAGCACTTAGCTATCAATATCTCTTACATTCAGTAATGGCGCACATTAATTTTCATCGCCGAACTGATTCTCAGACAAAACTTGCAATTGAGTGGTATAGAGGCAAAGACTGCAATGTCCACTTTTTTCACAAACGTAACTAATAATACCGCTTAGTTGGATGTAATGAATGCTTCCAATTAGTGAATATTACATTACCAGAAACACTTTTATCCCATAAAAAAGTAAGTTATAAAATTAAGAATTGATGCAAAAACGGCAATGTCCATTGTTAAGCTCTTTTTCTCTCAACTTTTTTCGAAAATGCATGGTATTTTTTCATTTTGTTTCTTTTTTGCAAAACAAAACTAAAAAGAAATTTAAAAATATAACAAATTATTTTTTATATGAAACAGTTAGTTTTATTGTTCATTTTATAACTTTGTCATTAGTCGTAATTATGTCGCAAGTTGCTATGAAGTTCCTCCAAATCAATTAATAAAAAACTAAGCTCTTGATAAGTTTAAGAATTTTATAACTACTTATTTTTTTAAGTACTTGCCAATGCTAAAAAAGCAGTGATGTCCATTTGATTAGAGCAAACACAGCAATCTCCAACTTTATTATTATAATTGCCAGCAAAGCGCTATATCGATTTGGTTGAAACTTGCGTGATATCTTCACCATATTCTTACACTCAGTTTAGATAAGGGCTTTTACGACGTCGCTTTGTCGACGTCTCTTTTGGTTTGTTGGTGAGCGGTGTAGAAAAGAAAGAGGGGTTAACAAAATGTCTCGTTTTGTATTTTGCATGTCGTTTTTTACATTTCTCTTTTAACTTTTTCTGTTTACGTTTTATTCTTTTTCTTACTTTGAAGTGTGTGGTTGAAAATACAGTGAGACCTCGATTATCGATAATAGACGGGATCGGCAGAATTCTTGATTATATATTTTTTTTGGTGTGTTTCTTATTTTATGTAAATATATAACGTTTTATTATGTAAACGTGAGGAAAAAAGTAAATTTGGCAGAACATGCTTCCACACCGTTAAGATATTCTCTTTCTTCGTTTATTTAAATTTCTTTTGATTGTTCAAAATTTAACGAAAACAAGATAATTTGTTTATAATTTCGGATAATAGAGGCAATTTAAATCAGTGCAAAAAAATGTTTGTTTTCCATTTTATTGAAGCTGCCGGTTAATCGAATGACGGGTAATCAAGGCCATACTGTAAATAAAAAAAAAGACATGCAACCAAAAATCATCGTATGAACGCAAAGAGATTTTGGAAGTTGCTTTAAAAGGGAATCAAGATAAAACGACGTCGTAAAAGCCCTCATGTGAATTGAGTGTTATTTACTGAATAGCATGATATACAATACATAAATATGAATATACTGTGAGCTAGAGGTTTTTACTATTTATTACGAAAACTATAACTGTGGACATTGCAGTCTTTACATCTATACCACTCAATTATGCTTTAATTTCGTTTCGCAAAGGGATCGAGTTATTTTGCAAAAATTTACACTCAATGAAAAAATATAAACCTTAATAGAAATACAGCTGAAATTTAATTGGAACAAAGTTTTCAATCCCAGAAACAACAAATAGTGTTGATTAAAAATTCTTCAAAAATATAAATAAAAATAGTTTTAAAGCATACATTTGGGGGAGCATAATTTAATTCACAAACATAATTTTTTTTGTTATAGCAATATTTTTAAAGAAAAAATTAAAAAATATTTAAAGTATAAGGAAAATACAAATATCTGTTAATTTAATTAAATAGAATTTTTTTATATTTTATATTTAATTTTTTTGTAAAATTTCTTTTAGCCAAGAATATTTTCGATAGGTTTTTTTTCAGGGACCGTAACAGTTATACCTTTTTTCATAAAAGTCAGATGAAAACAGTTATTTTTTGATTTTTAATTTTTCGATCAAAAATAACAGTTATTTTTTGATTTTTATTTTTTTTAACAAAAATAACTGTTATTTTTTGATTTTTAATTTTTCGATCAAAAGTAACAGTTATTTTTTGATTTTTATTTTTTCGAGCAAAAATAAAAGTTACTCTCTAAAGAAATTTACGTGATTTATTAATTTAGTTGAATTAAAATCTTTATTTTAGTGTGTAATTATCATTGGAATTTCTTATGCACATTAAAATAATTATTAAAAGTCATCTAAATTATTAAAACACGTACATTTCTTTAGAGAATAACTTAAATTTTTGCTCGAAGATAAAAATCAAAAAACAACTGTTACTTTTGATCAAAAAAATAAAAATCAAAAAATAACAGTTATTTTTGTTCAAAAAAATCAAAATCAAAAAATAACTGTTATTTTTGAACGAAAAAATTAAAATCAAAATTTTAAAAATCAATATATTTTATCATTGACAAGTGCATAAGGAACAATATGGTATATTTGAATCAGTTTTTCGACGTTTACTTCTATGTGCTTTTTTTGTTTTAAAATTCCAATATAACTGTTATTTTCGGTCCCTGTTTTTTTTATTTCTTAAGCATTTTTTGTAAGATTTCTTTAAATAAAAAGGTTAGAAAGCTTTTTTTTTTTTTTGTTTTTATTAAACTATCACAAATTTTTAAGAAACAACAACTTTCGTTTAATGAAGCATACTTTCAGGAATTTTTCTTTGTTTATAGTAATTTGTTAGGTTCTGTTTTATAATTGTTAATAATAAACTGTAATTCTTTAGTTTGCATTTGTTTTTTTTTTTTATATTTAATAAAGCTTACTTGATGGGATATGTTATTTACTTGTTGTGTTTAAATTCCTTTTACGTTTTAAAAAATTTTTCATTGTTTTAAAATTAAGCCAAATATTAGATTTCTTTTATTTTATTTGAATTTATTAAAATTATCTTGTAGAAAATATAATTTTATGTTTTGTTTGTTAAATAGATAATTTTTATAGCATTTCCATAGCTTTTAATTTATATTTGTTTAATTTGATATTTTTAGCATACTTTTAGGTTTTTTTGTTTTATTATTTAAATTTTTTTCACTACGTTTTTTTATTTGATTAAAAAACTTTGAATTTAATGATTTTTGCATATTCTTTATACATTTTTAAACATTTTTTTTTTAAATTTTTTTGAACATTAATATTAATTATTTATTGTTTTTATCTTTTTGTTTAATAAATTTGCAAAAAAACAGTTTGATTTAATTCTACATATTCTTTTTTTTATTAAAGCAGTTTTTTTCACTTTTGTTTATTATTAAAGCAGTTTTTTTCACTTTTGTTTATTATTATTATTATTGTTATATATATGGCATAGTTGTAGGCGTTTATTTGATTATTAGAAATAAAGCATACTTTTAGGTTTTTTTTTTAATATTTTTTATATACATATAATTATCACTTTTGCTTGGTTTGAGAAAAAAATGGATAGGTAACATTTAATATAATTAATACTTTTATTTTTTTTATATTTATTTTAATTAATTTTTATAATATTTTTTTGTATAAGCAAACACTCAAACACCATTGTTTTATCTAACAATTATCCTTAAAAACCCGCTTAGAACTTTTGTCTGTAACTAATTTTATTTACGTCCATTACTGCGAAACACCGGTTTGTAACTAATTTTTCCTGCCTGTGTTTAAGGCTACAAAACCAAAAAATATTTACTTTTATCTACCGAACAAAACTGGTCGAATTAGCAGCTGTTTATGTTAATATTCGTTGCAAAAGAGGAGAAAACTGTTATACAAATGTTAAAGTGTAAACAAATATTTTGTTAGTATAAAAGTTTGGCGAAGCGCATGTTTTACAAAACATTTTTATGAATGATACAAACACTTGTTGACTGTTGGCGTATAAAAATTGTAAAACAGGGGAAATTTTATTACTGTTAGAAAGGGATTTTTTTTAGAACAGTTAAAAGAGGAGAAATAAATATTTCACTTAATAATCAAGGACGTCTAAATGTCTAGAGGAATTTTGTGTTTTGTAAGACAAGACAAATGTGTTTTGGAGAGAAGAGGTAAAATAAATAAAGCATACTTTTTGGGATGTGAAACCTTTTAAATTTAAAGTATATATAAAAATGATGGTAGTAACGAATAACAATGATAAATAAGATAATTTATTGGTTGAATTTTTGTATACACATATATTAAGATATATTGGACAAAAGTTTTGAAAAATAAAATTATTTTTAATTTCGTAAATTTGTATGAATATTAAAGAAAAACATTGCGTTGTTTTAGGCTGCAATAATGTCTTAACTTAAAAATTTGATTGTAATTTTTAATTTTAAATAACTTTTATTATCAAGTTAAAAAAATGTTTTTTTTTTAAATTTTCTTTGTTTAAAATATGAAATTATTATTAAAATCAAAGTTCTTCAAACGCATAAATAAAAGAATCTGGTTTTTAATGAGATTTAATCTCTAAAAAGCTTTGGATAACTTAAGAGATTTGTTTGCTGTCATAACTGACATACACATACCTATTAAAACCGTCAAGAGATTTATCTTACGCTTACATTCATATAAATTCGTGTACATATTTATATGTATATCTACATAAAATCGCTTATATTAACTCCTCTGAATTATATGCAGATATTAAGTTTTAATTTTTATGTATTTTTTATGAAATTTCATTGTTTCTTTTTGTTTACCGTTATTTTTGTTTGTCTGCCCAAAGGTTACCAAACTTTATGGTAAAAAATCGATGTATCTCTTAAAAAGAAACAATCAAACAATAGATCATAAATGGCAGTACTTTTAAAGGACAGCTGTTAAATATTTTGATGGATTTATGAAAACAAAGGAATGTTACACATTTAATAAATTTGTTGGAGAGCTTTAATGTAAATGCTTAAATTCTTTCTTAAACAGAAGATCTTAACTATTTAATTTTTTTTTTTTTATTCCATTTGATTTTCCTTACGATTTTAATAATAAGAATACAAATTTTCGTAAACCAAATACATTATGCAGTGTAATCTCCCTTTCTGCCTTGTGCGGACATCCCCTTTCGACGGACACTGTTACCTGCTAATGACAGTGTTATAAAAGAAAGTATATGAGTTCTAAAGATACACATTCACCTCATTCCTTTGGTGTCTGGCTGTGGGTAATTCCACTGTATATTAGTTTCGTTAGTAGTTGTGACAAATGTTTGTCTAGACTGAAAATGTCTGAGACTTTTTCAATGCGGTTTTTCATTTTTATTTTAGATATTTCGATTTCCGTTGGAAACCTTGAATAATTTATTAAACTATAATATTTAATCAAAAAGGTCGAAGAAATAGGATTATAATGTACTTAAAATCTTTACAGATATTTAAAGTTTATTCAAGAGAATATGACCTTGTTAATGAACTTTTTTGTTTAAATAACATTAGTTTAATATCGAATTAAAGAAAATTTTCCGTTTATCAATGCCTGATCAACTTCAATGGCTTGAAATTGAAAACTGCTTAGTAAATGTGGTATTTTTTAACTTATTAAACTGGATTTCATTATGAATTTTTTGCTTTAGGGAAACATGAACTACTTCGAATTGTGCAAAGGTAATATAATATAAAGCAAATCTTAATGAGTTACTACAGATGATTGTTGACAGAACACGCGTACAAAACTTTTAAGTCATACCTGTTAACTCCAGTAAAAATGTTATCTTTATTAGTAGCACCCGAACATTGTGGAAACAAGTGTTCTGTACATTTAATCAGACTCCTCCCCACTACCGATTAGTGCTGGGAAACTATTGATAGATTATCGATATTATCGATAGTCTTAAAATATCGAAAATATCGATAGGAAAAATATAAATATCGATATTTTTATTATTTAAAATACAGCTATGAAGACATCTAACAGCAGCTATACACACACTTTTTTGCCGCAAACTTTTACTTGTTATTATTAATTTGCGCTGAATTACAGCAATGAATACAAACAACAAGAATGGCACGTGGTATGGATTGCTTAGCAGTGCTTTTTACTGCTAATTTAAGGCCTTTAAGTCGAAATTTTTACATGTTTATATAGGGACTGAAATGTCAAATATTTTTGTAATGTTGTAAAAAAAAAAAATTCAAATCCAAATGCAATTGCGGGCATAAGACAAAACAATGAACAACCATCAGAGGATACGTCCGCTAGATAGATTACCTTTTTGGGTTTAGAATTTAGAAAATTTTTTAAAGTTGCAATGGAATATCTTATAGTCCCTGTTACTTCGGTTCCTTCAGAAAGGTGCTTATCAATTTTTAAAAAACTGCCATCTAAAATAACGTGCGTATATACATACATACGTCTCATACATTCAATAAAGTGATAAAAACAACGAACTGTAGCCTTATAAAAAAAAATAATTAATAATTAAAGTTTTCCTGCACAAGTACAAACATTCAATCGATAGTAATATCGATATATCGATAGTGAAATCTGAACTATCGATAAATATCGATAGTAGAAAATATCGATAGTATCCCAGCACTACTAGCGATATGTATTGCGTCGCGTTAAAGCCGAATCTAGTGTCCTTTTTGCTCGTACACCTACAAAATTTTGAGTTAATGGCAAAAAACCGTTACAAATCAAGAAAACTACAGTTTTTTTGTCTCAAGAATACCAATGTTTTGATCTAGAAGGTTTTGACCTCAAGATTTTTTAATTTGGAATTTTCGAATTCTGGATTTAGATACATAATAATACATCAATAACTGAAAAAAAGTTGTTTTACTATATCTGACAACCGTTTTTGCTTTTAACATCATTGAAGAATTCGCCTAAAAATTGTTTTGTTTTAAATAAAAAAATTAAAAATTATATTTCGGGCTTAATGTCATAATGACTTTCTCGGGGTTTTTTTTGTTAATATGAAATAATCCCCCATTTAAAAAATTAAATAATCCCCAAAAATCGTTGTGGTTGTTTTTTTTTATAAATTTATGGGTTTTTTGCTTTTATTTTGTGGGGGGTTATTTAATGCCGCCTTGTGAAATTCATAAAACACGCGGTTTGGATCAGAGAACTGCAAAATCCACTATTTTTGTTGATTTACTCATACGCTATAGTTTACATTAACTCTATGCCTGCAAAACAAAGTTCAACGTTGGTAATTTTGACATCGTTTTGTACACATTTGATTTGTAAATGTGTGAGTTTTTTATTGAAAGTGCTTTGTTTGCATTTATTGTTGCGCACGCAAAACAACACGATTTCCTAAAGTCAAACGGCATTTATTCTTTTGCTTTTACATTTAAGTAGTCATTGTCCACTTGATGACACAACGACGAATGTAAATTGGTATGAGTACGAGTCGCTTTGTTGGTATGATTGTTGTAGGCATAAGTTCAAATAAACTAGTTGTATTGTCCAACTTGTTTTTGTGTTTGCCCTGCAAATAATATTGGAACACCTGATCCACCTGATTTTGATCAAATGGACTTCTCTTTGGACTAGTCCGATGTAATGCAAGCATGGACCATGTCATTATTAAAAAGTGTTTGTAGTGAGACGACATATCTTCGTTTTTTAACGAAATGTTGCTAGGCAGGCACTAGCAAATGTTAAAGAAGAGGGATAAGGGTGATTTATTTTCTACAAAAAAATATGACATTCCATTTAAAATAAATGCAATTTGGCGTTCGGTTCTAGCTCTCTAAAGGGCTGGCTTGTTTTATTCTGAAAAAAATATAAAAGGCATTGATTGCACTTTGCCCCATTAAATCGAAAGTGTTGATAATGCCCCGTTAAACAGTTGACTTCTGTTTATTTATAGCGCTACCAGACGAAGTTGGGGAAAAACCCGCCTCTAATCAGGACAGTAAAAATGTTAAATTTAAATAGTTATTTTTGCTATTATTTTGCAGTTAGAAACATAAAAAAAGCATTACATTGTTAATGGTAGGTTGCCAGTGATATAAAATGTATGTGGTGTAGTCGGTGCTATAAAATTGTACTAAAAAAATCATCGAATCAAAAAATTTTAAAAACTTCGGCAATCTTGCATAGGTATTCAGATTTTGTGAAAAACAAACTAAAGTTAATTTTCAAACATTTTAAGACAAAAAGTTAAAAATATGGAAATTACCGCAGCCATTTTCATATTTTGAATAACAAATTTTTTTATCAGCTGTTAAAAACAGGGCATTCCACTTTTTCATAACTTGTGTTTTGTTCTCGTCAAATAACAAATTGCATTATTACAGTGCTGGCAAGACATTTTATTCATGCACCTTTTACCAAAGTGGTATTTTTTTGCAGAATAGAAAATACCATAAGCAGGTAGTAAGTTTATTTATTTATTTATTTAACAGTATTCCCATACAACAGGACATACATTTTATAATTATAGTATGGAACCAGAAGAAGTTATGGTAATACAACTACAATTTAACTTAAAAAGAAGTATGAAAAATTATAAAATTTAAGGATCAAAAAAATTAAAAAGGAAAAAAATATGAATACAATTAAATTAAAATCAAATTAAAAGTATCAAAATTAAACAATAATACAAACTTGTTGTAACTTATCAAAAATATTTTAGTTTAACGTCACAAGTTACGTTATATTATTGTTTAAATGTTTTGTTATTTTGGCCTTAATTACGTTGCTGTTTGTTTGTACCCTGTTCGCAAGTCTGTTACATAGATGAATTGCGTTATAATAAAAATGTCATTCCGTTATCTTACTTCTGTGTGCAATAGGTATAACCTTATGACCCCTTTTTGACCTTGCAAAAGCTATCCGATTATATAAATATGACGGCACTTTTGTGTACACGATTTTGTGCAGAAGCATATGTGTCCTGATGTTGACCAGATTATTGAAAGTCAAGTTGTAAAGTTTTTTACTTAAGGCTGCAATTCCATCAAGAGTGTGAAGGCCAAATACTTATCTAGAAATGTTGTCTAAAAGAGTATTCAGCTTCTGCTTACTAGTGGAATCACAATAGGCATAAACTTCGCATCCATTAAATATTAAATAAGTTTTAGCAATTAGCATTCTAATGTTAACTGGAGTGCAAAAGTGTGTTGCCCACAGAGTACGAGGCATTGAGTACGTTTTACCTTCCACTATATTAACGTGATTAACCCAGCTGAGCGTGTTGTTAAATGTTATACCCAAATTCTTTGCCGATGTCACGATTTCAATTTTCTCATTATTAATACGAATGTCAACATTAATATTTACTTTTAAAGATTTTTTGCGCATTATTGAACATTTGGTTCAGGCATAGACCATTACGTGATGCCCAGCAATAAATGTTGTCAAGATCCTAATCGAGCTTACATACATTTTCATTTAAAGTGTCAAGTTATGTGTCTGTTTATAGCTGCACGTCGTCAGCATATAAATGAATCTTACTGTGGAATACGTTATTAGGTAAGTAATTTACATACAAAGAGAATAAAAGTGGACCCAGAATTGAACCTTGTGGTACTCCCCGAGTAACAGATAAAGGTCTAGAATAAGAGTCATTCAAGAACACAGATTGAGAACGATTTTCAAGGTACGAATTAATTAATGATACTGATGTGTCACAGAATTAGTATTGATGGTAAAGTTTTGAGCACAGCAGGAAATGATCAACAGTATCGAAAGCTTTCTAATGATCCAGCAGAACTAAAAGTGTTAAATTCCCACCATCAATAGAACAACGTATATATTCAGTGACATCAGTTAAAGCTGTGATGCAACTATATTTCTGTCGAAACCCGTATTGCATGCTACAGAGTAGATTATATTGAGCTAGAAGATCACTTATCTGTTTATGTATTATTTCCTCAAGAACTTTGGACAGAAATGGCAGAATTGCTATAGGCCTGAACTCAGAGTTAGACTTTAAAACTGGTATTATTTTCGCATGTTTCCAGTTATTTCGAAAGACACTAGTCATGAGGATGGTGTTAAATATGTGAGTAATGAATGGCAACAGCTGAGGAAGTAGGATTTTTAGAAACTTTGGGCTGATGTTATCATCATAATAAGTTTATAATTGTTTCTAACAGTGTTAACATGCTGATATATTTATACCCACACCACAATAGTGGAGAGGGTATTATGGATTTGTGCTGATGTGTGTAACGCCTTAAAATAGTGGTCCTCGACCCACCTTAAAGTATACCGATCTACTCAGAATCACTTTCTGAGTCGAACTAACGATGTCCGTCCGGCTGGCTGGCTGTCCATGTAACCTTGTGCGCAAAGTACAGGTCGCAATTTTGGAGATAATTTGATCAAATTTGGGTCCTAAGTTCTTATTGGCAAGGACCAAGCCTATTGAAAATGGGCTGAATCGTAGGACTACAAGGGAAGATAGGGGGAAATTTCTTCCTCTCAGAAACTATCAAACCGATTTTAATGAAATTTAAAACATAGATAGATCCATATCTATAGGGACACATAAGCTGTACAGTTTTTAAAAAATAGGACCACAAGGAGAGGCAGGGGGCAACTTCTGCCTCTCACAAACTTTCAAATTGATTTTCATGAAGTTTATAAACATAGATAAATCCATATTTACATGGACACATTAGCATGATGTGTTTTTAAAAACTGTGGTGTAGGGTATCATATGGTCGGGCTTGACCGACTATACTTTCTTACTTGTTTTATATTTAGTTTGTCCTATTGTTAAACATATTCAAATTTCCATTTCCAAAATGTTTGTAATTTTGATTGATATCGAAGGCCGTAATTTGCCTGCTGATCATGAAACTTTAAAAATTTTTACCAAACTATTGAGTTTGTCTTGTTTCCTCGGGCTGAAGTGGATTGGAGTATCATCTGTTGCTTTAATAAAGCTATAAAATCTCTAGTCCTCGGTCTATTTTACTTTTTTGCATTTTAAAATTTATTTATTTTTATCTTTTAAATCAGTCTTTGATCCATATTTCCTCCTCTCTGTTTCGCAAAAGACGCCAACACGCTTCTTTGTTAGATTTTCTCTTAATTTGTTTATATTTTAACCGGATTTGTTTATATTTGCTTAAAACTTGAATATTATTTAGTGAGCATTTACTTCGTTTAGAACGTGACTTGAAAAAGTTGCCAAGATTTTTTGTTTATTCTTAAGTTAGTCTATCATAAAGTTATGCAGAGCACAAACATCAGACAAATCAAGAAAGAAGCCTGCAAACTTAATCCTCAACTGGAAAACATTTATAAACAAAAATTGTATCTTTTCTCCAAATTTTTTTTTCGCTTTTGCCAAATTTACTTAATGCAACTTTTTTGTTACTCAACTCTTTAAGCATGAAAAAAAGGACGAAATATATATTTATGTATACGTAAAACCAAAGAACAGAACCATCATTTCAATCTTAACAAGCAAATGTTTATTTTGCGTGATGAGCATATTAAAGGGTTTTACTTTTTGCAGATGTATACAAATAAATGTGTATCAATTATGCTTATGCTTTTTTCCTTAAGGCTTTTTGCTGTTTTGTAAATTATACAATATTTGGTTTTATTGTTGCAAAAAATAATAACAATGAATTTATATGGGTTTAGAGTAGACATCAAAATCAATAAAGGAATGCAGTTCTTTCTGAGAATTTCATAAAAAAAATTATTAAAAAAGAAAAATGTTTTAGATACTAAAGCATTCATCAGACTATAAAAAACCCTTGAGATATGTTAAACAAAATGTTCCTTAAATATATTTTCATAAATGTATTACATACATACAAACATATTCATATGTATTGTCAAGTTCAAGGCTGTACACACCAAGTCATAGTAGTCTCTTAAAAATCATATGGTAAGGTGGAATATTATTTATTTAATGTTGTCCAGTTGTTTTTACACTTTTTGCTTTACCATATCAGCCAGGAACTCTCCACAATTGGCGGAATATGTTTTTTTTAGCCTACACAAGATGAGTACAAAAAAACCCTTAACGGAAAGAGTTAAGAAAAGAATTTTAGTAGATTGTCTTTAAAACATCATTGTGAACCTTTTTGCATAAGACGATACTTTAAATATTTTTTAACCTTTTTTAAATTAATTTGTACTAAAATAAGCAAAGTATTTTCTTTTATTTGTACTGAAATAGGCAAAATGTTGAAAACTTTGCTTTTTAAGTAGGTTTTGTAACAAGGGGCTACTGCCGAATTTAAAACACCACTGTCGGAGACCCAAAATAATCTTAATGAAGTAGATTAAGGTCATGAACTTTAATATGAGAGGGAGGAAAAATCTTAAATCATTAATTTATTAGCTTTAAAGGGAGAAAGAGAAATGTGCCAATAAATTTGTACCACTTTACACGAAGGAGAATACAAGTTGGGCCTGTAGGAAAAGATGTTTATTGTTGTTGTTTAAGCTTTGATATTGTTACAAGTAAAACTGAGTCTTATGATTCTTATTAACTTAACAGTTTTATTTGTATAATATCTTAAGTTTTTCTAAAATCTTTGGATGAACTTTCCTGACGATCAGCAGCCGTATTCCGTAATTCGCTTAGCTAAAGCTAAATCTTGATCGCTGAATTTGATCGATGACATTAAAAATTAAAATTGCGGCGAATGAAATTTGTATGGCATTGCCAAACTTAGCAATGCCAGTTACAGAATTGCATTCGTAGCCAAAAATCGCCAAATCAACTTTCTAGATTTTTAGCGATAGAGATTAAGCTTCAGCGAATTACAGAATACGGCTACTGGCCTAAGCAACCAGTGAAATGCGCATAGGAATAGCTTATCCAATCAACAATAATCTTCAGTTTATTAATAGTATGAAATGGGAATTTAGCACATTTAAACGAAACCTTGTTAAAAAAATTTTCTTTTTGATTTAAAACAACTTTTTTAGCCTCCCGTTTCTGACTTCGACAATATTGATCTCAGACCGTATAAAGTATATATATTCTCGGTGCTTATGAGAAAAACTGCTCAAATCACGATGCACATCTGTCCGTCAATCTGTCATTGAGCCCCTGCACACTGCTTACATAGCGATCGAAAAAGCTTTTGAGAATTTTTCTATTTAAAATCAGCCATACCGGTTTATTAGAGGCAAATAAATGATAAAAATTTCCAAAAATCAGCTTAAACCATAAACATTTTCATAACAACCCAATTTATATGGATACTTTTTATGTATTTAAAAATCGAATTTTTTGCAGAACATATTTTCTAAAAAAAAGTCGGTCCGGAAAAAGAAAAGTTATGCCCAGAATGCAATTTTTATACCCTCCACCACAATTAGTTTTGAAGAGGGTATATTAAGTTTGTCATTCCGTGTGAAACTTTTTTATTATTCATCTCAGACCCATAATTCTAAGCCGATTTAGCCATGTCCGTCTGTCTGTCCGTCTGTCTGTTCGTCTGTCCGTCTGTCCGTCTGTTGAAAACACGCTCACTTTCGAACAACTCAAAAGAAATGATGCCAAATTGCTTGTAGTTATCCTAAGCAGTTTGGGATTGAAATCCAGCAAAATCGGTTCAATAGGACCAGAGCTATGAATCAAAATGTGGAACCACCACCTAAAAAAATTGATAAATTTGTTACAAAAAATAACATAAATGCTGGAACAAGGCACGGAATGAGATAAGATTTTGCAAAAATTTAATTTATTTGACTGGAAATCCCGCTGCTAAATTTCGTGAAGATCCGTCCATAATTTACCCTAAGCCCCATATAAACACTACTCCCGGAAAACAGTTAAGTACTCCTAAAACCGTAAAAAATAACGCTAGCGTAACAAAATTTGGTACGTCACAGTTTTTTTGGACTGAAAATAACATTGTGAAATTTCGTGACGATCGGTCCATAATTTACCTTAGGCCTCGTATAAACCCTACTACCGGAAAACAGTTTAGTACGCCTAAAACCGTAAAAAATAATGGAATTATAACAAATTTTGGCTCGTCACAGTTTTATAGGACTATAAATTATACCGTGAAATTTCGTGAAGATCGGAACATAATTCACCCCAGGCCCCATAGAAACCCTACTCCCGGAAAATAGTTTAGTACACCTAAAACCATAATTAATAACAAATTGTCACAGTTTAAGATAATAATAATATCATACAGATAATACTCCTTAAACATTCGAATTGTCGGTGGAGGGTTTCAAAGATTCGGCACAGCCGAATATAGCACTCTAACTTGTTTTTTTTTTTTAAACACCCATTTTCGAGAAACATAGATCTTCTCGAGTCCGATGGAGAATAAATGGAAAATTTCTTCTAACACGCGTCGGTAAATAATTATTTTCAATCTTTGAAAAAAATGCCGGAGTTGTGACCAAAAAATTTGCAATCCAAAACAATACCCTTTTTTATACACTTCATAACAGGTGAAAAGGTTGCAAATAAATTTATCATACCGTTTGTAATTTCTACAATAATAATCTTGGAACCTAAAACTATACATAATCTAGGTCCATATGAGTAGCGAAGTTGAAAAAGCGATGACCGTTTGTCCGTCTGACCGTCTATGTGTATGTTGTAGGTGTATGCTGAAAAATGGGGTTTCCGAGGACTCCAGAAATGATTTGGTCGAGGTTTTTTTTTTTTATTTCAAATGTACTTACCACCATGAAGTTTTTGGTCATCCTTGGCTCTAAGACATTTTTTGGCTTTCACCACTGTGCTTTCCTACAGGTTCTTTTTACAATTCATTCTAAGGGTATGGCCCATCTAGCGCCACTTCTGTCTACTGACTCCAAGATCCATTTGTATTTCATTTCTTGTGGCAAGTAGTTGTTTAATAGATATTATTTGTGGGCCATCAAATTTTCAAAATTTTCCAAAGCAGTGGCTCTAAAAAGTCCTCTTTTTTTGGCTAATGCTGATGTTAGAGACCAGGATTCGTATCCATATAACATAATCGACTTTAAATTGGGGTTGGAATTTCTAAGCTGAGCTTTAACTGATAAAGAGTAACCAGCCCATATTTTTCTTAAGTTGGGAGAAGGTGTCTCTGACTCTATTTAAGCGGGAAGTGACGTCTTACGTAGAGTCAACACTTGGCGCTATCTATACTCTCTGGATAGCAAAGTTGGTTTGTTTGTGTGATGGGTTCTTTTTAAATGTAGAAGGAGGGGGCATTCTTCAAAGCAAATGACAGAACAAACTTTTTAATAGTATGATGTAAAAGGCTAATCGCATAAATACAAAAGGTAAAGAACAATTTAAACCATAAAGCACATTCTGCTCCAACCTGTACGTTTGTACAAACTCTATAAAATTGTGTTTTGGCACAATCAAGTTCCAAAAAGTACTATTTAAGTAACTACTTTGTATAATTTAAAAGAACCTTTTGCCATCTATAAATTAACTTAATAGGATAGATAATATCGCCGTTAACCATTTTAAAAATTTCCTTTTAAATTTTTCTCCAAGGAAAATTAAATTCTATTAAATTTCGCATTAAAGCTATTAAATCTAAATTGTCCCTTTTTTAATACCATTTTTCTTAATTCAATTTGAAATGACGAAAATAACTTAATCTACTCAGCCATAATTAATTCTCTCCCAAAAT
This sequence comes from Pollenia angustigena, assembly GCA_930367215.1. Taxonomy (NCBI): domain Eukaryota; kingdom Metazoa; phylum Arthropoda; class Insecta; order Diptera; family Polleniidae; genus Pollenia; species Pollenia angustigena. Next base: position 12,523,693 of record OV884060.1, on the reverse strand, counting down.
GAGAATGTAATAAACAATTTTCCCAGAAATATTATTTATTTTCGTAATTTTATCTCTTATTTTTTTGTCAATTTTACTTACTTTTTAAGCTTTATGAATTATAGTGAAACTAATTACATTTTCAATGGTTTTTGGTCGTTTATATTTTTTAAGAAATAAAAAAAAAAATTTCTTTTTCCTGCTGTTATGGCAACTTAAGTTCAAATGGTTTTTATACAGATTATTTTATCTTTCTAGCAATAATTGCTATTTAAAATTGTTTCTATGCTTGTGTTATTTAGTAAATATTTAAAGGAAGAAAAAAAAAAACGCCATAAAAATTTGATCTATTTTAAGATTATAAGCGTATCTTAAAATAGATCAAATTTTTATGCCGTTTTTTTTTCTTGTTGTTATGGCTTAATCTGTGGAGGAGGATAATTAAAGCGAATAGGGATATTTGGCTTCATTTTGTAATTAATTATTTCTTAATATTTTTGAAAAGTTATTTTTTTTTTGTTGAGCACGGTCAATTTTCATTACAGCATGGTAGTTTTTTCCACGTGCAGATTTAAGGGCGTGATGTTAGCGGGGGAAAGGAGTTTATGCGGATGGCTCCACGAAAAGCCCCCCAATGAAACAACGCCCAGGAAATAACCCCCAATGAAATAAACGCAAAAATTGGAAATAAAACCCAAAAACAGTGAATGAAATAACATCGAAAAATAAATGAAATAAACCCCAAAGCGAAAACGAAAACACCCCGAATATTTGGGAGTTATTTCATATGAAATAACACCCAATGATGAAAATGAAATAAGCCCCATCAGCAACAAAAATGATTTCATGAAGTCAATATGGACCAACAGCAAAATCACAAAATTATTGAAAATGGAATAACCCCAGAATAAAAAATGAAATAACACCCAAATTATACACGCTATGAAACAAGCCCCAAATTTTAAAAATTTGTGGGCTATTATTTCATTGGTGATTATTTCATAATTTGAAAGCCCCAAATGAGGAATGAAATAATTCCCAAAAAAAAAAAAAAATTAAAAAGGGCCAAAAAAATTGGGAGTTATTTCATATGAAATAACACCTAAAACTGTATGAAAAAAATTTGGGGAATATTTCATTTCTCGTTTGGGCGTTATTTCATTGGGCGGCTTTTCGTTGAGCCTATGCGGATCATTTCTCTTTTGGGCCCTGATATCAAGTAGGGCGGCATGAAATAACCTCCCAAAATATAACCCCCAAAAAAATAATGAAATAACCCCCAAAAGTTTGAACAGAGAACAACAAACCCGATTTTTGGGGGGTTATTTCATTTTGTTTGGGGTGTTATTTCATTTTTTTAATTGGGGTATTATTTCATATGAAATTATCCCCCAAAAAATCATTATGAAATAAAGCCCCAATATATTTTTTGGGGGATTATTTCATTTTCAAATTTATAATTTGGTATACAGAACACCGGCTTCGATAAATAAAGCTACCCTTCATAACCGGCCTTCGGCCGGGCGCAATGACTTTTTCTATATGGTATACTAAACACCGGCTTCGCTAACTAAAGCTTCTCTGCGTAGCCGGGTCCAGTCTGTATTTTTATACTATAGAGGAGAAAATCCTGGCGCTATGCAGAGAAGCTTTAGTTAGCGAAGCCGGTGTTTGTTATACCATAGAGGAAAAAGTCATTGCGCCCGGCCGAAAGCCGGCTGCGCAGAAAAGCCTTAGTTGGCGAAGCTTGTGTTTGGTATAACATATCATGATATCTATCGCGTGTTTCTTTATATATTGGGCTCTTATTTCATTTTAGAAATTGGGTTTTTATTTCATATGAAATAAGCCCCCAAAAATTTGGGAATTATTTCATTTAGGTTTGGGGCGTTATTTCATTTCGTTGGGGGCTAATTTCATTTTCAAAATTGGGGCTTTATTGCATATGAAATAAAGCCCCACACTTTGGGTGGTTATTTCATTATTTTTTTGGGGGGTTATATTTTGGGGGGTTATTTCATGCCGCCATCAAGTAAGCGTTTTTTTTTATAAGAAACTTTACAAAATAGAAAAACACAAAAATTTATTTCAAGGAGATCCAAATTATTCTTATTATTTACATAATTTATACATAATAAACTTAAAAATTTTAAATAAATTAATAAAAAATATTAGGAAAAACAACTTTAAATAATGAGTTTTTATTCCAAATTAAGTTGCATATATTGAGGGAAGAGAGGCACAAATGAGTTCCGCTACCTGTGCGAGGGAGAGGTTATAGTCAAACACAAAACGGTTCAACGGTTAAGATGGACTGTACAAGTTACTCGACCGGAGACACAAGAGGCGCTGCTAAACTACAACATCAGATGCTCTAGCCGATAATCACGGCGAAAAACTTGATGGAAGAAATGCGTTGAAGAGCCCCTCGACTTATGGATATCCATAGCTGGTAACAAAAAGCCGAAACCAGAGAAGAATGAAATGCGGCTGGTGGAACAAGCTGTAACTCCTTTAGAGAAAAACCAAAAATTCTAAATGCTTAGAGGGCTGAATATTCTCTGAACTGAAGCATTTAAAAAAGGCAACAAATATTATTAAATTTTGTAAAATTGAAAACATAATTTTTTCCAGCTTGTTTTTGGGTTTGAATACTTTTCTTTGAAAAACTTCGGGAATATATCGTCACAGGAATTAAAGAACGCTGTGACTGACAAAAAATCGAAAATACGTTTTTTGCATAATTTTTATCAGAACAAAATACTGCGTCGATTGGTCCCGGTCCCATATTTGTATGATGAAAAAAATTCACTTACGCAAAAAAAAAAAAAAATCTTTTGCTGTAAGCCGCAGAATCACCGGAAATAACTTGAGAGGAAATGTTTAGAGGCAATATAAAGGGTGGTTAAATTGTAAGGGCCGATGTTGAATGTGAACCACACCTAAACGCCAAGTTGTTTCCAAATTTTGTTTGACATTTCTCTATTTCAGACTTACTCAATTTGAACCATGGAGAGATACACAATCCAACAACGTGTTAAAGCTATCCAGACTTATTATGAAAATGGGCGTTCAAATCAAAATGCATATCGTGCACTTCGTGATTTTTTTGGTCAATTTGATCGTCCAAATGTGCGTACAATCGCAAAAATCGTGGAAAAATTCGAGCAAACCGGGTCTGTAGAAGATGTGAGAACACCAGTGCATGCTCGTACAGCTCGTACTGCAGGAAATATTGCTGCTGTTCGCGATAGTGTGGCTGAAGAAACGTCCACCTCAACTCGTCGTCGTGCCCAACAATTGCACCTCTCACGCTCGTCGTTGATGAACATTATGCATAAAGACTTGCATTTACACGCTTACAAGGTGCAATTGGCTCAAGAACTAAAGCCTCTTGACCATTCCAAACGTCGTGAATGGGCAGAATGGTGGCAAAAAATGGCAACAGTAGATGATCAATTTTCGAAGAAAATCATCTTCAGTGATGAGGCACATTTTCACCTCAGTGGATTCGTAATTTTTTAGGCGAGAAAAAAAACTACAATTCGAGTCGGAAGGAACCCAACCAATTGTAGGGGCATGTATGAAAAGATAAACTCACTATTCATTGTTAGTGTTTTGTTTAAGCTTTAATATTGTTACAAGTAAGACTTAGAGTGTTTATAACTCTTATTCGCTTTGGGGTTTTATTTGTTTAATATTTTTGGCTTTTCTAAAATCTTTGGAAAAGGTTTCCTGATGAGCTGGTCTTAGCAACCGGCGAAATGCGCATAGAGGTTAGCTTTCCCTCAACAATTAATTTCAGTGTATTTATCAAATATGAAAAACTGGGAATTTAGCACGTCATACGGAAATCGTATTAATATTAAAATACGTTTTTAAAATCATGTTCCTAAGTTGTATAGTTCTTGTAATATGAACTGTCTTTCTACTTTCTTTCATACAGGTTTTGTGGCTCTGGTGAACATTTTATGTTTTGTCAGTTACAGCGTTCTTCAATTTCTGCGACGATATGGAATTTTTTTCTTAAAGCGAAACAGTCACTTTGGTTAAAAAGATTGTATATTTAAAACGAGCGAATTTAAAATTATACTTGATTTAAAATAAATTACCCAGACTCTACCTACACGCATTTCGGATAATTGCCCAAGAAGTGGCAGCACTGATACCTACAGATGATTGAAAAGCCAATTGTTTTGTTTGTAATACATAAAAAAAAGTTGTCTTGGTTTTGCTCGTATATAAATCGATTAAAAAAAAAAAACATTTTAAAACTATTGTACTTTTTGCAAACGTTTGTGAAATGTTTGCATAGCATTTTTTTTTTTTTGCATTTTAGGCTTTTTGGAATATTAGTAAAGTTTATTTTAAGTTCGATATACAGTGCCAGCTTGCTAATCCGAATTAATGATTGCAGACCCTGATTCGGATTAACGAGAAATTCGGATTACTGAATGTGCTGTTATTATGTATTATAATTCACTATATCCGCAAATAAAACATAAGACAGGATTTCAAAAAAAATTTATTGGAGTTTTATTAATCAAGAATGAAAAAATTAAGTTTAGGATTCATAAAAAATAATTTCGATTTCAAACGTATTTTTAAATTTTCAGCCTTATTCCGGTTGTCGTAATCGATGAAGTCGTTTTTTTAAAGAGTATACAGAACGCTGGTTGTGTGTTCCAAAAAACGACTTGATCGATTACGACAACCGGAATAAGGCTGATTATTTTTTTTTTACATGCGTTATCTTTCCGTGCACATGCTTCCAAAGCCTTGTTCCGCAATTCATTAAGGTTCAATATGTAATCTGTTTGCATACATCGTTCCTTTGGTCAATCTATTGAAGAATTAAGGGCCTGCACAGCTTCACGATTTTTAACGTGTTTCATAATTACAGGCTCTGATGCCACATTTTCTGTGTCTGTCTATGAACTACTACACAAAGTATTGTCAGAGTTAATAATACAGCTAAGAGTTTCATCTTCAGAAATTCGCAAGTCATTATTGCGGTGAAATAAGTTGGTTATTGTGCGAAATTCTTCTGTTTCTTCAGCACAAAAATTCTCAGGCAATTCTTGTTTTAATAATGACAGTGGGATGTTATCATCTGAAGCCCACCTGTGAAAATGAATATGCTTCCAACAAGACATTATAGAAGAATTGGGCACCCTGACATAATATCGTTTAAGCAACTCACAAGCGTCCTTTAAATTGAATTGTTTCAAAAATCTCTGAATTGTCCGCTACAGAGTTTACCACTTCACATAAGAGATGTTTTTTGTAAAACAGCTTACACTACAATTTGGGGGGTAAAGGAAAAGTTTTATATTGCCCACATTCAGATACCAGCGGCTCTCAATAACATTTTGCATTATCCAATAACAATAAAGCTTTTTTGGGAAAATTATTTTCAATTTGACAGTCTTTTACGATTTAAAAAACCATTCGATAAAAATATTTGTGTTTTTTTTTCACTTCCCAACTACAGCAATGTTAAGCTTGAGAGTTCTAGATTTATTTGCACTGCACAAGAAGGTGATTCTCACTTTGCTCATTTTGGTAGCCGCAGCAGGCTTTCCTTTACAATGCACACAAGTTTTGTCTGGAAACATTTTTCAAAAAAGTCCAGATTCATCAGTATTGTAAATTTTTCCCTAAATCAGATTTTTAGTCTCTATAACATTATAGAGCTTATTTTGAAAATCGGGTACAAGATCAGGTGTAACAGATAAGGATTCGCCGCATATTTTCAAAGTAATAAAAAACAGAAAATTAAAAATTCGGTTTAGCGAGCTTGCAATCAATGGGGACTATAGAGTATGTAATACATCATAAATTCAATTCGGATTACTGGATAATTCGGATTACACACCTTTAGGACTAGCGTGCTGGCACTGTATTTATGGGTCGATTATGCATGGCAACTAAACTGCCAGTAGCGCAATCAGACAACACAGCTTATGTTGAAATATAAAATAAAAAAAAAATTCTTGTTTGTATATTTTAACATTTCCACCGTCATTGAACAGAAATAACAATAAAAAAGGACAAAATATTTGCCAGTGGAATATCGCTGAGAAAGTGTTTACTCAAGTTAAGAGAATTTTGAGTTTAATTTTACAAATATTTTGTTATTAACATACTGATTAATGGCATCAGATTTACTCAAGACTAAGTGTTCAACTTAATTTAACTGCACTGAAAGCGTTGATAAATTCTTAATTATTATTCTCACTGAAGTTGATTTGTCAGCAGCACTTTGGTTAAAGAGCGGCATTAATTAATTTTTGTCATGTTCGCCGACTTGGATAATTTTTTTTGGACAGACACGCTCAAAGTTCATATATGTTCGCTTGTTTAAAATGACATGTACATTTACTGTATATTTAATCTTTTGGTACAATCACAGTAAACTTATCATTTGACTTTTTTGTATATTTTCGTAAATAACAATTGTCATAGATGAGATTTGCATGAAAAAAAGTTGGAACAAGTGGCATATAAAAAATTTCGCAGAACAAAATAAAAGCAGCATCAAAATTTCAATGTTCATCAACTTCAGTGGACTGCATCTTTTTGGCGCTGTAGAGCGCTGTTTAACGAAAGATGTCAAATTACAGCTTGAAGTCTCAGCTAAAAGTTGAAAAATAAAATCCTACCTGCTCCCTTCAAAAAAAAAAAAAAAAAAAAAAAAACAGTCAAAACTATAAAATGATTAAGTAACCAAACATGAGTTTTTGTTCGTTCTTGTTGTTGTTGCCATAATTCTTAATTGTTTTAAATGATTAAATGTTATATACATACATACATACTAGTCATGGTGTCAATTGTTATATATTTCATTGTTGAAAAAAGCATGAGCTTCAATTGAATTTGAATTTATTTGTATCAGGTATGCTGTCCGAGGAAGCTCATAAAGCGAGGAATAACGACTATAGAGCCTATAGATTACATCATTTGCGAAGAATTGGACGTGTAGCCACTAATGAAGACGTAATCCATAATCTTTTTGTCCTCAGATTTCGCTCAAAGCTCCAAATCAAAAAATTTGAGTACGATAATGATGTTAAAAAATGATTAAAAGACTATGCTTAAATTATTTTTTCTATGTGAGGTGGGCGTAAAAGTGGGCGGATCAGGTTTATTTTTTCAGAAGCCCATTCTACAATTGTAATATTTTTTTTGTGAAAACTGATGCATAAAAAATCAAGGCAGTTATGCTACTTTTTCAATACAAGTTGTATGGGAAGTGGGCGGATATTTTTCAAATTTCACAAGAATGATGAGTGTTAAAAAATGCTACGGTTGTGTTGCCAACCGTTAAGGACCCGTAAGATTTAATTTATTTTTTTTATTTTTTTTGAATTACATAATTTTTTTGTTTTTTAAATTGACGTTTTTAGCAATATTTATTAAAATTAGTATTTTTGTAAATTTACCGATTATTAAAATTTTTTATTTTAAATTTTAATATTTTATCAATTTTCTGATGTATCAGAAATATTCAATGGGCTTTTCTACTTTTAAAGTTAAACGTGGCGTATGATTAATTATTTATACGAAATATATTTACTCATACTCATAATACACTTCAGAGATCAGCAATGAGTAGTGAATAAGTGAGTAGAGCTAAATCATGACTCATAAATTCTTGTACTTATACGCACTCATACTTATTCCAATGTTATTCAAACTCTTATTCACTCAAAAGTTTCATTTTATTCATCGTACTCATACTTAGCAACATTTGTTGTGTTTGATTTAGAATCTACTCAAGTCAATGTGTATAGGCGAAGCAAAATACGAGGCTGCCTGATTTGTCCCCGAAAAAGCAAAGTGACGATTTGGCAATTACAGTTTACTTAAGTTACATGTATGAAGTGGACGATTTTTCGGCAAATTTATCTGGCAGCGCTGATTATGAAGTTGTGTGTTTCATCTGTTATGTTAAAACGGTAAATGGATGAGCTAAATGATTTGAATGATTGTGAGTATTTTCTTGAAATTATCAAAAAGTAATTTCAATTTCAAAAGAAATTTGCTATTCGTGCTTAGTTCCCGGTTTTTATTATTGATAAAAACACTTGAAATTTGTTGTTGATGGGATAAGCTATTCCTATGCGCATTTCACTGGTTGCTTAGGCCAGATCATCAGGAAACTTCATCCATAAAGAGTTTAGAAAAACTAAAGATACACGCAGAGAAAAAACATGTTCAAATATGGTCACCTCCAACAATACTATGTTTAAAGAAAATTTTAACCATATTATGTTTAATTTAACCATATTTTTGTCACCGACAACCATGTTATGGTTAAATTAGTCCCCTATTAAGAAGCCACAACCATATTATGGTTGCCTCTAAACATGTTATGGTTAAATATGACAATAATTTGTTTTTAAATTGACAATAGTATTTTCCTCTTTTTCAAGAGCAACATGCTATGGCTGAAAACCAACCATAATATTATAAGTGTTAAACATATTTTAGTTATTACTAACCAGAATGTGTTCGGAGGCAACCATATTATGGTTGTGGCTTCTTGATGAAGGACTATTTTTACCACAATATGGTTGTCGTTAACAATAATATGGTTGAATTAAACATAATATGGTTAAAATTTTCTTTTAACATAGTATTGTTGGAGGTGACCATATTTAAACAGGTTTTTTCTCTGGGTGTATTAAACCAAATAAAACTGTTAAACGTATAAGACTTATAGCAACAGTTCTAAAAAAAAACACTTAATTGACAACATCTTTTGTAAGTTGTTGTTGTTTTTATTTTGTTTTTCTTAACCTACTTACAACCAGTGATGTTAACTTATATTTTTTCATTACCTTACGGCCCTCTAAAAATTACCGTTTTTGAGAAGAAATTACCGTACGCAAAGTTTTTTTTATCAAAACATTATTGTGCTGTTTCCAAATGACTGGCGATTGATTGTGTAGTAAAATTTGTATGAAAAGCACTCAGTCCATCGCCTGTCATTTGGAAATAGCACATAAGAGCAGTATTCATAAACCATTCACATATTTAAATTTAAAATAATTTAATGAAAATTAAATTTGATGAACTTTAGCCTAATTAAAAATATTAAAAATTTGGATTAAAAACCATAAATAGTTTAACAAAATAACCACAATACTGATTATACAAGAGAAATTTAAAGTTTCTTATTTTGCACTTATAGGTGTTACGAAAACCTTTGGAGAAACTTAATGTTCTTAAATTTTTGTTTAACATTTATCTATTTTTAAATCGAAAATCGTCTTTCAAAAGTTAAAATTATAAAACCTACAAAAATTAAAATTTCTTTAAATTACCGTATTTTAAATTAAATTACCTTGCTACCTTTTGCGGCCCAAAATTACCCTAAAAAAGGGTAATTACCGTACGGTTGACATCACTGCTTACAACTACAATTAATGTTGAGAGAATTTCAACTAATTAAAGTGGAGAATGTAAGATGAGATAAACCCACTGTTTATTGTTGATGTGTTTTGTTTAAACTTTGATATTATCACAAGTAGAACTGTTGCTTATAAGTCTTATACGTTTAACAGTTTTATTTGGTTTAATATCTTTAGTTTTTCTAAAATCTTTATGGATGAAGTTTCCTGATGACCTGGCCTAAGCAACCAGTTTAATGCGCATAGGAATAGCTTATCCCATCAACAATAAATTTCAAGTGTTTTTATCAATAATAAAAACTGGGAATTAAGCACGAATAACAAAATCTTTTCAAATTAAAATTTTCTTGAAATTATAAATCAAGCTGAGGTCATTTATGAGTATGCGTATAATGGCGACCTCGCACTCATATTAATTCTCTTGTGAGTATGAGTGAATCAGAGTTGTTAAGTTGAAATGATTTCTACGCACTTATAATTACAATTGCATGCGTCAGTATGAGTAGCGAAAAAACGATTCATTGCTGATCTCTGATACACTCTTATGATTTTTATTTTCATTGTTTATACATATTTTGTTTTCAAATGCTTAATTATTTAATATAAGTTATTCAATTTCCCAGAAAAATTAACTTTTCTTAAAAAAAAAAAAAAAAATTATGTTAAAAGTTTGATTTCCTTTTAAAATTTCGTTTCGTCGTGTGTATGCCCTTTTTGCCTTGAGTCTAAGATTTTATTATTATTTGTATGCTGTATTCTCTAATGGAAATTAACAAAAATACCTTAAGCAATTAAATATTTCTTTGGGACTTTTTACTTAATTCTTGAAATTTCTCCTCCCAACCCTTACCATACGGGTTTATCTTTGATGTTTGCGGTTACAGATACATACATTTTTAATAAGATGTTTTTCGTTTTGCTTGTTTGTTTTTCTCAACTTTTTTGCTTTCGTTTGAATTTATGATGCTACAAATATTCTTTTTTCTACAGTTTCTCTCCTAATTATTTAAGAAAAAATAATATAAAAATAAATTTAACTTCTCAAGTACCTGTTTATTTGTTTTTCCAAATCGTGCTTATAATGATAATTAGAAGATAATTTTAAACATTTATACAAAAACTTTTAACATTAATATTTTGAGTTGTTTAAACAGTAAAACAAAACAAGTGATGAAAGTATAAAATCCGCTTAGAAGGGGTTCGAAAGAGCAATAAAAATCATGAAAAGCTTATAAATAAGTTAAGTTTGTACCTAAAAGGAAAGTTAATTAAAGGTGCGGAAAAGCCTTAAAAGGTGTTTTTGAAAAAATACGATCTTTTTTTATTTGAAAAATTTGCTACTTTCTTCTAAAACATTTTCATATAAATTTTTGAGCAGGTATATAAACTTACATAACTTCCTCCTTAATGTTAACCTTTAAATATTTGTATTAATTTTTAAAATATTTACAATTTTTCAATTATTTAATTTATTCCCGTTTTAACTGCAGACAAAAAACGGCACAACACCATACATTTCTAAACATAAGACATCAATTACACAACATTGTTGAACAATGAATAATTAATTTCCATCATCATAAATTATGCAAAACGATAAAAACAGAAAAACGGAGTACTCAAACGCAAAAAAAAAACACAAAATAAAATTAATAAACTTAAAATGTAGCTACTACCGGCTAACAGGGACATTAAAGACAAGCTGGGCCAACAATACCCACCGTCATTGAACAGAATTTACAATAAAAAAAGGACAAAATATTTGCCAGTGAAATATCGCTGATAATATTTAAGGAAGTGTTTACTAAAGTTAAGAGAATTTTTAATTTTATTTTATAAATATTTTCATATTAACACACTGATTAATGGCACCAGATTTGTTTAAGACTAAGTGTTCAACTTAATTAACGGCACTGAAAGAGTAAATAAATTCTTAAAGATTTTTCTAAGGGAAGTAAAAAATGGGAGAAATAAACAAATTCCAAGACAAAATTACATAAATTTCCAGTGAAGGTCGTTCAAGAAAATTTATTATGAGTTTAAATAAGAATACAAAAAAATATTACAATATGAAAGTTTAGTTCAACTGCTTGAAAATCATTTACAAAATTTTATACAAGTGGCAATTTTTTTATAAATTTCCTATTTCCTTACAGAATTTCCTTTAAAAAAATTTTTTTGAAAATTTCCCAAAACGCAAGTTAAAAAAAAATATTTTAAAAAATTTTTTTAAATTATCAAATTTAAAAGTTTTCGCTAAATATGGAATTTTGAAAAGTTGCCTTTAAAACTGAAATTTTGAAAAGTTTCCTATAAAACTGAAATTTTGAAAAATATCTTATAAATTTTTTTAAAACTTTGCTTTTAATAGAACATTTTTTAAAATTTGTTACAAAAAGAAATTTTAAAAGTTGGTATTAATAGCAAATTTTGAAATATTTCCTATAATTAGCAAATTTTTAAAAATTTCCTTTATATAGAATATCTAAAAAAAAATCTCTTATTCATGCCAAATTTTAAAATACACCCATCGTCAGCTCAGAATTGGTTTGGCGCATATGCCAAAAAGTCGGAGTGGAGAAGAACCACAAAGAAGATTTCCATGAAGATTTCTCAAAATGTACCCGATATAATTTTTTTATATTTTTACCACTGCTTCCGGTATATGTGTTGAAGAAAAATGTAAATTTTTGCGCACTTTCATGAATAAAGTTAGAATTTAATAGTATTTTTTTGAAAATGAAAAATATTGTTTTGTGCCGCATACGCCACTTTTCTAAAAAAAAAATTAAAAAAGTGGCTTTTTGTGCTGCATACGTATACTTATTGCTGTGTAACTTGTTTTTGAGATGCATTTTTTTTATTTGATTTTACTGTACAAAAACAGAAAAAACAGTTCTACTGTTATGAAAAGTTACATAAAAAGCCACAAATGAAACAACTTAAATAATGCAAAAGTAAAAAGAAAATTTTAAACTTAATATTGAGTAAATTTTTATAATAAACTTTATCAACACGTGGAAGAAATATAAGCAAGTCCTTTATGTCTCTATTTTTATCGTTGGAAATAAATGATGGTTTCGATATTTTCAAAACATGCGTCAACAAATTCTCAGGAGTTTTCAAACAATTTTTTGATGCAGACTTAACCAAAATTGCATTTTTATATTTTTCCTCTCTGGTAGAAGTTTTATAATTTATACATAAATCATTATTTTAACTGTATAGAAGTACTTAAATTTTAGCAAAAGGGACTTTTCGAAAGTCCATTTTATTTGCTTTCAACGAGTATGTGCGAAAATTTTCCGGAAGCATTTCCATAACTTTAAGTTTTGTTTTATTATTTGGCATTGTTTTAAGCAAATTTAGTAAATGAAGAGGACTATGAATTTCAATATTCATTAAGTACCGGTCAATAACACCATGGGCACAGTCCACTTCTTGAATTAAAAAATGTTCTGGCTCTGAAGACTTTTGTATTACGGCATCAATATTATTTTGTTTAAAGAACATTTTGATTGCGATTGCGTTAATTTGATTTTTATTTTGAGGTACGCAAGAATCGCTCCATAATGTCAAAGTTTTAATTAGTGGATAATCTTTTATTAATTCATTTAAAATTTTAATTAAAGCACAAGCAATGTCGTTACCACTCCGACCGCTATGAGCTTCCGTCCACAAGGCACAATAAGTAAAAGTTGGTATATTTGGCATAATAATGGTTGCTGTAAGATTGTACATATTCAATTTTCATTTGTAGTAAAATGTTGAAGCATTTCCCTTAGGTAGGCTAAAAACACTTTGCATTTCATAGCAAACCGTACACTTGGTTGGGTCCATTATTTTATAAAACTATTTTTCACAAATTAATTTTCTTGTTGTCATTTTATTTTGCTTTTGCTTTAACTATATTTTTTCTTACGGCAATGCAGCAAAGCAACAGTAAAATTTTTGTTGTACGTTTTTGTATGAAGAATTTGCTGCAATCGCCAAACAATGGCTTGTAGAGCAAAACAGTACTTAAAAAAATTTTGAAACAGTTGATATGCAGCAAAATTACTGCTTTATATCTCAGAAACCATAAAAATTTTCGCGAAACAGGTTTTTGATTTAGAAAGAGGGTATTAAAAAATATATTCCTCATACCTAACTAATTTTTTTAAAAAATGGTCGGTAGGTCAAACCAATAATGAGCTGACGACATATCGGCAAATTTTAAAAAGTTTCCTGTATATAATAAATTTAAAAGAGATATAAATAGAAAACTTTCAAAAATGTCCTATAAATAGCGAATTTGGAAAAATTTTCTATAAACAGTATATTTTGAGAAAATTTCTAAAAAAAAAATTTTCAAAATTTAAATGGAAATTTGAAAACAATTCTGATAAATAGCAAATTTTTAAACTGTAAAATTTTGAAAAATTTCCTATAATAAGCAAATTTGTAAGATATAAGCGATCATTTGAAATATTTGTACTCTTAGAAATTTATCAATTTTATAATATACTAGCTTAACCCGGTGCGCCTCGCTACACTGCTTTAACCTCTTCTTCAGTTGAGAGATATTTAATATATGCATCCTATGGGAAGTATTTTCACCCTGCGCCTACCTGCTTTATTTTTATTTTCAAAAGTGTAGTATGCCATAAGAGTGACTTCTACAAAGTTTGAACATTCTTGCTATAACAGTTCTTAAGATGTACGATATTAAACATTGGTGTCCTATGGGGGTTACATTTCCCCGCTGCTATTTTATTCAAATTTTGGGGCTCAGAAGATCCTACTCCCAAAACTTCAACAAAATGCGTGCAGCGGCTGTTATTAATATTTCTAACTATTAGGGGTACTGCTCCTCCTCTGTCTACCCCACCCATTCCTTTACCATAATAGTAGCTTTAACCATGTTTGAAGACTCTGCCTTTAATAGTTCTTCAGTTGAGCGATATTTAATATATGCATACTATGGGAGGTATTTGCCCCCCTGCGCCTACCCGCTTTATTTTTATTTTCAAAAGTGTAGTATGCCATAAGAGTGACTTCTACAAAGTTTGAACATTCTTGCTATAACAGTTCTTAAGATATGCGATATAAAATATTGGCGTCCTGTGGGGGAAACCACTTCCCCCGCTGCTATTTTATTTCAATTTTGGGGCTCAGAAGATCCTACTACCAAAAGTTCAACAATATACGTGCAGCGGCGCTTAAGATATGCGATATTTAACATTGGCATCCAATGGGGGTACCAATTCCCCTGCCCCAATCGAACAAATAAGTAGCATATTTTATTTTTAGGGCCCACGTAATGTTACTGTAAAAATTTCAGGAAAATCGGTTCAGTAGTTTAGGAGTCTATAAGCCAACAAACAAACAAACAAACATACAAACATTTTTCATTTTTATACCCTCCACCACAATTAGTTGTGAAGAGGGTATATTCAGTTTGTCATTCCGTGTGAAACTTTTTTACTATTCATCTCAGACCCTATAAAGTATATATATTCTGGGTCCTTGAGTAATTTTAAGTCGATTTAGCCATGTCCGTCTGTCTGTCCGTCTGTCCGTCTGTTGAAAACACGCTCACTTTCGAAAAACTCAAAAGAAATCAACAAACTTGGTGTCAAATTGCTTGTAGTTATCCTAAGCAGTTTGGGATTGAAATTCAGCAAAATCGGTTCAATAGGATCTGAGCTATGAATCAAAATGTGGAACCACCACCTAAAAAAAATTGATAATTTTGTTACAAAAACTAACATAAATGGTGGAAAAATGCACAGAATGATATAAGATTTCGCAAAAATTCGTTTTATTCAACTAGAAATCACGCTGTGAAATTTCGTGAAGATCCGTCAATAATTTACCCTAGGCCCCATATAAGCCCTACTCCCGGAAAACAGTATATTAAGCCTAAAACCCTAACTAACAATGCTATCATTACAAATTTTGGCAAGTCACAGTTACATAAGACTAGAAATTAAACTGTTAAGTTTCGTGAAGATCGGTCCATAATTTACCATAGGCCCCATATAAAACCTACTTCCGGAAAACAATTTAGTACGCCTAAAAACGTAAAAAATAATGCTATCATAACAAAATTTGGTACATCAAAATTTTTTGGAACTAAAAATAAGACTGTGAAATTTCGTGAAGATCGGTCCATAATTTACCATAGGCCCCATATAAACCTTACTCCCGGAAAACAGTTTAGTACGCCTAAATCCGTAAAAAATAATGCTATCATAACAAAATTTGGTACATCAAAGTTTTATAGGACAAGAAATAAAACTGTGTAATTTCGTGAAGATCGGTCCATACTTTACCCTGGGCCCCATATAAACCCTACTCCCGGAAAACAGTTTAGTACGCCTAAAACCGTAAAAAATAATGCAATCATAACAAATTTTGGCTCGTCACAGTTTTATAGGACTATAAATGATACTGTGAAATTTCGTGAAGATCGGTACATAATTTACCCTAGGCCCCATAGAAACCCTACTCCCGGAAAACAGTTCAATACACCTAAAACCATAATTAATAATGCTATCATAACAGAAATTGGTACGTCACAGTTTTAAAGGACTAGAAATGACGCTGTGAAATTTCGTGATGATCGGTCCATAATTTACCCTAGGCCCCATATAAGCCCTTCTACCGGAAAACAGTTTGGTTGCCTTAAACCATAATTAATAACAAATCGTCACAGTTTAAGATTATAATAACATCATACAGATATTACTCCTTAAACATTCGAACTGTCGGTGGAGGGTATCAAAGATTCGGCACAGCCGAATATAGCACTTTAACTTGTTATATATATAGAGATCGGATATATTCGACTGGCGCTTCCACTTTTAATGTTAAACGATGCGTATGATTAATAATTAATACGAAAATTATTACTCATACTTTCATTAATTTTTGTCATACATACAAATGGGGGATTTCATGTCAAGTGGCCCAATTTTTAAATCGATGTCTTTCGATTTGGTTGAAATTAGCACCATGCTTAGTCCTATTAAATAGTAGTTTAGACAATTTTCAACAAGATCGGTCAAAAAGTTTCTGAGATAAAGGGGGTCAAAGATTGACATTTCGGCCATATAGGTGTTCTCTCTCATCCATGTCACTTATTACCTATTGGTGTTAGACAAATTTGTCCCAAGTAGCTTAGATAGATATGTGATCAATCTTTTTAAAAAAAATATTTTTGTTTTTATTTTTAATTTTTTTTAATTTAAAACTTTTTTTTTATTTTCAAAAGATTTTGTTATTTGTGCTTAATTCCCAGTTTTTATTATTGATAAAAACACTTGAAATTTATTGTTGATGGAATAAGCTATTCCTATGCGCATTTCACTGGTTGCTTAGGCCAGATCATCAGGAAACTTCATCCATAAAGATTTTAGAAAAACTAAAGATATTAAACCAAATAAAACTGTTAAACGTATTAGAATTATAAGCAACAGTTTTACTTGCAATAATATCAAAGCTTAAACAAAACACATCAACAATAAACAGTGGGTTTATCTCATCTTACATTCCCCTGAGTTTCCTGATGATCTGGCCTAAGCAACCAGTGAAATGCGCATAGGAATAGCTTATCCCATCAACAATAAAATTCAAGTGTTTTTATTAATAATAAAAACTGGGAATTAAGCACGAATAACAAAATCTTTTGAATGAAAAATTTTGTATTCCCAAAAATTGAAACTGCTTTTTTTTATGTTTTTTTTATACTCAAAAGAAAGCTTATGTCCTTCCATTTAAAGAAGTTTTGGTCGCTTTTTGGGATACTAGTGGGTTATGTATAAAAAAAAATAATTTAAAATTTTTAGCATATGCAGTGTTCTTTCCAGCCATGCCACTTATTACCTATTGGTGTTAGCAAAATTTGTCCAAAGTAGCTTTGATAGCTATTTGATCAATCTTTTTAAAAAAAAAATATTATTTTTTTTAATGTGTCTAGACTACTCTTTAAAAGGACGAAGCTTAGTGCTAATTTCACCCAAATCGGAAGACATCGATTTAAAAATTGGGTCACTTGACATGAAATCCCCCATAAATGTAAAATATACATAATTAAAAAAAAAATTTTCCTACACACAGAAAAAAATCAATGTAAATTCGTTCAAAACAAGATGGATTTTACATTTTTCAGTAGTGATTTTGCTTCATTGTTATTTCATGTTAATTTAACATGCTTTTACAACAACTTGCGAACAACATTTTTTTCTTTTAAAATAACTATAATTCATGTTGATTTAACATTGCAGTAAAGTTAGAGCAAAATGTCATTTATATTGAAATAACAATCCGAATCACTTCGAATGAAACTTATTTCAAGTTGAAGCAACGTGAATTTCATGTAGAATCAAATTGGTTGGAGTGTGATATAACAGTGTGAAGACAAGATATGCATTTATTTAAGAATAATTCAAAACACTTACCCCTGTAACACATGATTCACTTATTTTGTATCTCCTTTGTTAACAAAAGCATCAGCAGATTGGCCCGATATGGTTTTCGTCATCATTCTACTTTGAAAACTTGATGTACTATTTAACTAAATAATTTTAACTAAAAGAATACGGGAATTGTTTTCTTTTTATAACATATTTTAAACATGAAAATAAGAAAAATGTTCATACTTAAGTATGTGTGCATGTTAATTTAACAAGATAAACTTTTGATTTTTATATAAAACCAGTTTTTATGGATTCAATATTGAACAATGTTATTTTAACAGTGAATAATATTAATTAAACGTGATTTAAGGTTATTTTAATATTTTTCATTTTAAATAAATATGAAATAATGATAAATTTAAATAAAGGGCATACTTATGCAGAAATTTACCATGATTCTCAATCAACATTTCGCCATGTTAATTTAACAAAGCAAATTTTAAAAAACTTTAAATAAAAAATTCTATAAAAAGTCAACTTTAAAAAATTTCCTATAAATAGCAAATTTTACAAAATATCCAATGAATAGAAAACTTTAAAATAATTTCCCATATTTTAAAAAATATTCATATTTATAGCATATTTTGAAAAATTTCCTATAAAAAGCAAAGTTTTTCGCAATATCCTTTGAACTGTAAACTTTCACAAAACTTATTTTCATAAATAAATTTTTACAAAACGTCCTAAAAATATTTTAGATTTTTGTAAACATTTTGCATAATTTTACCTTTCTTTGACCCATTAGAGCCATGATCCCATTGAGCTATAATGATGAAACTTTTAAAATTTTATTGTTTATACCTACATAAATATGACGGAAAACAAATTTTGGGCAAATCGGATACGTGGGAGCCCAGATAACCCCCGTTGCGAAAACGCAACGTTGGGCCTTAACGATATAAAAATTAAAATGCGCTGCAAACATTTTAAATTGAAATTTTTTATTTTTTTAGGAAAAAAATAATTAAAAAAGATATTCCTTCACATTTCATTTTTAATTCAATTATGATATACTTCAAAGCACTTTGGGTACACTGCTACGTCACATTTCTCACATTTGTAATTGATCGGTCCATAATTTACCATAGGCCCCATATAAAGCCCACTCTCGAAAAACACTTTAGTACGCCTAAAACCATAACAAATAATTCTATTGTACTAAATTTTGTTCTTTCACAGTTTTATATGACTAGAAATCACACTGTCAGCTTTCGTAAAGATCGGTTCATAATTTACCACAGGTCCAATATAATGCCCACTCCTGAAATATCCTAGCTGTCAGTGGATGGTATCAAATATTTGGCATAGCCGAATATAGCACTCTTACTGGTTTCTTTAATATCCTGGGGGTGGATTTTCTCTTATTGTACCTATTGAAGTAACCCTGGGGTAAATTTGTGTCAATTGTTCCAACAGACTGGTCCTGGGATTTGTGAAAATATAATAGAAATAGAAAGTTCAAAAAGATAGAATTCGTGACCAGTGAAAGGAGAACTTGTCATCTAACTGGTTTATTAAGAACAAAAAGGGTAAAAAAGTAATGAATAACAGTACAGTCTTCACCGATGGTGTGACACTTTTTTTGGGACTTGTTTTATTGAAATGTGACTACTCCATGTTAAAGTGATAGGTCTTATTCATATAAAGTGTTAGAACTAGAACCGGTCTCTATCACCAAAGACCTATCACGGGACTACTTTGGGGTAAGTTCGCTTCCTGCTAGGAAAATAATACACTTTGTACATAAGAAAAAAAAAGGAAATTGACATAGAGAATTTGACTATTGCGTAATATCCTGCATTTTGAAAATTGGCCATTAGTTTAAAAGATGTGTAAAAATGACCGAATATTTCAAAACACATAAATAACAACAACTTATAATTAACATGAATACATGTTTTTATTATGTTGTTTTAAATAGCAAGTGATTGTTTAAATATATTTTATTTGATAATTTTATGTAATTTGTATATAGTTTAGGCCCAGTGTTGCGTTTTTGCATCAAGGATATATCCAATCATAAAAAAGTCTCAAATGTCTACGATGAATGGATTTTTCAGTAGAATTAACAATGTTCGTATGTTAGCTACCTCCTTCAGAAGTTTCAGATAGGTATATTATATATTACTTTATTTTTTTTTAACTTTTTCCAAAAGTACCCAAAAAAACAGGAAAAATTAAAAATTTAAATTAAAAATTTTTATGAAAAAAACTTATGTATGATACAAATCCAAAAACAGGTCGATTAGATATTAAGTTAAATTTTATTTCTCTGTGCTTTATAACAATATCACGTAACAACAAAATGCCTGAGGGGAGGTTTAAGTGAACGTTGCGAAAACGCAACGCAGGGCCTTAATGGGTTAAAAAAATGACAAACTAATTTTTATTAAAAGGCCTGCAAAATATTTATAGAAAATAAGTAATTAAATGCATTTCCTTATTTTAAGTATCAAAATGTCATCAATCGGTTTATTGTTAAAGTCATCAGTGTGTTCTTTAAACGTCATTAATATAAATTGACATTTTTTTAGGGATGAACTGTAACACATTTTTGAGAAAAAAGTAGAACATTTGCAACTTTTGTTAGGCTAAAAATAGAGTACCAGTGGCAAACAATTTTTTTAACAATCTAAATTTGAGAATGGGTAATTTTTTAAAAAATGTAGAGTTTCAAAATAAATTTTTACTATCGAAATTTTGCACAAAGACTTGTTCCACTTTATACAAATTATTTTCTGTGCTAACTAGTAAAGAGATCTGAGACATTCTTCTTTTTTTATTGTTACTTTATTACTACTTGTTTAAGTTTTAAGGGTCATCCTTGCAGTTTTATTTGAAACTTTGTTTTTTTTTTTTTGCAATTTATTCTTTCTACCAACTATTTATGAAGGATAACATTTTTTTCCGTCATTAATAATCTTACACTTCCATGGATCATTAACGCCTTAAATTATAAATGATTATTTATTTTGTTCCACTTGCCACCACCAAATTAATTAATTTTTTTTTATAAGTGAATGTGTAGATTGTAGCAATATTATTCATTAAGTTGTATTATTTTATTTTAAATTTAAGACTCAAGTGTAAAAGCAACGGAAGTCTAAAAAGCCAGCTCTTTAATTAAAGACAATTAAAATATATAATTTTTTTCATTTCAGCATTATATTCCTTGAGAGAAAAATATTTATCTTTATTAATCATTCACAAATACCAGATTTAGGTTGAATGTACCTAATTAGACCTCCTAACACTGGGCACGTGTCTTTTCTTTCTTTTCAAACAACAAAAAATGTGTTATACATATTTGTTAATTAACATTTAAATTTTTAGAGCTTTTAAATTTCAATGAGCTTCACAAAAAATTATAACAGATGGCGCCATCAGCTATTAAAAATTGTTATTGTAATACATGAAAACATATCCTGTTAAAACGACTTATGCTTTATAACAGTAATTTTTAGTACTCCTAAAGTCCTAAAAGCTCTGAGCCAAGACAAACACCAAACACAAAAAGCTTTTAAAATGTTAAAGAGATATACAGGGTATTCAAGGAGAGTTGCTTATCGGGTTATATTGTTATATTAACAGCAACAAAATACATCCAAAAAAAATATAACCAAATGTATGTTGCTGCTGTTTATATAGGTACATAACCATATAACCTGATAACCAGCCTTATGCGAATAGCCCAATCATATGTTTAAAATACAAAAATATATAACATAGTGTGGATAGTATTAAACATTGCTCTATAACATTAATCTAAGAATATGAATGTTAGAATTATTTTATTTTTATTATTTATTACGAGTATAAGAATTGTTCTAACATTGGATTTTTTTCGGAAATAATCTAAAAAACGAGCTGCTTATAGGAAATTTTTCGAAAAGTTTTTATATTTTCTAATTAAGGAAAATTTCCCAGAAAATTTACTTTTTCCATGAAACTTTTCAAATATTTTCAATAAATTTATAGCAAATATTTAGAACAATTTTTTACTATAACAATATGATTTAAATTTTGCTAAAACTTGCTATTTATAGGATTATTTTCCAAAATTTGCTATTTATTGAAAATTTTTTAAATATATTGTTTTCTATTAAGAGGACAACTTTCTAAAAACTAAAGGACAGTTAACTTGAATTTTGCCATTTTTTGATATTTTTCAAAAAAATTTGGTTTTTAGGAAATTATCCAAAAATGTATTTATATTATTTTATTAAAAATTATTTATCGGACATTTCTCAAAAGTTAAATGCTTATCGGAAATTTAAAATAAAATATTCTCAAATTTTTTCCTTTTAGGAAATTTTGTAAACAAATTAAAATTACTAAAAGCTTGACTTATTGGAATTTATTTTTAAGAATATGAAGAATAATGAAACGCTTTATTGGGACTCTTATTCACGCTGGCCTTCACAAAACAACTAGAGAACTCATAACAAAGTTGTGGAAAACTACTCACTTGCCGTTGTCTGCAGATTCAAAATGATGCTACTGTTCAAAACTTTTGAAAATGATGAAACCCGCATATTTCGAACAGAACATATAAAGCTATTTTTTCGAGATTATCTGGACAATGTTGAATGAGAATTTGGGTCAGAGATATAAACCGTCTTTGGCTTGCGATGCAATGAACTCTTACCCTTTGCATGGAAAGTTGTAAAGTACAACCAGCCAGAAAGCCCAATGTAGAATCTACTTTTGCTGCTTAACCCAAAAGTTTTACATTTTACAACAAAACAAAAGGAATATTCCTGCAAACGCAGAGCAAATCGATTTTATAATACTATAGATGTAGCAGCATTATCATCTTATATCATATATATGGAAAATCAGACAATTTTTGAAAGTGATCATATTTGAAGTGTGTTAGTAAAATATTCAACAACGCATCACAAACAAATCACAAACCCAAAAGTTAGCTAAGTCAAATCTGCAATACCGAGTTTGCTGGGAAAAGATTTTCATGTATCCACGTCAAACATTTTCGGTTTGCAAAATAAATGATAAAAGCGAACGTACTCCCGTAGTAGGAAATTGTCGCGTGTGCTCGGTACTACGTATGAAGCACATAAAAACAAGTAAAGCTTGCACAAAATGTTTCAAACTAATTTGAAATGAGCATTCAATTCAACAAACTGTCCAATATGAACAAATAGCTAAGTGTTCATTTCTGGTTATTTTTTATTTATCTATGTATATTTTTTTTTTTGTTTGTTTTTCTTAAATATTCATTACGACTTCCTTGAATTTTATTTTAGCAACAGTTCACTAAAAATATACTTGCAATAATAGTTTTTCGATACTTAATGTTTGAAGGTACACGGGTATTTTGCCATATCGTTAAGGGTGTAAGACGAAATTTGGTACACCAAGCCCTTCCAAAATGATTTTTTAGCTAAAAAATAATGATAATTTAAAATGTATTAATGGTTAGGAGTTCTCAAGAAGTTTCAGCTATGTGGATGATCTCCTTCTTTAAAAAAAAAATAATCTGAAAACGCAAAAAGTACCCGGGTAGCTTGCCATTCACATAAGGGTGAATAAAATATGACATTCACATTGTTTGATACCATGAAATTACACCAGGTATGGGAGTTTTAATATAAGTTGAAATGATAAGAATTATTAATTGCTAAGCAGTTTTGATCAAATGAATGAAGCGTATCTCAATCATTCAGAAGAATTCAATTTGTGGTGATAGTTATCACACCGCAAAAGTCCCAATTCACACGTTGCAAGTCTTATTGATCAGCTTGCTACTTTATAACGAGAGTGACGAGAGGAAAAGAAACGTTTCTCTCTCACTCTCTCTCGCCTATAAGGTAGCAAGCTGATCAATAAGACTTGCAACGTGTGAATTGGCACAAAGATTATTACAAATTCACCAAACAAATCGAACATTTCCAGGCCTGTAATGAATAAATACAATATAAAAAAAACACATAAAAACCAATCGTATAATGAGACAACACTTTTGTATGAAAATTACCAACAACAAAATGTATTGTATAATTAGAAGATTATACAACAAATACGACGATACTACGAGCTTGTGAATTGAACAAATATGTTAATCCAAATTTAAATATTTTCAATTAAATCACTTATGATATCACAATTTCTTAAGGACCATTTTTATTTTTTCACAAAATATAAAGAAGCTACAAGAAAATTCATTATTTGCGCAATATATATATTTATGGAAAATTTCTAATAATTGCTTTTTTTATAGAAATGTAAATGGAAATATCAATATTTTAGCTCTGCAAAAAAAAATTAAGAATCTAACGCCATCATTATTTTGAACATAATGATGAACATTTTTTAAACACAATGGAAACAGTTACTTTAAATATGAAAAAATAGAAAATATTAAACTTCGGCTTATTCAGTTTACCGTACGTATGAGTAATATTTTAAAATTGCACTATGAGGGATGTAGGAAATAATCCTTCAAATCGATTAGTCTTAACTGCCAGATTTTATTGATTTTTGGGGTGTGGTGATATAGGTGTTACTTCTGCCATGTGGCGTGCACAATTAAATGATCTTAAAGTCCCTATAACCCTCGGTTATTACAAGCTGTAGGGGTTCCAGCTAATAAATTAGGCGTTCGAAAGAACTGCCAAAAGCTTATGAGACACAAAATATAACTAAGGCAGCTAGTGCCGATTTGGTTGTATGTTTAAGTCTGTTTTATTGAAGTAAAATCTAAGGGGTATATACTGCTTATGAGAATACAGTCTAGTTTCTCTAACTTATTCTAGCTTATCATAATTATATGTTTTACTCTTTCGGTACCATGTAGATATCTAAGGAATATCAATATAGTTGCATGTTAACCAATCACAATGAGTCTTTCATTATGTTCACTCAATAATAAGTAAGTCACTCAATGTTTGGTTAACATGCCTTCAACTACAAGTGATGTAAATTGATATTTATTTTATTGCAGTTGACACTTGTAGTTACAATTATGCAGTGTGCCTGCGTTATCGACTAAGTGTGGTACGCTATATGTATGTGCACACTACAGGGGGCTGCTATTGTTCCAAGAGTTTAATTCTCGGTGGACTTTAGTACAGTCAAAAGGAAAATCAATCCATCCGTACTCAAATCAATCCGAAGCGGTATTAATAGTACGGTGAGTACGGATTTTCTTGAATCAAGTACAGAAAGATTGATTTAAGTACGGATTTTTAATCGCCAAATACTTAAATTATCCATATTCAATCCCGATTTCGTACTTAATATAATCCGAAAATGAGATTGATTTAAGTAAAACTAAGATTGAATCAATCTTAAAATGCGCTCCATTCAAGTATTATAAAGTTAGTTTTATCCCGAATTAGAACGAACAAATTATTATGATGGATTTACTTACCCGTTTAACACCTTACAGAATGATAAAACATCATGCCCGATATGGGTTTTACTTAAGAAATCGTATGTACATATTTAACCAAAAATATAAACTAAATGAGAAGCAAGAGTTCAAATTTACTTTTTAACCCTTCGTGTTACACATGTGTCTGGCCAGACCTTTTTTCAATGTGTATAGAAAATTAAAACGTACGTAAGCCGGAGGGTTAAACACAACGAAAAGTTTAGTCTTTTTTTTACTAGATTTAAGAATTTTCTACTTATTTCGAGAAATTCCGGGATTGATTTTCGAAAGTAATCTCATTAAGGATTGTTGTGAGTACGTTTTAGTATTATTCGTACTTGAATTTTTGAGAACGACTCGTACTTAACGTACTAATAAAATAGCTTGATTTATCCCGAGTGTTTATCTTTCTGTGGATGGGTGATAGGCCTACAGAATATTTCTTGTATATAAAAAGTATTCTGGTCAAATTATTGTTTAAAATTCTTTCGAGTATCACACCAAAAGTCCTAATCTGAGAGGACATGTGCTTGAATAAGCACAAGATAAAATAGTGGATGGATTAAAGCTATTTTCGAAACTAAATGCTCTATTCCTTTAGAAAATAAACAAATCATATTACTCTCGTATCTCTTTGCTAGTGGGTATACAAATTTCTTTTGTTTAATGTTTTGCTACAATTGTAATATTAATATGTTTGCACGCTGTCTGCACTAAACTTTAACAGCCGTATTCATAAAAAATTAAAATGGATTTGAAATGCATTTTAAGGAAAATTTGTATGAAAATTTTGCCTTAAAACACATTTCAAACTTGTTTTATTTTTTATGAATACGACAGTAAATGTTAACAACTATTTGTCTAAAAAACCAATGTACAACATTGTATTCGTACGTGTGTGAAAAAGAACATGTGTCTACAATTCTCTTAAGCATGAGTCGGGCATTATTGTTTTAACAAATACACTATGGTAAAGCAAGTAAATGCGGGTGGGTGGGTGTCTTCATGAAAATCAAAATTTTGTTATTTATTTAAACTTTAAATTTACTAAAATTTTAAACTCTTTAGAAGTTTGATATATAAAAAAAAAACAAAACAAAAGATTTTAAAAGATTCTTAAAGTTTCTATTTGTAGGAAATTTTGCGCAAATTTTTAATTTGTAGAATATTTTGCGAAAATTTTCTGTATTTTAGAAATTTTTTGTTTAAAGTGAATTTGGGTGCAAACTCACTATTAAAAGGAATTCGCTGTTTATAAGAAAATTCGCTCAAACATATATGCTTTTTATAGGAAATTTTGCTAGTTATAGGAAATTTTGCACAAATTTGCTTTTATATGAAATTTGGTAAAAATTTGCTTTTAAGGGAAATTATTGATCCAATTTTCTGCTTTTTGGAAATTTGCTCTTTATAGGATATTTCATGCAAATTTGCTGTTTAAAAGAAATCTGTCGAAATAATGCTGTTTTTAAACATTTTGTGCAAATGTACGATGTATAAACAAATTTGCTGAAATTTGCTGTTGTTTTCCTCATATTTATTCCTGTATAGGGGAAATTTTGCACAAACTTTTTTTTTATAAGAAGTTTTGCACAAATTTGATTTATATAGGAACTCAAGCAGAAATTTTATTTTTAAAGGAAATTCGCAGAAATTAAATTTTTATAGGAATTTTTGCGCCAATTTTCTGTTTCTGAAAAGTTGCTATTTATAGGAAATTATTGATCCAATTTTCTGTTTTTGGAAATTTGCTCTTTATAGAATATAGGAAATGTTGTCCAAACTTTTTATTTTAAGAAATTTTCCACAAATTGGATTTTTATAGGAAATATTCCCAGAAATTTGATTTTTATAGGAAATTTCGCAATAATTTTATTTTAAAAAAATTTCATAGAAAATTAATTTGTATAGGAACTTTTGCGCAAACTTGCTTTTTATGGGAATTTCGCATAAAAATTTATTTTTTTTAGGAATTTTTGCGCAAACTTGATTTTTATAGGAATTTTCCCACGCATTAGTTATTTATAGAAAATATTGCGCCAATTTCTGTTTCTGGAAATTTGCTATTTATAGGAAATTATTGATTAAATTTTCTGTTTTTGGAAATTTTCTCTTTATAGGATATAGGATATATTGCCCAAACTTTTTATTTATAAGAAATTTTGCAGAAATTTGATTTTTATGGGAAATTTTGCAGGAATTTTATTTTTAAAGGAAATTTCGCAGAAAGTTTATTTTTAAAGGAAATTCCGCAGAAATTTAATTTTTATAGGAACTTTTGCGCAAACTTGCTTTTTATAGGAATTTTCTTTAGGAATTTCGCAGAAATTAAGTTTTTGTAGGAATTTTTGCGCAAACTTGCCTTTTATAGGGATTTTCTCACAGGTTTGAAAATATTGCGCCAATTTTCTGTTTCTTAAAAGTGGCTATTTATAGGAAATTATTGATCCAATTTTCTGTTTTTGGAAATTTTCTCTTTATAGGATATAGGAAATATTGCCCAAACTTGTTAGTTATAAGAAATGTTGCACAAATTTTCTCAAAAATTTGTTATTGATAGGAAATTTTGTGCCAAAATGTTATTTATCGGAAATTTTCTAAAAATTTGATGTATATAGGAAATGTTACTCAAATAAAAAAGAAAATTTAATTATGCCAACAATATTAACTCTTAAGTATTTAGATGGCTGTAGGCTGTAGAAAAATGGCCCAAAAAAAAAAAATTAAAAATCACCCAAAAAAATTCCATGTAAAATTGGGCCTTAATTAATATGAAAAGTGACCCAAAATTTTTGGGCTTTTTTCGTTATTATTGGGTGATTTTTCGTTTTTTAAATTGAAAAATATGAAAAATAGCCCATTTTTTCGGGCCATCTTTATTTAATATAATTGTAATTTATTTAAAAATAAGTTTGTTGTTTTTTCTCTGGGTGTTTATATTAAATATATAACGAGAACACTTTTGGGCGCAAGGATTTTCTCCTCAAGGATATAATATAACCGGCTGCGCTAACTAAAGCTTCTCTGCAAAGCCGGCCTTCGGCCGGGCGCATGGATTTTCTCCTCTATGGTATAACAAACACCGGCTTCGCTAACTAAAGCTTTTCTGTATATCCGGCCTTCGGCCGGGCGCAAGGATTTTCTCCTCTATGGTATAACAAACACCGGCTTCGCTAACTAAAGCTTCTCTGTAAGCCGGCCTTCGGCCGGGCGCAAGTATTTCCCCTCTATGGTATAACAAACACCGGCTTCGCTAACTAAAGCTTCTCTGCGTATATGGCCTTCGTTCGAAAACAAGGCAGATTTTAGAAGCTTTACTTAGCGAAACCGGTACTTGTTCTACCATAGAGGAGAAAATCCTTAAGCCCGGCCAAAGGCCGGCTATGCAGAGAAG
Organism: Pollenia angustigena; assembly: GCA_930367215.1. Taxonomy (NCBI): domain Eukaryota; kingdom Metazoa; phylum Arthropoda; class Insecta; order Diptera; family Polleniidae; genus Pollenia; species Pollenia angustigena. Next base: position 12,495,043 of record OV884060.1, on the reverse strand, counting down.
CTTAGCGAAGTTTGCGCAGCCGGCATTACTGTCCTTACTGCCGAGCAGCTGTTGAAGATAGAATGCCATTTTTTACATAAAACTTACACTTGTATGGAACTAAATTTATATGAATAATAACCACTTTTTTGCAAATTGGGTAATTTTTAATTTTTTTTCGGAAAAATTCGTTTTTGCTTTTTGGGTCATTTTTCATTTTTTTTTTTTGGCCCTTTTTCGTTTTTGTTGGGCAAAATTTCATATATAACTTTTTGGGTAATTTTTCATGTTCTTTTGGGCGATTCTTCATTTGGGCGTTTTTCATTTTTTTTTTTCCATTTTTCTTTGGGCGATATTTCCTACAGCCATTTAGATACCTAATTTGTGTTTCACAAACTGCCACCTGGGCCTGGCAGGGACCACTTGTGTTTTATATGGAGTTGTTTGTGACCTGGGACTGGCTGGGACTACTTTAATTTGTATGAAGTTTTATGGCTAAGCAAGAACATTTTGTTGTCAACTAGAATAATTCTTCGAATTAAAATTAAAGAAAGAATTCTTATTGTGTTGCATTTGCTTCTTTACGTTTCGTTTTGATTTGTTTTTACTACAGTACATATATAATAGGGCAGGCCCCGGCTGGTCCCAGGTGGGTAGAATATGACCAACATTTTTATTAAGCAATTGGCACGTAAACGGTGTGTAAATTTACAATTTTTTCTCGTTTACTTGCAAAAAAAAACACTTGGATATGATTTCTAATATATTTAATAATTTTATGAAAAAAACTGGAAAAAAGTCAAAAAATGTCTGGTCAGGCCAAGGTATACGCTTAAGGATTAAAAACAGTCAACTCATTTTGTATTGTACACGACTGTGGCTGTGTTTCTATTTGATTTTAGCAAATTCAATGTTCTGTCCAACTGCTACAGCGCCGCCAAATTTTCTAATAATACAATATTAGCAATAAGTCGTTTAAAATCGATCAAGTTTTGATTCAATAAAAGTATTCTTGTTTAGACTCAAGACAGCTTTTACCATCGGCTCTATTTTAAGAGAAATAAAAGAAATATTTTTATCTTTTATCGCAATTTATAGAAAATTTTGCGATATATTGCCGATTTTAAAATATTTGCGCAAATTTTGAGATTTATAGAAAAATTTTCAACAATTTGCTGTTGAAACATTTTTTTAGCAAATTATGCACAAATTTACTAAAAAAGTTAACCAGCTTTACTTTTTTCGGAATGTATTGTTTTTATTAACTTAATTAAAAAGTAAAAGAATTTTGGTTTTTTTTTTTTTTTTGTAAAGAAAACAAATGTTTATCTTTTTAATTTCAAATATACAGAAACAATTTTATGTTTAAAGGAAAAATATATATGTTGTTTTTTAATTGTGCAAAGAATACAAATTAGTAGTACCACTTAAAAACACATGTACATTTAAATGAAGAAAAACTTGTAAGTCTGCTATGTTCGGCTTTTCCGAATTTTTAATGCGCTTTGCCTAACAAAATGCAGCGTCTTAGCCAAACACATTATAAAACAATCAATATTTTAGAAATTACAAACAACATGACAAACTTATATATACCCATTCAGCCTGTGGTGAAGGATCTAAAAAGGATACAGCAAATCAGGTTTTTTTAATTAAAAACATTTTGTTACAAAAAAAAAAAAAAAAAAAAAGAACAGAAAATAAGTAAAATAGTTTCATGAGGCATAATGAAAGTAGAAATTAAGATAAAATTTAAGGAGGACATTTGGATTTACACAAAATATTTGTTTACCTAACGAAATAAAGGTCACTAATACAATTTCATTTAATGGCACCGTTTGTTTTACTTTACCAAAAAGTTGTGTTCGGGTTTTTAATTTGCCAACTTACTAATTAGGATAAATATTTTCCGTAGACAATTGCAAATTAAACTTGTTCAAGGACACATATAGAACTTTGTATATCATTATGAGGTGTTTAATGTTGTATGCAAAGAGGTGTTTTTCTTTGACTATCTTCTTCCTTAAGTAAATATGAGAGCAACTTAAAAAAAGGCTCATAGCCCAGAGCTTCTATGAATAGACTGCTTGTTGAATTAAGAGCAATACTATTTCCCATCAGCCCTTCTACTTGACCTTAGTTGTTTGGAAATTTTTGCTCTCGGTTTGTTAAGCAATTTGTTCATTAAAACTTTCTGTAAAAATTCGTAAGTTTTGCAAGTTGAATTTTTCATTTATGAAGGAAATTTATTAACCTCGTTAAAAGGTCAGATAGGCTTATTTCAGCTTATAGCCAATGTTAAGCTGTCAAAAATAAACAGAATTCGTTTTTTTTTTTTTTTTTTTTGGTACAACAAGTTTTGCCTACTAGCAAAACATACTAACACACATTGAAAATTCTAAATATATTTAAAACTTCAGACAGCATATATGATAAAAAAAAAAACTTAATAAGCCTAAGAGAAAATAAACAAACGCAACTGAAAAAAAATCAAATTTGTTTAAAAATAAAACATTAAAAATATAAAAAACAAAATGTTAAAATAATCAAACCTCAATTTGGCCAACAATATGCGGTAGTTGTAGTTGTTTTAAATACAAAAGTAAATCTAATGCTTTTTTAGATTAGTAAAAAAAGCAAAAAATAAATAAAAGAAAGCACGAATCTGAAGTCCAAATTTTTTGTTTTTGAGAAAAAAGGTGTTCGATTAATCGAACGTTGGGCACTTTTTGTCATTTTTGTTTTATTGCTCCTATAGATTGTAAATATAGAAAACCTAAGTTTTTATAAACTGAAACTTATTAATTTTATAAAAGAAACAAGATCTCACCGAGACCATGCGCTTGATTTTCAGGTTGCTCTTCTGGATACCTTCTGTCCCTGTTATCGGAAAAATGGTGCTGTTCCAGTTACCATTTTGGCGAAAGTAAGGGATTGCTTAAGATATATCAAAGGCGCTCGACAGAGTCTGGCATGGTGCACTCTTCTCAAAACTTGTTGCATTTGGTGTCGGTGATAATTTTTCTCGATTTATATCGAGTTTTCTCAGAGATCGCACTGTACGAGTTGTTATGCATAGAGTTCCGTCAAACGAGTTTCAAATTTATCCAGGGGTGACTCAAGGCTCCGTCCTTTCTCCTACTATTTATATATACTATTTTTCTAAATGACCTTCAATGTCCAACTTCCAACCCTACCTACTGTTTTGCTAATGACAGCAAACTTTGCCATTCGTAACCATTTGAATATATACCAAGCGTGTCCGACATTGGAGTTATGAGTCAGAACATTAAGGATACACTTGGCCGAGACCGAAACCCGTACGTTTGTTCATAATACACGTTTTTCCCCAAGAGCCCGTACTTTTGTGGTCGATTGGCTGGTAAATTGTACAACGCATTACAGCGAAAATTCGTTTATTGGCCGGACTGTTCGTATGTGGAATAATCTTCCTGCTGCAGTCTTCCCCCTCACTGTCAGCATGAATAAATTCAAGTCGAATGTTCACAGGCACTACTACGTTTTCTCTCCTTCCCATAACCTATTTTTCTAGTTCCAACACAATGCAATGCATTAGTAGATGTCATCCCGAGAGTGCTCTGATTTTCCTCAATTTTGAAAATTTGGACCAATGATTACACTCTCACCTACAGCTGCTGTACTTACATACCTCACTACGTACTGGATGTGGTGTAACCGATCGAGTATCATCCACCAGTGTAAACTGGGACTCCAGTTCATATGTTATATTTCACGCAAGTCCGTGAATGTTAAATTTTATTTTGTAAGTTCAATAATATAAAAAAATCTGAATGTACTAATTGTTAAACAATAAAGTACCAAAAAGCCAACTCTTATAGTTTCTCAATCAGTCTGGACTCTGCATGTTGAATTTTACGTTTCTTGCTTGAGTATTAATAACAATTTTAGAAGTACCAGTTAGAGAACGAAAAAGTAGCATAGATTCTCACCCATTTAGGACATTGCATGTAAAATTTTATGTTTCTGGGTCCAATATTACCGAAAATTAGTAAAGGTACCAGTTAAAAAACGAAAAAGTACCAAAACATTCCCTCCAGACCCTGCATGTTTAGTTTTATGTTTCTAGGTCCTATACTAATGGACATTCCAAGAGTAACAGTTAAAGAACGAAAAAGTACCAAAAAGCTCCTCCTTATTTTTCTTCTTATTTTTTAGGTCTAATTCAAAAAGTACCAGTTGAAGAACAAAAAAAATAGCAACATTTCTCATCTTATAGGTTCTCATTGACTCAGGACCCTGCACCTATAATTTTATATTTCTAAGTTCAATTTTATAGAGAGTTCTAAAGTGACCACATGGAGTACGGAAAAGTTAAAGAATGAAATTTAGTTTTCAGTATTTCCCCATTTAGATACTTTTTTGTTTCCATTGATGCAACAAAAATTTCAACATTGTAGTGAGAGCCCATAATTTAATATGTACGCTATGTCAATGTATGGGGATAAATGTTTTGTAAAAAAGTACCAAAACTGGTACTATTTTCAGCCCTTTTGGTAGGAAAAGTACCATATTTATATATGTGATTTAATTTTTATTTTTATCTTAATTGTTTCAAAAGTAAGCTGGGGTGACAAAGAAATTTCAAAATATAAGTTATGCCCCCTTTCTCCCTAAAAGCGCCGAATTTCCGGAAAAAAATACCAACACAACTGTCCGCTTGTTTTCCTAATAAACAACGATAAAAGTTTAAATTTTTGCAAATCTTTAAGTTTTGAAGATATAAGACAACCAAATTTTTCCGTTATTTTAGATTTTAATTTTATGTACTAGACGGTGTTGACATAAAATAAATTTTTGCTTACAGAAAAACATGAGAAAAGCTTTTTATAGGAAAGAAAAGCTATTTATAGGAAATTTGCCATTAAAACTATTTCCTCGTTTAAATTCTATTAAAGTTTATTTACTTTAAAAAAAAAAAGGTGAGAAACATTTTTTTTTTTAACCGTAAATTATCATCAAATTTTTTTCTTGATTTACACAAAATTATCCGAAAATCTAGAAAATTATGTGAAAATGTGATTATTGAGAGAAAATTATGAAGAATTGCATATTTATTGGCAATTCGTACAAAGGAAATGTTGCACGATTTTAATATATTTATAGGAAATTTCGCACCAATTTTACAATATAAAATTTATAAGAAATTTAGCACAAACTTATTATTTACAGGAAACTTTGCACCAAGTTTACTATTTATAGGAAATTTTGCAGAAACTTAATGTTTATGTTCCCCAAGGCAGTCATCTTGGCCCACTTTTATTTTCGCTGTTTATTTATGATCTGCCGAACGTTATCAAGTTCGCCAATATATTGATGTATGCTGACGATGTAAAAATTTTCCATTCTTTTAATTGCTTTGCTGATCATTATACCCTTCACCACAGGTGTAAAAGGGTATATATAAGTTTGTCATAACGTTTGTAATTTCCACAATATTGATTTTAGACCCCATAAAGTATATATATTCTGGGTCCATATGAGAAGAGAAGTTGATATAACGATGTCCGTCTGTCCGTCTGTCCGTCTGTCCGTCTGACCGTCTGTCCGTCTGTCCGTCTGTCCGTCTTACATTTGATATGTGTTTTCCGGATAATTCAGACATGATAGCGGCTAGGTTGTTTTACATTTATGTTACATACAGTCCACCATTTCTTGCTATTGAAATTCAGCCAGATCGGTCCAAAAATGACGTAGATATGAGCAAAAAACCACGACTACCTCTAAATTTTTCCAAAAATCCCTTGTTGTTGCTGTATTTTTTTTATTTCTGTATATCTTGAGAACGGCAAGAGCCAAAGTTTCCAAATTAGGTACACATTAAGGTTGCCAATACACACCATCCTACAAAATGTGGGCGGGATTGGAGAAGTGGGCGTGGTACCTCCCGTACAAAAAAAAATTAAAATTTTATAAAAACCTAAATTTTTGGGCTGCTATTCGTCCTATGGATATGACTTATATACCAAAATATCTGAAATTTCTTGTAGAACATATTTTATAAAAAACTCGGGAAAATCGGTTCAGATACAAACAAGTTATGACCAAAATTAAATTTTTTTTTTTAAATACCCAACTTTCGGGAACCATAGATCTCCCCGAGTCCAAGCTTTATAATTAAAGTAAATGGTAAATTTCTTCTTCAACACGTCGGTATATAAATCTGCCAAATCGGTTAAAAAATGGCAGAGTTATAACCGAAATACTGAATCCACAAAAATTACTCTTTTTTATAATTAACTTTGTTAAAATATATATTTACAAGTTTATATAAATGTTTATATATAAATATAACTTAAGTAAATGGTAAAATTCTTCCTTAACACGTCGGTATATAAAACTATCAAATCGGTTAGACAATGGGTAATTTATGAGCAAAATACTCAGAAAATGGGCTAAAAAAACATCAAAATTTTTATAAAAACCTAAATTTTATGGCTGCTATACGTCCTATGGATATGACTTATATATCAAAATGTCGGAAATTTGTATGAGTTATAACAGAAATACTGGGGTCTAATCACCGCATACGATATCGAGCAAAATTCATCGAAATTATTTATTTTGGTATCTTGAAACTCGATATCGAATGAAATGTATTGAATTTGAAATAATAGCATTCGACATCGAGTAACTCGACATTACATTTATCGAGTTTTCATTCGATACGCCAGTGTCTATCGTATGCAAAAAAATTCAATAGTTTATTCGATACGATAGTATCGAATGCAATGATTAGAACCCTGAATCCCCGAAAATTACTCTTTTTATACCCTTCACCGAAGGTAAAAAGGTATATACAATATTGATCCTACACCCTATAAAGTACATATACTCTGGGCCCTTATGAAAAGCGAAGTTCAAAACCGGTTGTCTCTTATTTAAAAAAAAAATATTTACCAGTTTTATTTAGTTTTTGTCTAGTTGCTCTGTATTCTGCTCGCACAATGGTGAAGGGTATATAAGATTCGGCACAGCCGAATATAGCACTCTTACTTGTTTTTATCTTCAATCGGATCTTAATAACTTCTTTTTATGCTGTAATCATAATATGATGGAGCTGAATCTTGTGAAATGCAAATGCATTCGTCTTTATATAAATAACTGTATTGCTGTTAATTATGCTTTGGGTGGTCATCAGTTGGAGTTGGTAGATTCGTTACTTGATCTTGGAGTCTTACTGGATCCTAAATTAAACTTGGTTTCTCATATAACATTAACTGTAAATAAAGCTCGTGGCGTTCTTGGCTTTATTAAGCGCTGGGCTAAAGAATTCACTGATCCATACATAACGAAGCAACTTTACGTATCACTCGTTAGACCAATCTTAGAATATGGGTCAATCATTTGGGATCCATTTTGCAACATTCACAAATCCCGTATTAATCGGTCCAAAAACAATTTTTGTTATTCTGTTTACGTGATCTTCATTGGAGTAACTCGACAGACTTTCCTTCCTTTGCTGGCATTAATAACTGGCATTAATAAAATTACCATCGCTCAAAAGTCGCCGTGCAATGTTAAATGTTTCTTTTATGGATAATCTTATTAATGTTAATGTTTGTTGTGATTTTCTGTTAGAGTCTACAAAATTGTCGCAATACGCGTCATTTTATAGAGAAAATTACGCTATTGCTGATCCTTTTTCGAGGTTATGTAGACTATTTAATTCTCTGTCACAATTTGTTGATGTTTCTTTATGTTTAAATTCCATAAAGCATAAAGTTATTGTATTTCTTAATTCGTAAATTTTTATGTAAATATATTCTGTAAAGTTGTAGTATATTTTAAAATGCATATTGTTATTCATTAATTATAACACAGAAAAAATTATTTTTCCAATTTAAACAAAAAATTTGTAGAATCAAGCAATTTTTTATCTAAAATTGGTCCTGCAAACAAATTCGCATATTCAAACAATTTATTTGCATTTTGTTTATTGAAAAAAAACGCCGATTTTTACAGAATCAAAAAAAAAGTTTACTGAAATTCATATAAATTTCAAAAAAATAGTTTTGCTGAATCAAACAAAAAAGTTTTGGCACAAGCAATGACGCGCACACAAGCAAGCACTGTTGGTGAAGATGAAGCAGAGCAGAGCGGCCGGCTGGCTTTGAGACACATTTTTTTGTTGGAATAATTTTTGAACGAAGTCATATTTATACTCACAGTGTTTTTCTTCATCACTCACTGTTGCTTTATCCTTTCCTTTGCTAATGAAGAAGAAATGTAACCAAAAACGGCGGCAGACCGACTCGATATGTTTTCCGCCATCATTCTATTTTTGTATTTGATGTATTTAAACAAACTATTTGAAAAAATTGAATACGGGATTTTGTTTTTTTTTGTTTTACCAACTTTGAAACCAACCAAAAATTTATTTTGTTTCTTATAATGTGTTTTTTCTGTTGTTTAAAAAAAATGAAACGTTTTTTTTACCTGCTATTGTTTTTGTTGTTTTTTTTTTACTACAAACATCGTCACGCTATTTTATCATTTTTCTTATTGCTGTACTTTTTTAAAGCGTCCAAAAATAGACTGCATGTGTTTTTTGTTATAGTTCTTATATTTCACTTAAAGAAGTGTTGCTTACAATCAATAAAAAAATGCAAAAAGACGACAACATTAAAAAGCGTTAAATATTTCATACAAAATTATGAAAACTTCAAACCAATAGCGCGCTTATTAAATTTTTGAAGAGTTGTCCACATTTTTGTTGGTTAAATAAAAATCAAACAAAAATATTGATTGAATCAGTAAAAAAATTTGTAGAAATCAAAAAAAATTTCAAACAAGCGTTTGTTTGAAAATAATTCGGCAATAATTTTTTCTGTGTAAGTCAATATTGTTATTAGTTAGTAAGGATAATATATATTGACTAAATAAATAAATAAATAAATAAAATAGGAATTCATTCCATTATTTATTAAAAAAAATTTGCACAAACTGACTTTATATAGGAAATTGTGCAACAATTTGATATTTTTAGAAAATTTTACAAAACTCTAAAATTTGCTATTTATAGGAGCATTTCTAGGTTGTAGGAATTTAACTGGAAATTTACAAGTTATATTTAGCAAATTTTTGCGCAATCTTTCTAAATATGGGAGTTTTTACGCATTTTTGCTTGTTATTGATAGGAATTTTGGCGTAGATTCGCAAATTATAGATATTTTCTACTTCTAATTGGAAATTTCAAATTATAATTTATTAGTTTTTCATTAGTTTTTGATAATATAAAATATTTTGCAAATAAAAAATTTATAAGTAACTTTGCGCAAATTTGCTCTTTTGCTCAACATCTTTTTTTTCGTTAATATGTTTTCCCTATTTGTTTTCACTATTGTGGCTTAAATTTTGTTGCTGCAACAAAACCTTTTAGCATATTTTCATTTTAACCCACAAAATACTTAACATGTTTGTGTATTGTTTCAGTTTTAATGTTTTTGGTAGTTTTTTTCTCTATTTCTCCATCGATGGCGGTGGGAAATGTTGTGGCAAAACGAAATGTAGCAATTTAAAACTGTTTTTTTTTTTACATATTTTACACAAAGTTTTGCATAAATAATTTCAATTGCATTTTACTCATACAACTATTAACTTTATAAAACATTGTTTTGCAAAATTTACAAAAGAGTTTAGTAATTTTGTATTTTGTTGAACAGAATTGGAGATAAGATATTTTTTTTAAATAACGCTTTTTTATTAAATTGTAATGGCTTGATAAAGTTTTAACAAAAAATATCATAAACATAGAAAAATAAATTATATTTGGATACAAATTAGGCTACAATTTTGCCAAAATACGCTACTTTTAGGGAATTTTGTGATAGTATAACTATAGGAAATTTTGCTAAAATATAATTTTTATTGGAAGTTTAGCTAAAATTTGCTATTTATAAGATAATTGGTTAAAATTTATTATTTATAGCAAATTATACGAAAAATTGCTTTTTATACAAAATGTTGTTAAAAATGACTATTTATAGGAAATTTAGCTAAGCTTTGCAATATGAAGGAAGTTTAGCTAAAAATTGCTATTTATAAGTTATTATATAATAAAAAGGAAATCTGTTTGTTAGTCACTTGAAAAACGTATTTACACCAAATATATTTCACAATATTGCGGTCGAGTTACCACCTGTTGCTGCTAGAGCAGCTATTCCCCTCAGATTTGAGTTAAGAGAAATCGAAAAGGCTGTTTGTGACTTAAACACTAAGAAGGCACCTGGTATTGATAAAATCAGTAATAAAATGCTTTTGGAGCTACCTCGCATAGCAAAGAAAATTATTCTTTTTATTTTTAATGCTATTTTACGCCTCGAATACTATCCTCAAAAATGGAAGGTTTCCTTAGTTACCATGATACTAAAGCCAGGTAAAGATCATACAAAAGTTGAGTCTTATAGGCCTATTAGCTTATTACCAAATATGTCAAAGCTGTTTGAGAAATTATTAGTTTCAAAATTAACACCGATTTTAAGTGTAAATAGATGTATTCCAAACCATCAGTTCGGATTTAGAAGAAAACACAGCACAATCGAACAGACTCATCGAATAGTAAATGTCATAAGAAAAGCATTTGAAGAAAAGAAATATTGCTCAGCACTCTTCATCGATGTTTCGCAAGCTTTTGATAAAGTCTGGCATGAAGGCTTATTACATAAATTGAAGCAAAATTTACCAGCAAACACAAACAAGCTGCTAGAAAGCTACTTAGTCGGTAGTCAATTTATTATTAAAGAAGGAAATTTCTTAAGTTCACCTCAGCCCATTGCCGCTGGAGTCCCACAAGGCAGCATCCTGGGCCCCCTATTATACTTAATTTATACTTCGGACATGCCAACAAGCAACTATACACAAACTTCAACATTTGCAGACGATACAGCTTTTCTAAGCGTCCACGAAAATCGTTATGAAGCATCGCGTTACTTACAGCATCATGTATTTCAACTAGAAATATGTTTACGACAATGGAGGATAATGGTCAATGAGCAAAAATGCGTACATATAACAATCACTTTGCGCCGGGAATCTTGCCCCCCTATTGCAATCAATAGTCAAATAATTCCTCAGCATTCGCATGTAAAATATCTCGGTATACATCTGGATCGGCAATTAACGTGGAAATGCCATATAGAGGCAAAATTAACTCAAATGAAACTAAAAGCCATTCAAATTCATTGGCTTATTGGAAGAAATTCTGTCCTTAGTCTCGATTGTAAGCTTCTACTTTACAACTCTATCTTAAAGCCTATCTGGTGCTACGGTATTCAACTATGGGGCACTGCCTCGGCCTCTAATATCGACAAAATTCAAAGGCGCCAAAATAAACTTCTTCGAATAATCACAGCCGCTCCCTGGTATGTTAAAAACTCAAACATTCATAAGGATCTCAATGTGCCATTAGTGAAATCTATGATTACAAAATATGCAATAAAATATTTAAAAAGGCTTGAACAACACCCAAATCCACTAGCTCGAAATATTTTAAATCATGGCGGCCACACTCGCTTAAGAAGAAGAGACACTGCAGCACTTACCCAATTAGATGAGCGATAATCATAAGTTTATTTATGCTAAAATTTGCTAAAATTTGTTATTTATAGAAAATTGTGCAAATATTTGTTATTTATAGGAAATTTTGCTACAATTTTTTATTTATAGGAAATTTTGCTAAAATTTTTTATTTATAGGAAATTTTGCTAAATTTTTTTTATTTATAGGAAATTTTGCTAAAATTCGTTATTTATAGGAAACTAGCTGACCCGGTCCGCGTTGCTGGCTCTAAGCAAACATTAGTGTTGTATTACCACACGATTTAATTTGAGCTTTTAACGAAATTTACGGCCTTTAAATAAAAACCAATGGAATACCTATAATTAAGTTTTTTTTACAGAATAACTTACATATGGTGTAGATATGGGCTCAATCAGAAAAGAAACGCATGTATTTAAGGCAAATTGGAAATTCAATTTATTTATTACTTCATCTTAAGGCCAACCGATAAACAATGTTTTTTGTTTTTTTATTTGATTAAAAAAGAATAAATTTGTTGGTGTCCCAACTCGGCAGCAAGCCACATACAACAACTGCCCAGAAATAGTCAATGATTGGCCTTGTGCTTTGCTGATGGTAATAGCCAAGGCAAGACTCAAAGGGAATTGGAGCTGCTTGAATTGGAATGGTAAATCGTTGGAAATCATCGGAATTCGTGAATTTCGAAAGTTTTAAAATTTTGATATTGGATCATCATTTACATAGGTTTTTTTTTTAAATATCTTCAGAACTACATAACCGATTTAAGAGTTTGATATCTCTTTTTGAAAAACATGGCAACGGCTTTCAAAAAAATAAAATGAAATAAAATAAAAAAAAAATAAATATATGTATATGTCATTGGTCACAATATGAAAATTGGATTTTGCCACGCCCCTCCGCCCGCAGAGCGAAAATCAAAAAACCAGACTTCACAGTGTCACCCGGCTGAATATTCTGAAGATTCCTTGAAAATTTAATCAAAATCGGCCCAGCCGTTTTAGAGTACATCCCAGCGGTAACTAGAATGAGTAAAGAGGCATAATAGAAGGCCTTATTTAGCAGTCACAAGCAGTCAGAAGCCCTTCTCGCCGCATTCCATACTTATTTATTTTTTACACAGGTTGTCATTGGGCGCAAGGCCTTCCACACTTCCTTTAAAAACAACTTCGATCCCTTCCCAAAGAAGGGAGTAAGGAAGGTCACTAAAAATAAAAAGTAAATAAAACTGAACACCTTCCTATCTCCCTTCTCAAAGAAGGGAGTAGCGAATGTGTACTGAATATTTTAGAAGGTCTTTTAAAAAGAAGTTTATACCTTCTAGAAGGCATACTTCTGAAGGCAGGATATCATGCGAAGCGAATCTTTTAGAAAGGAATATAGAGGCCTTCAAAAGGCCTGCCACTTGCGGTCCTTTCAATATTTACCGCTGGGATACGTTACATACATGTGTACATACGCACATCCTGTTTTATATATATAAGATTTCGCTGAAATTTTTTACTTATAGGAAATTTTGCTAAAATTTGTAATTTATAGTTAATTCTGCTAAAACTGTTATTTATAGGAAATTTTGCTTAAATTGGTTATTTATAGGATATTTTGCTAAAATTTCTTATTTGTAGAAAATTGTGCAAATATTTGTTTTTTTTAAGGAAATTTTGCTAAAATTTGTTTTTTATAGGAAATTATTCTTAAATTGGTTATTTATAGGATATTTTACAAAATTTTTTTAATCATAGGATAGTTTGCTAAAATTTCTTATTTATAGAAAATTGTGCAAAAATTTGTTATTTACAGGAAATTTTGCTAAAGTTTGCTATTTATAGGAATTTGCTTAACCCATTAGTGCATGAAGTTCCCCATGAACTTTTTAACGAAATTCTTTTTGAACACGTAATTTAAAACAACTATTAAAATAACTTTTAGAAGTTTTATTTGAATAAAATTTTTTTGAAGATTTAAGAAGGAGTCCCTTATAAGGGACATTATGCAAAATCGTCACATGAAATGTGAAATTTTTTGAAACTTTCTTTTGGGTGAATGCCCTTGTTGCACATCAAATTAGACTTGTTACCGCAGTTTGCACATCTCTATCCGTTTTGGAGTAGTCTATTATGTGATTTCTACTGTCATATCTGTAATATCTTACAGAGGGCACACCGTATGTTTCTAGGTAAGAACTGGCTATATATATTTACGGAATTGCAACAAGTTTGAGCAATCTAGATCATTTGGATGCACTTTTCTCATTAGTAGCGAACCATTAACAACGGAAGCATCCAACAGATATGCGAAAATTGGTCAACACCACTTACGTTGTCTTATACATGACCGATAAACAGCAATTTACTGGTCCATTTTGTCTACACCATCCATGCCTTGATTGTAATGTTGAAATACTTTTGTTTGGGTATCTGCATGGCGCCTTCTCCTCTTGCATAACGCATTCACGTTCCAATTTTATTTTTGTCAAAATAAGTTCCAAATTAGTGTCATTCCATCATACGACGAGTATATCAGAAAAACGATAGTCCGTAGATCCTCTTTGTTTTTTTTTTCATTTGCGAAACGGGACGGAGTGGTCATTTTTCGGTTAGACTATCGCTTATTGTACCAAATGAGCATATTCCTGAAGCTGACAAATGCCGAAGAAGCTTCACGGATATGAAATAATTATCAATAAAAACCTTTATGTAAGAAAACTTAAAATTTTCAATTGAAAAAAATGTATGAATATAATTCATTAATGATTTCCATGCAAATGAGGTATTGCAAATATGTCGGCATTTTGCAAGTTGTCGTCTATATATTCTAACTGCTCCAATATATCAGCAACAGTAAGTCTGTATAAGAATAGCAATGAATATTACCATCGAGCATAATGTCCCTTTAAAGGGACATTAATAAAAAACCCCAATTGCTAATATATTTAAAATCATTTATATTTTAAAACTTTAACAATTCAGTTACTTAATCTCATTTTAATATGCACGCATTAAAAAAATTTAAATAAAGCAACAAACTATTAATTTTTTTTCATTCTTACATACCCTTCACGTGTGGTGCGAATTTTTTTATTCCCGTTATACATTTTTTGCACAATATTACACACTCAATAGAATATAATTGAATAAAAATACTTGTTGTTTTGACGAAGACACACAAGAGAATGAGATGGTAAATGAAAGTTTAATTTTTAATTCTGCGTGTTGCTGTAAAGTGGAAAAAGAGCGTCCCTTAAAAGGCACCATATGAACTAATGGGTTAAATTTGTAATTTCTACTAAAATTTGCCATTTAAGTAAACTGTACTTAAATGAAATTATTTGTAGGAGCTTTGGCAAATGTTTGCTTTCAATAAGACATTTTGCTGAAATATGAATATAACAATATTTATATATATATATATATATATATATATATATATTATATTTATAGAAAATTTTTTTTAAAAACTATGATAGTATCAAAAAAATTTCCGTTTGAAATTAGAAAATTCTACTGGCAAATTTTGATAAAAAGATGTTCTTACAATATTAAATTTATTCTAAATTACAATAAACTATTGTGCATTAAAGCATTTCAAATCTGAATTTTATGTTACACAACTTGCAACATTTCAATTTGTATATTTTCTATTTGGAAACAAATTAAGAAAATTTAAGAAAGAACCAACCACATTGTACCACAACAGCTGCTAAAAATGCTGGACAAATAAATGCTATAAGATGACAGCAAATTGCAAAAACTAAGTATTACAATTTACTAGCAGCTATCAACACAACCCCTACAAAATTTCACAGTTTCGCCATTTGTGTATAAGTTAAACAAACTGCAAGTTAATCCTGGTAAAATTGAAAGAAAATATTTACATTTTCTTTTATTTGTATTAAGTTTTTTATTTTTATTTCTTTTGACTAAATTTGTGTTAAGAAATCGAATAAATGCCAAAGAAGAAAGAAATTATGAGAATATAAATCATGGTATTCCAATTTAATGGACAATACGATTTTTTATTTCTATTTTTGTTTTCTGTTTGAATAAATCAATAAATATAAAACGTTTTTATTTATTCAAAATTAAGTCAAATCAGTACATTTTGAACAAAGATTGCATAGTGTGAAAGTGTGCTTAAAAACAGGGTAAACCAAGTTGCATACTTTTGGGGTGAAATACCTAAGTCTTGGAAAATAAACTGATTTTTAACAAAAATTTTAAAGAGAAACTGAAAATATTTGTATTGATAAAATAATAATGCAATTGTTGAGTTTAATGCTTTAATGAGTTTAAAAAATTTTAAAAGTTCATAATGAGAATTATTGTTAAATTATTTTATATTTTTACATTTTCTATTGTATTGGCTCCTGATAGTATACTAGACTTTTTAGTTGCAAACTATGATCATAAATTATTTGCGGAAAAAAATCCAAAATCAGAATGAAAATAATGTTGAATAGCACACACATACTTAATTTAAATAATTTATACAATTATCAACTTGGTTTTGGTTAACAAAGAACTTTGTGTTTGTACAAAATGTTTTTAAATCTCTTTTTCATATTTATTTAATGTGCAAATGCTTTAGATCAAAACTATGCCAAACAAACCGCTGAATAATTCTAGGAATTATTGCAATTGTGCATTAGTTTTAAATTGGGTTAAAATGGTTTGCCTACATAAATGTAGTTTGTGAATAAATATTAGTGCCATTGCATTTAATCGGATAAGGCGATCAGTGTAAAATTTCTTTTTAATAGGAAAATTGAAAAAAATGCAAAAAAAAGTGAATATAATTAATTATTACAAGCATTTCAAATAAAATCCTAGCACGAATTTTATTTGATTTTTTAGTTATAGAAACTTTTTAATTTGATCAAATTTGCTATTAATATGAAACTAGCTGACCCGCAGACGTTGTCCTGTCCAAATAAGAAAAATGTTTGCGTTCGATTTTTAAAATCCGTTAAAAAGATACGAACATTTGAAAGAAAAATTAGTCAAATCGATGAAGCCATTTTCTGATTTTAGGTACATCTAAAAAAGTGGGCAATAAAGTGGGCGGGGCAAAATTTTCTTTCCGTAAAAACCTAAGTTGGATCATGGCGATGATTTTAAAGACAAAATCATCCAAATCGGTCAAGCCGTTCTCAAGTTATGCGCTTAATAGAAAAAGTGGGCGTAAAAGTAGGCGTAGTACATTTTTCTTTCGATGAAAACGTAAAATGGATTAATACGAACATTTAAAAGAAAAATTAGTCAAATCGATGGAGCCGTTTTTTGATTTTAGGTAAATCGAAAAAAGGGGGCGGGGCAAAATTTTCTTTCCGTAAATCCTAAGTTGGAGTATGGCAATCATTTAAAAGAAAAAATCGTCCAAATTGGTCAAGCCGTTCTCAAGTTATGCGCTCAATAGAAAAAGTGGGCGTAAAAGTAGGCGTGGTAAATTTTTCTTTCGATGAAAACTAAAAATGGTTACATACGAACATTTGTCAAATCAATGGAGCCGTTTTCTGATTTTAGGTAATTCAAAAAAGAGGGCGTAAAAGTGGGCAGGGCAAAATTTTCTTTTCGTATAAATCTAAGTTGGACCATGGCGATCATTTAAAAGAAAGAATCGTCACAATTATATAGATGTCATTGATGGTGCAACATGAAAATTGAATTTTGCCACGCCCCTCCGCCCGCAGACCGAAAATCAAAAATCAAACTTCACAGTGTCACCCGCCTGAATATTCTTAAGATTCCCTGAAAATTTCATCAAAATCAGCCTAGCCGCTTTGGAGTCCATGCGTTACATACATATCGTCACCTAATAGACGAAATAACCTATCTGCAGTTTTCAAAAGTTTACAGGAGAGGGAAAAAACGTTATAAAATTGGAACTATTAACGTTGCATGTTCAAAATTTTGCACACATATGCGTTATGACATAGAGAATAAAAGTCCATAAAAAACTAAATTTTGAAATTTTTGCAGATAGGTTATTAGGTCTTTAAGATGACGATATATATACACACACATCCTATTTTATATATGGCTATTTCCAAAAAAAAAGCCAACCACAAAAAATGGGAAAAAAAATTTTTCTTTTCAAGATTTATTTAGAGAATTGCTTATATTTTTTAATATATGCGTATAAATTAATTGATTCGAAAAAAAAGATAAATGGTAAACGAAGTACTACAACTTTTAGCACATACTTGTGCTTAGAAAATACGCATTTGGAGCAACAATACTCTAATCTAAGGCATATTTATGATCTGAAAAACATTTTTTATTAAGTTTCTTATATAAAGGATTATAAATAGCAACATAAAAAAATTTTAAGTCATGGTGGTAAAATTGTCCCGTTTACAATGTCCCGTTTACAATTTCTTTAAGAATTTATTTAAAAAAATGTAATTCATATTTTATTTTGAAATCGAAACCATTTTTAGGGCACATTAGTACGCAACATTTTAAAATTAATCCCAATAAAATATTGTGTCAGGTTTCGCAGAAATCACTGTTTAAACGGTTACCCCTTAAAACCCACTTCCGTTTTTTGTCCCGTTTACAATCACTGGTTTTTTGCAATTATCTCGGAAACCACGACAGTAAGCGAAAAATTTCATTTCCGGAAATTAAAGAGCTAATTGAGAGTTAAAAGAATCATTAATTTAAAAAATTAAAATCAGGCTGTTTTTTACAGTTTTGTCAATATAAACGTATGCGAATGTCCCGTTTACAATCTTGGAAGTGCCCATATATAGATTTTGCGCATTCTCGTTATTTATAGGAAATCTTTTGCAGTTTGCTATTTAATGGAAGTTTTGCGTTAATTTTCTTTTTATAAGAAAATTTAAGCACATTTGAGATTAATAAAAAGTTTGCGCAAGATTTCTTTTTAAAGAAATTTTATAGCAATCTGCTATTTTTATAAAATTTTGAGAAAACTTGCTTTCTATAACAAATTTGATCAAATTTGCTATTCAAAGGAAAATTTGTGATCTGTTTAGAAAAATTATGGCAAACTCAGTTTTTATAGGAAATTTTGATGAAAGTTGCTATTTATGTAAAATTTTCTCAAATTTGCTATTTAAAGGAAATTATAAGCAAATTTGCTAATTATAGGATATTTTGTCAAAATTTGCTTATTTAAGGAAATTTCGCGCTAAATTGCTATTCGTAAGAAATTTTGTTAGAAAAAGGAAATTTCGCACAAATTCTCCATTTATACGAAATTTTGACCAAATTTGGGCAAATTTTATTTTTTAATAAAAATTTATAACAAATTTACTAGTAGTAAGAAATTTTGCGCAATAATGCTATTTTTAGCAAATCTTGATTAAAATTGCTGTTAATGAAAAATTTTCCAAACTTGTTATTTATAGAAATTTTTGCGCCAATTTGCTATAAGAACGAAGTTATTCGCATATGTGCATTTCCAGGGAAAAGTCTACTTTTTGTAACGTAACGCCAACAAGTAAAATAAAAAGTTTCTTAAAAAAATGTTTTATGTAAATTAACTTTTGAATATTTTGGTATAAAGAGCAACTTGCTTTACAATTAGTAACAAAAGGGAAAGGGGAATGTAAGAAAAGATAAACTCACTGTTTATTGTTGATGTTTTTGTTTAAACTTTGATATTGTTACAAGTAGAACTGTTGTATATAATTCTTAAACGCTTAATAGTTTTATTTGGTTTAATTTCTTTAGTTTTTCTTAAATCTTTGGATGAAGTTTCCTGACGATCTGGCCTAAGCAACCAGTGAAATACGTATAAAAATGGCTTATCCCATCGGCAATAAATTTCAGTGTTTTTATCAGGGATACAAATTAGGAATTAAGCACGAATAACAAAATCTTTTAAATCAAAAGGGATAACATTTGAACAAAATAGGTCAAAATACAAGCTCATTTGCTTGCTGGCGTTACATTACAAAAAGTAGACTTTTCGCTGGAAATGGCCATATTAAATTTTTTGAAAAATTTTCCAATCATTCTTCTTATTAAAAATTTTGCATAAATTTGCTACTTAGAGCAAATTCGCAAAAAAAATTAATTCACAAGTCAGTTAAGTGTGGCTTAATTAAAAAAAAAAAAAATTAATTCCCATTTACACAAGATATTTAAATATTTTTTATTCAATGTAAACATCGAAATAAAAAAGTTGATTTCAAACAACTAAAATCCGCCTTTTGAACAAATTTACATATTTTGTTTTCTTCTCCAGCAGGTGTGAAATTAATAAATTGAAGCCATTGTACAAAAAAAAAAAATCTAATCATTGGCTTAATAACGATTTCTAAACACAAACGTGAATAAATATAACGTAAATAGCTATTCGCTGCCATTATATGTGCGAAAATCGTAATATGATGTAAATAATGTTTGTCTAAGGAGATGTCAAAAACATTTGTTGTTAATAGATTTATGATAAATTTCATAAGGGCTGTATTGTTGTTGTTACTCTGTTATAAGGTATTATAACAACCATTATTAAACAAATTGAGGCCCTATGCTCCTAAAAGGAACAACGGGACAATATAATATATACAGTGCACTCGCGGTAACGTGAACTAATGAAAACCAAGGGAGTTCATGTTAGCGAAATTGTTCACGTTAGCGATTGTCGAATTTCATGAAAAAGTATGTGTGTTTTACACGCTTGAACGTGAAACTCTTTTCTGATTATTTTCATTATTCAAATATAAATGTATTATATATATATATATGTGTTTTATTATTATTTCCATTACTAAAATATAAAAATAAAATTATTAATTAAAATTCATTACAAACCAAAATGAGATCACGAGAATATATCTATTGAATTAAAATTACATTGCAAATAAAATTACTCATAACATTTAGGCATTAAAAAAATCGGTTATCTTTTTCTGCTGCTTTTTCTTTTCTAATAGTTGAAATACTGCTTTCTCCCTTAAGCGTCTAAGTACACTCATGTCACTTTGATCCACCATTGCATCTCCTGCCCATTGCAATGCATTGTTAAAAATTTCAATTGCCTCACTTGAATCATCTGGAATGCAATCATCGTCTTCACTTTCTTCGTTTTGCCCAATTTCATAGATTTCAGTCGTATCATCAGCACAACGATCATTATTCCACTCTTGAACCATTGGCAAGGCAAACTCAACCTAAAAGTTTGTAAAACAATCCTTTAATTGTGATTTCAAAGTTTTTCGTAAATTTCTTACCTGAGGACTCAAGTCCTGAAGGAGATCGGCTGACATTTGCATTAAAGAATTTATTTCTGCATCCCATTTCATTTTCAGAATACTAAGTGGAATGTTATCTTCAGGGTCATCGTGGCTTATAAGTAAACTTAAAATATTTTTCCAGCAATTGGCAAGAGTTTCTGTGCTGACCCGATGCCAAGCCACATATAAAAGGGTGACAGCATCTTTTAAAGTTAAATTTTTCATTGATTCAAGCAAATCAGAGTTTTTAGCTGCTATCGAAGCTAACAAGCTATTTCTGTAATATAATTTTGTTATCTTAATCGCATCTTGATCCATTGGCTGGATGAGGGGGTGACATTTGGTGGCAAAAACATGGCAATTATGTTTCCATCTTCAGTTTTTAGTTCTGTCTCGCTTGGATGACAGGGAGCGTTATTGATAAGTAATAGTGCCTTCATTGGCAAGTTTTTCTTCCTTAGAAACAATTTCACCTAATCAAGAGCAAGAACTTTTAGTTATATTTTTTATTCGCCGTAGAATTTGCTTACCTGTGGTACAAAGGATTGATGAAACCAATGCTTAAAGATGGCTGACGTCATCCAGGCCGATTTGGAATAATTACCAAAAATTTTAGTCTATGTGCACCTGATGCATTTGCACAACACAGGAACGTTATACGTTGCTTCGCCGTCTTTGTACCGGGAGCACATTTCTCTTGCATTACAACTTACGTTTTATCTGGTAAAAGTTTCCAGAATAAACCAGACTCATCAGCATTATAGAGTTGGTAATTGCATAACTGCATTTCTTCCATTTTTTGTTTCAGTTTTAGTTTAAATGGATCCACCAATTCAGGCTGCGATGATAGTTTTTCTCCGAATACTTTAAGAAGTCTAACTCCGTACCTTTTCTTAAAACGCTGAAGCCATCCGTCACTAGCATTGAACCCACCCTCGTTTTCTTTAAGCTGGCAATGTAATTCCTTCGCTTTTTCTTTTAGCATTATCCCAGTTACAGGCCAATTCCTTTCACGCATTCGGATGAACCAACGGTAAAGATTTTTTTCCATATCTGGAAGTTCTGATGTTTTTAAACTTTTTCTTTTTCCCGGTCCTTGGTATGTTTGGTTTACACATTTTAAAATTGCTTCTTTTTTCTTTTTAATACTGCATATAGTTGAATTAACGACATTATACTTTTTTGCTAAACTAGTCACACTTGTTCCTTTTTGCAAACTATCTTAAATGTCTGCCTTTTCTTTTAACTCTAAACATTTAGATTTTTTAAGACTCATGCCGACTGATTCACCACTTTGCATAAGAAAAAGACTAAAACTAAAAAAATTATTTAGTGGATACACACATTTTTTATATGTGGGGATTCCCTAAACTTTAAAAATCAAATTTAATGTATATCAGTGTTGTCGCCAGCCTGGAAAACATAGGCAGTGAAAAAAATTTTTCAGGTTATAGAGCTTTCTGAGTTTGTTCGAGTTACAGAGTAGTCAACGTAAAAAAATCTTGCTCAAGTTAGGCGGTGTTCATGTTAGACGGTGTTCAAGTTACCGCGAGTGAACTGTATTATTAAACAAATATTTTTTTTTTTTTTTATTACATCAATTTACTTTTTTCCATAAACTAACTTATAATATCAAATACATTGTACTTGGCTGTTCACAGGGACTTTCTTGCTGCTCATTTTGTTATTGATGCCAAAATTTATTTAATTTAATTAATAATTACAATAGTAGCAAGTATTAATAATGATCTGTTTAAGAGCTCTTAACCGTGTTCGTATTCATATTCATTCAGTGCTTGCAATATTATCAAGTGATTTGAAATTATAGTTATTAAACTAGAATTTATTTTAATGTTTTATATTTTTATAAAAAAAAACAAAATTATTTAATAAAAAGCATCCTTTAGTAAGAACTATATTGGTTTGTGAATAATCAACCCAACTATGAATAAAATGGGAAAAGGGAAAAACTCCTGGGGAATTTTTTTTAAGTATTGGCCTGAATATTGTTTTTTTGTAAACAGAAATGAAAGATTAACGTTAAAACTATGATTTTGGTAAAAGAAGTTTTTTTTTTTGTAAAATAAGGAAATTTTGAGCTAAAGATATTGCATATTTTTCCGAAAAAGCATATCTGTGGAAAAAATTCGAGACTTTAAATAGACTACATTGAAAAAACTCTCGCCAATTTTTTCTTTTCTTTTATTTTTTTTTCAATTAATTCATTTATCAAAAATTAAATCAGTTTTAATCAAAAAATTAATCAATTGAATTAAACGTTTACTTATGCCAACAAAATGCTGCAGAAGATGTAAATGTGTTCACTGCTGCAAATTTAATTAATTTTTTTATTTATATCACAAATTTTTTAATTGTAATCCATTTTTATTTTTTTCTGTGAGGTGCAATAATTAACCCTAGAAAGATAACGTTATTTTTTGTACTGAAAAGATAACGACACGTCTGAAAGACGTATGCTTGTTTATATCCTTTAAAGGATATCATCGCAAATAATATTGATCAATTTTATTGTTGAAATCATTTATTTATTCTATTCCTTTAAAAAAAAAATAAATTTTAAGCAGAAAATTATAATCACCCCTGTTATGAAAGTCGACGTCGACACAAGTCGACGGCACCTGAAAAGAAATGGTATTTTCTGAGTCGTTGTTGACAATTATCGATGACTATTGACAGTCATTTGATATTTTCTAAGGCGCTTTTAAGTCGACGTCGAGTAGTATTATCGCCGTTTTAGTCGGCAGGAAATTTTGCGACGACTCAAATGAAAGTTAAAGAAGTTTTAAATGAAATGTAAACATATTTATTGAAAACGCTTAAAATATAAAAATGCAAATTTAAAGGAAGTTATGGGCACAAATTTTATTAGTAAATTTAACGCGAAAATTGCGAAAGTTCGGAAAAGTTTCCTAAAATAGCGAAAATTCGCAAAAATGTCCAATTTAAGGCGAACGCCTCAAAGAGCCAAAATTGCGAAAATTCGGAAACATTTGCAAAAATAGCGAAAATTCTCGAACATTTTTAATAAAGGGTGGTTAAATTGTAAGGGCCGATGTTGAATGTGAACCACACCTAAACGCCAAGTTTTTTTCCGAATTTTATTTGACATTTCTCTATTTCAGACTTACTCAATTTAAACCATGGAGAGATACACAATCCAACAACGTGTTAAAGCTATCCAGACTTATTATGAAAATGGGCGTTCAAATCAAAATGCATATCGTGCACATCATCTTCAGTGATGAGGCACATTTTCACCTCAGTGGATTCGTCAATAACCAGAATTGCCGCATTTGGGCGAATGAGAATCCAATAGTGATTGTCGAAAAACCAATGCACCCACAAAGAGTGACTGTTTGGTGCGGTTTATGGGCTGGCGGCATCATCGGGCCGTATTTTTTCCAAAATGAGGCCGGTCAGGCAGTTACTGTGAATGGTGTTCGCTATCGTGTGATGATAACGAACTTTTTATGGCCCGAATTGGAAGATATGGATGTGGACGATATGTGGTTTCAGCAGGACGGTGCCACTTGCCACACAGCTAACGAAACAATGGCTCTTTTGCGCAACAAATTCAATGGCCGTGTTATCTCACGTAATGGCGATGTCAGTTGGCCGCCAGGATCATGTGATTTGACACCGTTGGACTTTTTTCTTTGGGGTTATTTGAAAGAAAAGGTGTACGTCGATAAGCCAGCAACAATTCAAGAGCTAAAGGATGAGATAATTCGGCACATTAACGGCATAGAACCTCCATTATGCCTCAGGGTCATCGAAAATTTGGACCATCGGATGGAGGTGTGCCGCCGTGGTCGCGGCGCCCATTTGGCCGATATTTTGTTCCATACATAATTGAGTAATACCAATATATCATAATAAAATAAAATTACAATAATTTCCTAAATAGTTTGTGTTTTATTCAAAATCAACATCGGCCCTTGAAATTTAACCATAAAAAAAGCCATAAAATTGATTAAAGTCCCTTAAACTGTAACGAATGGCAAAAATTCGGTGAAAATTCCTCAATTAATGGAAATTCGCAAAAATTTGCTAACAGCGGCATGAAAGAAAAGTCTTATATTTATTAATAAACGTTAAAGCTATAAAGAATCAGAAAACTTACAGTAAAAATATCTTTTATCAAAAACATGCCAAAAGTTCGAGAAAAAACACAAAATTGGAGACTTTATTTTAAAAAGCTAAATCGGTTGAAAAAACATGTCGGAGAATAGCATAAATAGCGTTAAAAAGTAAGTGAAGAAAAAAAAATAATTGGAGATGGGATTTTTTTTGTCAAATTTTCGATAACTAGTCGACGTCGACACAACATTCTTATAAAATACCAAACTAATGCCATGTTCATACGACGATATAAACCACTGGTTTCGCTCTTTGAAACTAGATTGCCAAACATGCTGTTCATACGATTCATTCTTCTTTCATTTTGACATTTTTTTTGTGTTGTTAGTGTAATTTTTTTTATAAAAAAGATAAAACTTATATAAATTATTTAATACTTTTATTAATATTATAATGTTAATTTTATCACTTTATTTTATTAAACATAAATTTTTATTTTGTTTTTTTTCTTTGTTTTGATTTTTTTGAGAACTAGTTAAGATAAAATAACGATTAATGTTATCGAAATTGGAGATGATAGTAAATTTTTCCTGTTTCGCAGCCTGTTTCAAAATGAAACGACCTGTTTCGCTCTTAAATTTTGTATGGGGAAACAAGTCGTTTCAATCATGTTTGGCGCGCGAAACAGGAATAAGAGAGCGAAACACGAATATTGCCGTCCGTGTGAACATGGTATAACGTCGAAGTGATGTAGTCGTCGCCTTGACAATTAAAAATTAATGTCGACGTCGACAACGCCTTACATAATAGGGGTGAATAAAAATAATATTGAAAATAAAATTCAATTAGCAGTTTCAAAAATTAAAGAGTTTTAATAAAGGACTTCAGTTCGGTTCTAAAAACTTAAATAAATATTGTCTCTGTACTTTATGTAGATAATGTTATCCGTTTTAACTTATATTAACAAAAAAAATAAATTATTTGAATAACATTATGTGCAAGATTTGCAAGTTTAAGCATTTGACACATACCATTTTGGACATAAATATAATTTCTGATGGACAAAAGCCACCGTATTATTTTTCTTTTGATTCATGCTGTTCTCCACTACAACCTCAATCATAGGTTACTGCATCTGGTTAAATTTGTGCAATGTTGTCGGTTAAAGTTTTCGATAAAAAAGGAATTTCTAGCCTTAAAATTGAACAATTTATGGAAATTTCGGCACTAGTCCATTGAACAGTTTCCGAAATTATTTCGGTAGTAAAAAATATCGAAGCATGAAATTGGGTCGTACAGTGATTTGCATTTCCGAGTTGGTCCTCTTGCCGTACGAACTATATTCATTGAAGAAACTCGGCCATCACTTTGACCCTTCGACGAAGCCCACTTACTTTTACATCTTAAAGTGGGTCGAGATATCGTAATAACGCAGCTATCGAAAGAATTAGTAAAAAGTTCAGGCTCTTGAGGATTTTCCTGAATCCGGGTTATATTCTCGGCAGGCTTAAGGATGTCAAAAGCTCTTCTTCTACATCACTTTGAAGACAATCCTTCAATAATTCATCTTCCGATTCGCTCACATTTTCCAGTGAAACCGAGTCCTCCAACACGCTTTGCAAAATAGCGCCAATTTCTGCGTCGCCCAAGCCGCGCTTACAACACATTTTTAAAACAGTACCTTAAAATTCAACCAAAACACAAAGTTATCTTTGCTACAAAAGTAACACTAAAGATAACGACGATACGTCTCTCAAAGATATGTTGTGTTTATTTCTCAAAAAATCCATAACTTACAACATTAAAACTGCCACCACCAACTAGGTGCTGCAAACAACTGAGATTATTGAACGTGAGAAAGTTGTATGTTAACAAATGTGAAAGTAAGAGCACAAAATTGAAAAAGCGTACGTCTCGCAGACGTACCTTGTTTTTTTAGGGTTAAATTTGAATCGTTATTTTGTAAAATTTTGTTGGGATTAATCTGACAATATTTGGATTTCATAAAAAAATATTAAAAAACACAGCTCAATTCTCTTTTTAATTGTATACGGTAGAAAATGGCCAAGACAATACAATTTTTTAAAACAAATAAGACGAAATGCTAAATCCAATTGTGTTTTTGTCTAAGTCTGGGTTTTTGAAATGTGGATTAAGCTTAAACTTAGTTAACCGAAGTCTGAAACTCAGATTTTCCCGACGAAATGTGATTTTATTAGTTATTATTTCATTAAAGACCAACATGCTAAGCAAAATTAAGCTGCTGCGTTAAAATTTTGTATACAAGCTTGTTAATAGCGGCACAAATCTGTTTTCGGTTAAACTAAGCCTGCTTTAACTGAGATCTCAAAAATCCAGCCAAAGTACATTTTCGTTCCAATTATTTTATTTATCGTTCTATTTGTACCTGTTCGAATTGGCAAATATGATGAAATTCCCAAAACTTTAACTAAAATTTTACTCTGTATTGCCACCGAAATATTATTACGTTTTCTTCTGCGTTTTATTTAAATTCATAAAGATATTGCATAATATTCTTACATTGTTTAAATAAAAAGCCTTAAACTTTATTCTTTGAGTTAAATACAGTTAATCAAGCTGACGAGCAACAATCCTGGCAAACACTTTTTTATTCCTCTTAATAAAATGTGCTACTACAAGTTATTAATAAAACTTTTTCAAGGACACACTTCCACACAGGCAAAAACACCTACAAATAGCCAGACATAACAGACAAAGCAGCAACGTAAGTAAACTTAGACCAAGTACAGTGGTGTGCACACAAATTATTGCGACAAAAATTCAAAATGGTTGTAGTCAAACGTATTTAATTAAGGAAATAACAATGAAACAAGCAACTTTTTAAAAAGACCCAATATAAACTTTTTTTTCTCCACAGTGTCGCAAAAAGGGATTTTGGTTGCAAATTGCAATTTTTGAGTTATTACTTTTGAAAAATCTAATACTGTAGTTCTATAGAGAACTATTCTACTAAGATAAGTCCATTATTGGTTCTCTTTAAACGCCAATTTTTTTTCTAGAAAAAATCTAAATATTTAAACACGAAAAATTTAAAGATTTTCATGAAAGTCGGTAGCTTATGCGTGCAAAATATTTGTCCTGCTCGCATTTTAAGGCTGGTTTTATTTTTCTTTTTTTTTTTTTATTAATAAAAAGTATTCAGATTGCTAAAGCAGTTCAGTAGATATGATCAAATTAAAAAAGCCTTATAAAATTTAACGTTTTCAGTTTTCCTTGAAAAAAAATAAAAAACAAATTAGCTCCGTCTACCTCCGTCGTCTTACGGGAGCCATATGAAGGATGAGGGCGTAGTCTTTGCATTTACCAAAAAAAATTTACAGAAATTCATCGATCGCTGAACAAACTTATAAATTATTTAAAAAAAAAAGTCACGAATATTGCAGTGCATGTTCGTGGTCAAATCTGTTTCATACATTTAGGCTTAAGCTTTTTTAATGATATTTCTATTATTAATTTAACAACATTTTATTGGTAATTGATTAACTAAAGTTTTAAACAACTGCATTACGGAATAATAAAGGCCAAACCATATGAATTGAGCGATTAAGGCATTTGAATTGACAATAAAATTTTCGAAATAAAAATTGTAGTAAATTTTTCAAACATAATTATTAATTTTTTAAGAAATAATTGTGTAGGGAACTTTTTAATTGCAGTAATAATGTTTATTTAATAAACGATTTTATAAAAGCAAAAAATTCGGCCCTAAGTCTGGGTTCACACTATGAAAGTATTCTTTCAGAAATTCTGAGTTTATTGGTGATAATCATAGCATGTTCTCTTCCCCCCTCACCAACAAACTCTGACTTTTTGAAAGATATCTTTCATAGTGTGAACCCAGACTTACGTTTAATGAAATCGAAGTAGTGCGAAAAGCATTTCAGAAGTGATTTCTTAGTTATTTTTATAAACGCTGGGCAGAAAAAAGAAAACCGTATTTCGATAAGAAAACTGTTTTGCATCGCTTTGACGCGATCCGTATTTTAATAAGTTAACTTCGTAAGCATTATGTAGTTAAAAAATAATGGTTTTATACAAAAATGTTGATTATTTTGGGGCTCATTTGGTTTTAACTTGGTTATGGACGGCGAGCGTGGCTGATATTTTGTTTATTTAGAAGACTTTTGCTTGAAAGGGAAAGTTTAATACGAAAAATTTGTTTAAATTGTATGGGAGGTGGGCGGAAGGCGTGGCTAATAATGGTGTCACTTGACGTCATACTGTCGGATATGGCCATCTCTCGCCAAACATGGCAATTTTGAAACGTATTTTTTTTTGCGATTTTTGATGTAACTGGCTATTTTTGCCATTTTAATTATTTTAGCGATTTTTTTTAACAGTTTGCAATGTTTTTTATTATTTCTTATTAAAAAAAAAAACTGGCAACTTTTTTCACATAATTTTTGTTTTGTTATAATTTTAAGTGAATTTTATACTCAGTCACTATTTAAATCTTATAGTATGTATGCAGGTCAAAACACCAGTAATGAAATCGATAAGGCTAAAGTGTGTGAACTTAATTTTAGGATTTTTAACTGAATATATGATCTCCATTTTATCATCCAGTTCATCGATTTCGAACGTTAACGTTCGCATAGAAAATTATATGTAAAACAAAAACAATATTCGAAAATTTGTTTTTGTTTTAAATGTAGTTTTCTATGCGAACGTTGACGTTCGACATCGTTAAAAAGGCAGTATGTTATTTAAAAAAAAACATATAACAGAAACTAAACAAAATTAACTTTTGGCGACTTTTTTGTATTTTTTTCTCAGTTTTTGTCGATTTTTGAATGAAATGTTATATTTAATTAAAAAAAAAATATTACGAAAACTGAACCAAATTTACGTTTGGCGATTCCTGACATCCGGTGTGGCGATGGAACTCAAAAAATCTGACAACCCTGCTTGACATGCTTATTGTGTTTATTCTAGAAAGTGTATGCGAAAAAAATTATTTTAATTGTATTTAAGGTGGGCGGGGGTGTGGCTGTTATTGATGAAAGTTATCATATAAAATGTTTTCACTAAATATGAACCCTTTTGCTGACAAAGGGAAACTTTTATGCGAAAAATTTTATTTGATTTGTATGGCAGGTGGGTGGTGGGCGTGGCTCATATTAGTGAAACTTGGCCGGTATATATTGTTCATCACAGAAAATGTATAAACTGAATTTAAAGATAATTATAAGTGTTGATCGACCTTTTTGATTACTCTAAATAGCTTATATAGTTTTCTATTAACAGGCTTTCAAGGTCATTTGAAGACTTTTACTTTGATAGGAACATTTTTGTGCGAAAAAAATTCATTAGGTATATATGGGCGTGGCAGACTTAAATTAAATTTCATATATTTTCTTAAATTAGTCAATTTAACTTTCAATTATCTTGGAGCACTCCTTTAACATTTTGCACAAAAATGAATGAAGCCATCCCCTTGTGTATCGCATTAAACCGTTAAAGAATAAACAACAATATTTGCAAATTTGTATTTGCATTTAAAACGCAGAAAAGGAGAGAGAGAGAGAGAGCCTTGTTAATATTTAAAGCCATAACTCTTAAAAAACGACTTAAGGTACATAAGCGTAAATATTTTCCCTCAAGAATTCATTCACATCCAAAAAAAGTAGAAAAATTTATAAACAAATAAAAAAAATTTAAGAAAACAGTAAAATATACCCTTCTTTTTCGGTCCCAGACAAAAGGTACGAACAAACAAATAAAATTATAAGAAAATAATGAACATGTTAATAAACTAAATTTTAAGTTTATTTATTACTGTTGTTGTTGCTGTTTTCACTTAATACCTTTTTATTGCTGATATATTTTTTGTCTAAAAGCTATAAAAATTCAACAGAATTTAAGCAAAACCAAGCAAGTAAGTGCCTAAGACTATGGTCAAACTTGGCAAATATTTGACGACCCACATACAAAAAATATTTTTGTTAAATATTTGTTTTAATTAAAAGTTAATTATTTACATTTCTACTATGATTCTTCATTCGAATAAAGTTAAGTAGAATAATTAAAACTGTTAAAAAGAATATCAATGAAACGCATTCCGACTTTTTCTGATACTTTGTCAAATATTCGTTAAGTGCGAACACACCTTTTAATACACCGTTCTATTCTTTTTTTCGTTTATTAGGAGCTAAAACCCTCTAAATTTTGCACTTAATAAATTTATATATCGCATTTGTTTATACCTGCTTATAACCCAGTAAAAACTTCGCCTACTTTTTCAAAATGAATAGCTTCTTTAACTCATTATTTTGTAGCTTTCTTCTATAACTACATCTATAACAACTTCTATAACTACTTTTTTCTGGATGTGTGCAGGTAAAAAAATAATGACTTACTTTTTAATGCGTTCATTTTGGGACATCACTTGTAAAATTCATTGGTTCTTTCAGTAGATTTGTAAGTAGTGCTCTTATGTTTTTCTGATTACTCAACACATTATTTTGTAGGCGAAGTTTTTACTGGGAAGTAGCAAACAAGCAAACGAATTAAATATAAGTCCTTATTATGACATCCTTTTATGTTTTAGATTAAGGGAAAGCAGAAAAAGTTGTACGAATTTCTGTTTATTAAGAAAACTTAATTTTTTTAATGACTTCACTTAAGTTAATAAAATTGTGTTTTTCCGGTGTTAGAAAGTATTAAAAGGAAAAAAAGAAATAAAAGCTAAATTGTTAATTTAATTTAAATTTTTAGAGCCAGAGATTTTTCATTTGCCAAAATCAGTAAAGACACTTGAAGGTTTTTTAGAAATTCGTAAAAACTCGAATAAATAAAATAAAAACAAATAAATAAAAAAATAAATAAATTAAATAAAGCAAAAAAGTTATCTTTTTAAAGATTGTTATACAAAAAGTTTCATTAAAAAAAATAAATAATGCAGTTTTTTGATTTTAATGTTTTTGATAAATTTAATGTTGCAAGTAAAATATGATTGAATTTGAGCTTATTTATAAAATCCTTTTTTGGAAATATGTAAACACCTAACGAACAATCCTTATTTAACAACAAGTATGAGTACATTTCGGCTATGCCGAATCTTTGATACCCCTCACTATGGTGCCATTAGAACAGAGGGATATATAAATACTTTTCTTTAGATATAAATAAATCTATTTTGTGCCACCCTCACTGCTTCAATTCCGCCCACACTTTGTCCGATATTGTGTATTGATAAACATGATGCTTGTACCTTTTTTGGAAACTTTGGCTCTTCCCGTTTTCCAGATAAAAAAAAAAAAAAATGAAAAAACAACAACAAAGAATTCACAAGTAAAATTTTAGGTAATCGTGTGTTTTTGCTTCTATCTCAGCCGCTTGTGGGCCGTTCAGATTGAATTCCAATAGCAAATAATTCCGGACTATATGTAACCTAAATGAATAAACACCTGATCCCTATTAGTTTTGCAGTCTTCAGAAAACCTATTTCAACGGACACACGGACAGACGGACATCGTCAAAACCAATTTCGCTAATCATAAAGACTCAGAATATACTATATACTTTATAGAATCTAAGATCAATATTGTATTAATTACAAACGTAAGAACCCTTTTACCTATGGTGAAATAAAGAATAAAAGCTTTTAAATTCAAAGTTTCCGATTTGAGTTACAAAAGCTATTCTACTGCAGTTTTTTCATTTTCATATTTTATATAGCGTATTTTGTAAATTAAAATTTTTAGAAATCTAGGCTGTTTACTAAATTGCTAAGCTTTCGTCATCTCTTAAAAACTTAAAAGTCTTTTTGAAGAGCTTTTTTATGAATACAGTTAAAAACTTTAAAAGTTATGTAGTGTTATTTCTTATTAATACTTTTATTTGATTTTTTTTTTTTTTGTTAAACATTTTTATAAGCAGTTTCTTAGACTAAAAAAGCTTTAATTATTAAATTCTACAAGAGTTGGAACGTTTTCTTTACAAAAACCATATTAAAGCTTTAATTAGAAAGCTTTAAATATGAGCATCACTAGTTTTAAATATAATTTATGACAGTCTGCGGCATCTGCTAAAGACGGAAATCTCAAAACTAGAAAGCTTAATTATTGGGTAAGTTTCAAATAAGAGCTAAAAAAATTATAACTTATATGAAGCTTTAATCTTCTTTAGTTATTCCTTAAAAACAAAAGCTTAAAATCATTTATTGCAAAAATAAAATCTTTCAACGTTTTAATACGTATATTTAAACAAATTTTGCTTTCCTCATAAGTATGTTTGAAAGCTCAAAAAGCTTCTTTTATAAAAGCTCTCCAGTTTTTTTTTTGGAGTAAATGTAATGTTGTACTCTTATTTTCCAATATAAATAAATAAAAAAATAAATGTACAATACTAAAACTTTAAGTTAAATAAAAGTTCAATTATTTATAAAGCGAAATTCTTTAGAGCTTTCGCTGAAGAAATTTTGCATAAGGATTTCTCAAACCATTTTTTTTAACGAACTTCTATCAATTTCGATACTCTTAATAAATATTAATCGTATGTGCTCTTTGAGTTGAATTTCAATTTATAAAGCTTTTTACAATAGTCTTAGAGGGAGTTTACACGGAGTCTTTTCATACATGTCTGCTTTTGGCATTCTCTTTTGAACATGCTTCCAAAACCTATTGTCTTTTCACGATGTCTTTCCAAACATGTCTGTTTCCATGTATAATAGTCTAATATACATATACATACAAATTAAAAACATGGAAATTTATATAAACAAACATGAAAACTCATTTCATGTCTGTTTGGCAACCCCTCTTTCTTCTCTACCCCGATCGCCTACAAACAAAACAAACGTGTTTGTTAGACATGTCTGAATAGACACCGTGTAAACTCCCTCTTATTCTTTGAAATTTAACTCAAAGAAACACATTAAAAAAATGGCTGATACAATTAAAATAATTTATGAAGAAATAATTACCACATTCTAAAATCTTAATCGTTAAAGCTTTAACATTTATGTCTTCCAACAAGAAGCAAGTTTGTAATTAAAAAAATTAATAAATTTTAAGTTTCGACTTACCCTTAATAAAATCCACCGCCATTTCCAGGCCATAAGTATCCTTATCACAATCATCCAATATATGAGCACCCAAGGTAATATTGGGCAGTAATTGTTGCTTATTAACTTGATCCAAAGTATAAAGCATTGCCTCTAAAGCTTGTATACCACCCTGAGGCATAATGGGACCACACGTAATGCTATCCTCACGTGAATGGACCATCATAAGGCCACCCAAAATGACATTTCCTTCCACAACCGAAGCATGTTTAACGGGCCAGGAGGGTGAAGTGGAAGTCGAAGTTGCAAGAAAAGATGATATCGTTGATGGACTAGCAAAGGAAGACATAGTTGTAGCATATAAGTATGGCAATTTTGTGGATGTTGTAGTAGCTGTATGGGTTGTTGCCGTAGAAAATAATTGCATAAGCGTTGTTGTTGTGTCAGTAGATGCGAGAGTTTGAGTATATTCGACGACTGTGTTTAATCTTGTATTAACTAAATCATCTTCTGATAATGGTCCAATAGCTGTGGTAAATGATTTGGCGGTAGTACGTTCAAAGCTTTCGTTGTCAACATTTAATGACCCCATTGTGAGGAATGGAGGTGGTGCAAGGGCTGTTGTAAATGTTGTTTGAGATTCCAAAATGTTTTGCTTTATCACTGCTGTAGGTGTGATATTGTCTTTAGTTGAATTAGTGCTTAATAGTGTTTTAGTTGTTGTTACTTCCTCTAATTCCTTTGATGGTATTGTTGTTTCAAATTCTGCTGCTGCGGTAGTCGTCACCACATTAATAGCATTAAATTCACCAACAACATGTTTTCCATTATCAATGTGATGAATATTTTGGCTTATTTTGCCATCCAGCTGTTTGGTATTTATAAAATTCTTTATGGCCATCACGTTATTGCCATTTCCAATCGCTGTCGCATTGGATGGCAATTGTTTTTGTTCATCAATAAATTCTAATTTATGTATTTCCTCTGTTTCCAATTCAACGCTTTCAATTCTAAATTTTCTTTGTGTTTCGTTTATGTTGTCCGCTGATTGGACATCTGCCGTTGGTGGGGTTTCAGTTTTCTTGTTTTCCATTAGATTCGATAACGTTTTTGTGTTCTTCATTTGCAAATTGTTGTGGAATATTGCAGTGTAATTTTTTGTTTGATATTGTGAAAGAACTACTGATGACTGTTTCGGACTGACTTCGTTGAGGGTATTGTTATTCAAACGTTTTTGTCTCAGAAATGAAGAATTAAGAGAGATTTCTTTTTTTGCTTCAGGATTTTTGTAAAGAGATTCATTTGAAACATTTTTCTGGTTTTTATCAACAAGCATTTCTTGTGGTTTTTCTTTAAGCTTCTGAGATTGTGTGCTTAAAAGCTTTTTAGTATTTTCTTTCACATTTAGATCGTGCTTGTTGATTGTTAAAAAATTTGAGGCTAAAGTTGAAGTTTCAGGAGTTAAATAAAATTTTTGAATTAAGATTTTCTGATTCTCAGGCTTAAGTGGAACTTCGAGAGCTTTTGATTTTTCTAAAACAGCTGAAAACTTAACCTCGGAAAGCTCTTTAGAGTTACCATTGAAATTTGTAAGCTTTTGTGCAGTAATGTTCTTGGTCTTATAATTTGCAGAACTCATAAGTACGTCTGAAAGTAAAGCTCCATTATAATCGTTTACAATTCTCCTAGAGCTTTTTTTATTCTCTGGTTCAAAGGAATTCTCGTAAGTACCTGAAATTTCCGTGGGATTCTCATTTGCAGATTTGTCTAAAGCATATTTTGAAATAACTTGTTTTTCGTTGTATATATTGCTAATTTTATTTGTGATTTTGCTTTCACCTTTTTCCCAAGCTTTTAGACTTAAAGCTTTTGGGAAATTTTTTGTTAAAACTTGACCACTTGGTTGGAGTGCTTGTACCAAAATATTGTTTTCCTCCACACCCTTTTTATATCTTTGATCTATCTCCGGATGTGTTGTACTTAAAGCTTTTGATGAATTCTTTTTAATAGCAAAGTTTTTTAAAGATGTCTCTTTCGGGGAAATGTCTTTTAGAAAAAGCTTTTTTTTAATTAATAATTGTGAAGAAAGCTTTTGTGTATTAAAATTTTCTGAAGAATCTCTCTTTGTGTTAAAAGCTTTCGAAGAAATATTTTTTAAATATAAAGCTTCATGGTAAACAGTTTTTGGCTTTCTTCTAAGCTTATTTGGGGTTTTTGTAATATTTAAAAGCTTTTCTTGAGCCGGAGTTGGTTTGATTTTTATTTTAGGAAGTTTGTTATCATTTTGCTGTTCTTGGCTTGTCTTAAATAGTTTTTGAAAGCTCTTTTCTTTTTCACTGTGATATATTTTTTCTTTTCCCTTAAAACTTAAAATGGTTGTATTTACATCGCCAAATGTTGGTTTATCTTTTGCTTTCACAAAGTTTTCCTTTCCTGGCTCTTTATTAGTTGCTTCTCTTGCGGCTTGGTTCTTGTCATCGGCACTTTGTAAGAATTTACCTTTTTTAATTAAAACTGCAGCTGCTTTATTGTTAGAATATTTTGTTTGAAAATCCTTTAAAATCCTTGGAAATAATCCTTTATTCGTTGGCTCTTCTTGCAGACTCCAATCCGTTTTATTATTCAAATTATTATTTCTTATCAAGCTGTTTATAATTGTTTGCCTTGGCTTTAATACAGTTTCTGCAGCATTTTGTTCTCTACTCGTGTGCACAGTAGTCTTTGTTATTGTGGATTCTGCTTTATGCTGCAGATGAGACCAGTCTGTTAAAGAGGTCTGGTGTTTGGTAAGTAATGCAGATGTGTTTTTGAGTTCACTGTGGTATGAGTTGTGGGCAGCTTTTCCACTTACTTGTATCTCGGGAGATTTCCGTATACTCTGGAAATTCTGACCACGAGCATGTGTTGCATTTGTTTCTGGGAAGTTTAATATATATTCTGTATGTACTTCTTGATGGTTGTTGCTGTTGTACTTGTTAGCTGGTTTAGTTAAGGAAATTTGTAAAGGAGTCCTGGTTGTAACATTTGCAGACCACCTGTTCGAGTTTGTAGTTGTTTTAATATTAGCTGCCTTAGTTGCCTCTGCTAGCAAAAATGGTTTTGTATAATTTGTTGTATAAGCATTTCTAGCTGTTGCATCTATTTGCTTTAGGGCCATTTGTGTATCAGTGTTATTTTTAACAATTAATTTGTTGCTAGTTGTAGAGCTGTTGCTAGTGATAGTGTTTCTGTTTCTGGTACCACTATCACTTTCTACATCATCTATTTTCATAACGGCTTGTTGCTTTAATCCCGCTGCTCTCATGTTTTGTGAAGGATGTTGAACATCTGCTATTACCGATAGAGCTGGTGTTATTGTTGTTGTTGCTGCTTTTTGCCCAGCAACGCAAACTGTTAATTGCTGTTGCTTTATCAGCCATATTACAAAAATAATTCGTATTATCTTGTTATTAAACATTTGTTTGTACATTTTACACATATTAATTTCATAAAAATTACTTTTGCTTTTTTTGTAATTCTGTTTTAATTGTTTTCTATTTTAATTTGAATTATATTCTTGGTAATTGCTGCAACTGTCAGCACTGTTGTTGGCAAGCGGCCATTGCAATATTTTTTCTTCTATTTTATCTTTATTTTTATTTCTTTTAACTCTTTTCCAACAATTGTTTTGTTATATTTTAATTTAATACAATTTTCTATTCGTTCAATGTGTTTTCTTGTTAAGTAGTTTAGTGAGAAATTTTAATTGTTTTAATTAATTAACATAATCTATTTCGTTGTTTAATTCAAGTTAAGTAGTATTAGTTATTATTTTAGAATTTAATTATCTTAAATCATTAACTATTTATCACGATTTTCTGTAAAGAAATAGACAAAAAAAGAAAGGATTAATACAAGGATTAAAAAAAAAGTTTAAAAAATTAACATTTGAAAAAGCTTAGACTTAAAGAATATTTTTCTTTAATTTGTTAGTTAACTATTAACAAGTTTTTATAAGACTTAGGGCCATTATTACAACTTGAAGTTAGCTAAAGTTAAGATTAAATTGACAGATAATAATGTGTTATCTGTCAAAAAGCGTCTGTTAACTGTCGGATAACAGCTAACGCCAAGTTATAATAATGGCCCTTAAAGTCCCAAACAAAATTCTTTGTTCGAAATTTAAAAATGTGAGAAATTCAAAAAAAAAAGTTTTAACAAGTCAAGTATATTTTCACTTACTTGCATCATATATTGAATAATTTGGTGCAAGTTTAATTTTATTTGGTATTGGCAGCGTTACGAACGCAGCCTTAAAGATACCTAGAAAAAGCCACTTTTTATCTTGTCAGTCATGAAAATACAGTTAAGCCATTGCACTGTAGGCCCAGTGACTGCCCTTTCTGAGGCAGTGTCTTAGGGAGCGCTTTTAAAAAGATTGAGAATTTTTTCCTCTTGGTGTTAAATCTCCTGGGGTAAATAAAGTCTGCCTAATTTATTAAGTTTACCTTGGCGCCTAAATGTACTGGAATTCTTCGGAATCTTACACACTTTAAAACCAAGTCAATGCTAACTAGGTTGCACCAACCTTTCAAAGGCCATAGCTCCTTGGAGTCCAATGGACTTCATTGGGCTCGAAGCTGTAGCTTAGTGCTTAACTAAGGCGCAACAGGTGTCAGTAGCCACCGGTGAGTAGTAGTACCGGTCTCAGAGCTGGTGAGGTCTCTTTCTCTTGCGAGAAATGCAGCCTATCTTTAAAGATAATTGTCTGTGCGAAAGCCTTGCTTTTCTGAAGCAAAGCACCTTTCAAAAAAGTTGCTGACTGGCCCTTCGGGTGCATATATGCCTTAACTGAGCAGTGCTTGTTTTTGACGAGGAGATACTATCGGGGAGCACGTTGTGGCTGTGGTTTAAACCCAAAGTAATGGATAGGTTGGCGTCCTGTTTGAGGCCTGATTTTTGACGTGCGGAAAGTTCGGTTCGCGGAGGGATCCCTAGGGGATGTTGCTAATCGATAGCAGCTGCTAGGATTATGGATAAAGCAGTGGAGGTATAATTTTTGATGGACTATACACTCGAATTGCTATCTGTGGGATCAAGTCATCCTCACACGCACAAGGGCATTTCGTAAGTGTTTGAAACTAACACACCATTTGGTCAAGATCCACTGTAAAGTTAGGTCGCAACACAGGTATTCACGTTAATCGACAATAAGGCAATAAACCACAGGAATCAGCTAGACCTATGGAATTTATATAACGGAGTAGGAGAAACATATCACTTGAAATAAAGTTTAATTTAATAGTTTTTTAATTTGTATCTATAATGACTTTAAACATTCTTGGCTTGGCACGGGGGGCGGGCCATGATCAGCAAACAGCTTATGATTTTTAAGTGAAAAAGAGGTAAAACCTTTCAATTTCCTTATTTTGTAGTGCACAAAAATAAACCTTGTTTTCATTAAATTCAGTAAATATCAAAAAAAAAAATATTATAGTGTTCATTATGGGTTACTAAAATAATGTTGGTTAAAAACACCATCCAGACTTAATCCAATTAAATATACCAACACTAATTTAATTGTTTAAAAGTTAAAATCTCATAATGACCTTAAAGTCTTCCAATATTTCATCAGCTTTTTTCTTTTTAAATATGCAATAACACTTACTGTATATAGCAACGGACATTCAGAAATATCTGAGGCCTTTAAAAGAGAATTGACTTCCCTTGTACACGTACACGAGTAAACTCGCCTGCATGACAAGCATTTGGCACGTGTGTTTGGCCCTTTAGGCGTAAATGTTAGGCCCAACAGTTGTCAACAGCAGTTGAACTCAACATCTACGACTTATGAATGTGCCCAATGCTCTATTATCTTAATATAACTTTTGAAATATTTGCTGAGTTTTTAATTAAAATTTTTTTTTCTTAGTTCATATAAATAGTTCTTAAATTTATAACAAAATTTGTGTCTTTCTTCAATTACCTACTCTGGAAATCTATGATGGCTCCCATAGGGATGTTTAAAAACTATTTTAAATGAAACGCTAGTTGGTTGCATACAAATGAGCATAAATTATGCCAGCATTAAAAAACTTACAAATAGTTGTAAAATAGAGTCATTACTGAACGTTTTACTAAATACGATTTAAGCTTTTGACAGTATTAATTAGGAAGATGTACGTGTAGTAGATTGCTGTTGAAACACACGTGTGGAATTTTAAAAGACTTTTTGCCAGACGCTCTCATCCAGTTCGTTTCCTTTTTTAGATTTTTATTACAAGTGGCTTTTTTAAGGAAGGATAAATGGAGGTAAAAGAAAACTTTACATTTTTATATTTAATTACAAAATTTTTCAAATATAATAAATATACCTGGAAGAGAAAATAATTAAAATTATTACTGCTTAATTAATACTTTGTTATCGTGAATTCAAATTGGTTTTAGCTTTAAACCCTTCAGCCATACAAAATAAGCACAAAATGGAATTAAAAATTCATAATAGAATGATAATTTTCATTTGAAAGTTGTTGCCGCAAAATTACAATTAATATGCAAACAAGTTATTTTTATTAAAAATAAATAAAAGATATTTAAAAAAACTTTAATTTAAATTAAAGTTTTTTACAAATAAACAAATAATATTCCGTATTTCTTCCAAAAAAAAAACTTACTTGCAATATTAGAACTTCTTTTTATTATAACTTTATGAAAAAATATAATAAAAAATAAGTATTCCTCTAGGCATTTGAACTTTAAAACGTAAGGCTAAGCATACTTTTAGGAGTAGTTAATACATTTTAATACCAAAATAGCAACACAAACAGTTTGACAATCACAACCCCAAGATATATATTAGCAAATATATATAGATACAAATCTTGGGGATGTTGTTGTTTTTGTGAATATTAAAAATGTATAATATTCAAACAACATTCTCCATACTTTTTTCATATGTTTGTGTAACCGTTTGTTTAGCTTATTTGCCCCTTAAGGCAAATTTTAAAAGCATTCTGACTGAAGACAAAAATCGAATATTAAATTGAAATTATTTTGAAGTTTTAACATTCTTGGTGTTTTTTTTTTTTTTTTTTTTTTTTTTTTTTTTTTTTTTTTGAAAACGACCAGGCTTCAATTTGCCTGTTCATTGGTCCTATTAAATGTTCTT
The DNA here is from genome assembly GCA_930367215.1 of Pollenia angustigena. Classification (NCBI taxonomy): domain Eukaryota; kingdom Metazoa; phylum Arthropoda; class Insecta; order Diptera; family Polleniidae; genus Pollenia; species Pollenia angustigena. The sequence goes on along the minus strand of OV884060.1, from coordinate 12,453,982 downwards.
ATCCAATTGGCATTTACACGTACATATTTACAAGTTTCTCACTTATCTTTTTATATAAAAGTGAAAGAGAGTTTGTTTGCCTTTAATTTTCATAGTAATTTTCTTATTACCCGCAACTTAACATATCTATATATTTAAAAATGAAAAATGTTTGTATGTTTGTTTGTTTGCATGTTTGTATGTTTGTATGTTTGTTTGTTTGTTTGTTTGTTTGTTGGCTTATAGACTCCTTAACGACTGAACCGATTTTCCTGAAATTTTTACGGTAGCATCACGTAAGCCCTTAAAATAAAATAGGCTACTAATTTTTTCGATAGGGGCAGGGGAATTGGTACCCCCATTGGATGCCAATATTAAATATCGCATATCTTAAGAGCCGCTTCAAGCATTTTGTTGAACTTTTGGTAGCAGCATCTTCTTAGCCCCAAAATTGAAATAAAGTAGCAGCGGGGGAAGTGGTTTCCCCATAGGACGCCAATGTTTAATATCGCATATCTTAAGAACAGTTATAGTGAGAATGTTCAAAATTTGCAGAAGTCACTCTTATGGTATACTACACTTTTGAAAATAAAAATAAAGCGGGTAGGCGCAGTGGGTGAAATACCTCCCATAGGATGCATATATTAAATATCGCTCAACTGAAGAACTATTAAAGGGAGGGTATTGAAACGTGGTTAAAGCTGCTTTTATGGTAAACTATAAATTTCAATATAAAAATGGGCGTGGTTGACAGAGGAGGGACAGTACCCCTCATAGATAGAATATAATTAAGAGCCGCTGCACGCATTTTCTTGAACTTTTGGTAGTAGGATCTTCTAAACCCCAAAATTGAAATAAATTAGCAGCGGGGGAAGTGTTACCCCTCATAGGACACCAATGTTTAATATCGTATATCTTAAGAACTGTTATAGCAAGAATGTTCAAACTTTGTAGAAGTCACTCTTATGGCATACTACACTTTTGAAAATAAAAATAAAGCGGGTAGACGCAGGGGGGAATACCTCCCATAGGATGCATATATTAAATATCTCTTAACTGAAGAAGTGGTTAAAGCAGTGTAGCGAGACGCACCGGGTTAAGCTAGTATTTATATAAATATTTGTAAATGTGGGCGTGGCACCTCTACTACAAAGACAATATAAATAAGAGTATATCTAGCGAACGGTAAAAGCAAGAGCTTTTAAATTTCGAGCAAATAGTTCGGTTCTTTAGAAAACATCTGTCAAAAATTAAGAAAATCCCATACAGAGACGGTTTATATTTCTATCGAGTCATCACCCCAAATTTAATAAAATTTAATAATACACGCAGAGAGAAAAATATGGTTGAGCATGGTTACGGCAACAACACTATGTTTATTGTAACAATATATTGTTGTCGTACACAAATAATTGTTATTTTTATTTAATATCAACAATATTATAGTTACTGTAAACATATCAATGTTTATCGCAATTATAAGTTTGAGTATTGTTGATCGAAAAATAATTATTTTTCTAACAACTAAATTATGATAACTTTCAAAACATATTATATTACTCACAAGCATATCATGATATTTAATAGCCATAACATGATAACTTTCTATACATTTATCATATTATGTTTAAGATGCAATCAAACTATTTTTACACTTATAATATTATGCTAGCGCCATTTGTAAAATTATTTTGAATCAGTTGTGTCGTTTGTTTTATATGTGAGCGGTTAAACAAGATAAATTAAAAAATAATAAATTTAAAGAAATCAATATAATTAAAATATAATCGGAGTTCAGTATTGGTGATGTAATAGTGCAAAATATCGTAGTAAAATCCAACAACAATTATTGAACTCCGCTATTTGATTTACATCAAGAAAAAATGTAAAAAGTCACAAAATAAAAAATCGATACATAAAAATTTTTATTTATTTTCTATTGTTATGACAGTTTTTAAAGGAGCTGTATCATAATATGATTGCTTCTAAATTTATTATGATTAACATGACAATAGTATAATAAATTTCTTTGCTTCTTATGATTTACATGACAATAATATGATTCCTTCTTAACTGTAATGATAAAACAAAAAGCTTTCTTGTTAGAAAAGCGGGCGTCGCAGCTCCCATACAAAGACTGCAGTAAAAATTGCCTATTTGGAATAAATAGATTTGTTATGAAAAACATCGCAGAAAAAAATTAAAAATTTTCTCTTATCACCAAATTCATAGAATCAAGAAAACAATTTGCTGATTTTGCACCTTTAAATAAAATTATTATATAGATTACTAAAAATTCTAAAAATTTTAAATTGTGAACTGTTTTGTTTTCAATAAATGATATTTTTAATTTTAATTAAAAAAATGATCAAAAAACTTTGCCGTTTCAAGCAATGTGTTAATTGATTTATTAAAATATAGCTCAGATTTTAAAAATTCCCAACAACAATTCTACAAGTTATTTTAACAATTCCCAACAACAATTCTACAAGTTAACAAGTATTTTATTTTAAACGAAAAAAACAATTCAGATTTTTAATTATTTAATTAAAATTTTAATAAAAACTTTTTTTAAACAACTAAAATATTAATTAAATAAAAATAATATTTTAATTTTCTTTCAACAAAAAGAGAATTGATTCAATTATCACATTAATTTAATTATATTAATCAATTTGATTAATTTAATTAATATAATTAATTTAATTTAAATTAATTAATTAAATTAATTAAATTAATGTAATTTATTTAATTAATTTAGTTAATATAATTGATTCAATTATTACATTAATTTAATTAAAATATTTTTTAAAAACCACCAGTACTACTGTTTAAAAGATTGATGATGACCAAGTATGGGCACCACTACATTGAAAGCTTTGCATGTGTGGCATTGTATTGGTTTGTTTACGTTTGCATTTGTTGGTTTTATGCTCTTTTGCTCTTTGTTTTTTGTGTATGTATACACATCGTTCGCTCTTTTTGCATTTTCATTTTGCATTTGCCCATAGGTGATGATGACTCAAAGATTTTCTGAAGATAAAATGTGCTGATTATTGAAACATGTAAAAATCAACCCGGGTTCAAATCCCAGCTCTTTCAAAGAAGAATTATCAATAAATTTTAAAAAAATTCCAAGTTGTAAAATTCCTTCCTCAGTGAAAATAATTTAATGAAAATTAAATTTGATGAACCCAAGCCTAATTAAAGAATATCAAAAATTTTTTTTAATTGATAAAAAATTACTGATATTTTTTTCTGTGATTAGCAGGATTATACAAGTGGGCGTGGCATATCGGCATATCCTTGAGTTCGTACAAATAACTTGGATATTATGAAACTGGTGTGGAGCCTCTCATACAAAAAAGACACTATAAGTAACAGAATATCTGCAGAACTGTTGCAGTAGAGGTTGCCAATTTGGAATTAATTCTTTGGTTAAAATAACAAAACATTTGCCAAAAAGTGAGCTGGATTATAGAAGTGGTAACGGTGCGGCTTTTCTCACACAAAGGCAATATTAATTTCTGTATATCTTGGAATTGGCATTATGTTCTTTTTTTTAATTTGGTTCAAAAAGCTTGGTTATTTAAACGAAAGTTCGGTTTAAAAGTGCCCTGGATTGGAAAAGTGGTCAGAGCACCTTCTACATAAACACAATGTAGATTTTTGCATATCTGGAAAATGGTAAAAGTAAAAATAGCTTAATTTGGCTTAAACTGATTCGTTATCACCACGCGAGAACTGTTTATAAAAAAATTTACTGAACTTTTAATGGTGAAAGCAAAGCGCACCGGGCTTAGCTAAAACTTTATAAAAACTTTTTATTTTGAATCGTTAGAGGACTTGCACTAACAAAACATAAATTATAAATGATAAATTGAGTTTAAAGAATGATGAGCGAAATTATATTAAAAGTTTGAACTCTTAGTAAATTTTTATTGGCAAACTGAAATTTTGACAAATTTTCTTTTGCAAAATCTTTCCTCTATATAAATAAATGAACTAATGTGGTAGATTTTTACCATAATGTATTTTTTCTGTTATCACATCTGTTTAATTCAATTTAAATCTTGAAAATATCAAAAGACCCTTAGAAGCAAATAAAATGTTCAATGGTTTGAGAAAAATATGTAAAATAGCATTTATTCAATTTACAAATTAAAATTTACACCCCAGTTCAAATATTCGTACAATCAATAAGTAAATGGAAAATATCCAACACTGGTTTTATAATTTTTTGGTCTGCTAAATAAAATGAATCTTATTTGCAAATGATTTTCCTTTTATTTTTAGGTTTTGGTTAAGAGCGTTTTATAAAAAAAAAAATATTTCTAAGGACCTAATAACAGGACACTTCAAGACTTATTTTTTTTTCAATACAAACACTACTTTGATGAAATTGTTGTTAATGTAGCTTCTATAGAAGTTTACGAAAACAAATTTTTCCTTAGAAACGCTTCAATGATTTTTACAAAAAAAAAAGTAATTTGTTTTTCATTAATAGAAGTTTGTACAATAAAAGGTGCTGAAATCACGTTCTAAGTTGATGTGTGTTTTAATATAAAACTTTTTTCCTTGGACAAATGCTTGTAATGATCCAAAACAAAGTCTTGATTTAATTTAGCCCAAAAACAAATTATTGCCTTAAAGTAGCTGTAACACTCACATAATCCCACAAAAAATTTCATATAGAAAACGAAAAAATCAAATTATGTTTAAACAAAAAAGTAATATCGGTCAAGGTTTACCATATGAAGCCTACGCCGTTTCAAGAAATCAATACCTGATTACATTCAGCGATGCTTGTCTCTGCTACTTTATCGTTTCTTCTTTAAATTGGATTTTGCGTTAAAATTGTACTATTTTTATCGCAGCAACTTTTTATGATTAAATGAACAACAGATGTGCGATCGCACTTAAAAAAATGTTCGTCAAATGAGAGCAAATTTAGAGAAAGAATGAGGGCACACAACAAAAGCACTTGGAAACCATAATGTAAGAGTGTTATCTACAAATATCGCTAAATGCAAACGGGCATTAGCAATGGACTTAACTCAATGTTCTCTATCTGCACATCGCTGGCTAAGTGCCACATTCTGAATTTTTCGGATTATATATTTAAGGGTCATTGACCAAAGGAACAAGCTTGCTTATTGTGCAGGTCCGTCATTTTTGTGTGCGACGAAGAAATAGAGTCTGTGTATGTGCATTTTAGGTATGTCTTACTTTTTTACAAACAAAACACTCATTTGCATTCTCTGATGGCGTAGATGCTTGGTAGAAAATGTTTTGGTAAGTGCTGAGTTTCTTTGATTTATGTTTAAGGGGTAATCAAACCAAACCAACGGTTAAACAAACATATAAAAAAGTTTGAAATGTGTTTGTGGGAATATTGAAATTTTTTCGTGCAAACATCTTGTTGTTGTTGTCAAGCTGCTTGTGTTTTTTTTTGCCCTTTAGACAGTAACATTTTTCTATCTCTAAAATATACAATTCTTTCTCTGATCGAACTTTTTTATACCCTCCACCATAATTAGTTGTGAAGAGGGTATATTAAGTTTGTCATTCCGTGTGAAACTTTTTTATTATTCATCTCAGACCCCATAAAGTATATATATTCTGGGTCTTTGAATATTTCTAAGCCGATTTAGCCATGTCCGTCTGTCTGTCCGTCTGTTGAAAACACGCTCACTTTCGAACAACTCAAATGAAATTAACAAACTTGGTGCCAAATTGCTTGTAGTTATCCTGAGCAGTTTGGGATTGAAATCCAGCAAAATCGGTTCAGTAGGACCAGAGATATGAATCAAAATGTGGAACTACCACCTAAAAAAATTGATAATTTTGTTACAAAAAAAAAACATAAATGCTTTAACAAGGCACGGAATGAGATAAGCTTTTGCAAAAATTTGTTTTATTTGACTGGAAATCACGCTATTAAATTTCGTGAAGATCCGTCCATAATTTACCCTAAGCCCCATATAAACACTACTCCCGGAAAACAGTTTAGTACTCCTAAAGTCGTAAAAAATAACGCTAGCGTAACAAAATTTGGTACGTCACAGTTTTTTAGGACTAGAAACAACACTGTGAATTTTCGTGACGATCGGTCTATGATTTGCCTTAGGCCCCATATATACCCTACTACCGGAAAACAGTTTAGTACGCCTAAAACCGTAAAAAATAATGCAATTATAACAAATTTTGGCTCGTCACAGTTTTATAGGACTATAAATGATACCGTGAAATTTCGTGAAGATCGGAACATAATTTACCCCAGGCCCCATAGAAACCCCACTCCCGGAAAACAGTTTGGTACACCTAAAACCATAATTAATAATGCTATCATAACAAGAAATTGGTACGTCACAGTTTTAAAGGACTAGAAATAACGCTGTGAAATTTCGTGATGATCGGTCCATAATTTACCCTAAGCCCCATATAAACCCTACTACCCGAAAACAGTTTAGTCGCCTAAAACCATAATTAATAACAAATCGTCACAGTTTAAGATAATAATAACATCATACAGATAAACATTCGAACTGTCGGTGGAGGGTATCAAAGATTCGGCACAGCCGAATATAGCACTCTAACTTGTTTAAACTAAAGTCGGAAACACAAAAAATTTTTGCCGAAGAAAACACAATCGGCTTGACAACAACAGCAAGAATTTTGTATGAATATAAAAAACTTTTAACTTTGTACGCTTAAATTTTATACGTTGTAAACTTCGATGTTTGATAGGGCTGTTTGTGTGGTTTATTTGGCTGTTTAGTTTTTTTTTTTTTTTTGTTTAAGAAAAATCTTTTGCTTATTTTTACATAAATACAAGCAATTGTAAAGTAAGTGTGTAGCCCACAACTCCCTGCAGAAAACCTGGATGCAAGTGTCTCCAAGTCGCCAGTTTTGTCGACTATTTTGGTGACATTGTCAACGAAGTGTCTACACTAAACGTGCCACTATATTTGTCTTAAATACGACATTTTTTTTTTTATCAATAACAATAAGAAGTACAATTCCTTAAAAGTTCCAAAATTCTAGTGATTCTCTGGTTCCAATGTCTACATATTTTCCAAAGGAAATCAGAACTGATTCACTAGAGACATTTCCTGCAGGGCTGTTATAGAATGACAAATTAATGGGCTTGTCAACATATTGGTTTTAAAATAACATTCATTTAAGTGACGTCTAATACATCGTTTTTTGTTAAGTTATATTTTTGCATAACAAAGGGGCCGCTGTTAGGCCCAAGTTAACTTTCTTCGCGTCTTTTGATGGCTGCTTATTAATTTTATTTCCACAAACTTTAAATAGATGAGAAACATTTTTGCAAAAAATTGATTTTTTTTACTGAAATTTCCATTAAATATTTAATATTTGGCTGCCATTGGCTACTCACAGGGTGTTAAAATTGGAATAAAATATTCTTGTTCTCGTTAACCTTGATGTACATTTTTGACGTGTATTCATGTAATTGTTCATGTTATTCTTATCAACAGTATACCGCAACAAACTGTTTATTTTGTTTTTGAAATGCTGCTTGTTGGAGAAAACGTAGAAACACGAAAAAGTATTCTATTTTGGCTAACTAAATTCCCGGCAGTTCTAAGAGTTTTGCAAAAATCTTACCTAATAGCAAAAATTTTGAGGTCTAAAGGTTTTGTGATAGTTTAAAAGCTTTTAAAATAACTTTTACCAGAACTACAGGGCATTATTTAGTTTTGGCAAAATGCATAGTGCTCGTATATACTTGGACTAAACAAACTTTGTTTACATTGTAATTTCCTTTTATATTGGTTAGTCTGTATTTCAGAAAAAAGCGTGTATGGTTGTGTTCATCTGTGTGAATTGTTTACATAACAACTTTTTTAAGGTAATAAGTCTTCGTTGAAAATGCATTAAGGACGTACTTTTAATACCCTGAGGTAAAAATGGCATTTCGGACAGCCTTGCATTGGACTTTTATTAAGTTTTGAATGATTGATGTATTGTGGCCCTCTTAAAGCTCAATTAAGACGTACCATAACCATAATGCCATAGCCGTAAAGGCGAATTTAGAAACCAAAATTGAATTGGTTTGTATGGTATGCTTATGTCGTTTTGGTAATGCAGAGGTGATGGTAATACAGTTATGTTATGGTTATGTCACGTCTAATTGGACCTTAAGTTATAGAGATAGCGGGTAAGTGTTTACGAAACAAATGTCTGGGATGAAAAATATAGTGGCGTCGGTCATATATATGACCCGTCTAGGAGCATCATAGGAGCAGTGGGAACGGTTTTTTTCAAATTTCATAAATTTTGTATGGAAGCGGCCTTAAAGAATAAAGATAGGGGGAAGGTATATTCAAAAAAAATCTGGGAAAGAAAAATTAATAGGGGTCGGTCCAGGCTGTTTCAAAAATTCCACAAATAAAGCCCATTGGCTCTCTTTGGCTACAGCCATTTCTTTCGTACCAAAGTTTCTGAACTAAAGTTATTTTAATAAATTTTTCTTTAGTTTCTATATGGGCTAAATTTGTTTTTGAAACGTAGAGGTTAACTCCACAAAAAATGTCCTAGAATTTAAAACTATTTCAGTAATTTATCAACAAAGTTGATAACCCAAGAGAATAAAGAAAACCAATCCGATTTCTCTTATGAAAAGTAAAACACTTCGACACAAATTCTCTCAAAAAAAAGTATCATTAATAATGGCAAAAAGCATAAAAACTAAAAAAACTTTTGGTCGTTATTTTAAGGAGAAGAAATAATAGACAAAGAAAACAAGAAAATTTTTTACATCTTATCTGTACCCGCAAAACCTTTACATGAACAAACATGGCATATTTACTTACAACACCTGTCTGCCTTTCACAAAAGTTTGTTGAATGCAAATATGTGTGTTTTTTTATCTTGAAAAGGACAATTAAATGAAAATCTACTTCACCTGAATCTGCACTATGGCTTCAACGGATATTTTTTTTTTTTTAGAAATTTCTATCGAATAATGTTTTTCAAATAAGGTTTTTTGTTTAATCTACTTTGAAGTATGCAGATATACTTATGTATTTCGTTGCAAAGTGCATGTAGCATAGAGAAAGGAGTAGAGAAGAAACTCTCTCAAAATAATTAAAAGGTGTTTTTTTTTTAAATTTTGATCATTTAAAGTTACAAGGTGTTGTTGTAAAAATTAATTAAACAAAATTAACACAGAATGATAGATTTAGCTCTTACTACTCTAATCGTTTTCTATGTTATGTAGTTTCAATAGAGCAAATGGCTCTTGTCGAATTTGTTCACAATTCAAATGTATGCGCCTAATTGTATGCAGCATTTTAATGAATATGAATTGTATACTGGTCTTTGAATTTAAAGTTTAAGTTATTGAGTGGTTTAGTGAGAATGAACACTTTTCTAATCGTATGGAAAATTTGTGGCAACATTTGAATAGATTGTTAAATTTATTTCTGACAGTTGACAAAATGGACAACGAAATTTGCATGAAACTGGGACATGTTATTTTGTGCAATTAAAAAGCACTTTAATGTTTTGCAAATTAAAAATGTTTTTAAAGAAAATCTTTTTGAAGGAAATAGAAGAAAATTAACAATTCAAAATCAAATAATTTAAAAAATGTGTTTTTATAAACCATAGTTATTTTATTGTTAATCCCCACAGTTTGCGCAAAGAAATTTTTCAAATAATTTTTAAAAAATTGAAAAAACATTTTTTACAAAATAAGGGGGTTTATTAGGGACGCCAGATGCCCTGGACTGGCCTGGGTTGTCCAGTTTTTTTGCGTATTGACCAGCTCAAAAACAATTTGTCCAGTTAAAATATGATTTCTTTAATATTAAAAAATAATTTTTTTATTAACTACATACTTAATATAAAGGAACAAATGAAAAATGTTCAAATATATTTGCTTACAACTAAAACAAGAGTTAGTAAATTCTGTAAATCGTAAGCGACACTAATGGTGTTTTCTTTTCTACAAAAAATGTGACATTTTATTTTAAAAAAATGCAATTTGGTGTCTGTTTCTTAAAAATGTTGCTCCCGAAAAGGTGTGAGTTTTTCTAGAATAAAACAAGCCACCCTTTTCGGGCGCAACATTTTTAAGAAACAGACACCAAATTGCATTTTTTTAAATAAAATGTCACATTTTTTTGTAGAAAAGAAAACACCATAAGTAGTAGATTTAAGATAAAAAATTATTATTTCGCAAAAAAAGTATATGTTGAATTTTTTTGTTACTTATTGCCCCTTTTTGATTTGAGCTGACGATATCAAATATGACGTAAAACTAAATTTTTATTGTAACGTTCCCTCGTGTTTTTAATGTTATGGTTAAAAAAAATTACATAAAATTTTATCTTTTTTAGTACTTTTTAGATTGTCCAGATATTTTTACAAAATCCAGGTGAATTTTTTTTTATTGTCCAGTTATTTGAATGTTGGTTTCCGGCAACCCTACGGTATATTCTTACTTTAGTATACCTACCAAAGTATTAAACTATTTTATAATTTCATTTTTAAAAACTTTTTTTGACAAATTTTTTTCTCTTCTTTGATAATTTCTAGTTCTTTACAAAAAAGACATTCATTAAGTATATAAACACAAGAAAAAAAAAAACATTTCCATAAATTTTTATGTCACAAACAATAAAAACAAACAAACATTTTCTTTATTTTACCCAGGGGAAATGGTGTAAAGTTTTTATTATGCAACATTTGAACTTCTAATCAAGTAAAACTTTTGATATGTTTATCAAGACATCAAAAGGCACACAGTTTGAAACATTTCAAAAAAAAAAAAAAATATATTTATATATATAAAGAGAGAACATGTGTTACTATCAAAGCATTAACAGGTATTTAAATTATCTAAGACTTAAATTAAGTTTCTTAAGGCTACAATATTCCAAAAGTATTTTTGTTAGGGAAATGTAAAAACAAAACTGACATTTTTTTTTTTTTTTTTTTTTTTAATTTATTTTTTTATTATTGAATCTTTCTTATCGAAATTTACAATATGTATTCAAATCTTAATTCAACTTGTTGTTTGTTAGTTGTTACCAGTGTAACCACTAACTGCTGTATTCAAATTTTAAGACTGTCTAGTTAGGCTCAAAGTATCGGTTCTTTTTAGCCTCTGGTGACCTTCGAACTGAAGCAAACCCCGAGCGAGGTAGTTAGGGTGGACCATTAGTTTATCGATGTAGGTTATTGAATATTTTTTAATTTCCTCCTGGATAGTGGGGACGTTGAGATCTCTGTGGATAATATCATTACGTATATACCATGGGGCGCAGACAATTTGTCGTAATATTCTAGACTGTCTTCTTTGAAGCTTTTGGATGTTATATGCGCATGCAGTACCCCATAATTGGATGCCATATGTCCATATTGGTTTTATGATGGACTTGTATAGAAGAATTTTGTTGTCTAAAGACACGTTTGAGTTTTCACCGAGAAGCCAATGTAGTTGAGCTGCTTTAAGTTTCATAGCCGTTATTTTCGCTTCGATATGACGATACCAGGTCAAGCGTCTATCTATATGAATTCCCAAGTACTTAACATGGTTTTCTACCGGAACAGTGATGTTATTTATTTTTACTGCTGGGCACGTTTGTCTTCTGAGCGTGAAAGTTAAGTGAGCACATTTAGCCGGGTTAACCTTTATTCTCCATTTTTCTAGCCATGCCTCTAGTTCATTGATGTGGGACTGCAGATTTTGCGATGCGACTTTTGGGTCATGGTTAACGCTAATAAATGCTGTGTCGTCTGCAAATGTAGAGGCATGTGTGCTCAGGTTTGTTGGCATATCCGCTGTGTATATTATATATAGAAGCGGTCCTAATATGCTGCCTTGGGGAACACCAGCAGTAATTTTCTTGAGGGGGGAGTATTTATCTTGCGACCTTACTATGAATGTTCTGCCTGTTAGATAGCTCTCCAGAAGCTTGTGAGTGTTTTGAGGAAGCATTCGTGTTATTTTGATGAGCAGCCCATCATGCCAAACTTTGTCAAATGCTTGGGAAATGTCTATAAACAGGGCTGAGCAGTATTGCTTTTTCTCAAACGCCGATCTAATAAGGGTGACAATTCTATGCACTTGTTCTATTGTACCATGTTTCGCTCTGAATCCGAACTGGTGATCCGGGATAATGTCGTGTTCATTTAGATGAGGAGTTATACTAAATATGAATATTTTTTCGAAAAGCTTCGATAGGATTGATAATAAGCTTATCGGTCTGTACGACGCAACCTGGCTAGCATCTTTTCCTGGCTTGGGAATCATAACAATTATAGACCTCTTCCATGAGGATGGGAAGTATCCGACTCTTAACATAGCGTTAAAAATGAGTAGCAAGATTCTGGAAGCAGACGATGGTAAGTTTCTTATCATTGACCCTGTGAAACGGTCAAGTCCGAGAGATTTTCTAATATTCACTTTTAAATTTTAATGGATGGTTTACCTTATCAGGAATGATTGGATGACAGGAACAAGTATGTGTATCATGTGGCGTGAAAACTTTCTCAAGGTGGCCCGCGAAAGCGTTTAATTTTTCATCTGTGTTTTTGGCCCAAGTGCGGTTTTCCAGTCTTAATGGAGATTCTTGGGTTATAGGGCATTTCCTATGCCGTACAGCCTTCCATAAGCTTGGAGTTTTTTGTGGCATCTAGGCTGTTTAGATAGCCTTCTATTGCAGACTCGTGGTTCTGTCTTAATTTGTTGCGAAGGGTTGTCAGGCATAATTGTAGTTGGGCCTTAGTGGTTGGGGAACGACTGTTTTGCCATTGTCTTCTTAACTTCCTTTTTTCTCTGATAAGGGTCTCTATATCCGTCGATGTATTGTAAGGAGCACGTTTAATTGTCCGCTTGATTGGGGTTGCATTTCTTGCTGTAGCATCCAAGACTTCTGTAAATCGGTCGACAGCTATTTGGATGTCAGATTAATTTTTTAGGGGAATGCACTGTGATAGGTGAGAGCTCACATAAATTTTATACATTAACCAATTTGTGTTTCTGTTTGGATAGGAAATACAGTTTGCAGCTGCGGCGTCAGAGTTACCTTTTAAAATGAGGATTGAAGGTGAATGATCAGACGAAAGATCATAGGAGGAACTAACTAGTACCTGATCGCGCTTGATGTTTTTGATTACAGCAAAGTCAATAAGGTTTGGTAGCTTGTTGAAGTCGGTTGGCCAATAGGTAGGCTCACCACTCGATACCACATCAAAATTATTTGCAGTTACGGTATTATATAGCTGATTACCTCTAGGACTAATAAGTCTGCAGCAATGAATTTCTGGCCCAATGTGGAGAAGAAGTTGAGAAATTTATCGTGTAGAATTTTGTGCCTCGGGGGACAATAAACGGATGTTAACGTTAGTTTGAAATCAGTAAGATTTATAGATGTGGCCTGGATACAATCTTCTTCGAACTCTGGCAATGATAAGTGTCTGATGTGTTTGTGCACAATTATGACTGTGCCACCACAAGCTCGTCCGCTGGGATGTTTTGTGTCATACGTAAGGTAACGATTTACCCTAAAGCAGTTTTTATGAGTAAAGTGTGTTTCAGAGACAAGAAGTACGTCGATTTCATGCCAATGAAGAAAGTTTGCAACTTCGTGTTTATGTTGGGATAACCCGTTTGCATTCCAGAAACATATTTTTAACTGGTTAATTTTTTGTTGAGTAGAACTTGCAGGATCATGTTCTGGTTTCGCATCATTTCCTGAAACATGTTCTGCATAGTGGCCATGAAGTTATTCATAGTTTGAATTAAATTTTCAATTGAGGTATGCATTTGTAGACCAAAATTGACATAACAATTACTTTTACTTTTTCCAACTGTCAGCACTCGTCGTTTTTTTTTTGCTGCTTTGCAATATTAATACAACATTTGACAATATTAAACTATGGATATCATAAATCAATTTAGCTAATTTTGTTTTGTTAAATACATAAAAACTTATGTAAGTTTTATAGGTTTTTCATTGCTTGGGTTCAAAATTGCTTATTCTATACTACACTCAGAAGAATCAGCCCAATTATGAATAAAAATACCCCGGGAGTTTTCTCCCTTCTCCCGATTTTCCCATGTTAATTCAATTGTGAAAATGGGAAAAGGGAAAAAACTCCCGGGGAATTTTTATTCATAATTGAGCTGAATATATTGATAAAAATGAGATCACATTTTGTCGAAATAACACCATTATGATGCTGACAATATGACGACAAAGTGGTCAAAAATTGCTGAAACCAGGGGTGCGGTGAATATAAGTTTAGCGAATGCGAATACTTACAATATTTTAAAGGCTCATATGAGAATAAATATATATGTGTATAACACTGTACGAAATTCAAAAACTTTAGGGGCCGATATTTCGGGAACCCGAGCTAACTTTTCAAAACCCTTTGGAAGATTTGCTCGACCAATAGTCTAGTTTTGCCTCGCAAGTATTGAGGCTGCACAGTGTAATCAAAATAACCAAAAAATTAGGTTCTTAAAAAGTTTTTATGGAATAAATTGCCATAGAAATTGACTACATATAAACAGAAATGTTGATACTTTATCACTTTTAAAAGTACTAGTATGGTAGATTGAAGCTTCTTCCACAGGTTAAAATATCGTCACCATAAATACAATCTCCGCTACTTAGAAGAATCTATAATATACGAGAATATATTCCGAAGGGTTTAAGATTGTCAAACTGATATAAAAATCAACTTACGGCCAATTTCACCAAGTTAATTATAATTAACTACCAGTTACATGTATCAAAAATATATATTGTTAACTGGAAGTTAAAGTAATAGTTTGTTTTAACTGAACTTGTTGAAAGGGACGTTATAGGTACATATCGATATGTTTACCCGGTTGACCTGTGCGGAAGGGTATGCAATTGTATGTATGAATGTATGTATAAAATAGCTGAGAACTTAAACTGTATATTTGTTTAAAAAAAAATTAAACAAAATTTGTTTAAAACTAATCTTTAAGTTGTCAGTTTTTTTTTTCAAAACGAAAAAGACGATTCTTATTTATTTTTTCTTAGCAAACTAACGATTAATTTCATTAATTTAATTAATTTATCTGGCAGCCTTTATTAGTACACGTAGAGAAAAAACATTTTCAAATATGGTCACCTCCAACCAAACTATTTTAAAAGAAAATTTTAAACATAATATGGTCAATATAACCATATAATTGTCAGCGACAACCATATTATGGTTAATTTAGTCCTCCATCAAGAACCCACAATCATATTATGGTTGTCTCTAAAAATGTTATGGTTAAATATAATAATAATTTGTTTTGAAATTTACAATAGTATTTTCCCCTTTTCCAAGAGCAACATACTATGGTTGAAAACCAACCATGCTATTGTAAGTGTTTAACAAATTTTTGTTATTATTGATCATAGCATGTTTGGAGGCAACAATAATATGGTTGGGGCTTCCTGTTGGAGGCCTTATTTAGCCATAATATGATTATCACTGACAATAATATGCTTATATTAAACAAAATATGTTTAAAATGTTCTTTTAAAATAGTTTGGTTGGAGGTGACCATATTTAAACATGTTTTTTCTCTGGGTGTAGCTTTCTAATCGATAGAAGAAAAAGCAGGATACACTTTCCTTGCCGGGGTCTTATTTAAATTATATATTTTTAAACATCAGAGAACTTTAGCTTATTTTTTAAGTTTTCTTCTTCATTCTTACATATTAAGATAAAAAAATTATTTTTGTAAGATTTCTATTAGCCATGTTTTTTTTTTTGGTTTTTTTTTTTTTTTTTTTTTTTGACAACTTGTCAAAGGACTTTCTTCCACAAACATAAGTAGCCCTTATGTATTCCAATATATTTAACAAAGTGTCCAATATATTAAACAAAGTGTAAGTACATGTTTTAAATAAAAAAAATTTGTTAAGCCTCCATCCTTAAAAAAAAATTTCACTTCCGTTGCCGTTGTGAAAAGGACAAAAAAATTGCATTTTTGTTTTGGCATGCTTGCCCCCAACGAAACAAGAATTACTAACGAAAAATGGCCAGCAATTTAATATTTATTTCTATGACAGACGGCAGAAAGATAAAAAATAAGGAAAATACCAAGAAAAATTAAAAACAATTTAGTTTAGCAGAAAAAATAAATAACTTTAATTTTTTATAACAAAAAAAAAAAAAAATATGTAAAATTCAAAAGGTTTTAAAACACGTAATCATAACATTTTTTCTATATAGTGACCTCCGACAGAGGTTCATTTAATGAAGAGTTTTTCCTCGTCTCCTTTTTTAGTAAAAATATTATGGTTAATAGATAATGTTTTTAATTTTCATAACACTATCGGAGGCAGTTGTAGGATGGGAATTCTATACAAAAAAATAAAGAATATAACAACAACAGGCGATTTTATAACGAAAATTATAGAGAATCGTGGTTTTTTGCTCATATCACTGTAGTTTATGGACCGGACCGATCTTGCTGAATTTCAACACCGATTTAGCGTAGCATATATGAGGGAAATATATTTATAACAACCTAACTCCAATTATTTTGCGGGTCTTTGAAAAATCCATTTCAACAGACAGACAGACGGATGGAATGTTAACATCCCGTTGTCTGCTTTACTCAGAATTAGCTGTATTAGGTTTCCTGGGAATGGCTTAAGAAAGCAGTAGAACAAGCTTATACTGCAGTGTAGTATTTAAAAATATTGCCTGTCTAAGATTTTGCCTGATAATTTACCTTGCAGGAAATTTGTGTCAATTGTTCCAACAGACTGGTCCTGGGATTTGTGAAAATAGAACAAATGTTGAGATATATTAATGAACATAATTTGCTTTCTAATATGCAATCTGGTTTTCGCCGGGGTCATAGCTGTATTACAGCTCTTGCGGAGGTATGTGAGAATATACGACAGAGACTTGATAATGGGCACATTAACTTTTTGGTGCTTCTTGATCATTCGAAGGCATTTGCCACAGTGGATCATCAGGTGCTTATTAGTAAGCTGAGACACTTTTTTCGATTTGCCAATACATCTACCAATCTCATTTTTTCTTACCTTTCGGCGCGTACACAATCGGTATTTTTGAACGACTCTTGGTCAAACTCTTTATCTCTAATTAAAGGAGTGCCACAGGGCTCTATTTTGGGGCCACTTCTTTTTTCGACTTACCTGAACAATTATCCAATTGCAAAGTCCACTTGTATGCGGATGATGTGCAATTTTTTTTAAGTAGCCCTGTTAATAGTATTGCTTTGGGTATATCATCTGTAAATACTGAAATGAACAAAATATACCTGTGGGCTTCTGCAAACGGGCTCTGTTTGAATCCTCGAAAATCCAAGTGCATTGTTATATATAGAAAAAGTATTGCCCATACCATTGTTCCTATCATTGCTGATAACATTGTCATTAACGGTGAAAAGATTGAGATTGTGAGGGCAGCGAAAAATTTGGGAATAATTTTTACCAATAGTCTCACTTGAAACGATCATGTGAACTCTTTAGTTGGTCAGTCCAATATTAAGTTGCGGGCCCTATGGTTGACACAATTATTTACCCCATTGAGGATAAGAATTTTACTTGCCAGGACATATCTGATTCCTAGTTTAATTTATGGATGTGAACTGTTTGCAAACTGTGATTCAATTAGCAAAAGAAAATTAAATACTTTATTCAACAATATTTTGAGATATGTGTACGGTCTAAGACGTTTCGATCGTGTTTCATCCGTTTCAAACAGTCTGTATGGAGTCTCTTTCGAAAAGTTTTTGAAAATCCGAACCCTTATTTTTTTACACAGGGTGATAAACACTAAAACCCCCAAATATTTATTTGAGAGGATACGTTTTTTTCAATCTCGAAGGAACCATAATATTATAATTCCACGGCATCAAACCTTAGTCTCCGAATGGCAGTTTTTTATTCATGCCGCTCGTCTTTGGAACCTTCTTCCACTAAATCAACAACTAAATCTTAATGCTAAAATTTCAAAATGTTTTTATAAAACTTTTTTTCATAATTGTTTTTTGATTGAAAATGTTTTATATGACTTTTATTCTTTTTAATAATTGTATTTTTTGTTTGTTTTAATACTATGAACTATGAACCATTTTGTAATAATTAAATGTAATTAAATATTCTTGTAACTTTTTGCGTTCCTGTACTGTAATTATAAGACACTGTCTTGTTGTACAGGAAATGAAATAAAATTAATAAATAAATAAAATAAATAACTACCGATATCGTAAAAGGCCGTTATTCACTATCCCACAAAGTCTTAAGTATTTTACGAAATTGCTTCCCTGATCTAATTATTGTTTGAACAAGGTTGTATTTTTCTGGAAATACGTAAGAATTGTGCGATAGTGTAAAGTACTCTTTAGTAACGTGAAATCTCGGTTATTTTAACGAATTTATTATTCTTTATTTAAAATAAACAGATATTTTTGCTTAGAACAAGTACAAAAAGAAATAACTCATGACCTGTGAAAGGAGAACCAATCATTGAACTGGTATGTCAAGAACAAAAAGGTGGAAAGATTAATGAATTACAGTATTCACCGGTGGTGTGCACATTTTTTTGTTACTTCCTTAAATTTGGTTCTTAAATTTAGTTCTAGGACTTGTTTTATTGAAATAATACTACATTGTAGTAACTAACACTAAACACCTTCATTGAGTATAGATGCGTGACTGGTCAAATGGTGTCAATTGAACCACTCCAATGACAACCCCATGTAAAAGTGGTTAATCTTATGCATATAAAATGTTGGAACTAGAACCGGTCTCTACCACTAAAGACCAATTACGGGCCTACTTTGGTGTCAGTTCGCTTTTCTCTAGGGTAATTTTTTGACAACCCACAATGATTAGTAATGTCTCTTCTTAACCTTCCTTTGCTAATGTCAAAAAATTTAACACGTTTACTTTCTCGCGGCCTTTCAGACAGAAAAAACTCAGACAAAACTTATATTAGTTTAAAAAACAAATCATAATAAATAATTTTAGAGAAAATGACTTTTTTATATATGACTTATAGTATTCTTTGTAAGTTATGGTTAAACTCTTAATAGATAAGAAACCATCAAAAAAAATATATATCGTCAGCTCAGTATTGGCGTATATGCCAAAAGGTCGTAATGGAGAACAACGACAATGAAGGCTTACATAAAAATATATCCGATACAACTTTTCTTTATTTTCACCACTGTTTCCGGCATATGTTTCATAGATGGGGGTAGTGCACTCATTTTGCAGTTTCAACTCACACTTAGTGATAGTGCAAAATTATTGCAATCATTTTGTTGATGTTGAGTGATGAATTGAAAATTTGCAGCCTCAGTAAGCATGAGTGATAGTGATGTAAAAAAATTTTGCACTCAAAAAAAAATTAGTTTGATTTAAAAAAAGCAATCATCAGTTTATTGCAACTTTTTTGTTTTTAACTCATTTGAGTGCAACTAAAAACTATGCATTTAATTTCAAGTTTAAATTCACTTGAGTCTATTTTTGTGCACTTATTTATAACTTAAGACTAAACTTCATAAGAAAAAAACCAAATAGGAACAGTAATTCAAAAACAATAGAGGACAATATAAAAACAGATATTAAAAATTGTTTGTTTTAAGCAAAACAAGCATTTAACTTATTATCACTTAATATATTCCTTCGAGGAGCGTATACCATTAAGCTTAAAGGAAATAAGCTCTCTACTGGAGCAGACGAATACAAAGGCGTATTATATATTATTTAAACATTTCGCAGCGGTAACTAGAATGAGTAAAGAGGCCTTATAGAACCCTTATTTAGCAGTCACAATCAGTCAGAAGCCCTTCTCGCCGCATTCCATACTTATTTATTTTTCACACAGGTTGTCATTGGGCGCAAGGCCTTCCACACTTCCTTTAAAAACAACTTCGATCCCTTCCCAAAGAAGGGAGTAAGGGGGGCCACTAAAAATAAAAAGTAAATAAAACTAAACACCTTCCTTTCTCCCTTCTCAAAGAAGGGAGTAGCGAATGTGTACTGAATATTTCAGAAGGTCTTTTAAAAAGAAGTTTATACCTTCTAGAAGGCATGCTTCTAAAGGCAGGATATCATGCGAAGCGAATCTTTAAGAAAGGAGTATAGAGGCCTTCAGAAAGGCCTGCCACTTGCGGTCCTTACAATATTTACCGCTGGGTTGCTTCACTATTCGGTATATGTTAAGACAATACAAACCAGTATCATCATCCAATAGATAAGTCTCATACATATTAAAAACAAAATATTCCAACAATCTCCTTATTAACCTTCTATCTATTTCACCGAAATCTAAGAATCCAACTTCAATAACTGGGGAGCATATTGAAGCACGCTCCACTAGTCAGAGGGACATTACATCGTTAAATCAACTTGGTTGTTTATAACGACCTAGAATATATATGTATACTTTATAGGGGGTAAGATCAATATTGTAGAAATTGCAAACGGAATGACAAACTTATACATACCCTTTTCCACCTGTGGTGAAGGGTATAGAAATATTCCGTTATTGAAAACATTTTTTCATTATGAAACATATTATGCAAAACATTTGAGTTTGATGGTGAAAGGGGAAAGACGAAAGGAACGTTTTTTGTTTCTTCTGCAAACAGTTTTTTGAGTTTTTTAATGAGATGTAGAAAAAGAAACAAACAAGGTATACACAATACTTTAATGCCACGAAACAATGTTTAATTGCAAGGACACAAATGCAGTTTCGAAGAGAATTAAGTAAAGTTCCTGATACAATTTTTAATCTCTTTTTCGATATCAACTTAAAACCTTAGATTAGCAAAAATTGCTGTTGTTGAATTTTTTTATGCGTATAAAATAATTATATATATAATTTTTTGATTGTTATCATATAGGATATTTTTTTGTTGGTTGTAGTTCTATGTATATTAAATATTAAAAATTTTTATTTTTCGAATTTGTCCTTAAGAATTTCATGACCACTAATTTTTGAAAGATTAGTGAGAGTATGTTTATATGCAGCATTTTTTGATTGCAAGTTTAAATTTTGCACTATTGAATTGAGTGCATAATTTTTGCACTCAATCTGCGTTTAGTGATAGTAAAAAAATTTGCAATATAACTAAACTTTTTTTAGTGGTAATTAAAAAAATAGCAATCATCACTCAAGCTGATAAAAAAGAGTGCAAACTAATATTTTTGCAGTTTTATTTAGTGATGGTGCACTGCTGATTTAAATCAATATTTAGTGCACTACCCCCAACTATTATATGTTTTGAAGAACAAATCAAATTTTTATGAACGTTCATGAACGAACTTAGAAGTAAATAGTATTTTATTGAAAGCAAAAATGATTGTTTTGTGCCGTATACGATTTCTATTGCACGTTTTGTCTTGATAAAAGTTCTTAAAGCGCAAAAAAAGGAGCAGCAACAAAATAAACATCAAGATGGCAAGAAATGTCGCGTGCAGTAGGTCACGTGCGACAGTGATTACAACTAAATTATAAAAAGTATAATTAATTTTTGGGAAAAATAAAAAACAATTTTAAGAGACGTTAGCACACAAATCTCTTAAATTAGTTGCACTTAATTATTGCGCAAGCTTTCGTTGAAATCGGCATTTGAATTGTTGGCCCCCAATCAATCCTGATTTTGTCACATGCGAATTCCTTGTTTTTTTTTTGCAATTGCTTTGAAAACGAAAGGATTAATCAAAACAAGCAATATAACCAATTAAATAAGTTGCACTAAAATAGTACGTCAGCTTTCGCTGAAATCGACATTTGAATTGTTGGCCCGCAATCACTTCTGATTTTGTCACATGCGAATCCCTTGTTTTTTTTTTTGCAATTGCTTTGAAAACAAAAGGATTAATCAAAATTAGCAATATCACCAATTATAGGGATATTTAGGAGATATACACTGAACAAATTTTCTTCACAGATCCAATTAAATTTACATTAAAATTCAACCTATGTAACCTTTCATTGGATTAATGAAGGATTAATAAAATCAATGACAAAATTTTCATTGATTTTATGAATCCTCATTGAAAAAATTAATATAATAAACGTTTGTCATTAAACTAATGCAAAATTTTCATTGATTTATGAAACATTTCATTAATCCAATGAAGGGTTACATAGGTTGAATTTTTATGTAAATTTCATTGGATCTGTGAAGAAAATGTTTTCAGTGTAAGATAAATCTTTTTTCAAAAGAAAAATCCGTTTTTTTACTTTTTTTCATTTTAAACGTGTACGACGGTCACGGTCGACATTATCAAAATTGTCATATCTTTTAAAAAGTCAGTCTCGCAGCACAAATACTGCTGTATGCGCACACTCGTCAAACTTTGAAAGTGCTCCAGATTGATATTATTGAATAAATGAGAATGATGAAGCTAAATGAAATCAAAATACTCCCGCGCTCTTCGTTGATAATATAAAAAATTCAAATTTCACAAATTTGGCGGTCTCAATTGTATGCCGCCATAACTGTAGTCAAGTTATTATTTAAAAATAGAAAAAAAATGTGTCTTAGTGTTTGTTTTATGTTTCAGTATCCGTTTGACCATAAAAAACCTCTTAAATATTTTAGAATCCCGCATAAAATGTATTGATAGAAATAAGTGAACATAAAAAAAGAAAATTAATTTTTTTTTTCTTTTTTCTCAGCGGCTTTTCTTTTAAATAATTTACTCCAGAGTTTTAATGCCTGCTTACCCTTGACGCTTAATAAAAAAGGCTCTTAAATTGTCCAAAACAATAGAATATTAAAACAAATTTCATTAATATCTTCTACATTCATTTAATGTAAATGTGATGTAAAAGTAAAGATTTCATTTCTGATTGTGTTCATTTCACTAGAATAATTGATACAGTTTATGGTTTTCCCTTGAAGGAAATAAATCAAATCTCTTTTGAATATTCTTGGAAAAACAAAAATAAAAAAATCATTACATGGTATTTACATGTAATTAAAGTATGCAACAAAGAAATATACAGGAAAGAGCAGAAAAATAGCAACGTTATTATTAAGAGTTTGTTTTTTGTTACTATGATTTCTTAAAAAAGCGGTCAAGGACCCTTAGTTATGATGAATATTTCTTGATGTTACTAACCGAATAATTAACTTAATTACTTAATATACCGTTATTGTGGGTGCCCCGGTAGGCTAGTTGGTAGTGAGAGTCTATCAGTGCGAGGGTTGTGGGTGCGATTCCCGCCAGAGTCTCTGGTCTGTTTCACTACAATATGGGTTTAAGGTATACTTTGCTATTGCTCGGTTAATTAAGCTAGAATATTAATGCTATCCGTCTCTGGAATCAACTCCCATCTAATATACAAATCCTAGCCCTCAAATGCCAAGTTTCAGAATAAATGGGAAAATATTACGAAGATACATTTTTTTTAAGTATTTTTGGGCCTCTGAATTCAAAAAAATCATTTTAAGGCCCGTATAATAAGTCGTTTGCGTTCCAGATGAGAAAACATCAAGGAGTACCTGGAGGCATCCTTGGGAATCTAGTAATAAAAACACATTTATTTTTTTGGAATTATATTTGTTAGTTTGTATTGAAAATAAAATGTAATTAAACAAATTAAAAATATTTAGGCCCGTTTTCACAACTTACCGATAGCTAAAGGTAGCATTTTATCGGCCGTGTAAAAAGTGTTCCATTGTTACAACTTTATTTTAACCTACCATGTAGGATGAACCTTAATCTACATTATCGTTCAGTTTAGGTTAAAGTTAAGTTTTAATAATGGAACACTTTTTATAAGGCCGTTTAAAGTCTACTTTTAGCTATCGGTAAGTTGTGAAAACGGGCCTAAGTCTTGTTTCTGATAATTAAAAAAAAAAATTTTTTTTTATTTGAGCAGCATAAATGAAGTTTGCATTTTAAACAAAAGCATTGTGTTCGAGATTGTTTACAATGATTTAAGAGCTTTAACGAGGTTTCGAAGCTTCTACAAATATTTTTCTAGATCTTTAAGCAATTGCAAGAAAATGGAAATTAATATAAATTAATTATATATCGGACGTCAGTAGAAATTTTGTAAAGCATGCCTTGAGGCACTCTTAGGCATTAGAGGGCTAGGCAATGCTAAGCACTTCTACATTTCAATACTTTCTCATTTTGCTTAAACTATTTTTTTTTTTTGTAACTTATATTTAAATTTTTGTCTATATTAACTTATTGTTAATATCAATTATTTCTCTAATCTCTAAGTAACCTCAAATTAATCTGCCATTAATCTGCAAGCAGTACTAAGATTAAAAGTCTTGTTGTACTGTAATCTCCCTAGAGGAAAAGGAACTAAAACCAAACTTGTCACGTGACAGTTCTAAAGTGGTAGGGACTGGTTTTAGTTCTAACACTTTATATGAAGGGGCTTGTAACTTCAGCATGGCAATGTCCTAGGAGGGGGTTAATTTGGGCCTTTTTGACACTTCGTGACAGGTCACTGAATGGTCTCCTTCTTATAAAGTAATAGAAGCAGATAGAATCAGCCACTACCCGCACAAAATCCAGTCACATGACTAGTTTTGTATCAATTACCTTTCCTATGGAGTAACTACTCTATAAACACATTATCACCAGTTGGTGATGTGTTGTGTTTTCACCAATCACAATTCGTTCCTTTTTATTACAATATTGTGTTTACTGGTCACGGGATAGGTACATTAAGAACAATCGACACAAATTTTCCGCAGGGGTTTCTTTATAAATAATAATTATATTAAATTAATATATGAGGGGCTTAAAGCACAAGGGGTTCAAGTGACTTATTTTAAATAATGAGACAAAAGCCGTTGTTTCGCTTGTGCTCCAAGCGAAGCAGGTAGTTTAATGTCAAGTGCTTGAATTGTTCACCATATCTAGCGTCCGGAAGAGAATCCTACATTCCCCTCTTGTGCTCAGAACAACTTTTCCGAACTATACCTATAATACCATATGTAAACTCAATCTTAGAAAAAGGCACTTAAACCCCTTGTGCTTTAAGCCCCTTATATGTAATTGGTAATTGTATTTGTAACTCTTATCAAATAAATAAATTACCGATATTGTGATATTGGAAAATAAATAAATTTGCATTATTAAAGTTTGTTTAGTATAGACTGTATGAAAATAAGTAGCGGAAACAAAAAAAAACGCTTGCCGCTCTTATTTAGGTTGAGCTGTAAGTATACGTAGAGCTTGATGATAACATTTCTTGAATTTTAGCAAAGAAAAATAAATTTTTTATAGTGTACGCGTGTCGAAAGCTCACAAGTTTCCTCTTGTGTCTATAAAAATAAAATTAAATGAAAATGAGATTAAAAATTAATGAAGAAGCCTAAGAGGAAATGATGCCATTACAAAAATCGATCGAAATTACAATTAAATTTTAAAGGCAATTTCGATTAACATCGAGTGCCATAATTTGCCCTCTGGTATAAACAGTTCATAATATCTATAACAAGTAATACTCTGAAACAGCGATAGACAAATACATACCAGCCCAGAGATTCTTGTCTTGCAGAGCACTTCGAAAATTCAATTTATTTAATATTAACCAACATAATTTTCTGTCGGTGAAAGCAAAAAAGCGGCTTCTGCATTAAATTAGAGGCAGTCGTGGTTTTTTGCTCATAACTCAGATATTTGTGGTCCGATAATGCTGAATTGCAATAGCAAACTTAAGCAGAATATATGTGTTATTTATATATAACAACAAAGTCCCTATCATATCTGGGGTGTACGGAAAACCAATTTCAACATACACACGGACAGACGGACATCGTTAATGCAACGTTTCTACTCATAAGCACGCAGAATATTTATACTTTATAGGATGTAAAATTAATATTTTCACCTGAGAAGGAGGGTTTAAAAGTGTTTCCATTTACTATAAACGCATAAATACGAGAGCAGCGCCATGCTTTTGGTGGACATAAGTATCGCAACAGAATTTTATTTCTGTTTTGTTAAGCATATGCTCTCTCCAAAACTTCGCCTAACTAATTTCTTCAGTTTTAATTTTTTTTTTATGTAAAAAACAATTTAACAAAATCTTATCATGTCGTCAAATTCAAAACAAAAGAACGTGTAAGAGTTTTTACAACAAGAAGAACATACCCTTAACATTTTAATACTTTCTATGAAAATTTGTTTAATGAAAAAACCTTTTTGTTTATTTTTGTTCAATGTGCAGAAACATTTCGAATAAAAGCTAAAGCTTACTCTAAAATGAAAGTATTGTTACGAAAGAAACTTTAGTTAAGAATTAGTTGTAACTATTGGTCAAGAATTAGTTGTAATTATTGGTTAAGAATTAGTTGTTATTATTATATATCTTTTATTTATTTGTTGTTTTGTATTCATAAGTAATTTTATTAGTTTACATTGTTGTTAAAAATTGTTATAATTTAGTACACTTCAGTCCTAATGTGCAGAGAGCCCTCGAAATGACCGTTAAAAAAGCTTCAGTATAAGTGTTGAAATTATGTAAACATAAGAGCCGCCAAAAAACATAATAGACGTAAGAGTGGTGAATAGTAATGCCTCGAACCTTCGAAAAATATTTCGAATGTTCTAGACGGCCGAATCAAAAGACAGCGGCTAGCATCAAAATACAGTATTAGTTCAGACTTTGTCAAGTTTTACTTTAACCGTTTAAGTGTGCAGATCATTAATAGAGGTCGCAATAATAAACTACAATTGAAGCACAGCCGCGAATAACGTTGTAAACGCCAAATTTTGCAAAAAATGTTTTTTAGCGGATAACCGTTAACCTTACTTTCTTACACAGTTAAAACATCAAATCACCAAAAATTTATCACCTTAACGTCTTCAAAATGGCATACAAAGTGTCAGCCAGTGGAAGAACATTGTCAGTTACTAATTAAATGATGTAACCGAAATGGTCTTTCAGTGCGGAATAATGTTTTAAAAGCCTTTTGCATACAAGTTTTTATTATCATTATTTTTGATAATAGAAAAAAACGTTTTTTAAAACAAATAATCTTGGCTGTCAAAAAACGTTTTTTTGCTCTCCTGAAAAATTATTATTTTGTAACTTAAAACGTTATTCGCGGCTGTGCTTCAATTGTTGAAGTGACTTAGTACTAAATAAAGTTGTGTAAATTATAAACAGTGTTTAAAGTGTTGTGTTTTATATAGTTTAATTTAAATTGCAATCAACGAACTCGAGATTGTTTATTATACAGTAATTAAACCAAAACATTATTGAAAGGCAGTAATGTAAGAGTATTAAAAAAACTAAGTAAAGCCGAAACGAAGTGATGATTTTATATGAATAAAAATAATTTTCAAAAACAACCTTTAAATTTTGAAATTGTTTTCCTGCAAAACTAAACTAAATAGACTTAAGGACTTTTTCCTTTTTTCCACAGAACCTTGACTTCTCTTATTGTCGCTTTAACTCCCTATCGTAATATCGTCAGCTCAGAATTGGTTTGGCGCATATGCCAAAAAGTCGGAGTGGAGAAAAACGACAAAGAAGATTTACATGAAGATTTCTCGAAATGTACCCGATAGAATTTTTTTATATTTTTACCACTGCTTCCGGTATATGTTTTGAAGAAAAATGTTAATTTTTGCGCACTTTCATGAATAAAGTTAGAATTTAATAGTATTTTTTTGAAAATGAAAAATATTGTTTTGTGCCGCATGCGCCACGTTTCTAAAAAAAAATTAAAAAAGTGGCTTTTTGTGCTGCATACGTATACTTATTGCGTGAGTGACTGACTCATTCATCATTGTACAGCCTAAACGCCTGAAGCTAAAGACTTGAAATTTGGACCGGAGGTGGATCTCTCCCCAAATTGATTCACTAAGACATATCGTTGTTCTTTCGAAAAATAAGTGGACAGGTGTGTGGTACATTATTAAAATTCGGCTCTTTTAGAGTGAAAACGGGTAAAACCTGAATTTTGGTACGTTTTTGTCAGCCCATCTATCTTTTGATCCAATAAACCTAGAAATAAAGTTTATACCACATTCGAAACTTATCAAAAAAAATACGAATACTAGTTTGGTACTTTTTCGAAATTCGAACGTTTAAGTGGTGAAAATCGTAACTATTTTTGGTACTTTTTTACAAAACATTTTGCATTTTGCAATTTTTGATACTAAAAGGGGGGGAAAAATAGTACCAAAATGGGAAATACAGGAAATTTAATATCTTTCTTCAGCTTTTTGGTTATACAACTGGTATTTTTTAATTATCGTTAATATTTGGCCTCAAAACATAAAATTCAACATGCAATGTCCTGAATGAATGCTTTATATATCAGAAACCACAAAAAATTTCGCGAAACAGATTTTGGATTCAAAAAGGGGGTATTCAAAATATATATACCCCATACCTAACTCAATTTTTTTAAAAATGGTCAGTAGGTCAAACCAATTCTGAGCTGACGATATGACCCTTTTATTTTTACTTATATCTTTGACGAAGCAGTTCAGCGTTTGAGCGTTCTGAAAATTCGAACAAATTAGTAAAACTCTCCCGGTGAATTCATCTATGCGTTCCAAACACTATTTTTGTAGGCGCTGCGAAATATGGCCCCAGGAAATATGGCCCCAAAAAATAAATGAAAAATGACCCCAAATTTGGGGCTATTTTTCATAATGCAATATGGCCCCATTTTTTTAATGAAAAATTACGCCAAAAAAATGAAAAATAACCCTAAAAATAAAATGAAATATGACCCTAAATTTGGGGTTATTTTTCATTATGAAAAATCACCTCAAAATTTATAATGAATTTTAACCCCAAAAAAGAACACAAAGAAAGTGACATTAAACATTTTCGGTGGAGTTCATATGCCCAAAACTAAAAATGCCAAATTTAGAATCCCGATTTCAAAATCCGGATAATTATACAGTTTTGGTTTTAAAAATCGTACGATTGATAGCACGGTTGGGCTTTCGGCTATGCACAAGGATTTTTTTCTCAATGGTATAACGAACACTGGCTTTGCTTACTAAAGCTCTACGTTATAGCCGGCCTTCGGCCGGGCGCAAGGATTTTTTTCTCTATGGTATAACGAACACTGGCTTCGCTAACTAAAGCTTCTCTGTATAGCCGGCCTTCGGCCGGGTGAAAGGATTTTCTTCTCTTTGGTATAACTAACACTGGCTTCGCTAACTAAAGCTTCACTACATAGCCGGCTTTCGGCCGGGCTCAAGGATTTTTTTCTCTATGGTATAACAAACACCGGCTTCGCTAACTAAAGCATAACCGGCAAGGATTTTCTCTACTTTGGCATAAGAATTCGGGTTTTTTATGTTATCCCTAGAAACTTTTACATAGAATTTTATAAAATTTGTGTAAAAATGTTTGGGGTGATTTTTCATTTCTTAAAATTTGCATTTTTTATTAGTAGATGAAAAATAGCCCCAAAGTAAAAATTGTGATTTTGTTTGGGGCCATTTTTCATTCCTTGATATTGGGGTCATTTTTCATTCCACTTAAAATGCAAAAACACCCTAACGAAAAAATGAAAAATAACCCCAAAAAAAACAAAAAAATTGCGCCAAAATTGCGTGTTGTTGTGTCTCATGTAAAATTTTGGGGCCGTTTTTCATTTTCCTTTTGGGGCCATATTTCCTGGGGTCATTTTGCGCACCGCCATTTTTGTACGGAAAATAATTTTTTTTCTGAAAGTGTTCTGCAGAACGATTCAACGAAAAACAAAGCTACCATATAATTTACACATGTAAACAATTATACAAAATGGCAGCACAACTCGCAACCCAGTAATTTTAGATAGTTTTCTTAAAGTTCGTTAAAGAAAATGGACGAAAAAAGGAAAGTGATTTTATTTTATTTTTATTTCATTATTTATCAAAAACCATTTTTTTAATTTTTAGGTACAAATTAAAAAAAGTGGCAACTCTGAACAAAAATAAAAATTAAACCAAAGTATATTTATACCTAGTACATGCAAGTCTACAACAAATAAGCAATAAAAAGAAACAACATTCATTTTGTTTGTGTAAAAACATTTGATACTGTCAAACAGCCAAACATAAAGAAAACAAAAAAAAAAATCATGGCGCACTAAAATGTAAGCAAATTTTTACACTATCGAAAATAAAACAACTAAACAGCTGATCACTTGCATGTACTTGTAATAAATATACTTTGAATTAAACCAATTTATTAAAAAATGTTTCCAACAAAAAAATTTCTCTCTCTAAGAAGTAAGACGTCAAATTCAATATAAAAAAAATTTTGTCTGTTCAAATAAATTGTTCGGAATATTCAAAGTTCATTAAAATATTTCCATCTCTATACCGCTTAATTTGAGGACCACTTTCCTCTTTTTAAAACTGCCTTGGAAATCAGGAAAAGCCACGTCTATCTTACAAAAATTCAATTTGAAATCTTCATCGACTACAAAAATGCCGTGTATAATATGCAAATCAGTCAGCCGAAATTGTGTTGAATTTGTTTTTGTAAAACCAACGCTCTCCTTTTTTTATTAAAAAAATTTCATGTGTTTTGTTCTTATATCTAATCGTCCAAAAGTGACAAGCATGACAATATCTGAAAATGAAAAAACGATCGAAATGCATCGTCCAGAAGTGTAGAAGAAGTAACTTCTATCTTCCGAAAATTTTCTTAATGGGAAATGATTTATTTGCTTCTACTGTTTTACACAACACTATTTTAATTTACTAAGTATTTTTATCGAATAATTTTGCAATAAATTTCCATTTCATTTATGACAAACACATAAGTACATTTACAGCTTCGTTCACGAGGCTTTTTCCTTTAAATTATCCCAGATGTTTATCATTCTTTGTACAACATTAGTAAGATAATAATTTTGTAATATGTAGTTGTATTTGGTTTTCTTTTAAGCAAATGTATTGGAAGATGATGGTATATGATAAATGCTTTGAACTTGTAGAACACATGACATTTGTTTTTGTGTGCATATCAAGGGACTTTCGCAGAAAGTTTGCAAAATATAAAGAGGATTTTAAACATTAAGTTAAAAATACCAAATATAAAACTTGACTATTTTAGTTGTAATTTAAATTTAAATATATCAACACTGATAAATATAGAAAAAAATATTAATCTTGCAAAAAATATCTTAACAATAATTTTTCATAATTCCCTTTTATTCAGATTTTATAATGAGATTTTAAGGAAGTTATGGCATAATTTAATTTGAAAAAACTTATAATTTTTTTGGGTGTATCATATGCTCATTAAAAATTTTGGTTTTTGTTTTTAAATAATTTATTAACAAAAGTTTTCGCTAAAGTTGTCGTTATACTTGGAGCAAACCTAAATTTGTTTGCAGAACTTGTCATTAGCATAAAATAAATGATACCACTTTTAATGAAGGAGAGTATACAAAGCTTGTCATTCAATAGGAAACTTTTTAAATATATATGTACATCTAAGACCCTATAAGACCATATACTATATACATTTTTATTTCCATAAAGTATATAGATAAGAGCGACTCAAAAAAAAAAGTGATATTGTAACACCTCAGAAAATAAACCTTGATATGTTTTATGATGATTTCCAAAATATGTTGGTTCTTGCGTTGACCATCCGTGAGCTGGACCATTTTTTAAAAAGGCATTTTTCAGTTTTTCGAATTTTTTTGTACTTTACTCCAAGACGACATAGATAAAATTTGGTATCATCGCAAAGAGTTTCTAAAGAAGCGTCTAGTGGTATATAAAATTTTACCACTTGCGACCTGCTAATTGAGATATACGTATTTAAAAAACAAAACATTATTTAAACATACGTAGAATTTTTATGAAGACCCGAAACGAAAATATGTATTTAGTTAAATATTTCAATTAGTAGGTCGCAAGTGGTCATATTTGTATATACCATTATACGCTGCTTCAAAAATTCTTTTCGATGATACCAAATTTTATTTATGTCGTCTTGGAGTAGAGTACAAAAAAATTCGGAAAACTGAAAAAAATACTTTTTTTAAAAATGGTCCAACTTACGAACGTTCAACACTAGAACCAAAATATTTTGGGAATCATCATACAACTTATCAATCTTTATTTTCAGAGGGGTAACAAAATCACTTTTTTCAGCTCCATACAAGTTGAGTCGGTCTTATATAGATATGGCATTTCCTGGGGTCACGAAAGTACGTTCGTACGCTTTTTATATACAAATAATATAAAAAACGAAACTTTGCCTAGCATTTTTTTTGCGATTCGATAGCATTTGTGTAGCTCTATGCTTAGTACAAAAGATGGATAGTTAGTATTGTGATAATTTTGTTGAACTATTTATGGGTTTTAATCAACATTTTCAATATTTTCAATCAGGCTTAAGTTCATCAAACTTAATTTTCATTAAATTATTTTTATGAGGAACGGAATTTGACAACATGAAAGTTAATTAAAATTGTTATTGATAATCATTCATTGCTGACTGACCTGAGATTCGAACCCAGGCGGCTGGTTACCCTGACATGCTTCGATCGCTACCACTCGAGCTCCTCAGAGGGATTTCATTGAGTTTAAGTTTTCATAATAAGTTATAAACGTGTGGTCACGAACGAATTCAAAATAGAAGTCAACTTCGGCAGACAGTAGTGAAATATAAAAATCTGCGTAATGAAACGGAATTTTTAAACTTGATTAATTTATTTTAAAAGTGTAATAATGTAGGCCTCCATCCAGTATTTACAAAATAAGATATCCCTCTTGGTTTTTATTTAATTAGCTTATGTACCGTTCGCGAACGTACGATTTTTCCATGCATTTTACCATAAATGTCTTCAAATTTCCTTAACAAAAAAACTAAATACTCCTTTTACAATTGATTGTAATGGAGAGATTATGAAGAAAGAGTGTAAACATAACATATTTTTTGCATGTAAAATAAGCATATAAAAAGTCTTTAGAAGTAGAAAATACAGGAAATTATTAAATTTTCCAGTTTCCAGCCCAATTTCCTCAAGTAAAACAGCTTAGGTATGCTAGGAAACCATTCTTTTATAAGAACATAGACTTTTTTTTCTAATAATAAACAATAAAAGATGATGATAATCAACATTTTTTTTTTTCATCCTGGTAGACCTTTCTGGGGAAATGCCCATATATTCTGGGTCATGGACTAATTCTAAGTCAATTTAGTCATGTCCGTCTGTCTGTTCATCTGTTGAAATTTCGCTTTCTTTCGAACAACTCAAAATAAAAAAACAGTATTGCAGTTTGAAATTGAAAGACAGCACAATGTGTTGATTACGTAAAGAGTTATAAATGCAAATGTTAAACAACCTCCTTAAATTTAAAGCTTTGTTATAAAAACTAGCAAAAAAAAAACATGGATTTATATAAGTTTTGGCACATATTTTTCTTATATACCTAGAAATAATACTACAACGTTTCGTTAAGATTGGTCCATAATTAACCATATGCCCCATATACACCCAGAGAAAAAACATGTTTAAATATGGTCACCTCCAACCAAACTATTTTTAAAGAAAATTTTGAACATAATATGTTTAATATAACCATATTATTGTCAGCGGTAACCATAATATGGTTAAATTAGGTCTCCAATAAGAACCCACAACCATATTATGGTTGCCTCTAAAAATGGTATGGTTAAATATGATAATAATTTGTTTTTAAATTAACAATAGTATTTTCTATTTTTTCAAGAGCAACATTCTTTGGTTGAAAACCAACCATGTTATTATAAGTGTTAAACATATTTTAGTTATTACTTATTATAACATGTTCGGAGGCAACCATAATATGGTTGTGGCTTTTTGATGGAGACCTAATTTAACCATATTATGGTTACCGCTGACAATAATATGGTTATATTAAACATATTATGTTCAAAATTTTCTTTAAAAATAGTTTGGTTGGAGGTGACCATATTTAAACATGTTTTTTCTCTGGGTGTAGTTAAAGCCTACTCTCGGAAAACACTTTAGTACGCCTAAATCTTTAACAAATATTGCAATTGTATTCAAACTTGGCCCGTCATAGTTTCATAAGACTAGAAATCACACAATTTAATGCTGTCAATAATTGACCATAGGCCCCATAACAATATTCTTACTCTCAAGGGAGGGTATCAAAGATTCGGCATAGCCAAATAAAGCACTCTTACTTGTTTTCCAAGCTTTTTATTTTCCATTCTCCAATTTTTGTTGATTTATATTCCCTTTTTTTCAATTTTATAAAGAGATTTTTCTTAGGACTTAAGTTGTTATTACAAGTAATTAAAAAAGAATTTATTTTTGTTAACAAAATCTAAATGTTTTTCTAAGGAAAAATTTAAAGAGGAAAACTAAAATAAGAAACAAATAAACTGGCTGAAAGAAATTTTAGCGAAAAAAAAAATTTTTTAATTTTAAACAATCATTGAAAAAATGTCATTTAAACTTTAAGGCATTAATTAAAACGTTATATTATTTAAAATCCTCTTTCCTACTGGTGTAAAAGTTTAAATATTAATTTTTGTTCCAGTAGAAACAATCAATAAAGTAGACAATGAAGACGATCCAATTAAATTTTCTTATCTGTTTTTAAATGGTCACAAAATTATAAGAAGTTGTAACTGGTCCACTATCTCTACGCTTTTCAGCTCTCAGACAATTTTCCTATAATTTATATAGAAGGCTTTACTTTTCTGATTAAAAGTAAATCATCCTCTCTCTCTTTGTTTTTAAAATATTATTTTTGCTGACGAAAACGTTACCTTGCAAAATGTTTCACCAAAGACTTGTAGATGTACTTGCTTAACTATAATGAACTGAATTTTTCATTAGGAATACAGCCATTTTTATCAACCAAATGTTTTTTTTTTGGTCTTTTCCTTTGCCCTTAAATCACGTATTCAACGATTTAACGTCGGTGCTATAAATATTAGGTCAAAGGAAAAGATAAGTGACATCTGTAGGACTTTAAGCAAACAGATTTCTAACGCTATAAGCATTTTACTACTATCGTCTAAGCATATTTTTATGATCAATAATAGCATAAACATTATTGACTTTTCTACACTATTATTTACAAAAAAGCCTCCGAGTTTAAAAGAAAATTGTTCATATTGCACTTGATCATCAATACTGTATTAACTCTTAATGTAAAAATTATCATAGAAGCAAAACAATTTTTAACAATTTTACATTAAAGGCAAATGGCGTATAGATATGAATATTAATGTCGATTTTTTTCGAAAAAATGAAAAAAATAAAAATTTGGAGTTAATACACTATTGCTGAACAAGTGCGATATGTTTTTTGTTATACAACAAAATCAGAGAAATTAAAATCAGTTATTTCAACTTAAATTCAAAACGTATCGATTTTCAATATTTATCCTTTCATTATTTAGCATTTTCACTATAATTTGAGAGTAAACGACTTCAAACTGAAGTTAAACAGTATCATATTAACATAAAACAACATTAAACATTTACAGCCGTATTCATAAAACCTTATTTATGATTAATTAATCGTTTTTAAGCAAAAATTGCTAAAGTTGTATTCATAAACGAAAAATAGTCTAATAAACCATTCATAAAGTAAGAACATTTATTGTTGGATTTGCTCTTCTTTAAACCAATAATAAAATGACATTTTGATAAGTGTTTGCATTTAATGATATTATTTTTGTGAAATAAGTTGAAAAATAATGAAAGAAATTTTTTAATTTTTAAAGTGGACTTGCTAAATACATTTTACTTAATTTTTTTTTTTATTTTAGACAATCGATTGAAAGTTATATTTTAAATTATTTAAAAAAAATGTATATGATTTAAATTAAGATGTTCAGGGACAAATGCAGATATTGTCTTTAATTATTGATTAGATTGTTGCAACCAGTTGTTTTTTTTTTTAACAACAAATTATTGTTCAAAAATATATTAAAAAAAAAATAAAACAAGCAAATCATAATAATAGTGATGTTAAGAAGAAGTAAACAAGCTTTTTATTCGAATACATTCTTATCGTTTATTTAAGAAAGGTTCAAACAAAAGTTTTTATGGTACCTTCCGCCAACATTTTGTTCACAAACTAAAACAAATATGTAGTTTTATTTGATAACAACAATTTTTAAGTTCTACAATTAAGAAAAAATTATAAAAAAAATTAAATATAGCATATCGTGAACCGAATAGAAGTTTCATGCATCACTGGCAATAAAATGGCAGCAAAATATAAAGCAAGTTGCCATACTTAAACACAAAATCGCTACAAACAGTTAATAGTAAAAACGCTGTTAATGTACGTTTATGAATACAAATTGTTAAAGGAGGTTTACAACACAAAAAGCGTTTGATAGTTATTACATTCCATAAGCTTAAAATAAGAACTTTTTAAGAAAGTGGCTGTTAGTTTTGTCTTAAAAACAAAACAGCTTCTGCTAATTTCGGTGGCATGTCATAACGTCCAGTGTCATAGTGTCCATGGACGTTATGACACTTTTGAAAGTGTCATAGTGTCCATGGACTTTATGACACTTTCAAAAGTGTCATAACGTCCATCAAAGAAATGTCATAGCGTCCGCGGACGTTATGACACTTTAAAAAATATTAAAATGTGTAAAATTTGTTTTCAAATATCAAAATAAGTAAGTACAATGCCAAAAATTCTTACAAGCAAGAATGTAAACAAATTTGGAATCATAGCCGGCCTTCGGCCGTGCGCAAGGATTTTCTTCTCTATGGAATAACAAATACCGGCTTCGCTAACTAAAGCTTCTCTGCACAGCCGAACTTCGGCCGGGCGCATGGATTTTCTCCTCTATGGTATAACAAACACCGGCTTCGCTAAGTAAAGCTTCTAAAATCTGCCTTGTTTCCGAACGAAAGCCGACTATGCAGAGAAGCTTAAGTTAGCGAAGCCGGTGTTTGTTATACCATAGAGGAGAAAATCCTTGCGCCCGGCCAAAGGCCGGCTGTGTAGAGAAGCTTTAGTTAGCGAAGCCGGTGTTTGTTATACCATAGAGGAGAAAATCCTTGCGCCCAAAAGTGTTTTCGTTATATATTTAATATATACACCCAGAGAAAAAGCAGCAAAACCTTTTTTAAAAATTGTTTACCATATTATGTTTCATTTAACCAAATCATTGTCACCGACAACCATATTATGGTTAAATTAGTTTCTTTAAAAATAGTTTTATTGGTTGGAACCATAATGAAACATGTTTTTCTCTGCGTGTATGCAGATCATTTTTTTGTATTTAACTTCTTTAGTAATTATGGGCCTAATGACACTTTTGAAAGTGTCATAATGTCCATTTTCAAAGTGTCATAGTGTCCATGGACGTTATGACACTTTTGAAAGTGTCACAATGTCCATGGACACTATGACACTTTTTGGAGTGTCATAACGTCCATGGACACTACGACACTGGACGTTATGATATGCCACCCTAATTTCATTAAAATCAACAAAGATTGCAAATTCATCGCTATTCAAATTCAAATTAAAAAAGAAATTAAAAAGAACATGCGATTTAATGTTAATATATACGGGCATTTTGAAATAAGTTTTCTGGATGAACAAGGGATGTTACTTTTTTTACTTTGTTGTTTGACTCTGACAGATACTTTAACGACTTTTGCTTGGAAGGCTGTGTTTAAACAAAAAAAAAATTTATTAAGTTCTTTTGAGAACATTACAAAATTTTATAAAAATTTATTATTTTAAATATTTTGAATCTTAAGCTTTGTTCACAATGGTAGCAATGTAACTTATTTCTTTGCAAAATATTTCATTTAATTTTCCTTTTATCTTTCGAACAAAAATGTAACTAAAGTTTTTGTTTTTAGATTTAAGTCTTCTAATACTTCAGCAACAATTTGTATGAACTTTTATTTAGTTTGGAATGAAAATTTTAACAAAATGTTTTCAAATATGAAAATAAATACGTAGTACTGTTGTGGGAAGTGTGTAAGGCAAACTAGTTAAAGCGTTCCTTAGTAAGACTTGTCATCCCTAAAACTGACAATAATAAGGTAAAGTGTTGCCACTATCCTTAGTGAGTCGCTCCAAGTCGACTCGTAGGTCGGCTTGCTGATCCCATTGCTAAGCTAGTGGCCTCCTTGTGGTACTTCTTGGGGACTCTCTCTGTCTTTAGTATATTCGAATGGTCATTTAAAAAAATTACGTCTCGGGAAGTAGGCATGTTTGCTATTGACTTTCACCAAGCCAGGCTGGTGGCTTATTTTGCTGTCAGCCTTTGCGCCAGCCTAGGAATGTTATAGGCCAATCACTTATTCTCCCCTTACACAGCGTTTACATTTGACAGGACTTGCAAGACAGTAAGAAAATACATATTAGTTACCAAAAACACCACTAACTGTCTTCATGACGTAGGCGTCCAGAGTAAAGACTGTTGCAGTGCAAGTCCAGCTAAACGTGTATTTTTATGAACAAAACAAATTTAAGAATGGCTTAAAAAAACGATATTGTGTAAACAAATTTAACACTCAACTAAAACATAAAAAAATCAAAGCAGAATATGTTTATTTTTTTTACTTTTTTCTTTTTCGAACAAAACTTCAAACTACTGTTAGCAAATTTCAAATCACTGTCCAATTTTACTGTCTGCAAAATTTGCAAGACAGTAGAGAAGACAGTTGGAAAAGTGTGCATGTATTAGTGAAAAAGTTTGCATGTATTGCTACTGTCTTGCCAATACTGGCAAATGTAAACGCCATGTTAGTTAAAATTATTACCTATCGAAAACGTAAAACGCAAGAAATTGGAAGTTGTTTTAAATACACTTTTAATCGAATTTTTATAATGTTTTTTTTTATAAGATTCTGTTTGTAGAGAAATACTTGTATAATATTTGTCATAAAATTATTTTATTACAGAAATCTTATTGAAAACGACTTCTAAATTTCCTGAGTTTTATGTTTTCGATTTCCAGCACATCCTTTTTAGAGATTATTTCTTATTTTAGCCAAATTTACTTTGAAACTCAAGAAGCGTTTTGGCTATAAATGCCCTGTTACTTATGCTGTGGGCACGTAAACGTCGCTGTTGACTTCAATGGTTGGCAGAGTTGTCAGATTCCATTTCACCTTCAAAGCCAAACAGTATAGTAAAAATCGCCAAAATTTTAATTTTTTATGTTTGTGCTGATGGGTTGTTCACTTTATCAATATCCTGCAGAAAATTTGTGTTAATTGTTCTTGAAGCACTTTTTCTGTGTCCAGTGAACAGAATATTATAATAAAATAGACCGGGTGTAATAGTTGAAATCTACACATATCGCTGTTATCTAGTTGTATTTACTCCAGAGGAAAGGTAATTTAAAAAAAACTTGTCATGAGACTGGTTTTTATGCGGGCTAATGCTGTCTGTTTATACTTCTTTAAATGAAGAAGATCTATCATATAAATATAGTTCACTCGGGACAAAATCTGAGACAACATTGTTATAATTGAAATTGGATGTGTCTATTATTGGTAACAATTAACCAATTAACCCCGTCCTAGTACATCGCCAGGTTAAAGGGACAATACCACTTCATAAAATGAACTTGAACTGGTCCCAATCACTTAAGAACTGTCAAGTGACAGGTTTGGAGCAAGTTCGCTTTCCCCTAGGGTAAACATAAAGCTCTTCAACAGCTGATAAGTTAAAACGTGGAAAATTTTATTTTAACAGGTTCATCCGCAACATTTAGGTACCTATTTATACATAAGCTTGGTTAGGAACACGGAACAACGGATCCGCAACGTATACGTAAGACTAACGAGGCCTTAACGCGTTACTAGATGATTTACAATCTTAGTCACCACTTAAACTGCCGTATTCATAAAAAATAAAATGTGTTTTAAGGCAAAATTTTCATACAAATTTTTTCTTAAATGCAATTCAAATCCATTTAAATTTTTTATGAATACGGCAGTTAAAGTTTAATCAAGCTTTTTATATTTTTAGAACTTTCTGCAGCAGAGCAATTATTTTAAGATTTATGCGAATTTAATTTTTAATTTCTCATTTTCCTTAAAGGCCTAAATTTATGGTCTAAAAGATTTTTAATAAATGATTTTAAATAGGCTTAACGGCCAATTTCACCAAGTTCCGTTATATTTGATTATTACTTTAATTGTCATTTAAAATATTGTTAACTAACAATTAAAGCAATACAAATCATAACTGAACTTGGTGAGATTGGCCGTTAGACTTAAAATAGGTCCTTAGGGACCTCTTAACTTCATAGACATGCTTTGCACACAATAAGAGGGATAAAAGATTACAGTTTTATTTTATCAATAGCAACTTTATTAAAAAGTTACTTACAACAGAAAAATTATAAATCACCAAAAATATAAAATAACAAATAATATTGGAAACGCATAAAAATATAATAACGCATTATTTCTTTCATAAGTTGGGCAAATAGTGGATTTCCAAAACAATTTAAATCAAAAGAGTCCGACCGAACTTTTGGATTCGGTGTCGAAGTTCGGCTTAAGGATCACTAAGATTGATTTTTAATGTTCAGTAAAGTTTTTTGCTGGACACCGAACTTTTACCGAAGCTCCTAAAACCATTTTGGAAATTTCGTTGGTGGTTACTGGTTTGCCACATGAAACATTTTATTCTCAATTGTAAAAAGAACAGATTTACGGCCTGTTTTTAGAAAACGTAAACAAGTGAGTTAGTTTTAAAAACACATAAATTTATAGAAAAAAGGTACAAATAAATCAGAATTAACGTACTAAAAGTTTTATCTTAATGAACATGAAAGAACATGACTCAGCACAATATTTAGAAGATGCAGAAGGGTATGAAAATTTTGTTGATAAAGAATTTGTTAATCACTTCAAACTGACATGATTACAACCAAATCATCCCATAAATCGCATAGAATATTCTGAAAATACCTCAAACTGAGTAAGATGTAAAACTTCTTCTCACTTGTGCAACCTACCTCGAGTTTTTCTTAATGTTTTTATTTTGTCCTTTAAAAATGGAAACATTTTTACCATATCATTTAATATGCTTAGAATAATCTTCTGATAACTTTTTTTAAGTATCATCTTAATCATTTAAAATTTAATGTGAATGGCTTTGATAAACTTAACATTTGGCCTAAACGCCTGTAAAAAACCAAGTGTAAACACAGCATTAAAGTTATATAAACTGTAATATATACATTATATAATTAATATTTAATAATTGTAGTCTTTTCACACATACACTTACATATATTTGTTCCCGGCACTAATTCATCTACGCAAGAAGCAGAGCAGTTACAGACATGGGCGACAGCCATATGCTGTCAACCCCAACTGCAGCCAAAGCAACAATATGCACCTGCTGAAACCATTTTGAAAGGACAGATATCTCCACCCAATATCCAGAACCTCATGAGAAAAAGAGCAAGATATTGGGACCCTGAAAAGCAATAAGGCACCCGTCAACTACCAAATAACACCGGAGTGGTTGAAAGTTTGCCAAATACCAGGACACGAATACTACTCCCACTTATTCACACATTTTGTGTCGCTTGGCAACAGAAATCAAAGAAGGTATCATTTACAATTTTCAATCATAAATGCAAAATAATTGTTTTTTAAATAAAAGAAAAATTCGGTTTTGAGTTCGGTTTCAGGGTTATCCTAAAAATATACCGAAGTTCGGTCGAGGTGCGTTCAGTCGGACACTTGAAATCAACCCCCAAACCATTAAAAGTAAAACAGTTGCTTAATAAAAATCCCACTTTGTTCTTTTATTTTATCTCTACTCTCTCTACTAAAACTTTTTATTGCATTTCATAACATTTTAATGAACTTTTATTGCCCAAAAAAAAAAAATACAATTTCCTTTAATCGTTAAAGTTCACCAACAAACTGTTATTTCTCTAGCATTAAATACATTTATTATTTTATTATACATAATATAGCAGTGAACACATTAATATAACAGTGAAGGGCTGTTCGTTTATATCTGGGTAGACGTGTGAAGGCAACAAAAGATTGCTTGCGCGAAATCGACACCAAAGTTGCCAGATAAAATCGATTTAAAATCGCAAATTTTTGCAACAAATCTTGCTAAAATCTTAAAATTTACTTACTTTTAGTGCTGGATCACACTTTTCAAGTTTTAGCTGCCAAGTCTTGAGTTTTCAGGTAAGAGAGGAAAATAAATGGCATTCTCTTTTTCCTTATTTTCTTATAGCCCAAGACTTGACGGCTAAAACTTGAAGAGTGGGAACCAGCACTTATACCTAGTAACAAAAACCGTAATGAAAAAAGCACTTACATTTATTAATTTAACCCGGTAGTTCAGAAAGTCGCCTATAGGTGACGATGATTAGCGAATTTTTTAGCATGTCTATGAAATTATTTTAAACATACATTTATTACCTAAACAAGGGTAGCACACTAAAGTGTTTGTCAGTTTTTTTTTACAATTCTGAAATTACATAAAATGTGAAATTTTTGTTAGCTTCTTCAAACAGTTTTTTATTTTTTACTCGCTGACTTGTGCTGTGATAAAGAAATTTTTGTAAAATTGTCAAAAATGTAAGAATAATATTATAATATTATTGCGGTGACTAAAAATATGAGTTATTAGCATTAAATATAAATTTCTACACGCAGATAAAGTTTTAAGCCATATTATTGTCACCGACAACCATATAATAGTTAAATTAGTCCTTCATCTAGAAGCCACAACAATATTATGGTTGCCTCTAAACATGTTGTGGTTAAATATGACAATATTTTGTTTCAAAATTAACAATAATATATTCCTTTATTCCAAGAGCAACATGCTATGGTTGAAAACCAACCATGCTATTATAAGAGCTAAACATGTTTTAGTTATTCTAAACCACAACATGTTCGGAGGCAACCATAATATGGTTGTGGCTTCTTGATGGATAGATGGACTAATTCAACCATAATATGTTTGTCGGTGACAATGATATGGTTAAATAAAACATTATTATAATTTTCTTTAAAAATAGTATTGTTGGAGGTGACCATATTTAAACATGTTTTTTCTCAGGGTGTATTTAGTAAAAATAAGGTAAGATTTTCAAGTGTCATCAGCAAGTGACAAGTAAGAAAGTGTAGTCGTCCAAGTGCGATAACCTACACGGTAGACCCGGCAAAACAAACTTGGGCTAAGAGTTTAATATTCTTTTAAGAGTTTGTGTTCAAATTTCATCTTAAAACGATTTAAGAAAGGGGGCTTATATGGGAAGATTTTTTCGTATTGAGAAAAATGTTATGGCAAAAAAAAAGTTACCCTACATGCTATTAATTACTTGCAAGTAGTGTATACGTATTGTCGACGGAAAATCGATTAAACAACCGATTGGCTGAAAGTATAAAAAGTGTGAATGTTAGTGAAAAAGTTTGAGTGTGTTGAGTTTTTCTAACATGCACTTGCATGTGGAAGCGGGGGGTAAGAGTGATGGTTATTATAATCTGAAGTCGGCGAGAAATATGCCAAGCTTTTTTCGGGAGTGGTATTCGTATGAGAGTTGTGGACAAATATGGATCCTTATAAAAAAAATTTTAAGAAAACAACGACAAACAAGATCTAATTAATTTAAAATTTTGTATTCCCAAAAATTACAGAAAATACGTTTTCTGTTTTCGCTACCGTCACATCGTCAGAAACGGGTGGATTGTATACGAGCCGCGAAATAAGTTTAAAAATTCCTTGTTTTTAATTAGAAATTAACAAAACTTCAAATGAAAAATTATATGTTAATTTTCTTGTTGGTGTTGCCCACCATTATT
Source organism: Pollenia angustigena (assembly GCA_930367215.1). NCBI lineage: Eukaryota > Metazoa > Arthropoda > Insecta > Diptera > Polleniidae > Pollenia > Pollenia angustigena. The sequence goes on along the minus strand of OV884060.1, from coordinate 12,410,218 downwards.
TGCACATTTAATGCACCTAACAAATATTCATCTCTTGCTGAAGACGCCGTTGAGGAAGATATTATAGAAGTTGATGGAGAAGATTGTGCTGTAACAGGTGAAGATGTCGAAGCAGATGAAGAATCCGACTCAACACAGTCAACATCCCCTTAAGCTGATACTGTTTTACTGTTCACGAACCCACTTACAATCCCGGCCAACAAATGGACATACCCGGAGGCAAACCAGTTGAATTCTTGATTGGGTTTACCAACAAGGGCCCAAATGATTTTGTTGTTGAAACTGTTGAAGCTTCTTTCCGTTATCCCATGGACTTTAACTACTACATTCAAAACTTTTCAGCTGTTGCCTATAACCGTGTAGTTAAGTCTGGCCTTGAAGCCACTATTTCCTATTCCTTTATGCCTTCTGACCAATACGCTGGCCGACCCTTCGGTTTAAATATTGCCATGAACTATCGCGACTCCAATGGCGTTCAATACATGGGATCTGTCTTTAATGAAACGGTTTTAATTTCCGAAGTTGATGAAGGTTTAGATGATGAGACTTTCTTCTTGTATGTCTTAATGGCCGGTATTGTTGTTTTGTTGCTGGTTGTTGGCCAACAATACTTGTTGGGCTCATCGGGCAAACGTAAGCGCACAGCTACCAAGAAAGCTATTGAAACTGGTACTACCAGCGGTAATTCAATTGACTACGAATGGTTGCCCCAAGAGACTTTGCGTGCTCTACAAAAATCTTCCCCTAAATCGAAGACGCCCAAAACATCTCCCAAGCCCAGCAAACAAAACAGCCCCAAGCAAACTCAAAGTCCCAAACCCAAGAAGGCTGTCAAACAGCAATAAGACTACTTAGCGTGATTCATATTCTCTTAATTTTTTATTTATCATTATTATGTATTTTCATATTTTGAAAAATCCAATTTATTACAACATTTGCCCCTCCAAAATGTTAAGAGATTTTGTTACGAAAGAGAAAATTGTTTTTTTCCTCACAACCTGTTAACACAATAGAGAGCGGACTTTTATATTTTTTTTTTTGTATAATTTTATGTAATTTTTATATTGTCTTCATTTATAGAAGATTCACCCTGATTAAAGAAAAATTGGTAAAAGTCCATTCATCATAACGCTGGTTGTTATTATATCTTTTTTTTGCGTGTTGAAAGTTTAATTTAAACGAGTTTAAGTTTTAATATAATTCATATTGTAAGTCAGAATGAATACTTGACATTCTATTAGAACAACTTAGTATACTTTTTTTAAATAAATTAGCAAGTGCACGGCTTAAAAAACTGAACTGGCAATTTGCTTTATTTTGATTTTCCTTCGAATTACAATAAAGCAATTTGTGTTTGTTTTCTCTTTACCCACTTACAACTACAATTACCTTGGGAGAATTCCAATCAATTGTTATGGGGAATGTAAGAAGACTTTTTGAGTGTTTGCAGTTCTCATTCACTCTGCAGTTTATTTGCTAATATTTTTGCCTTTTCTAAAATTTTTTTGGGAGAATGTTTGCTGTTTTTTTCTTAGTATTTATTTATTGAATCTTTATATATTAAATATGAACTAACAATTTTTAATCGAATCGTATCCTAATACATTATATATGTCCAGCCAGTGCCATACAAAATTTCGTCATCCCAGTTTATGTTCACATATGTAGGTGTGTATCGACTTTCTGATTAGCGTGTGTGGCCGCCATGATTTAAAATATTTCGAGCTAGTTGATTTCGGTTTTCTTCAAGCTTTTTTAAATATTTTACTGCATATTTTGTTATCATAGTTTTTACTTATGGCACATTGAGATTCTTATGAATGTTAGAGTTCTGTGATTATTCGAAGAAGTTTATTTTGGCGGCTTTGAATGTTTCCTGATAATCGAGCCTAAGCAACCAGCGAAATGCATATATAAACTAGGTTATCCTGTAACAATAATTTCAGACATTTTTTTTTATCAAGATTACGAATTGGAAATTTTGCACGACAAACAAAATCTTATTAATTGAAAACGTATATTGCAATAAGATATGTTTGGATCCTCTTTAATATAGCAACCAATACAAACATATGGTTATGTGCACAACAACACTATCCCGGAATGAAGTTTTATGGCTGCTTCCTTATGACAAATTCATCAAAATTGGGACCTGTACTTTGCGCACAAGGACAGATCATTATGATAGACCTTCTTGTAGGCTTTTCTTTGTCGGAACTAGTATTGTTATAGTAAACATTACAATCCTGTTTGAGGTTTGCAACCAGCCAGCACATCTTTAAAATGTGACATTTAAACAAAGCCAAAATGTATCTAGTTCTTACACGCGCTTGTCATTTGTCAAAAGTTTTTAACGTTCTTTCTAAGAACCAGTTAAGTCTTTACTTAATCTAAAGCGATTTTTCTCTAGTCGTCTCCTCATGTTGAAAGCAGCATTAAGTAACTAGAGCTATTAAAAAAGAAGTGGTTAATCTTTTTTTAATATACCTTTTTCAGCGTTACAAAATTTATTTACACTCTCAATTACATCGCTAAACACAACCATAAAATTGTTTACTTCATTTACTTTAAAAATTTAACATTTCAATTAAATAGTACTTATCTGACCTTAAAATTAGTAGGAAAAAAACCCAAAAATTTAGCTTCTACCGGTAACAGTTGGTTTTTTACCTTTTCCATCTACTTTATGGATATGCACGAAGTTTTTTTTATTAATAAACCTCATTAACCTGATAAAAGTCACGTGTACAATTTAATACTTAATTATGCACATACAAAAATGGCTTACGGATTTAAGCGTTTACATGGCCAAGCAAAGATGGCTATCAGCACTCAATGGCTATAAAATTTACTTTGCTTTTTAACAGCGATAAACTTTACCAAATTATATTCGTATATATTATGACAGCATAGTTAATGCCAATAATTATGCGCATCACTTATTACGGTTATTAAATAATGCGATTCGCTTATTACGGCTATTAAATAGAGCTGTTAAAATTGTATTAAGAGTTGTTTTCAGTAACATTTGCTATAATATTTTAAGGCAGCTTAAAGCTAAATAACACTGGTCAACAAAATTTTATAACAAAAAAATATAGTACTTATTTCAAATTCGCGTTAATTTCAGTTCTGCTTTGACATTTCGCCGCCTTAGAGTATAAAGCCTGCTAACTGACTTCTTCAAAATTTAACAGGGCTTTATGTCTGCCCTTTTATGTTTTTAATTTTATTTAACTTTTAATGTTTTTTTTTTCTACCTTAAGCCTAATACTCTGTTCACATTTGTGAAAAATGTTGAGCAACATTAATTATTCCACACGAAAATTTTGACATGTATCAATGTTACCTATCATGCGAGTTTGTACAATTTGACGATTATATTCCTGCAAAGTATGCCACATTGTTTTGTGTATGTAAACACACCCCACATGTATTTTACTAAAAATAATTAAATAAAAAAGAAAGTAGATATGGATACGAAACTGTTACCGGTTGTGTTACTTTCATTTTTAATTTCGTGTTTAATAATCAGTAAATACTTTTTGTTTAAAATTCCTAGCGAAATAAGTGCAGCTTACATTGTTTCGCAGTTGTAAAAAAATGTTGCCAGAAGCATTTCGGAACTTTTTCACAAAATTAACAGAGTACAACTCTATTAACATAATTTCATTGATATTCCGCACAAGTTTTTTTCATATGCGTTTTGACAGCATTTCACGGGAAATGTTGAACACAGTACCAGGCTTTAAGAAGCAACCCCATATACATATATTAAGTTTATGGTCTTATATTTTATTGAGTCCCAAATTAAAGTAAATATTATTCTTACTCAACGCGGATTCTCTACAGCTAAAACTGGATTTAGGAGGTTTGCACTATTAGCCGACTATTTGCAAAGAATAAACATATGAAAAATTTACACCTATAAGAAATGAAGCGCCGTATTCCTCAAGAACGCGGAATAAATGTTAAGATTTTCTTAGGACTGCAATTCCATGTTACCTAATCTCTCGTTTAAGTGCTTAACACTGGCCGGAAAGATTAAACGGCTTTGGGTTTTTTGTGGGGTTTTTTAAAGTTACGTCCCTGTAAATAAACCGGAGACTCTTGAAGTCATTAACTAGAATATCCGTCAGAAATGCGGGAACCTTTCGCTAGAAATTCAAGCAATACTGGTGGAATAACATAAAAGGTGCCCGTATGGTCATCAATTCTGGTGACGAACATACGAGAATTTAGCAAAACTGAAAAAAGTGAGATATGGAAAGTTAATCAAATTCCTTTCAAGTTGTTGCTTTTTCATACCTGACTTACCGTACTATCATAATATTATGATAACGTGGCTCTATTCGTCCACCGCGCAGCGGACAGGTAATCGGAACCTACACTTTGTGAAGAACGCCCGAATTTATTATCGATGCGCTATTTTTTTAAATATTATTTTAGATATTGTTTTAAAAGAATCGTTAAAGAAAATTATGGAAACTGAAGAATAAGCCATGTACTTAAGTTTAATGTACATATGTAGTATAAAAGCCTGTATTGACAACAAGTCACTCATAATCATTAGTGCCCCACTAACTATCGACTTGTCGGTCGACAGGTTATACGTTTCTAACTTGGAGGCAACAAGATCAAGTTTTGTCTTTCAATTCCTTTCAAGTTGCAATACACTTTTTTACTAACACACTCACACTTTTAAAATTGGCCACGAGATGGCTTTCAATTCCTCCTTTCCATTTGTTTAACAATTTTACTTTCAATTTAACAGCTGACTACATGCTTTTCTTTATAAATTGTTTTTTGATGACATCTTGAAAGTTAATTTGCTTACAAATTCAGTGCAGCTTTCAATTTTTGGAAATTTTGACAAACAGTATATGGGCATTTCCGTCAAAAGGTCCACCGTGACCGAAAATTTAAAAGTTATAAAAAGCTGATTATTTTACTATATTGTTATAGAGAAATGTTACTAATTTTATAAATTTACTCATAAATTTGTTCACTTAGATGAACAATCAGACTGCAAAGTTGTGCAAACGTAATTTCTTATATGTCAGAATGTTTTATTTAATATTTATCTTCCTTAGAAGAGGTGATATTTGATAAAAATTCTCCCAAAAAAATTTTCTTACATGGTCTGTGATCTTAGGAAGAATTCAAAGAGAAATATGTTGTTCGGATTAACGGTAAATTTTTTTATTATTTTTATATTATTATTCAGTTAAATTATTACGGAAAAAATTTCACGTTCGAAATGTCACGTATCGACCCAGATTTTGGCTTACAAAAAAGAAAATACAAAAGATTTTGGAATCAAACCAAGACATTTTAATATTACATTGCTACGTAAAATTCTGAAAGTAGTTTGACCAAAAAATTGTGCCAGGTTTCGCTGAATTACGCCTCTTTATACATGGCCAAAAGAACAACTTCTGTTTTTTTCACGTTCGAACCGCTACTTCTTTTGCCATTATCTTTGACCTAGAATCGCGCCCTCCATAAACTTAAGCATAGATAACAGTGCTGTCGTAGTGCTTTCATTTAAGGGTTAAGAAAACGTAAAAATATTTTTTGCTTAAAATTTTATTGCATTTTTGATGCGTTCGACTGTCACGTTTAACACTTTGGAATTACCCATATGTAAAAGACTATTAAGAAAGACTTGATCGTGTGGGTGCAAGGTAACGTACTTTGTTTCTTTATTATCAAACAACTGGTATTGCGACATCAGCATTTCCATACTTGAAACGTTCGTTTGAAAATAAATATCGAAAAAACATGCTAATTAAGCCCTAAAAATACAACTCAGTGCTTCCAACAAAAAATAATCAAAATGCCTTTGACGACAGCAACAGCAAAAGTGACTGATTTCAACATTCGTGGTCGCAAAATATTTCTTATGTTGTTTTCTTTTCTGAAAACAATGTTCCATGATACCATTCGCGCGGGTTTTGTGTTCTATTCTAAAAATATATGCAAAAATGTGAAAAGTTGTCGTTTTTCTTTCTTAATATGTTGCAAAAACAAATGACAAATTTGTACCATTTCTTACCCCCAGTTAGTGCCCATTTAGACAGGGAAACATGTGGAAGGGAAACATTTTGTTTCGTAGCAAATTACGGGTGGGGAAGAGAGAATGGTTTTTGTGTTTGGTACTCGGCGGCACGATTTGTTCTCATTTTCTTTGTTGACATTTATTTGCTTTTTAAAAAATAAAACAACAATATTAACAGAATGTTTCCGACAACATGTTCGTCTGTATGACCGTGAATGAAAAACAAACGAGAATTCCAAATGTTTTCCTTCCAAATGTTCGCTCGACTAAACTCAGACTTATAATTAGGTTGAGATAAAACCCTTTTTTGCATCTGCGCTAAGTACTTTTTTATGCAAGCAAGTATTTTTTTTTATTAACTTTTTTCTTGTGTTTGCGTACAATTTGTGTTATATTGTGATTTTTAGGTTTATTGTAATGGATTAAAAAAACTTTACTTACTTTTATTTAATAATTATTTTTTTTGCGCAAAATTATTAACAACAGCTGACTTTAACTATTGCAATTCAGTGTTGTTAGGTTTTACCATACAGACAATATTGGACCATGTGGCCCATTGTTGCTTAAATGGACTACTTACAACATGGTCCAATGTACTGTAGTATGTATGTAGTAAGAAAAGAACATACAGTGCTGCCAACAACTGCATGATGTATACTATTCTATAGTTAACAGTTTACATTGGTAGCCCTGATAGTGTCCATTATTAATTGTTTATTTAAAAGTGAAAGTTTGTCAAATTTATGGAAAAAAACTACAAAAATTAAAAACACCAAGTAAATATATTTAATAATAGCAATAATAGATTACAGTACACACCATAAAAGGCGATTAGTAAAAATTGAAAAAGAAAAATCCTTTAACTACCCCTTAAGTGTACTCCATACTGTAGTAACGTGGACTACTTTTAAAACTAACCCATTTTAGAACTCCATGGAGTAGTTTAGAGACAACATCGGTGGGTTATATGGTCCCCTCATAGGACATCGTAATGCTAAATGGACCACCTTTTATCCATATATTTGGAGTAGTTTTGGAGTACTCCTACTCCTTTATGGACTACTCTTTACATGCATGTATGGACAAGTCTCGTTATCTGCAGGGTATTGAAGTTTAAAGAAAATTTTATATTGAAAATTGCTACAACCGTAATGAATATCGCTTATTAGTAGAAACTTTGCACTCAATATTTAACATGCTAAACACATATTAGTGTTGAGTGTAAAACGTAGCTATTATTTTGTTCCATTGTAATTTAGAAAAATGTTTCGCTTTGTAAGGGTGCGTGTAACCTGACTAATAAATTACACAATTATAATGCATTATTATTTTATTTTTTATTGTATTAAAACTATAACGTTATTTTTCGGTTGCATTGCCGATCGACTTGGCATACGTGTTCTGGAAGTTATAACTGGGGCGCAAATCAGCTTTTTGTCATTGAAAATGCAACCGAGCGTAAGTGATCGACATCGTGGGCCAGACTAATTATGTAGTTATAATGACTATTTAGTATTGTCATGGACCAAAATAATATGCAAGAAAAATGTTGAGTTTATTGTACGTATTTTTTAATTTATAATTTTTTGGCAACAGTGTCCGAGTATGTTTGGCTTATAAAATTTTTTTTTATTTATATAAAAAACCATAGACATTCCCCATTTTATGCCAGTCAAAATCTTTTCCAGATCTTTCCAATTTTTTAAAATAAGACAATTTAAGTTCCACAGATATTTTTCGAAAATTTCGGTCAAGTTTTTCGTTTCTTTTTCTACTGTTGCATATTTGACCCAAATGATACTGGGGTGCGTTGCATTGACATGCCCTAAATCTTAATTTCACCGACTTGTGCATGTCTCGATAGTAATAAATTACATTATCTTATCTATAGGCAAGTTTTCGGAAGAGGGTGTGGAGGCCCGCAATAAGCACTACTGTGTATAACGACAAGATTATGCAGTGTAAATAAGAGGTCCTCTATAGGCCATTGCTAATTGACTTGGAATTTCTCAAGGACCCAGAATATAAATATGTATAGCTTAGAGGGTTTAGATGAATATTAAAAAAAGTTTCACACGGAATGACAAATTTAGTATACCCTCATT